>JAESUZ010001357.1:647293-1294587 GCA_017311185.1 Proteles cristata cristata
CTGCTGAAAATGATCTTGTTCTTTCTTCTCTGAATCTCTGTAGTTGATACAGTTAGTTTTCTTTTCACATGTGTATGTCTTACTTCCCCAACTGGACTGTATGGTTTTCAGGGCGAAGACTGTATTTTAAACTCATTCATTTATGCCTCAAAATCTAACAAAATGCTTTACATGAAGAAAGTACTCAAAACTTTTTTTTTTGCCTTTTTTGGATAAAAGTTATGATTTGAAATTTGGTAATATGTATTAGGTGTCATAATATGGTTGCTACCTTTCATGTATTAATACCTCTTCTGGGGCTATATTTTTAAAGAATAATCTGAAATGTGAAAACATCACATGCACAACATACTTGTCAGAGTTCTGTTCAAAACAGTTCAGAGGTCGAGTATTGTCAATAATGGAATGTTTATGTGAAATATATAAATGTTTCATTCAGTAGAATTATACAACTGTTAAAAAGTATGAGGACTCTCTACCAACTTAGAAGTATGATTCATATTTTTAAAAAGCATGACACAAAATAATTTGTGCACTGTGGCTTCAAATGTATAAAATGTGCATATGGAAAATATTGGAAAAGAATAGATGAAAATAAGTTTTAAGAGAGGTAAGATTGCAAGTGGTTTCTTTCCTTTTTAGAATTTGCTGTCATGTATTATTGTAATAAGTCATCATACATCAAAATGATGTGTTGTTTTCCTATGAAGGATCTAATATGTGCAGTGAACTTGGTTACTTGGGTGATTAGAAGTTTCTCTTAATGAGCCAAGTTCGTGGGATCAATACTTCTTTACTCTGGTTAGGACATTGTTGATCCTGATAGATCAAATAGATTTGACTAAGGCAACATGCTTGAGGTATAAGCCCTTCTGGAAGTGGCTAAATGTGTCTTATTCATTCATTCATTTATTCTTTTATTCATTTTTATTCAAGTTTAATTAGCATAGTGTTATATTAGTTTCAAATGTACAATATAATGATTCAATAATTATACATTTCTCAGTGCTCATCACGAACTCTTAATCTGCTTTATCTGTTTCTCCCATCCCCCCATCCGAAAAATGTCCTCTTTAAATATACAAGTTCTCACCAGGCTAGCAGGATCCATTACTAGTCCATGGTAGTGATCATTACCATTGATCAAAACCATCAGTTTGTTTCAACTTATAATCTTGGACAAGTGGACCATCTTGTCCTTTAATGGTTGGTAATTCTAAGGGTAAATGATAAGAAGATTCAAGAGGGTGGAGGTCTAAGAAGAGGGGAGCAAGCGACTGAGTGGGCTGTAAAAGAAATAGGAAGAGACAAGAAAAGACCAAGGGCAGAGAAGAAAGATTTTTCACTTGAAGATAAGTGTGTCTGCCTCCTTCTGATGCTTTTTTTTTCACTTAAAAAAAAAAAATCTACCCTGCTGCTCAATGGAGCCTTTCAAACAGAAGCACTGTATTTTCAAAAGCCATGACTATTTTTGATCTTTCCTCTAATCAATATTCTGAGGTGGTCCTGGCAAAAAAGAGACCTACTCTCTTGAATCACAGAGTGTACTTTACCAGAAATGGGAGCCTCAGCCTCACAGCCAGAACATGGACAAAATCATGGGGTAAATAGAATACCGTTGTAGGAAGGGAGGGTGAGAATGTGGACTTATAGGAATACTATAGGATGCACTCCCCAGGCACCATTTACCCTTTTTGCCACGTTAAGGTTCCTAGCTCTGATTCTGAAAGGTCTGGTGCAGACTGAGCATATACTGCCTAGGCTTGCCTGAAAAATCTGGAACAAACGATCCCTGATTCTAACACCACGCAAACTGCACAACAGCTTACATAGGTGCGTAACATGTGCATGTGAATCGAATCAGCTCGGGACAGTTCGGAGCTGCCAGCTTTCTCTGTTGGTCTATTGAAGAAAAGAGTCCGTGCCTCCTGACATAACACAGGCCCAGGAGAGTGCCTCAGCACAGACATTAGTGTCCCTTCCTCATTCTGGGGAATCTATAAAGGGTGGTGAAACTTAAGGAAGATGTCAAAGCAAAGAGGTGTTTATTTTTTATGACCGTAAATCAGGCACCTCTTGATTCAGGTTTCAGGACTGGATCTGAAGGGAACTGAACAAAGGCTTTAAAAAAAAAAAATAGCACTCTAATAACATAAAAAAATATATAATATATTATAATGTGTAATAAAATATTAAATAGGTGTAATCTTTTATGCTCACGTTCATAAATTGGTTAATGGCTTTCTAGAGAAAGGTGTCATTCCGCCTAGCCTTTCTCAGGCACACCATTAGTGAAATTATTTTTTTAAATATAATTTATTGTCAAATTGCATTAGTCGAAATATTGATTTGCACGTTTGGTTTGAAAGGGGAGAACAGCACCCCTGGGCTAGACTAGGACTCTTCCTTCCTGGCTCAAGGGCCTGACAGTCCTCTCAAAAAACATTCTCCTTCTGACCCACCTCAAGAGGTCAAATGTTTTGATTGCATTTACTAAAAGGGGCGGAGTTGTGTTTTCTCTTGAGTCACCAGGCATCAACCAAGAGCCTCACAAATCAACTGTCTGCTTTTTTCCTGGTCATGAAATGGGAAATATGTTTTCTCCATATAAGAATTAATTGCAGATTGGGGCGCCTGGGTGGCTTAGTCGGTTAAGCGTCCGACTTTCGCTTAGGTCATGATCTCGCGGTTCATGGGTTCGAGCCCCGCGTCGGGCTCTGTGCTGACTGCCGGCTCAGAGCCTGGAGCTTGTTTCAGTCTGTGACTCCCTCTCTCTCTGACCCTCCCCTGCTCACGCTGTCTCTCTCTCTCTCCTAGAAATAAATAAAAACATTAAAAAAAAAAAAAGAATTAATTGCAGATTTTCTCTACAGAGTCTGTAGGGAGAAGGCAGGCCTTTAAATAAACAAATTGGGTCATTATTTAAGGAAAGAGTAGGAAGGGATGTGTTGGGGATTTCCAGGGAATAAAGACGGGGGTTGGAGTGCAGCAAGAGCAGTGTGCTAGGTGCCGGCAGGGTCTGGAGGGAATTACAGGAAGGAAGGAAGCAGGGGCTAACGCTTGCGCCACACACCGTGGGCCACATCTGTCCTACATCCTCTGGTAGCCATTTTGTGCTCCCATAGCAAGAGGTGAGATAACGGCAACACTCACCTGAAAGAAGATGCTGTGGGTGGACACGCTTTTATAACAAGTCCCAGTGCCCATGACATTTCCAGTGAAACCAAGAGCGTGGCAAGATGCAGCCTTTGTGAGTAACCAAAAGTAGTATGTTTCTGATGAACTTTGGGTTTCAGACCCGTGTGCTTGGAATTAAAAGAAGGAGAGAAAGGGAGGGAGTGGGGGAAGGCAGGGGGCCAGAGAGAGGAAGAGAGGGAGAGGGAGAGAAAGAAGGAGAGAACACAAAGTGGCCATATTGTGGAGGAGAAAACCTGACACTCTTAATAAATGCATGAGCTACTTCACTTTGACTCATATTTAGAACAGGAATTTTTGACATTTCCTCTTATAGTGACAAGAGAAAGGACAGCGCTACAGAGTTAGGAGAGAAGAAAACGGAATGTTTCGTCCTATTTAGGCATACAACAGGAAGTTTGAATAATCCTGCCTTATAGATTTAGGAAGTGCCTCTGAGATAGCCTCATTTTAACCTTGAACACCATTTTACAGTTTTCTCTCTAAAACCAGATGCAACTCCCCTTCCTATTCCTTATTTTTTTTTTTTTTTACAAATAGTTTATTGTCAAATTAGTTTCCAGATAACACCCAGTGCTCATCCCCACAAGGAGGAGGGCACCTATTCCTTTTTTCTGAACATTTTCTCTGTTTACAAATGTAGGCCTTTCTTACCTTTGCATTTACAGTATCGATTAACTCCCACATCTTGACTTCTAATCCTGTGTCTGTTTAAATGTTAAAAGCCCTTTGCTAATTTTTAAGCTCATCATATTTCGGTCTTGTGGATTTCGGTTTAGATATCTCCATCTCTTTATTATATAAATTTATTTATAAATAAGGCGACTGCATGTCTCAGTTTCCATGAGACAGTCTTGATTTCAAAATTATTTTTGTTTTTTAAATAGTTTATTAATTTACTATTTCTGAGCGAGAGAAAGAGCGTATGCACAAGTTGGGGAGGAACAGAGAGAGAGAAGGAGACACAGAATCTGAGGCAGGCTCCAGGCTCTGAGCTGTCAGCACATAGCTGATGTGGGGCTCGAACCCACGACCCACAAGATCATGACCTGAGCTGAAGTTGGACACTTCAACCCACTGAGCCACCCAGGTGCCCCTGCATATTATAATGTTTAATAGTGCTCCTTTTACTCACCAAGTGTCCTACTTTAGAAGTCATATGGTAACTCTGTTTATAAGTTAAGCATGCGTGGAAATGAGAAAAAAGATTTTTACAGCCTACTTCTTATTCTAATAATTCTTTTTTAAAAAATTACACTCACAAACTAGAATCACCTCTTTCATAATTTTCTTATTCAAAGTTGAAATAAGCACCTTGCTAAGAGAGCTGTCTGACATCATTTCAAATCCTTTAAGCAATTTGGATATTTCTTTTTTTTTTTTAATGTTTTTTATTTATTTCTAGGAGAGAGAGAGAGAGAGAGACAGCGTGAGCAGGGGAGGGTCAGAGAGAGAGGAGTCACAGACTGAAACAGGCTCCAGGCTCTGAGCTGGCAGTCAGCACAGAGCCCGACGTGGGGCTCGAACCCACAAACCGTGATCGTGACCTAAGCGAAAGTCGGACGCTTAACCGACTAAGCCACCCAGGCACCCCAATTTGGATATTTCTAAATCCCTACAATGCTCTTAGAGTTTGGTTAAACACTCCCAGAAGCTGCTTGGGTGGGAGCGTTTGTTTCTGTTGTATTTCCCCTTCCAGAAACTGGGCAGTGGGGCAAATAATCATCAAGTTGCAGCTGTTTTGATCATATGTTCCTTGATAATGCTGCTCTGTTAATTTTGCATCATGCTATTTCTGGTACTTGAATTTTGCCATACAAATATTTGTGGAATGGGTGTTAATAGAATTCTTAAATTGGGGATTTCAAAAAGAAGATTATGATAAGCAAGTGAACCAGAAATCCATACTTGTTTCATGTCAAATAGATTATTCAGTCAGGGTTATTTTTAGTTAAGGAAATTGACCTTTTTTTTTAAACCAGGTGAGATAATTTGAGACATAAAAATGACAATTCTATTTGCAAGACCTTTGAGTTTTTCACAGAGAGCAGTTTCTTACGCAGTAATAAGTTCCTTCTGTTGTATTTCAAATCCTGAAAAAGAAATATTGATAAAAATCAGGATCAAGTATCTACTATGCTATGAATGTTAATCCTTATAGCTTTTCAAGAAAAATTATGATCAACTTTGTAATTTGTCTATGATAAAGTCAGTAGAGGCTCTTGGGAAGGAAAATATTATGGTGTCTATGTGGTATGCCATATAGCTTTATAAAGAATTGAGAATATTTCTGTAAATATTTCCCCATCTGTCAGTAACCTTAGAATCTACCTATCATTAGGTAACTTTGTTATTCAATCAGTTAAATTATAAAAGCCTTGGGACTAAAATTTTAGTAGGATTGAAATGGAATGTGACTCTTCCTTCTTGAACAGTGCTGAATACATCTCTATTTAGCTTTAAATGTGGATTATAAACCTACCATAAAGGATTGCTCTAAGGGTTAAATAGGATATGAATACATTTATATTTATAGATATTATATAATTATTTACGAGATTACATGGTAGGTGTATGTATGTATATGGTTATATATATATATGTATATATATATATGAGTATATATGTGCACATTCACACCTATATTACCCAATATGTGATGCATGACAGGCATAACACAAGTGGCATTTATATGATCATCTTTGTTATCATTTCATACTAAATTGTTAAATTGATGTTGTTCAAACTTGGCTTAATAGCTACTTGGGAAGGTATTAAAGTGAGAAAATGATGTCTTACTTTTCCTTCAACAAACATATATGGACTAATCATACGGACTGTGGGATAGTTTCTTGGAATTAAAAACAAATGAATAAAATTATTTTCTGATTTGAGAACCTCAGTTGATGAACTAAGGGAAACCCCTGGAAACCCCTGTTCTTATATTACGCAAAGTCACAGAGCAGCCTTCCTGAAATCATTACTGACGCAATCTTTTTTTTTTTTTTTTTTGCCTCATTCAGTGAAGTGTAACAGGAGTAAGGAAAGTCAAAGAAATTAATTTACTGCTTAAGAATGTGTGATTTTTATGAATAAATGTTATATCGGCTCTAGAGGCAGACATTATGGTCCTTGCCATTTTCTTAAAGATTCGGCATCAAATTTTAGGGTGACTAACAAGTAATAGGATTCCTTAGTTGAAACAGACAGTAGAAGCTTACTAAATGCTTGTGAATTCATGTAACAAGTAGGAAATACTCTATGTACCTGTCTCCCAGATGACTCATGACATGGAAGATAACACACAGACTCCATGCCTTAGTGAGAGTCTTCTAGTCTGTTTCCAGATTCACTGCCTGTCTGAGCATATAAATCTTGAGGTCCAGTTTCTTTTCTTTCCTTTTTTAAAAAAATTTTTTAATGTTTTTATTTACTTTGAGAGAGAGAAAGAGACAGAGACAGAGTAAGCAGGGCAGGATCAGAGAGAGTGGGAGATACAGAATCTGAAGCAGGCTCCAGGCTCTGAGCTGGCAGTCAGCACAGAGCCCAATGTGGGGCTCGAACCCATGAGCTGTGAGATCATGACCTGAGCCAAAGTCAGACACTTAACCAACTGAGCCACCCAGGTGCCCCAAGGCTCAGTTTCTTTTCTGATGAACAGAATCCCAGTTACAGCTGAAATGAATGGTCCTCGTGGACATGAATGCCTTAGATAATTGGTGTGTGCCAACCATCCGCCAGCATCTCAGAAAAATTAAATACATTTCTTAACAGATGTTTTCTATGCAATATTAAAATAATTATTTCAAAAGGAAAAATCCAGCTGTTGGATTTATGTGACAAAAAAAGATATATACTGGGACCTAGGAAAAATGAGGTTTTTTACAACCACTTCACTTGTAGATGAGGAAATTGAGACAATGGAAGTAGATGTATGACCTTGAAAAACAAATGAAGCCAAATCTAACACAGGGTTACCAACTTTTGAACTAGGGATGTTACAGTCTTTTACCTTTAATTTGCATGGCTTTTTCTCACTCACAGTCCCTCTATCTTCATGATTCAAACGGGAAGGCCAGGGCGACAGGCTAGTAGAATGAGGGAGTAAAAGCTATTGATGACTAATGGCCAAATTGTCTAATTTTGTTCAGGTAGAATGTTCTGAGGGCACACTGAAGAAAGAAGTCAGTCACATTTGATTTTAATGGATTTTCATTAGTTCACCAAATTCTTTTTTGAGGAGAGTCTTAAAAGATCAAGTTTAGAAAATACTGAAGATGGAGGAAAATGTTCCTTTTAAGTAGGATCCATCTTACATGATCTATTTATGATCAAGCCATTCCTTACTCCTCTTAACAATGAGATACACTTCAAAGTGATTCAAAAAGGAAATGTTAAAGAATTTAAAGAAACCTAACACTGCTCACCTGAAAGTGATTTCCTTATTACACTATTCCCACCTTATCCTTGATTTCAATTTCTGTGGTTCTAGTTACTCTCGGTCAACCAGGTTCTGGAAGCAGATGACCCTCCTCCTGACTTATTGTCAGAAGGTCTGTAGTAGCCTAGCGCTACATCATTCACTTCATTTCATCTTGTAACTTGGGTATTTTATCATCTCACATCATCGCAAGAAGAGAAGGGTGAGTACATTACAGTAAGATATTTTCAGAGACAGCATATTCACATAATGTTTATTACAATATTGTTAGAATCATTCATTTTTTTTAAATTTTTTTTAATGTTTTATTTATTTCTAGGAGAGAGAGAGACAGCGTGAGCAGGGGAGGGTCAGAGAGAGAGGGAGTCACAGACTGAAACAGGCTCCAGGCTCTGAGCTGGCAGTCAGCACAGAGCCCGACGCAGGGCTCGAACCCACGAACCGCGAGATCATGACCTAAGCGAAAGTCGGACGCTTAACCGACTAAGCCACCCAGGCGCCCCAGAATCATTCATTTTTAATGAGTTATTGTTAATCTCTTACAGTGCCTAATTTATAAGTTAAACTTCATCATACATACGTATACATAGGGAAAAACATAGTAAATATAAGTTGGTTGGGTACTAGCCATGGTTTCAGGCATTTACTAGGGGTCTTGGAATGTATCCCTATGAAGAGAAGATGACTCTATTTAATAAATTTCCAAGCTTAGGAAGGTCCCATTCTTTTTCATTTTTAGCATCAAGTTATAGTTTGCTGTGGATTTGTTTAGGGTTATCCATAGCTTGAGACATACATGAAAGGAGTTTTTATGTTCAAAAAGGCATCGGCTAATCTCAGGCGAGGTGGACCAGCCAACAAAGCACAGGAGTGCTATGGGACACAGTGGTTTTGGGCATTATGTAATAATGGAGGATAAGGTCCCCCCCCCCCATGCCCCACCTTCAGCCTTGCCAGTGTTTTAATCAGTATTTTGGTGAAGACATTGGATGTCTATTAAGTTTGCAATGAATAACAGAATAATCACTCATTTTTTTTTTCTGGAACAAACTGAAAATATATGTTATATATACAAATGTGTTATATGGCACTTAAGTTAAAAACAAAAAAGCACCTGCAACTGTATATATAGGCTGTGATTTAGATGATGGTGATGATGACAATGATGATGATGACGAGTGACAACAAATGCTAATATTAATTGAATCCCAACTTAATGCATCATTCTGCACTTGGCAGTTTATGTTCATCTTATATCTTTGCAACAAGCTTACAAGGGAGGTACCATAAACCCCACAAAAAGATAGAGCAACCATCATGTATTCATGAAAACATGATTGAATACTCCCTCTTTGCTCAAATGATACAGAGAACAATGTACTAGAGGTGAATAATAGAGAGAGTTCTTCCTGGAACCTAAGACTACCCTTGTTCATTCTGTTCTGCTGTTTATCTTTACATTTGTTAAAGATCCACATAGTGGGTGTTGAAGAAATAGTATTTACTTTCCATGTTTTTACAGTGGAGTCCTTAGGAAAAATAATGACATTTTAGTTCATTGTAAGCCACCGTTCACCTAAAATAACTCATAAACTCTTATAACCTATGTTGATAAAACATATTAATTTTGGAGGCAGCAGGGGACTGAGGAGAAGAAAGGTTAAGATTCAAAGGAAACTACAACATTCAGCTCAGATTAGGAATACTGTGCTCAGTTCTGAGTGCCACTGTTTCATGGGGACAAGGGCAAACTGTTTCCAGAGAAAGGCGATCAAAATTGTGAACCATCTAGAAGTCATATTATAAAGAAACAATTGACAAGAATATGGATGAAGAATTAGGACGTAGGAGTTTGCTGTAACTTCTCTCAGATACTAAAGGACCTGCTTGCAGGGGAAATTGTTTGTGGCTCCTGAGGTCCAGCACCGTGGCTCACGGAGGGCTGAGTGAAGGAGAGTACCGTGTAACACGAGCAGCTTTATGACAGGCAGAACCACTCACGCATAGGATTATGGCACGGGCTGCTTAGTGAGGCATGCGTTCTTTCATTAATTTCAATGTTTGTTCAGGAAACCATGTATTGATCATCTCCTATAAAGAACATATGGCCTAGGGAGGGATCGATACTGACAAAGCCGGAGCAGCCCGGTAACAAAGGAAGCTCTAAGAAGTAATGAATAGCAACTGTAAAGGTCCATGCTGCAGGAAACCAAAGAGAGGAATAAAAGCCTCATGACATCAGGTGAGGCACAGTTGGTCCCTTAGTCCAGCTGCCTCTGAGCCGAACAGCAAAATAGAGTCAATGTTGAGCAATGTGTGTCTTATTCTAAATGGTATTGTCTGCTAGAGGCTTCTTGAACACCTGCTAATTGTTCCACTTAGGAAGCTGGAAATCCTCATTGCAATTGCATGCGTCTTGTAAAATGATTTGTCACTTTGATTTCTCTCTGATGTGAAGTGAAGCCATTCCCACAATCCCCTATAAATAGGAGTATGCCGCGAAATAAAGTCCTCTCGTTGTGTCTACCTAGATTACGTACTCAGCTGCCTGTTCACGCCTTCCTTTCCAAATCCAGTTTCCTGGATGCTGAAAGCCTTCCAGTGGACGTTTTTTTTTTTCCTGGTACTGACAAACCCGTGGAACCGTTGTTCAAATCCTAGTCACTCTATTATTCGCAGGGATTATTTATTCCAGGTACCGATCTCACATCCAAACGTCTCATTAGAAGGGTGAGAAGAAAAAAAATATCCCAAAGAATAATCTTCCCAAACGTTGCACACAGAAGGCACTTAATACAACGTTTAGGCTCCTGCCTGATCTATCCTAGTATAATTTCAAGAGTCCTGACGACTGGATTTCAGTATACATATTTTCCTTTATTGGTTATATTCAGTAGATGAAAATAGTAGCGTTTTTTTCTGGACCAACTCCCATAAATAGCTTTATGTTTTACTTAGACAGGAATGGTCTCCATGTATACAGGACATTATACTCCGTATAGATGGAGGCAGCTTTGTACAGTGGTTAAGTGTGTGAGTTTAGAAGCAGATGATTCTAGTTTTCTCACTTACTTGGTCATGTGACCTAGGGAAAGTTACCATGCCTTGGCTTCCTTCTCTGCAAGATGGGGATGATAATAATACTTGCTTCATAAGAGTTGCGGCAGAGGTCATACAGGGAAATGGTTTAGTACAGTTTGTGGTTCATAGCAAGTGTGAAGTCTAAAGGCAGCACCTCTGAAAATGTGCCGAGTCTCAGAATCACCTGAAATGGGTTTGTAAAAATACAGATGTCCAGCCTACTTCGTGAGAGTCTCATCAGGCAGTTCTGAGATGAGGCTTGTAGTTTGAGTCCATTTGTCTGGGAAAGTCTGATGTACACCAGAGTTCAAAAATCACCTGATGATTTTCACTTTCTGCCCTTTGAAACTTAGCACTTGTTACCATGGACCCTTATTTAGCCACACTTTTCCAACAGGATCATGTTGGGCCTCTTTTTGCTATCATAGTTTTCTCAGCCCTGATCCTGCACCGACCCCTCTGCCGCCTCCTGCGGAAATCTGTGCTGTCCATGCACACTGAATATCCACAGCAGCAACATAAAAGAACTCAGACCCCACTTCCAGGCGGGAAGCAAATGCCAGCATCAGTTTTCTAGTGTGAGGAAAATAAAATGCAATTTCTAAAAATTGAGGAACTAGCACCGCTTATTGTCTTCTTTACATGCTGCCATGGTTTTCAGATTAAAAATAGTTCTCTTGAATAGGGACCATTTAAAGTGACAGACTTAAAGGAATTGCGGAATTTTAGATTCAAATTACAAGTTGAATTTGTTTCATTTTTCAGTAGTTTTTTTTTTATCTTTAAAAAGAAGCACCATGCCGAATAACCTTTTAAAAGAAACATTCCCATCTTTCTAATTGCATATTCTATTTTTAAATTGCTGGCACATTGCCCATGTGTGTTTTTGTTGTAAAGGATATTGAGCCAACCTGTAATTAGCCAATAGTTGTGTAGATTTGTTGTAGGTTTGCCCTAATAAAAGCTGCTTTCAGTTTTCAATTTCTATCAGTGCCCGGCTTGTCAGTGATTTGTTGACATGAGTCAGAATTCTACTCCAGCCTAAACCAAAACAGCCATTTTTCCTAACTCAGAAAAATATGAATCATAAAACCAGTATGGTTGCATGATGTGGGTAGCTTATTTTATTACCACTGCCTTGCATCGGTCTGAAAAGAGATGGTACTGTCTGTTTCCAGCCTGGAGTCCAAATCAGAGAGAAGTTGAACAGGAGAAGTTAGAAAATGGTATCTGTCCTTGACTCAGGGAGAAAGAAGTAACCTTGTTTCTGCTGAATATATCTTCAGAGAAGCTGAACTTTTAAATAACTGACCAACTTAATTCGGGGAGAACTTATTTTCAGCTAATACTACTAAAATGAATGTTTTCAGTATCGCAAAGTTTTTGAACACCTACTACAAGCAAGTGAACACAAGTCTGCATCCCCATGGAGCTTGTATTTGAGTGGAGGAGGCAGAAATAGATAAATGGGTCAGGCGGTGGTAACATAAGGCAGCATAAGGGGGCTATAGAGAGTTTTAGGGATGGCAAAGGCCCTTGAACGTGGCTCTTTTATACTGATAAAACTGAAATTAGATTTTGACCACTCTGAGAGGCGGCACTATTACAGGGTGATATGTAGAGAAAAAATGACAAACACCAGGGAGGTGTTTGGATGGCAGCCATCCAGGGCCCTGCATGTAAAGCAAGACTCCTATTTGGAAATATGCACAGAGTGGATCTGAGAAGCAAAGTGAGGAGGATTGCGTAAGAATACTATCAGGCAAAACCTGCAGGAAGGGAATCACCATTGGCCTCATGTATTATTGTGTTCATTTCGTGGTGGCTTCCTTTTTCTTCTGAACTGCCTTCCTGTTGGGGGAACTTCTTAGAAAGGCACATTCCGGATCCCATCCTAGACCTACTGAATCAGTAGCCCTGGAGTCTGTGTCTGATAGGACCATCAGTCATTCTGGAGCCTTGTTTCTAAAGAAGCGCCTTGGGGCACCTGGGTGGCTTAGTTGGTTAAGCGTCCGACTTTCGCTTAGGTCATGATCTCACGGTTTGTGGGTTCAAGCCCCGTGTTGGGCTCTGTGCTGACTGCCAGCTCGGAGCCTGGAGCCTGTTTCAGAGTCTGTGACTCCTTCTTTTTCTGACCCTCCCCTGCTCACGCTGTCTCTGTCTCTCTCTCTCTCTCTCCTAGAAATGAATAAAAATATTTAAAAAAAAAAAAAAAAAAAAAAAAAAGAAGCGCCTAGCCTGGGAAGGAAATTTATTCTGTCTTCCATTCCTTCTCTAGGAACAATTTCATTAAAATAGGGCTGTTGACCAGCCCCCAAGGACCGCCTCATTAAGGTAAGGAAGCTCTTTGAAGTTATCTGTAGGATCTCCGAGGCTCTGATGGTGGGGAAAAATCTCTCTTAAGAACAGGGGGCTTGGGGACACCATTTCTTGTTTTCCACCCCACAGCATAATAAAACTTAATGTTTAGTGTGTTTTTTAAAAAAAGTGTTTAATGTTTATTTATTTCTGAGAGAGAGAGACAGATCATGAACTCGGGAGGAGCAGAGAGGGGGAGACACAGAATCAGAAGCAGGCTCTAGGCTCTGAGCTGTCACCACAGAGCCCAATGCAGGGTTCGAACTCAAAAACTGTGATATCATGACCTGAGCTGAAGTCGGACACTTAACCGACTGAGCCACCCAGACACCCCTGTTTGGTGTTAATAAAATTACATGATTCTATGAAGGGAAGCCTAGAATGAAAAGAAACGAGGATTTAAAAATAGCCCACAAATGGGTCAATATGGAAATCACCTGTGGGGACAAAAGTAGATTGAAGTTCACAGGGTTTGCTAACCTGTTAGGCACGGTATGTCAGAGCAATGGTGTCCAGGATGCTGTGGCAGCCAGATGTGCTGAGAATGTATTAGGATGTGGCTGCCTATCCACAGGCTCCAGCTTTAAACTGTCTAGATTCAAACCTTTATTCCACAGCAGCACTTGACAGTTAAAAATTTTTACCAAACATATTTTACAGGTTAGGAAATGAGGGCACTATGGCTCTATTTCATCATCTTTAAGATGAGGATAATGTCGACCATGATGATAACAGATGACGTGCATTGAGTGCTTACTAGGTACCAGGCACTGTCCTAGGCATGTTAAAGGCATATGCCATTTAATGCTCCCAACATCACTGTAAGTTAGGTACAATATAGTATCACCCACATTTTGAAGATGAAGAAACTGAGCCCAGGAAAATTAAATAACATGCCAATACCGTGCTACTAGCTTAGGTGGAAGAACTGATATACAGAACCCAGCAGTCTGGCTTAACTAGTATTACACATTAATGTAATGTTGCTCCAGTTCTAATTTTAAATTCACCATTATTCAAAGGTAGTTTGGAAACACGTCTCAAAGTCAAACATTATTGACTTCTTAATATTCTGTCAGCTACAACTTCAATGCCATCCTCTCTGGGGAGCCTTCTCCTGACTCTCCTCTGAAAGTTCCTACTTCACATGCTCACACTGATTATGTGTCTCTCTCTGATCAGTAAAATGAAGTATAGGGGTCATCTTGTTTACTTGTCTATTTCTAGCACAGGCATGTATTCTTTCCTTTTCTCTTGCCACATCCTTGCCCTGGTGCACATGACTGAGGGCTATATTTTAAGGTGCAAGCAATACATCGTAATGTGAATTGACATGCACGCCTGTGTGCGCAGTAGATAGAACCATTTAGCAGAGACTTTCAATGGTGCTTGGTGAAAGACTTTCCAAAATGGTGGTAGATGGTGTTCTGAGAATCCAGAATGTCACTGAGGGTACGGCATCATATATCACACTCCAATTATCTTAGCTTTCTTCACACTGGTTATCTTTATGTTACAATTTTCACTGAGATATCTTAAAGCAGAGTTATCCATGTTTTTCATTGAATGAGGATGTGAAAACTTGAAAAACAAACCCATATATTATACTGCTTCCCAAGAGTACATTCAAAACCCAGAAAATGCTGGGTGGGGGGGAGATGGGAGGGGGAATCAGAAGCGAATAGTATCAAATTTGGTAATTTTTAAAACCTCATCTGTTAAATGAAAGGCCCCCGGTGTTCAAGAATCCATAGCCTTGGAATTACAAGTGAACTTGCTCAATCCATTGTGTTTCCATTCACAAATATAACTGGGAGATGCTGTAAGCAGATTCTGAGAAAAACATAATTAAGTCCGAGAAGACCATACTGGTCAAATTAACTGAGGTTAACCTCTATAATCTTCCTCATAAAGTAGTCTACTCTTTTGTTTTCTAAATTCATTATATTTTTTAATTCATTTCATGTGTACAAAAGTATGGAATAGCCACTTCTTCTTTGACTGAGTTTTTGTTCAGGTTGACTAAACTCACTGCATCTCACAAGTCATGTAGGATTGCTATGCGGAGGTATTCAGGGTCTACAGGTTCTTTGCTAAATTTAAAGAGAAAGCCTACTTTTGCCCAAAGAACTGAGTGGAATACCTTGACATTTATATGTCCTCTTGTAGTTGTATATTTATTTCAGAACCATTTTATTTGTCCTGTATAATGATTTCATTATTAACAGTATTGATGGCAGCATTTTTCCTTAAAATCATGTAGCCTCCCAGGAAATCTTGGCCTATACATCATCAATAACTAGTTGGTTTATAGGAATATGAGTACTTTTATCAAAGACATTTTTTTCTGAATTAGCGATCACTTGGGTAAAATGTTGGCCTCTTTAATTCTGTAAAAGTACAATCTGAGCTCAACAAATGTTTCCTTTTTATTAAATAGTTGAATACCAATGAACATTTAAATGGATATATGTAGTTCTGGAACTTAGTTTATATTGAGTATTGTGGATATTACTATTATTGTGAGTTCTTGTAATTCCCATGACCTATTGTAACAATTAGACTTTCTATCATAAATTAATTTAGAAATACTAGTTAGTCACTAAAAATGGTGGGGAGATTTTCTTTGCAAGTTGATGTCCTTGAATTCATGATTATAGCCATTTTAAAAGAGAAAAGAGGGGTGCCTGGGTGACTCAGTTGGTTAAGCATCCAACTCCGTCTCAGGTCATCTCACGGTCCGTGGGTTTGAGCCCCACTTTGGGCTCTGTGCTGACAGCTCAGAGCCTGGAGCCTGCTTCAGATTCTGTCTCTCCCTCTTTCTCTGACCCTCCCCTGCTCATGCTGTCTCTCTCTCTCTCTCCCTCTCTCTCTCTCTCTCTCAGAAATAAATAAAACTTTTAAATTTTTTTTAAAAAAAGAGAAAAGAACTTTGAGAATGGAAAATTGTTTTGTTATGGAAATTCACGATCTTAGGTGAATTGTTATCATGCTCAAACAAAGCAAATAGGCTTTTAATTTGGATATTGGTAATGAGCTAAGCAGCCTTTTTATAAAAAATGTATTTATTAGTACTTTACCAAATTCTGTGCTCTATACGAAGCCCAAATTAATGCCAAAAAAATAAATCCTTATAATCACGTAAGCCCTTTGACTGTCTCTAGGTCTTTTGCAATGAAAAGCACATTGCTTTGTGGAGGTATCTAAACTTACTCAAGTGGTGTTCCTTTTAGTAAATTACTTTTTTCTAGTAAGTCTCCTTCTCGGTCTCCTTATGCCCTTGAACTGCAAAAGCGAGTATCGTTTACTCCAGAATCATACCAGTGTGAATGGATCTTGGCTTATAGACCAAATAGGTTTTCATTGTCCATGATCAGCACAAACCAGCATTTCCCCTGCAGCCCACACACAATGTCAAGGCGTTCTACACATCCACAGAGGTTGTCTTGCCAACAGAAACTCGCGTCTTGATTGGAGAACAAAAGACTTTCGTATCATGTTTTTCCACATAATGTTTGAACACAAAGCCTATGAACTATTTTTTCTACATAGCAGGTCTATACTACACAATTTAAATTGGCCTGGGACCAGTACAATTACTTATCTTGGTTGCATGCCCAGGTTTCTTTCTTGATACAGCACCGTGATAAATGTTCCCATTGCAAGGAGCTTTTGAACATTCCCTCCTTTCGTTGCTGAATGCATTATAACCATGTGATAAAGGTTACATAGAACCAGGGTAAAATTTAGGTAAATTCGTATGTCTAGGACCCCATTACTGGAAAATCATTTTCTAAGATGATCACTACTCTAGCTTCATGAAAAGACTTTAGATAAATATTCCAGAAGGTTGATCTTGGATAAAGGAGTGCCATTCAAGACATGTGACCCGTGTTTGTTTGTAATTATCTGTTTCGACCAATTCCTCAGGCAGAAATCATGATTTGGGGACACATTTTAAGTTACATGTCAGCCTTAAAATTCCCTGCACATTTTCCCTTTGCTAATACTAGTTCAGCACTTATTCAATTGAATCTACAAAATACAGACAGAAAGGTAGTTATAACAGATTTAAACAATTGAAATTCAAAACTGTTCCTAGGATAGAAAGTCGTTATTTATTTACTTTGCTCAGGCCAATCTAATGTTACAGAGGCAGCAACCTTGACTAACCTTCTGCTGATTCAGAAATTGCTTTGTTTTAGAATTTAACAGCAGAAAAAATATTAAATTAAACATATTATGCTGAATGAGTGCCGTTAACAAACTGAAAATGGAAAAACATAATATCATCTCAATAGAAGTAGAAAAGGAATAGATTCAATATCCATTCCTAATAAAAAGTCTCAGAAAAACAAGGGAAGGGAAGTTCCTTGTTCTAATAAAAGATATACATCAGAAACTTAAAACTAGTGCCACATCCAATAGTAAAAGATTGAATACTTTTTCCCTAAGATCAAGAAGAAGACAAGGATATCTGGTCCCACTGATTTTATTCAACGTTATACTAGAGATTTTAGCCAGTGCAAAAAAAAAAACAAAAACAAAAACAAAAAAACCAAACCATCAGATTGGAGAGACAGAAGTAAAAGTCTTGTTCATAGAAAACATGATTTTCTATATTGAAAATGTAGTGTAATCTACAAAAGTGAAACTGCTAACACCTAGTAATGGAATTTAACAAGTTTGCAGGATTCAAGATCAATAGATAGAAATTAATTGTATTTCTGTATACTAGCAATACATGCAAATAGACCACAGGAAAAGGTCAAGATTTTGTACCATTTACAAAATCATGAAACACTTAAAGATAAATCTGACAAAAGATGGGCAAGATCTGTACACTGAAAACTTCAAAACCTAAGTTTTGAGAGAGAGAAATTAGAGAAAACCTAAATAAATGGAGAGATGTATCTTTCATGAATATTCAATATTTTTAAGAAATCAATTCTTTCCAAATTGACCAGAGATTCAATATAATTCCAGAGAAATCACAGCAGCTCTTATTTTATTGTCAAGTTCTTTAAAAATTCATATGGATAGGTAGAGGATCTGGAATATCTAAGCAGCTTGAAAATGAAGAAGAAAATTTGAAGGTACCACTGCCTGATTTCAAGACTTCTTTTATAGATGCAGTAATTAAGATAGTGTGGTAGTAGCATAAAAATAAAAGATCAATCAAATAAAATGGAAAGTATAGAAGTATATACACACTGGGATGCCTGGCTGGCTCTGCTGGTAGAGCCTGACACTCTTTTTCTCAGGGTCATGAGTTCGAGCCCCGTGTTGAATTTAGAGCTTACTTAAATAAATACAGCTTCAAACAAGAGAGAGAGAAATAGATCTGCACATAGGAACAGCTTTTTTTAATGAACTTTTTTTTTAAAAAACAAAAACGCAAAGACAATTCAGTAAAGAACAAATGTTGCTGACAGCATTGACTACCTATATGCAGAAAAAGATACCTCATTCTATATTGCAAAAATTCATCCAAAATGAATCATAAACCAAAACTATAAAACGTTTAGAAAAAAAAAAAAACAGAGGAAAATTTCTTTGACACATTCTGTTAGGCAAAGGCCTCTTAAGTACCTCACCAAAAACATGATAAAAATTGATAAAATTTAAAACCTTCTACTCTTTGATGATACTGTTCCATGAGTGAAAAGATAAGCAAGGCTGAAAAAAAAATTGGCAAATAAGTTATCTACCATAAGATGTCTATCCAACATACGTAAAAAATTCAATAATTAAGAAGCTTTAAAAATTGCCAAAAGATTTGAGTGAACATCTCACTAAAGAAATACACAGGTAGCAAACACAGGAAAAGATGCTTGGCAGCATTAATCACTAAAGAAATGCAAATTATAACCACAATGAAAAAACCCGTGCACACCAAATAGAATGGCTGCAGTTTAAAAGGCCATTCAATATGTGTGAGTATGTGAAGGGATCTGAAATCCCCAACACTACTAGTTGGAGGTAAAATGGTATAATTACCTTAGGAGACAGTTTCTTTTTTTTTTTTTTTTAAATGTTTTATTTATTTCTAGGAGAGAAAGAGAGACAGCGTGAGCAGGGGAGGGTGAGAGAGAGAGGGAGTCACAGACTGAAACGGGCTCCAGGTTCTGAGCTGGCAGTCAGCACAGAGCCCAACGCGGGGCTCGAACCCACGAACCGCGAGATCATGACCTGAGCGAAAGTCGTACGCTCAACCGACTAAGCCACCCAGGCGCCCCAGGAGACAGTTTCTTAAAAAGTTAAATATATCTCGAGGTGCCAGGGTGGCTCAGTCAGTTAAGTGTGCAGCTTCAGCTCAATTTATGATTTTATAGTTTGTGGATTCAAGCCCCACTTGGGGCTTTGTGCTATAGCTCAGAGCCTGGAGCCTGCTTCGGATTCTGTGTCTCCCTCTCTTTCTGCACCTGTCCCATTTGTGCTCTGTCTGTCTCTCTCGAAAATAAAATAAAACATTAAAAAAAAGTTAAACATATCTCTACTGTATGATCCAGCCATTCTATTTCTCGATGTTTACCCAGGAGGGAAAAAAAGCATTTATCTATACAAAGACTTGTACTTCTAAAGACACCCCCAGATATCTAATAACAAGGGAATGAGTAAACAAATTGTGGTATGTCCATATACCACAATACTGTTTAGGAATAAAAAGATATACATTCAACGATGTGGATGACTCTCAAAATAATGATGCCCCAGGCAAAAGCCAGACTCATCCTCCTCCAAAAAATACATAATGATAGGTCATTCTATTTTTGTAAAATTATCGTAGATTCACACTAATCTATAGTGACAGAAAAATCAGTGGTTGCCTGAGGAAGGGACAAGTAGGTGTCCGAGGAAACTTTTGGGGATAATTGGATATGTTCATTATCTTGATCCAAGCAATATTTTCATAGATACATATTTCAAAACTTACTGGATTTGTGACATTGAATACTTTAAATGTTTCCAGTTCATTGTATGTTAGTGGTATCTCAATAAAACTGTTTCTTTAAAAAAATGGAGCTGTAGGCATTGAGAACATGAGAATAATTATGAAAAATTATGAAACACATAACTATCCTACATTTGCTACTATTAATAAAGCCTAACACCAAATTTGACAAGCCGTGATTCTAAATCTAGAAGTAGGAGATTTTGCTTCTATTTATATGATCAACTTGCTATCCAGTCATAACTTGTATTTTTCAATGAATGTGATCCATTGGTTTTGGAATAGAAGTCTATTCTTAAAAATATCCGTGAAATTTACAGGACACATGAGGAGAATGTGCCTCTCTATATAGTCAAATAATGAATAAAAATGGAATAAGATTAAAATCTTACAGAATGTAGTTTCCTGGACCACTGTTAGAAAATGTGCACTACACAACTATAGAGAAAACCATCACTGTAATAGATGGTGAAAATGGTGCCTCTCACAACTGTTCATCATGATGGCCTTGGTAGTTTGATCTCTTGGAACATAAACATGATCTATAGCTTTCAACTTCATGAGTTAGGAAATGAGGTGATTCTAAGTGCTCTATAATTTTTTTCAAATGTTTGTTTTTGAGAGAGAGAGAGAGAGGCAGGCGTGGGGAGCAGTGTGAGGATCCAAAGTGGGCAGTGACCCCAATGTGGGGCTCAAATTCACCAACCTTGAGATCATGATCTGAGCCAAAGTGGGGCCCTGAAACGACTAAGCCACCCAGGTGCTCTAAAATGCTTTATCATTAATAGGACTTTTCTCTGAGGTAAACATTGGTGAAAACAACCTCAATAAACAAGCTCATTGGTGAAAATAAACCTGTGGAACTGATGGACCCTGAAAACTTGGCAATGGGGCATAGGTGACTTGCATGTTTCCAATATTAAGTAGGCAGCCTAAAGCTTGAGATTAAATTCTAAACCATGAATTTTATGTGAAGACACTGATTTAACACATCAGAATAAATGAAAAGAAGCTGTACCTCTTTGAGCTAGAGGACATGGGTGCCGAGGGGTAGGAGAGGAAAGTAAATCAAGACCCTATGTGTTTGTTTCCTTTTACAAGCTTCCCTTTGTATTGATTCATATTTGATGTAGAAGGATTGGATTTTTTCTGGGTTTCCAAAGATGATAAGGATGACTAAGGTTTATTTTGTTGTGGATTCTAAAAGATATTTTTGTAGGAACAAATAATAATGAACCAGTCTTAACAATCACGATATTCAAAGTGAATTTTATTTTTAACATTTTAAATTATACAAGTGATCTATTTTCACTGTAGAAAAATTAGAATAAGAGAACAAAAACAAAACAAAACAAAAGCTAATTCCACTTATAATTCCACTGTGGGGACACAATTCTTTAATAATTTATGGATGTCCTTCCAGATGTTTTCTTTGTATTTACACCTAAATACAAAATATATATAAATAGATATGAAACTTTAAATATTCCTCTGTAGCCTGTATTATTTAACAAATTATCAAAGTCTCCATGTCCCTAAATATACATCTATACCACCATTTTAATTCCTTCAATGGTTTCATTATATAAAGATACCAAAAAATTTTTAACCCACATCAAGGGTTAAGGTCTGTTTATTTTTAATTTCTTTTTTATTTTTTCTGAAGGAACAAGGATTTCCTCTATCACATAATTCTATCAAAAATAGATTAAAATGCTACAGCTCTGAATTTTAAATGGCAGAGTGCTTTGGAGTCCTGCCTGTTGAACTGTTAATTTTACAATGCTGTTGAACACTAAGCACTTTTTAGTGGTCATTACATGATATTTATGTGCATGTTCTGGGCATCACTGTTCTAACAAAGGTACAGAATTAGCTTTTTTCCTTTGGCTGACCTCTCAGGGAACCTCATTCATTTTCCTCAATTTCTAACTCTATAGATTGATACTAATTTATGAAATTTATTTAACATGTAAGAGAACCTTATATGCTTAGACAGTTAGCCAATAAACATTAGGTCAAAGGATGCCAAGTTTTTCTTTTAAACTAATGTAAAAATATGTTAAGACATTTATCTAGTTCTTTCATACCATGAGAGTATAGGAGCACAGGCCTGCTGAGCTGCGTTTGACACTAACATATGACCAGATCCTATTGTTCGCCTGTAGCAATGAGCTATTGTGGAAAATGTATTCTTTTTTTTTTTTAATTAAAAAAAAATGTTTATTTATTTTTGAGAGAGAGAGACAGAGTACAAGCAGGGGAGGGGCAGAGAGAGAGAGAAAGACAGAGACAGAATCTGAAGCAGGCTCCAGGTTCTGAGCTGTCAGCATAAAGTTCAAACCCATGAACTATAAGCTCATGACCTGAGCCATAGTCGGACGCCTAACTGGCTGAACCACCCAAGCGCCCCTGTGGAAAATGTATTCTACTGAGAGAAAAGAGACTAAGAGGGTAATCCTTAAGGTTTGTGAATCTGGGGAGGTGTCTTGGCCTCTCTGCGGCCCAGATTGTTCTTTAAAATGATGGAGTTGGAGAAAGTAGGTCTGAGTTCCTCCAGTGCAGATATTCTGTGGTTCTGTGTCAGAGAATTCTGGAGTCCAAGCTTTTAGTCAGGGCTGTGGCTACAGACCCTGATACTTCATTCCTGGAAAACTGGCTTATATCCCTGGCCACTGAGTTTATCTTACCCACTGTTTTTTCTTTCTTACTTGGTTTCTCATCTGGTACCTAGAGCGTTACTGTGTTCCTCAGATATCTCCTTTATCTTACACTTTCTTTCCTCACTCTATAGTTATGCTCTGTCTCTTGCTTGCGTTCTGTGAAATCCTGCTGTCACATTGGGTGAACCCACCTATTTTTGGCCCTGGTGACCATTAGCCCGCACCACAAACATGTGGCTTATGACCCATGGCATCGAATATTGGTGAGGGTGAGTTGAGTCTGCTTCAATTCCATACATCTGGAAGAAAAACTTCAATACCTAGATGTCTTGTACATAGTAATTGTTTACAAGATGTTAGTACCGACACGTGTGACAACATAAACTTGAAAACATTATGCTCAGTGAAAGAAGCCAATCACAAAAGACCACAAATTGTATGATTCCATTCACATGAAATATTCAGAATAGGCCATTACATAGAGACAGAAAGTAGGTTTTTGATTTCTAGAGGCTGGAGGAGGGGAAAATAGGAGTGACTGGTAACTGGTACAAGGTATTTTTCTTTTCTGGGTGATTAAAATGTTCCTGAATTAGTGAGTGATGATTACACACTCTGAACTATACTAAAAACTATTGAATTGTATACTTTAATAAGGCAGATTTTATGGTATATAAATTATATCTCAAAAATATTTAATTAAAATATTCAGGTAATCATCATTCACATGACATGAATTGCTTAGACATTTGGAAGTATTTCAATAACTAATTTTAGTGAGGTGGTCAAGACCAGGTAGATATAGCCAAAACACAGGTGCTTTTTACCTGGATGCCTTCTAAGGCCTAACACCCTCCTTCCCCAGGGAGGTGATTCTCTTGGTTACTTTTGAGAGAGCACAGCAAAAGTCTGTAAACTTTGTTCCTGGGTTGGTAATATAGTTCTTGTCCAAAAAATTAAAAATTCATTTTGACTAAGAAGGTAAATAAGGAAGAAATGAGATTTTGCCTGAAGCACTCTCTCCTTGGGATCTCTCCCCTCAAAAGCTAAATTCAGCAAATTAGGTAAATGATAAATAGAAAGATGATAGATAGATAGATAGATAGATAGATAGATAGATAGATAGATAGATAAGTAAACATCAACAATAAGGAAAACAAGTTGGATTTCACTGGCAGAGTGTTTTGTTTTTGTTTTTTCTTCAAAAGAATTGATTCAAGTGGATATTTCACTGGGTCTGAGAGCTTTATGTTGAATAAATATAATCTCAGTATCTTCAGTTAATGTTGGAGTCTGACTGTCTATAGGACCCAATGCCCCAAATATTTTAGAAGGCCATTTTCCCTATTCACTTCCTCCAGGTAGGTTTATACCTCATCATCTTACCCACTGAGAGTGTGTCCTATTTTTAAAGGCCTCCAGAGAAGACGCTTCTTCAAAGAGATAGGATGACAGAGCTTTGCCCTATGCAGCATTCCCTGTGGAGCTAATTGGCCAGGTGTCTGATCTCCATGGCGTCTACCTGGCTCTTTCCTCCCCCACAGGACTGAGCCACTATCGGAAATAATTGTGAGCCCAACACACCTTTAGGGGTTTGTTGTTATTTTGTTTTGGTTATTTTTCCAACGGAGAAATTCCTTATGGTTCCAGAGTAAAGTACAGTGCTAGTGTATAGGTGATGATCCCCAGAAACCCCAGGGGCTCAGAGCCTTACAGTATCACTTCCCAAGTAGCTTTTTCTCATTCACCGCCCCACACAAATGACCCAGGTTCACCCAAGTTGAGCAGTCACTGGTTCCTTTCCATCACGCATTGCCTCAGTGTATCCTCTGACTCCTTCTTCTTTACCCTCTGTCTTTTCCTGGCAGATTGGAAAGGTCTTGAGCTCAGTCTTGTGCCTTTGCCGAAGAAGAAACTAAGATGAGGTACAGACTTGCCTAGGACGATCCAGTGGTGGATTGTGGTAACTGAGAGCCCAGACCTTGAGGCATTAGCTGAGTGGTTCCCTATTCCCAGCATGCCATGCTGCCATTCTGTTAGGTTCCCATAATTCCAGTTAGATTCACACTCCTTTCACAACAGTAAGAATTTTTTTTAATGTTGTTTTTAATTTATTTCTGAGAGAGAGAGAGAGACAGCGCGAGCAGGGGAAGGTCAGAGAGAGACGGAGACACAGAATCTGAAATAGGCTCCAGGCTCTGAGCTAGCTGTCAGCACAGAGCCTGAGGCGGGGCTGGAACCCACAAACCGTGAGATCATGACCTGAGCCGATATCGACGCTTAACCGACTGAGCCACCTAGGCGTCCCAACAGTTAGAATTATTAAGATAATATCACTGCAGCAAGTCATGGGCATTTTTTGCTCAGAAACTAGCAAAAGGCAGATGCCACCAAAAAAGAGCCACTCTGTGCTTTAATAGGGACCAGAAATTCTCTGGCATATCAAGCCAGAATGGGTTTCTTAGGCTTGAGAAACAAAACCCTCTTGAATAGTCTTTGTTTTGATTTGTGACATTTCATTTCTTTTTATTATTTCTTTTTTCATTTTATTATTTCTTAGTGTTTTATTTTTTTTTTTTTTTTCTTGCTCCCAATGACGCAGAACTGGCAATTGTCTTCAGAGTCCATTGCTCTGGCTCTTACATAATTATAACTCTGTGCTGTCAACGGCAGTCAACCCAGACTTAAAGTACTGACTGTCCATTTTCCCCTCAAGATGGTTCCAGAGGCTTTGCTGTTATCACACGCCACTGGAAGGCACAAACTAGATAGCATGTGGGATAATAGTCCTACATTGACATTTGTGAATGTGCTTCCTTTCTGTGAATGGTGTTACTAACCAGATGCCTCTGGTAAACAAGGGCCTTAACTGCCCTTGCTAGGAAATCTAGCCAGAGTGTATCCTTCTACTCAATGTCTGATGCTAAAGCCCCAGGGTATTATTCAATGGGTTTTGGTTTTCTTTGGTGGAATTATGTATAATATTGTTTTTTTTTTTAATTTATGTATTGAAACAGAAGCCTTTATCATTCTAAATGCAGGAATGTTCTTCATGAAATAACATCGACAACAAAAATGAGAGATTTGTCCTCTGCCTTATCACAGTATTCCTTTAGCATAGGTTGGTGGAAAGTATTAGCTCCCCCATTTTCCAGATAGGAAAATTGGAGCAAAAATGTTGGTTCTCGTAGCCAACCAGCCATGGAGCCCTGGCCTCAGCATCAGACCTGCAGATTTCCACTTCTGCATAGGAACTGAAGTAGGGGTTTAAATTAAGAAACTGTATTCTAAAAGTAAAGGTTTGCCATTATCTGAGCCAAGGCTTACTGACTTTGGCAATGGGACCAAGTGTCACACTTTCCTTTGGCAACTCTGGGTATTCCAGTCCAATCGGTATATATTTCCAAGAACTTTCCTCGTGGGCCTATTTTTGGCTTCCATTTACAAAATGTTCAGCGATAATAACATCTACCAAGTACGTGTCTGAAAGTTTGCACTGAAATGTTCCGTGCTATGCACCCCCCTTTGTCCGTTCCTGTTCTTCTTATTTATCCTCAAATGCCCTTGTACCTCTCTATTCTCCAGTCACAGACTCATTGCTCTCCTTCCAAATCATACTCTTCTCCATTCCTGCTTCCTTATTAAGAGAAAATCACCTAAACATCTTCACCACGTGATCCTGTTATTGAATCCGAATGCTGACATTATCTTTCCTCTACCTGATGGTAAGATCTCCATTCCAAAAATGTGAACTCTTCCTGGCGTCCCTCTGACATGGGTTCCCTAAGCAGATAACTGCTTTCCGACTTGCCATCCTATTTATGCGTGGTCAGATGTCAGATGTATCTGTGTATGAACATGAGCATCTCAGAATAGAGTGTCTTGGAAATGCATTCATCCTAACAAAACCTGTAGGGGAAAAGACACAGCTGCTTAAGAGAATGCATTAAGGTGAGCAAAGCTACAAAATACACCATTCTGCTTGAATTCATTTACAGAGTTATATGTACCCACACTCCTTTTGTCATTTTCTAGTATGAATGTCCTTAAAATGTCAAAAAAACAGTACACACTTCTGTTAAAAAATGTTATTTATTATTGTAAGAGTTTCATCTTTTTATGACTAGCCATGCTCCATTTGAATTATTCTGAAAGATAAGCTTGCTTTCTTCCCTTGTGATGCACCTGGTAAATATATCCCTGGAAATTCATGATGTCAGTGAAGTAAGTAGCTGTTTGTCTTTGGATTGTGCAAATGTCCTTTCCACTAGATGAGGCCCGAAAGGTAAATTGTTATAGTCACCAGGGAATGGGAGAACATCTGCAGTTCATTTGTTTACCTAACAAACTTTTCTTGAACACTTACTATGTGCCTAATGCTCATCACACACTCCGAGGTATTAGTAACCTCCCTTCCTAAACTGTGTTCTGTAACTTGATCCTTCATTTCAGTTGTTATTTACATGCCTTTCTCCTACCTAGACCAGGGATTCTCATCCAGGGCAATTTCGCTCCCCACCCCCTAGGGGACATTTGGCAATGCCTGAAGATATTTTTTTATTGTCACAATTAAGGTAGGTGCTTCAATATCTGGTGGGTAGAGGTGCTGCTGCTACATAGTGGTTAGAGGTCAGGGATGCTGCTAAACATCTTAACATTCATAGGACAGCCCCAACATCAAAGAACGATCAGCCCAAAATGTGAATAATACTGTGGTTGAGAACCTTGTCCAAGGCTGTGTGCCCTTGAGGGCAGAGACTATGACATAATAATTTTAAAAAAATTAATTCTGGTATAATTAACATACAATGTTCTGTTAGTTTCATGTGTACGGTACAGTGATTCACCAGTTCTGTAAATTGCTCAGTGCTCATCACAATAAGTGTGCTCTTCATCCCCTTCATCTATTTCCTCCATCCCCCCACCTACCTCTCCTCTGGTAACCATCCATTTGTTCTCTATAGTTAAGGGTCTGTTTTTTGGTTTGCTTCTATTTTTCTTTGTTCATTTGTTTCATTTCTTAAATTTCACATGTATGGGTGAAATCATATGGAATTTGTCTTTCTCTGACTTAGCATTATACTCTCTAGATCCTTCTATGTTGTTAAAACTGGCAAGATTTCTTTCTTCTTTATGGCTGAGTACTGTTTCATTATATTACACACCACATCTTTATCCATTCGTCTATCAGTGTGTGTCATAATCATTTTGTATCTCTGCTACCACATACGTAGAAGGGCTTTTTCAAGTGGTGGCTGTGATGATAAGGTTGACATTCCAGGAATGCAGAGGAATAGGACAAAGCCCCTTTTCTAGAGACCTGCTACTCAAGTTTGATTCTGGACCAGTCAAATTGCTGTCACCTGGGAAGTGTTTAGAAATGCAGAATCTCAAAACCTACTCTAGACCTACGAAAGCCTAATCTACATTTTAACAAAACCATCTGATGATTCACCTGCACATTAAAGTGGAGAAGCCCTGACCAAAAGAGTTTTACAGTTACATGGGTGGTTGGGTAGGCTGCAGATGCTCAGAAGCAATGGTCCGAGTTCACCCAGCAGCAGTGAGCACGGGAACTGCACCTGGATTTCTCTGTGTAGCTCAAGGTTTAGGTGAGCATGGGTACAGCCCAGAAGACAGGTGGAACTGGGGACGGAGTGATAGCTGGTAACCCAGGAGAAACAATGCAGCACCAGTAGACTAGAAGGCAGTGGTGGTGATGAACGAGAAGACGCTGCGGCACAAATGGCAGTGGCTGGGTCAAGGAAAGGAGGGGGGGCAGGGGCAAGACTCTGGGTGGTCTATGTGGAAGAGAAATACTGCCAAGCAGCACCAAGGAGGCTAACAGTGGGAAAGGACAGGCCATGTGCCAAACCCGGGAGAGGCCAAAGCCCTGAGACTGCGGGGGTGAGAGGCAGCAGCCCAGACTGGCTACAGGATGTTCATTCCATTGTCTGGGTGGCTTGAGTTCATTAGGGGAATCGAGTTACTCAGAATCCTTATACAATAGCTCACAGTCCTTCCAGGACCTGATAATGTGGTAATTAACATGGGGATTCCAGGAATGCCTTGGATTTGAGTTCTGTCTGTAGCAGGCTGATATGTCTGGAATCTGGATATTGGAAACTCCTATTCCAACATCCTCCTTATTTCCTTCCCCAAGAATCAAGTGGACTAAAAATCTGAGTGAAAGGGCATTTATGAACTAGACGAAGGAAATCTCATTCTGGTAGCATTCGTCAGGTTTCCCAGCAGCCGTTTTGTGTTTGCCTGTGATCAGAATACAACCATTGTTTTGGAACATTGTAACATTACTAAAGCGTATGACAGATGTTAAAAAACTTTGATATTGTCTGTTTGTTCACAAGCCCCTGGAGCCCTTTTTTAAGGAGATGTTGACTTAACCAAGCTCTCTTGGTAAATGACATCTTGTTCAGAGCTTCTGTCACAGCCTAACCATCGCCTGGACATTTTACTTGCTCTGGACGATGAAAAAAAGTTGCCAGCTGCCCAGACAGTGGCTGGATGAAGATCCATGTCCCTTAGTAGAGTAAGGGACATTTTTAGGACCTTAGCAGAGTAAGGTTCTTCCTTTTTCTGCCCCAGATTAGCCACAGCAATTGTCTATGTGGCAGACTTATCTCAGACTTGAACATGAAGTCTGGAAAACCTGGAATCCCTTCTTGTTGCAGAGGACAAGTTGCTTAATTTTCTGGGAACACACCAGTGATTCCTCTCAGTATGTTTTGTTTTTTTTTTTTTAATGTTTTATTTATTTCTAGAGAGAGAGAGAGAGCGTGAGCAGGGGAGGGTCAGAGAGAGAGGGAGTCTCTCAGACTGAAACAGGCTCCAGGCTCTGAGCTGTCAGCACAGAGCCCGACGCGGGGCTCGAACCCACGAACTGCGAGATCATGACCTCAGCAAAAGTCGGACGCTTAACCAACTAAGCCACCCAGGCGCCCCCCTCTCAGTATGTTTTAGCAGCAAATTATACTTCTGAGTTGTGTCCATAACTTCGTTTCAGATTGTAACTACTACGGTATATGCTTTTCTCTTCTGCTGATACCTTCGGGAGCACACAGGATCTTAGGTGATCAGACTCCCAGGGGTCCCCTAAACTTGAGGTGATCCAAGAAAAGCAAAGTCAAGTTAGTGTGACTTTGGCATGGGTCACACTTGCCAGAAGTCAGTGCTCTCTTCCCCCAAAAGATATCAGTAGGTGCCCAAGCAATATCTCCTCCTTCCACTTGCCCCACCTGATGTTGGTCCCATGAGAACTTTGGCCACTGATTAGACTCTGAAAGTGTTGAGTGTGTTTGCAGCTAAGCAGGTAATGCTCACTGAAGTAAAATGTCCTGCTTTTTGGGAAAGACTCTTTCCCGCAAATGGGTGTAGGGGTTGGAGGTATAGAACCTGGAATGAATGGTGCGGAGTTTTTAACCTGAATGAACATAGTATCATACCATTGGCTGAAAATTGTACCTCCGGAAACAGCCACTTGTCCAAAATAAATCAGATCCTGGCAGAGTATAGTCATGGTACAGAGACTGAGTTCTTTTTGCTAGTCCTTACCGTCTTTAAGGAGGGAAAATTTTGAAAATGCCTTATTGGCTTTGCCTCTTTCAGATGTTTAGAACTCTATGGATTCCCAGGGCTAGGGTGGCAAGCTTTCATATCCTGTGGCCTAAGTTCAGAATTTTATGGAAAAGGAAACGGAGACTTTGAAGGAAAAAGTAGCTGAGAGGCCATGACTTTGAGTGTTGGATTCATTATGTTCTACTACCAGCTTCGCCACTAATTAGCTTCATGACCGTGGGCCAGTTTTATCAATTCCTCCTGACTTAGCTTCTTAATCTAAGAGAGGACTTACAGCAGTAGTTTATAGGGTGCTTCTAAATCCTCAGTGAAACAATACATATAAAGCACTTAGCAGAATCTCAACATATAGAATTCAAGGAACAGAGGTTATCACTATTTTTATTGCTGTTGTTGTGCATGGTCATGGGGCTAGTTCGTGCGAGAGGCAGGATGCAGGGCCGGACCACTGACTCCCAGGTGTGCGAACTCACTTGCTCCCCCTTCCTCCCTCTGTTCCTACGGAATGGTAGTGCCTAATCACATTTGGCTCTTTCTCTCTGCCTTGAAAACCTGTTCCCCAAAAGGATGATTAAATATTTATTTTTCCTGATTATGAATTGAGTTGCCTTAACCCACCAGTGTGAGACATGTGTTGGTAACCCCTTTTCAATTCTTTGGTCTGCGTGTTTGGTTAAACACTTCTCCATCTGGCTTTTTAAGATCATCAAAGCAAAAAGGTTCTCTATAAGACAAGAAAAAGGATGAGCACCGCTGGAGCTGGTGTCAGTTCTTAGAAGGCTGCTGTCTCCAGCCTCGCCCTGAGTGGGCTGCTCAGCCCAGTTGGCTTCTGGATAACCATCACTTGGTATAATATCCCAGTCCCTCTCCGAGATCAGGATGGCTGGGTTTCTAGTTCCAAGTCTGAGCTCAGTTTCCAGGCTTTGGCAAAATTCAAAGCTTAGGTGACGGCAGCTCACAGCTCATGTCTCAGGTTTGAACTGCAGAAAATTCCTTCGCCCGGGGGTACAAAGGGACCAAGAAGAATTCTAGTCTCCTGTCCCCTGTGTATCTCTTGTTGCAGCCTTCTCTCTAGGAGCTGAAACAACACTCTCATCATGAGCCAGCCTAGGAAACAAAGAGGAAATTTGCACTGTCTTCTCTGTAGAATAGAACATTCTAGATTTCAAGTACAGCTTTCTAATGCGGTGAAACATAAAGGCTTTGGAATCTTCGAGGGCTGGATGGAGATTCTGGCTCCACAATTTACTAAGTGCATGATTTTCTGTTATGTGACCTCTCAAAACCTGTTTTCTCATGTGTAAAATGGGTACGATAATAAAAATGACCTCGTAGGATTGCTGTGAGGACAAAATGAAGTCATATTCTACACACGTCTGGCATTTGCTAGAGGAACTTAAGTGTCCTAGATTTTACTGAGCGAGCAGTTAGTACATGGGGAATTTAAGACTATGCTTGTGTTTGATGTTCGTCACCAAAGCAAGTAGTCGGTGTTATGTCTTTTCCCTTTAGAAGTACTAATGCTATGTGCTCATTTCTTTCCCAAGGGTCAGGACGGTGTTGGAAATAATGTATGTGTGCAGGGGATTCAGGAGTTCAGGAGTCTCAGGGATACTCACAGGGAGATTTTTCTGGAGATTTTGCCACTGTTTCGTCCTCACTGCCCCAAACTGACTAGCCCGAAGAAAGATCTGCTCGTTGGCAAGTCAATCGAGTTATTTTTCTCATGAGCATAGAATATAGCCTACAGCTCACCGTGTTAAACCCCCCCTTCCACCCAACTGCACTTCTGTGTTGGAGGATGTTCTGGCAGAGACAGATGGGAAGCTTTGCAGGCAAAAATCTAGATCGAAGGAATGGAAGGTGAAGGGGGATGTAGGTGAGAAGTCGGTCCTCCAGTTCTTTGGACCTTCACCCTCACAAGTCCAAATGTTCCCTAACCACCTCTCAGCACCCCTTCCTGAGGAATGAGCCAGCAACTCCTAACTTTTTCACGTATCCCTGCCCTTCTCCATGTCACATCCGGTTTCAGGACAGGATTCGCAGGTGTTGCAGGGCGCTTGACCCCGAGATGAACAATCCGAGCAGGGAATGAGTTGATCTACAATCTCTATTAGAGAATGAGGATGAGAAAGAAGAAGAAAGAGAGAGAGCCCGGCTGCGGACAGTGCAATCTCATGGCTAAAAGTGCCTTTAATAGTTTCTCTCCACCCTATGGAAAGCAGGCAAATCACTTAGGCAGTCAACTCCCTTCATGGATAATGAGTATGGACATCTTTCCCGGTATCCTGATGGCGCAAGATGTAGAAGCAAATTGTTTGTGACACTGAGCCATAGAAATGTTAGCTGCTAGGTGCTGTATAGCCACCTCACATGGCTCTGCGGCTCAGAGAGCTGGGCTGTGTAATGGCCACCAGCCCCAAATCCAGGTCACCAGGGAAGAGGTGTCCGAGTAGCTGCTGGAGAACTGAGTCTGGAACTTTGTTTTTTGTTCCTCTTTGAATAGCCTATATGTCTGTCCCCAGAAGATCCAGGTTCGTGGCCACTCTTACACCCTGTATGTGGCCAAGGCGGGGTGGGGGGTGGGGGGACGGGCAGGAAGGATGAGCCCAGGGCAGGGTCTGCACCAACTGAATAGTTACCATAAACATCTAAACCATTTAGTCTAAGTGGTCTACATAAACATTTTTAAATTCTAAATAAATGACCCTCTATTATATCTCACCATTAATAATAGCACTCTGCAATTATAATTAATATTCACAGAAACTTTTATAGTTTTCAGTCTGCTTTCCTGTGCTTTCTCCACATGATCCTTACCATAGTGCCCTGGAGTGTGTAAGTTATTACCGTTTTACATGTTAAATGTTGATAACAATGTTGAAACCATAGCTTTTTAACTTCTTTAAAAATAGAGTAAATGTTCCAGGACTTCTCTGGAACTATTCTAAAAATATCACTAACTTATCAGCTTGAGGGACAGCACAATATTGGTGAATATTGTCTGTGTATAGTTTTTTCTCCTGAAATTAACACCTCTGTCCATTCCCCATATGCCTCACCCTCCATCCCTTAGAAATCTCTATAATAAAAACAGTAGATTTGGGTCAGAAGCCCACTTAAACTAAAGCTGCTGGAAATAAAGTATACATCAAGTTTTCCAAATCTATAAGCAAATCATTTATAGGAAGCAAATGCCAAGAAGTCGGCGTGACTCTGAGTAGGAGTCAGGTGGAAGCAATTTATTGGACAGAGTAGCCAATTTGTATGTGGGGTGTGTTCTCTATTTCTATCACCCACCCACTAATTAGCCATTGTAAACAGACACTAGGGCTTTGTAGAATATGGATTTTACAATTCACTCACTCTGTATGAAGTTCATATTTAAATCATATCTTAGTTGTGGCCAGAATTCTTCATTTTAACATATTAAATAGTAGTTCCTCCTCTTTAAAGGATTGTTTGAGGGTGAGTCATTAAGGATTCGCTAATTCCCTGAAATTATCAATCTACAACAATATAATGCTATTATATTATCACACTTCCAGTAAAGTGTTTTAGGGTTTCTAAGTTCATATTTACATATGTTAAATAGCTGGGAGAAAGATCAGACTGTGTTATTTTTCCAAGCTTACAAACGATTGGCACCATGTTGAGTCTTTAGACATGTGATTAAATATTTGCTTTAGACATGTGGATAGTAAACATAGTTGCTGTTATCTTGGTATCTATTGACAAGCTAAAAATAGACTTTTTAAATTTCTTCCAGAAAAATGCGTAAAGTTAGAGAAATAGGTCCCTGTTCCACTTTGTTACAAGTTAAAGAATTCTCAATTTAGGTAGAGTCTTATATCTGAAAGAGATCTTGGAATTTTTTATCAGAATTAGAAACAGATTCTTTGAGACTAAGAGTTGTGAAGACGGCATGGTTAGGACCACGAAGCAACGTCTTCAAAAATCTGAGGTTCTCCCCATAAAAAAATTATTCAACCTATACTTAATGTCAAGTAGTCACTGGGTCTGAAACTGGGAATTCAGAGATGGATAGGATATAATGTCTGCCACTCGCAACATCAAGGAAGCTATTCTATGTCTTTGCTATTTCTACGTCTTTGACATTGTTCTTAGTGGTAAGACCAGGAGAATACCATGTGTGTTATGTGCTTTTAGTTCAGCAAAACATTCAAGAAAAGCTTTCATTATAGTCACATGACCAACACAAAGAACTCTGAGATCAAAGAGGGCTGGATTATGGAACTATTAAGGAAAAACCATACCAACATGTGATACTTGGTATCACCCTGGCCTAACGGGAATCCCAAATGGAGGGGCATAGAAGAGTCCCCGGAGAGGTCTAACCACTGCTTTGTCAATTACTTGAGTAAAAATACTGGGTGATTAATGAACTTGATGATGACATATAAGAAAGAGAGCAAAAACTCTATGTGACAATTTCGGCATTAACAATCCTCACGGGATAGAAAATGAGTTAGAAATAAAATAAGGTAAAGTGACAGGAATAAATACAGAATACTACATGGGGCCATCTAGCTTGATGATAAATACATTTAATTAAAATGACTTAGCTACTTTATTTCCAGGGAATATTTTTAGCAGAGTTCTGTCTTTATTTTGATTGGTAAAAAGACAAATTAAAAAGAATCAGTAAAATTTAGGAAAATACGCTATGAATATATATCAAGGGGTGGGTTTATTACTGCCTTAAAGCAACAGTTTGAAATTTGTACATTAGTGAATCTTTTATATTCAGTATTTTGTTTCAGCACATTTTCAGGAGGATTGGTGGACATTTTAAGTACATAGTAGCTATACTCCTAGAGTTTCACTCATTAGCATGCATTCGTGTATAGAAAACATGCAAGTTGTCATTCAGGTCCAATTTCAAATGTCCACTTACAAAAGGTCATTTGGTAGAGAGTTTAAAGAGACCACCAGCTAGCTCTTCCCACCCATGTGGTTAATAGGAGAAAATAGGTCAGTGTTTATAGCTACAGAAGGTAGAAAAATCTCATTTTAATTGAAAGTTTAATAGATCTCCTAATTGAGGCATACCTAGTCATTAAAAATAAAAATCAGTTTACTGCTATTGCTTGGCTGGTGTTATCTTTACTCCCTCTCTTTAAATAACTGGAAGTGTCTCTTAAGAATTAGACTAGCAACTGCATATTTCAGGTTGCTCTCAACAAGGAGATGTCATTCCTAGAAATTTGGGGGCCTACTCATTCTGCCCTTGGGCTCTCTCGGTTAAGGAAAAAATTCTTGAAGCACATTCTGGCATATTTTTTTTCTGGAATCAGTTTTAATATTCTTCAGTTGCCGTGGAATGAGTACTAATGTACAATGCAAGTCAGATCTGACTAAATGGATTAAGGAGAGTGGATTGAGGTCTGTTCCTCATTTCTTTGTAAAACTGAGTATAAGATGAGATTTTTATGGCCAAAACCCAAGAGCAGTGACTAGTTCTACAGGCAGTAAGGGCACTTCCCAAATTCTCAACATGGCGTTTGGACACTGCCATTTTCTCTTCACCATCAGCAGGCACACCCTCTGCCTTTCCTCCATCTCCTCACAAGAGCGAGCATCTGCCATTAAGTCTTACTATAGCTGTGTCTCTAGATGCAATATGTTCTAAATGTACATCGTTTGTGGGTGGACTGATAGTAAATTGCTTGTGTTCACAGTTTATTGAATTTAACTTCAAGGGTTAATAATGTTTTGATCACATTATTGCTATATAAGACTAATCAAAATTCCATGTCAACATGTCATGATTCACAGGTCTCTTCCTTCCTTCCTTCCTTCCTTCCTTCCTTCTTTCCCTCCCTCCCTCCCTCTCTCCTTTCTTTCTTTCTTTCTTTCTTTCTTTCTTTCTTTCTTTCTTTCTTTCTTTCTTTCTTTCTTTCTTTCCTTCTTTCCTTCTTTCTTTCTTTCTTCACAAGTTAGTTAACATACATTGTAGTCTTGGCTTCAGGAGTAAAATCCAGTAATTCATCACTTACGTATATACCCAGGGCTCAACCCAACAAGTGCCCTCCTTAATGCCCATCCCCCATTTCCCCTCCCCCATCAGCCCTCAGTTTTTTCTGGGTGTTACTTGCACCACATTTCCTCCTTTGATTAAAATCTTGTAACTGGTTGTAATCCTGCCTTCCAGTATTCATCTTATAGACAGATTTCAAAGCATAACATTAAATAAATATAACAAATACCAAGATAAATAATTTTCCCATTTCTTTAGTCATGTTTATAGTTAGACTTTTTTAATAAGTTAAAAAAATAAAGATTTGAAAATTTGATAATGAATCTTCTAAGCATGAATATAGTATACACCAAATCATTACAGCTCCCATTATGATTTTTACACTCAATATATTTCTTTAATTCTTTTAAATCTATCATTAAGTAAGACTGTTATCTTTACAGATTCATTGTAATCATTGTTTTTCTCATATATGTGTTGTGTGTCTAAAGAAATTTAGGAATAGTCCTGAACTTAACATAATCTAATTTTCCTTGTGCATTTTTTTTCCATCCATGAAAGTCCTGTATTCAGGACTATACATTTGCTGCATGCAGAATACATGTACTTGTGAATATAGATTATATAAAGTTGGATTCTTTAATAATATCTTTTCATCATTACAGACAAAAATACAACCAGTAAATGTTACACTTTACTTATGTATTTTTTTAGTGTTCTTCCTTTTTTATCACGACCTTTAGGGCAAGGGTGGGAATGTGGATTGTGTTTTATTTTATTTTAATAAATCAATAAGTACATCATTTCTTTGTCATTTAAATATATAAAATTAAAACTATTCAGCAGTGTAAAAAGTGTAAAAGGTGAAAGCCCACTTTAAAATTTGTTTAGAAATAAGGGTTGACAGGTCATTGGTTTGTATAGATACTTCTAGACCTTTTCTAGCCACTTACAGGCATATGTAGATGTAGGTAGAGAGAATGTGCTCTTTATTTGGAACTCTATTTAATATGCAACTTGCTTTTGTACCCTAAAAATATGTCTTGGATATTGTGTCAGTAAATTTAGGTCTACTTTATTTTTTTTTAATATTTTATTTATTTTTGAGAGACAGAGAGAGACAGCATGAGCAGGGGAGGGTCAGAGAGAGAGGGAGACACAGAATCGGAAGCAGGCTCCAGGCTCTTGCTAGCTGTCAGCACAGAGCCTGATGCGGGGCTCGAACCCACGAACTGTGAGATCATGACCTGAGCTGAAGTCAGACGCTTAACCGACTGAGCCACCCAGGCACCCCAGGTCTACTTTATTTTTTTAAAATACTTGCTTATATTCAAACCCTAGGTTAACCACTTAATATCCCTGTAGCCTCCCACAAACTACTTTATCTCATTTGTAAAGTGGAGACAGAAGATAGCTGCTCTGAAGATTAACTGAGTGTGAAAAATACTTAGAACAATTTCCAGCAAACAGCAAACAATATATTTAGAGAGAAAAAAAAAATCCTAAATTGATCAACAGTTAAGTTGTGTGTAGTTTTTTTTTTTTTTTTAGGTTTATTTATTTATTTTGAGAGAAAAGGAGCGAGCGGGAGAGAAGCAGAGAGAGGGGGAGAGAGAATCCCAAGCAGGCTCCATGCTGTGAGCATAGAGCCCAACCTGGGGCTCGATCTCACCACCCTGGGATCATGACCTTAGTTGAAATTGAGTCAGACACTTCACCAACTGAGCCACCCAGGTGCCCCCGAGGGTTTTTATTTTTTAACCCAAAATGGTACGTTTTTGTGAAACAAAACGTGAAATACACCTGTGAAACAACCTGTAAAATAAACTCTTTGAAGTGGAATTGCTGGATACAAGGGCATGCATAAATAATCTCTTTGCTAATTTCGACCATAAAGATCTCATTGCAGTTTTAGGTGAATGGTAACACATTCTGGTTGCTTTCTTTCACACCACTCAGTGCCTTATTTAAAACATTAAATAGCTTGTCATGGATTCTGTTAATCTCAATATTTTCTATACACAAAAGTTACTAAACCTGTCACATAAACCTTCATATAATAATCGAAAATGCCTTAAACTCTGTACCAATCAATATTGTTTCTAAAGTAACATCTGGATACCTTGTTTTATCATGGATTTAGTAACGTCAAGAGTTTGACCTTTTTTTCTTTTTGAAGACAGAAAATTATGTAAGTGAATATAACAGAGAAGTCTCTAAAAGCTATTCTATCTATATGTTTCTGACTGGACAGCAGTGAAATAGCCACCTAAATTGTACCCAGTTGAGAACTTTTCAATTGCCTTAAAGAAACCAGAGAGAAAGAAACTGGGTCAACAACTTAATAGAATTGCTTTCCCTACCGTTCACTTAGCATCAATACAGTGATTTTTCTTGTACTTCTAAAGTCCTGTCAAGCTAGATATTTAAAAGTCTCTGATATTAAGGGAAGAGAGAAATGTATAAATTTCACCTAGAGGACATTTTTCTATGGAGAAAAATGGGATTTTTAAATATGTGTTATTGAAACATTCCACTGACTTTGTGTTCAAGCGCTAAACTCATTTAAAGTTTACGTCATTGAACACAAAGACACAAGTACCACTTTACTTAAAATCCACAGTTAATCCTCCCAATTTTTTCAGAAACTCTATTCATTCAGTTACTAAAAAAAAATATTGTATATGGCAGATATTTACTTAGCTCCTACCATATGACAACAGACATGTTCCCTGCTTTTGTGAGGCTTCATATCTGGGGAAAATCCACTAGATGAAGGAAGAGAAGCTTGTATTACTAAGTTTGGTAAGACAACCAACAAGATAATAGAACATTCTTTGTATCCCTTGATATTATTGGTGACACTATTCAAGGTCTAAAATACCCTGGCCTGGCCCTTTGCTCAGAATTACTTAACAAAAGACAAATCAAAAACTACAGTGGTATGCTGAGAAGGGCGCCATTATTTTTTGAAGTCAATTTACAGAAGGCTTACAAGGTTTTATTGACTTAAAAGATCACAATCACCCCTCTGGGTACACTTCTCTCTATTAGTTCTTCAATCTATACCATATTATATTCTGAAATGAGCTTTCATTGGATGCATTTATCCCCATAATGGATAATCATGTAAACCATGGCAAGTGACCAGGTATGCCTCTAGAGGGGTGTCTCTGGAAACAGCTGTTCCACAGGAGCATGACTCCAAATCCAACTCAGACACTGGAGACTAAGCCCAAAGCCCCACATGACATTCCCTGGTTCTTTGGAGGTTCTATTGTCTCCCTCTCCAAAGGCCAGCACATTACGATGCAGGGAAAATAAAAATGAGAGAGAGGATGGGTCAATAGTGTGACTTGTCAGTAGGTGGCATTTGAAGTCTCCTCTAGTGTGTGTTAGTGTCATGGTGGAAAAGTCCTGAAAAAATGCATTTTCTTTGATCATTGCCTTGATGAGAGCACATAGGTCATAGAAAGAGAAACTGTGTATATTGATTTCATGCTTAGTTTTTGCTCCCTCTTTTCTGGATTGTTTTCCACTTTTTCACAAGTAAAACTCTTTATGTATTTCATGTTTAACTCATAAGTACATGTAAAAACTAAAAACAAGATAATGCAACCACTAACCATGTGCTGCCAAAGGTAAATGTGATATTCGAGCTTTGACGTATATTGGTTGTACCGGTGTTTTTAATGATTTGCAACTTGTAAGATTTTAAAAGTGAGTTAGTAGGTGGTGATAGAGGTAAAGGGAACTTTCCCAGTAATCAGTATTGTTGTGACTCAGTATGACCTCAAACTCATAGTAAAAATTAAGAGTGAAGCCATTTTAGCTTATTTTATGAAGACAGGATAAGAAGTTTACATTAACAGAAAGGTCCAGTGGAGCAATACATTAATATAAACTAACAAAGGGCTTTTTGAAGGATATGGAAAGTTGCTCTTTAAATATTTGAGATCATATGGTTCTTTCAAAGGTGACTTAAGTAACACAGCTCTGGAGTGACAGGGGAGCAGAATCGCCAGAGGCCACAAATCCCCATTGTGTCATTTTAAGAAGCATGCCCCCACTTTCCTGCCTCTTTGAAGAAATACCCCAGTGACTCATCTACAAACAGAGGTGGGTCATATCATGACAGTGGAACCCTGGGTTTCATCAAGGGACTTTTAGTTTGGCATCCCAGTAACAACCAGAACTTCAGCAGGGAAACTAACCTCCTTATTGCTAACGGGCAGACTTTGTTTTCATTTTTAAAGTTTTGTTAAACACAGTAAGGCACTCAGGTATAAAGCCATGGAATAATAAACTCTCAAAGCCATTCGTTTTGACACTCTGCACTTTCCTTCTCTTTGTTTCATCAATGGCTTTTACATTGTAGGCTGGCAAAGTTTGTTGGAGAAAGTACTTCTTATAATAAAAAAACACAGATGTTGAGTTGGCATAAACTTTGCCTGCCCGTATATTACATTGAATTTTTATGTCTAGGAAATATGCCCAGTGGTTATACATTTTGGTTATGGGCCCAAACCGTAGGAAAAGTATCAAAGTTGTCAAGGGAGTCAATTAGAGTTTAACCAGGTTGCTTGAGACATTTTTTGTTTCATTTTTGTTATTTAACAGCTGTGTATCAAAGGTGAAGAGAGGTACTGATACGAACCACTTTAGAATATCTGTAAAAACGGAGGGAAAGTCATTACTTATTATAAAACATAGTAATGGGGTCTTTGGGGTCCTTCAAATCCTGATGACTAAAACATAAAAGTACCTACAGCAACCAAAATGTGCTTCGTTTTCTGGTTCTTAAAAGATGCATTGTTGTCTTTTAGAGATGCAAGTTCCCTTTGCTATGATTCCCTTATTTTTGAGTGTCTAACAAAACCTCATAGGACAGTGAGCCTGGATAATGAGAAAACAGTAAGATATCTCAGGAAATACATTATTGCAAATGTGGCCCTGATTCTACCATGGTCTTTCTGTTTGACAGTGCATTAGCGTGGCTTCCTCATCTATCAGAAGGGAAGAAGTAATCAGTGTGGAAAGGACAGAAGTTTAAAAGCCAACATTCTCTCCATACCTGGTGAGAATTGATGCTACGTATGGGTCAAAGAGAAGGCATAGAATCTGCCTAAAACTGTGTTATCTCACCTATATTGTAAACTAAGATAAAAACACAGAAAGCTTTTGAAAACCAGTGATTTTTTTTAACTTTCATACCACATTCCTCATTCATTCAATGGCTATTTGAACTTTAATTTGATCCAGGTGTCACCAGGGCACAGCAGTGAGAAGCCAAGGAGTCCTTGATTTAGTGGAGCCAGCTGTCTAGTCTGTACACGGAGACTGAATGTTGAGCAAAAATTCTCCCTCCCTCAGGTCCCTCCAAGTGCCCTTATGTTGTCCTAGATTCCTATTTGGGATCTCTTACTTCTCCAGGAGAATACTTACTCAAGACTCCTCGTAGGTCCAGCTAGCTACCAACCAAAATAAGTTTCTCTTCCACCCCACTCCTCAAACCCTATCTCTATCCACTAATCTGATAAAATATATATATAATTTTTGATAGTCCTTTGTTGCCATGTTACCTTCCCAGGATACCAACGTGTATTTTAATGAGATTGTCTGGACAGAGTAGCTCAATGCTGCAGATAGAATAAAAGTAAGACATTTAGAGCTTTAAAGCACACAGGCAGAAAATTCATTAGAGACACTTTGGTCTTCCCTCACCTCTCCCAAATGTGAAATTATATTTGTAACTTAAGGAAGAAAAATTCTGCCCTTCTCATTGTAACACAAGCCATACTCATAAATTTTATTACTGGAAATGGTATTCCAAGTAATGTAACATTTTTATCAGACTCTGTCAAATTATTCTTTGAAAAAATATAGTTTGGTTAAGCTACTTGCTTCTTTATTCTTTCATAGTTTACATCCGTATCCTTTCCCCAAAGAGAAAAAAATGATATTGCTTATGATTTTATAACACATTTGAGTGAAAAAATAATAATCACTATGCTTAAGCATTAAATTTAGCTCTTAAACTATGTTTTTATAGAACATGTGATAATATTCTAAGTCAAATGATAGGGTCATCTGGCAGAGATATTTTAATTTTTTAATGTTTCTTTATTTTTGACACAGAGAGACAGAGACAGAGTGCAGGTAGGGGAGGGCAGAGAAAGAGGGAGACACAGAATCTGAAGCAGGCTCCAGGCTCTGAGCTGTCCACACAGAGCCTAATGCGGGGCTCAAACTCATGAACCATGAGATCATGACCTGAGCCGAAGTTGGATGCTCAACCAGCTGAGCCACCCAGGTGCGCCTGGCAGAGGTGTTTTAGAAGTGAAGTCTGTTTTGAGGATCTCTGAGGGAAAAATGTATTTGTTTGATTTTACCCACTGGTGTGCTGGTAGACTGTCCCCTCTAAAGAAAAGTCCTGATTTGTGGAAGTTCTCTATTCCCAGGATGTAAATGCTTCCAGCATGGATGATTTCAAGCTACCGACATGGATTTGCTGAATGTAGAGTTGGAAGGGGTAGGCATAATTGATTCTCCCCTGCACAGCACAGGGGTTATACTCACTTTGAAGTCCTCCTCAGCGTCAGTGTTTGAGCTGAGGTAGGAGTGGAGGTCAGGGGGCAGGAGGTGGGGGAGAACTTGTCCCAAGTTTTGGAGAACGAGAACGTCTCATCTACTCAGGAGCCACACTGAAGCCAGAAGTTCCCCAGTGCACTTCTGCCATTTCTGTTTTTTCCTTCATCTGAAAGGACATTCCCTGGGGGGGTTATTTTTAAAACCCTTTCCTCTGTGTCAGGTTTTTTAATGGCGCATGATTTAACTTTCCTAAAATGTGATTCTGTTAAGTAAAAACAAAGCACGTGAGAAGTTCATTTCGCGTGTGAAGCCCTAGGAACAGTTCTCCAGGAGTGTCTTTATTTGCTTTTTAAATGAAAATTTGTGAAGACACTGTCATGAATCCAGTCTCTGTGTCAGTGTTACTGCCAGAACAGACCACCTTGCCTTAAGCACCACATATGGTTTGCAGAATCTACAGGGGGCGGTGAGGCTGGGGGGCAGCGGAGGGCAAAGCAGAAGTGGTTTCTAAGCCTGAGGATCAGGCAGCGCTTTCACACTAAAATCTGCTTCCTCTTCTCTTCCTTGTTGCTTCAGGCCACCACTTACTGAGGTGTAGTAACCGGGTGTGCGTTCCTTGCCTGTCCGGCATCCCTGCAGGAGCGATAATCGGGTGTGGGGCCTGGCGAGGCAGAGCTGGGATCAGTGACGAGCAGCGAAGCGAGGGGAAAGTGCCTGCTGCTTTCATCCTTCCTCTCCGCCCTCGGGAACTGGCCAGGAGTTAAAGACGTTAACTGCAGTGTGCTCCTTACTGCCCGCACTGTTCGGCCCTCGTGTAGAGGGAGAAAGTGCCCGGCTCAGAGTCGCGCAGCGAGTGGATGTAGAGCAGGTGGGAGGAGAGGAGACAAACTTGTATCCGCCCACTCGCCAGGATGGCTCTTCCTCATCACACCCTGCAGAGCCCGCATTTTAGTCTCCCATCCTGCAGCCTCCGTCCCTGCCCCTCCGTGACCTTCGCTGCAGCCCCAGGCTCCCGCGCTCCTGGTGTAACGAGCCGGAGCTGCCACCCCCCTCTCCTTGTCTGTGGACACACATGCTCGTCAACACACGACCTTTCCCCTGCCTGGTTGGCGGAGAGAATCAGGAATAGAATGATCCTCCACAGCAGTGTCTGGGGGGCTCAGTTGGTCAAGCTTCCGATTTTGGCTCAGGTCATGATCTCCCAGTTCTTGAGTTTGAGCCCCTCATCGGGCTCTGTGCTGACAGCTCAGAACCTAGTGCCTGCTTAGGATTCTGTGTTTCCCTCGCTCTCTGCCCCTCCCCCACTTATTCTCCCTTTCTCTCTCTCAATCAATCAATCAATCAATCAATACGAATTCTCTTCTTATCCCCTACAGTAAGCTCCTGGACAGGTATATTCCTATCATTCCAGGTATTTCTTCTCTTGGAACAATAAAACATCATAAGTTTGTATTCTTGGTATGCCTTTTTTTTTTTAATTTTTAATGTTTTATTTATTTCTAGGAGAGAGAGAGAGACAGCGTGAGCAGGGGAGGGTCAGAGAGAGAGGGAGTCACAGACTGAAACAGGCTCCAGGCTCGAGCTGGCAGTCAGCACAGAGCCCGACGCGGGGCTCGAACCCACGAACCGCGAGATCATGACCTAAGCGAAAGTCGGACGCTTAACCGACTAAGCCACCCAGGCGCCCCCATAAGTTTGTATTCTTAAGTCTCTGGTTCAAGGGTATTATATATAATTTAAGCTTTTGTAAGTGCCTGATCCCATTAGTTTCCTGAGAATACATAGAGACTGCTGCCAACTCACAAACGTGTTTTGAAACATAACCATTTTATATGATCTTGACTCACTGACATCTCAACCAACCACTAATCCTATGCCTAGGCTGCCTTGTATTGCTCTATAATTGTTGCATTTGTGTTTGTCTTTTCTGTTCAACTAGGCGCGACAGTACTGCGTGTTATACTCTGTCCCAAGGTGGTATTGTTCAATAAATATTTACTGACAGCCTGGGAACATGGTGAGTCTTACATCCTTTAAATATTCTCAGCCAGACAAACAAGACTTGGAAGTTCAGTACAGTATCACTCATTCAGTTCTAAATTATTTTAAGTATCTTTTAGAAAGTGGGATGGAGGAGAACTTGATGGCCCATTATTCCTCTGGAAGAGGGCTAGACGTTACTTAAGGACCTAGGAGGTCTCTTTTTAAAGTCTGATTCCCAATTGCACTGACTCATAATGGTCTGAGAGCATGTGTCCATCCTGTACATTGTCAAGGGCCATCTAAGTGGAAAGTACACGGAAGAACACATGTGCAGAGCTGGTTCGATTGTAACTTTGGTCAGACCAATTAAAGCCATGTGACTTAGAAGGTGTGATCCATGCAGCCCTAGAATCATCAGCTCTTCTAAGTTGCACATGGTAGGTCCATGGCTCTTTGTTTTCAATTGAAAGTTACTTTATGGATGGTCCTCAGTGGACTATGTGTGAACATAGTTGTCCACTGTAGCTCAGAACTAGACAGAATGCCGTTAGTGGACAGAGACACCGGTATTAAGTTGCATGATACAAAGTTAATTAGACTGGTACGTCAGATCAGCTGCCTTACAACTCAGCCTTCCCATCTTACAAACCAATCATTAATGTGCAGCCAAGTCTTTCAACTAAAAAAAAATATGTTTATATTTATATAGTTATCATAAATATATACAAATAAATAGCTTTTTAATTGAAAGCTTGAAAGCTTTAGATGAAATGGAAACAACAATTGTGTGCAGGGCTTTATTGATACAGATAAAAAAGTGTTTTCAAAATTAATCCCCTGAGCTTCTGGGCTATACATGTTTGCCGAGGTCGTCTGTAATACGGTCAAGATCACTGCTCCTCTTAAACCACTAGAATTACATGAACAATTACAAGCCTTCTTTTCGTGAACTCGGCCAGAATCCCCGGGTGAATGGCCATACAGCTTTGCTTTTCAGGAAAAAAAAATGTGGGGGAGGGGGTGGATAAATATGCCAAACCACTGACTGTTCCAATTATTTTCCTTCTGCCTCACTGTAGCTCTCTAGTCGCAAAGCCTTCCTTGTCAGTGAGAGTCTAACTCTATCTCATCTTCTGTGTCTATTGCTGGGAAGGCTATTTAAGGATATAGTGGGGCATTCAGCTTCTTCCAGAGATGGAGTCGTTTTGCATGTGGCAAAAAGGAGAGCTGACGTGTAGCCCTGATAAAGAGCTCTGCTCTGACGCTTTCAAGGACTGGGTGCAAGGGAAAATGAAGTAGCACCCACTTTGGTTCTTTGTGCTGGGTCTTTGTTTTCTTTCGTGATTTTGGAAAGGGCAGTCGTAAAGACTCCACTGGGGTGATGTAAATTCTTCCTTGGTGTAATTGGCAGCTGATGGCTCTGGTGTAGGTGGCTTTGAGAGGTAGTCTCTGAACAAATACCTTGAAAGTGGTCCCTGATGAACCATGTAACACTCTCCAGATAACTTACCACTCTCCGAAAAGCTGTTCATGATTCTCTTCTATGTCATTGCCTGTCAGAGATCCACGTGTTTTACCATTTGTTTTGCTCGTTCTTCAGATTTATCAAAAAACCCAAAGATAATACGAGCATCCAACCTTTCCTATGACACCAGTGCAACTGGATGAGACACCTCCTCCTTCTGGGGGAAGAAAAGTGCTTAAGGGTATTGGAGTTTCTTTTGTTTTCATTGAATGGACCAATTTTTTTCTACCATCATGTTCCAACCTCAGTAGCTCCTAAATTGTCTTGATCTCATAGAATATTTAACTTAATAAAGCAAAACTAGTGGCTTGATAAAGAATCCAGGCTGCCTTGAGAATGAGTGAATGAGGGAATGCTGATGAAAGTAAGATTCTTCTGGGTCACCTGGGTGGCTCAGTCAGTTAAGCGTCCAACTTCGGCTAAGGTCATGATCTCACAGTTCGTGGGTTCGAGCCCCGCATAGGGCTCTGTGCTGACAGCTAGCTCAGAGCCTGGAGACTGTTTCAGATTCTGTATCTCCCTCTCTCTCTGACCGTCCCCTGCTCACACTGTCTCTCTCTCTCTCTCTCAGAAAAAAAAAAAAAAAAGTAAGATTCTTCCAAGAAAAAGCTTTTATGATGCAGAACCCCTCAGGAATATGCTCAGGCCGTCTCTGCATCGACAAATAAAATGATAAATAAGGCTAACTACAGGGTTTTCAATATTCTGGCAGGGGAAGGACAGTCAGGGATGACGGAAGGATGTTTGCATCTGTTTGGGTTTAAACTGGCTCAGAGGTCAAACTTGCTTTGCAGCCAGTGTTTGGATACTTTTAATAGTTGTCCTTTATTACTGGGCTGGACTGAACACAGGGAAGAGGATGATCCCTTTTCAGATTCCTGGTAGGAGGGCCTCCCAGGCAGTTAAGCATCTTACTCTTGGTTTCAGGTCAAGTCACCATCTTGTGGTATGTGAGTTTGAGCCCCGCGTCCAGCTCTGTGCTGGCAGTTTGGAGCCTGCTTGGAATTCTCTCTCTCCCTTTCTTCTGCCCCTTCCCTGCTCATGCTGTCTTCTCTCAAAATGAATAAATATTAGAATTTTTTAAAATAAATAAATAAATAAAATTCCCGGTAACTGATTGCAGCAAGAACAAGACCTCCCCCACCCCAAGGCTGTAGCATGATTTTCTTTTGGTTCTAGACCAAATCAAACAAAGAAGGGTGTGAAAATGAAACAGATACATCTCACCTAGCATTGCAGTTGGTGGAAGGAATGTCTCTTGGGAGCAAAGTCGTTCAGTTTCCATTTATATTTTTTAATCTTGGATAATAATAAGTTTAGCAGCCTGTATCTGCCCGAGTGCATGAACAAATGTACCTACACAGACTTCCAAAGTAGACAGCCTTTGCATTTCAGTAAGTATTATGCTTGCTCACGATACAACACGCAATGTTCTGTCTAGCATGGAGATCCAGAAGATGTAGTCTTTTCCCTGCGCTAGGTGTGATAAAGACTTCACTGGGCAACTGTAACACCTGTTCTTTCCTCTTCCACACGTTGATTGGCTTGACTGTGTTTTGTACCTGGGGGTAAGAAAGCTGATTAGTGGAGTTTATCCTGGATCAGAAATGACTCCCTGCTACTATTCTAATCTTAAGGATTTACAGAACATCGCCTCTCCACTGCAGTTATATTTCCCAGCATGCTTCAGAATTAGGTAAGAAAAATAAATACCCTAGAAGAAGAGGAAGGAAAAAAAAAAACAGGAACAGGGGCATTTTATTGCATTGTATTATTTTGTTGTTAAAAGGAAAAAAGCAAATGTACCGTCTCTACTCTTAAAGCTGTACGTTTCTATTGGGGCTCAAGAATAGAAGCCTAGGGTGACTCTTCCATTACCACAATATTTAGAAGAAGAAACAGACTCCTGCCAATCACCCACTTAAAGTATTAGATTAGGATGAATCCAGGAGGGCTTTATTCTACCCAGGATTCAAGTGAAGACAAAGCCTCAAAAGCACCAGGATGAAAAATCACTTCCTGAGGATCAGGGAACATTTACCTTTAAGAGCCTTTAAGAGCCATCATTAGCGGATTCTGGCTACGGAAACTCCCCCTGAGAACTGACATGGAAATAATTGCTGTTCTCTGCTTTACTTCCTTTTTTTAAAAAAGAGCTCAGGTTTAGATGATAGGCCTCCTTATTTCCAGAAATTCCCAGCTCCAGATACTTAAAGCTTTCCTTTGTAAGTTGCCTGAAGGGAGCAGAGCCCTGTTTCTGCTCTGAAATGAACATCTTTCTGCGTTGGACCTGGCCAGGACCCTGGTTGTGCCAGGGAAGGTGGCTGTCTCTTCAGAGTGACTTTCACAAAGGCTGGTTGAGCGGGGAGTCTGGGACTCCAGAGCTCACCAGCCCTGGATGATCTGATCTGCCACCCATGCTCTTCTTGGCATGGGGCCGGGGTGGAAATGGTCTATCAGATTTGTCCCTGTTTATAGCACCGTTCAACTCAGGCACTGAGAATGCTGACCCACACTGATCCTTTTTTTCTTCTTATTGCCTTTTCCAGAAACTGTGTAGAAGGCAAAGCTGTTCCCATTCCTCATTCCACCCATGCCATCTGAGAGCGCATTTCCCAGACCCTTTTTCCACATGACCACAAAAATGTCCTGGGGATGAGATTCTTTGAAAAGACTAAAGACTTTCCCCTGCTCCTGCCCTGGGAAGGGGGCCATGTATACAAAACCCCAAGAGTTGCCCTTGTCAATGAGTGGGGTCAGTGGATGTTTTGGCGAAGTGTATATTTCACAGATGATCTTATGAGACCTCACAGTAATTCATTTTTTCATTGCATCAAACCTATGCTGGCAAGTTGTAAGTGCAAGACAAAATAGGATGTACGGAGATGGATCCGCCCGTTTCTAAGAGTTTACTGCCTGCCAAGGGTGACATGTAAATCAATAAAAATAGGCATAGGATACATGCTAACAGAAATATAGGCAACATACTGAGGTGCTGTGTATGAGATTGATTAATGCATTTTTACGCGTCTCGGCTTTTGCACAAATCATTCCCCCTTGCCTAAAGAACCTCTACTGGCTATCCTCAGAGCACCTTCAGACACAGCATTCAGATGTCACCACTTCTTAGGAGCTTTTCCAGATACTGCCGATCTGGATTCCATGTCCCTTCTCAGGTCACTTCTGGGTTTATCTCTATCTCAGAGCTAATGGCACCATCTTTTCATGGTTGGTGTCTGACTTTCCTGGCATAAGTGTGAACTCTGGAGAGCAGGGACTAATTTTTTTTTTTTAAATTTCAGCCTTCCCAGTGCCTGGATGTCATTCACTTCTCAAAAGGAAAGAATGAATAAATGAATGAGTTCATTAAGCATGATGGCTTTGGAACTCTGGTGCTTATTAGGCTTTCATGATTGAAGCAAATGTGATATTTGTGTTTTTCAACCACCAAATTTTTTTTTTTACTCAAGAGCAAGTAGTTATCTAAAAATGGAATACATATTTCCATCTACTCATGTGAAAAATTCTCTGTGGGGCTTTTCAGAAATGGATTTTTTCCTATTTTTCCATTAGAACAGATGTTTTATCCTGTGACCATGCATGGTGAAATTAAAATTTCAGGACTTTTAAGGAAGAGAATATAACCTGCTATTTTCTAAATGTTTATTTCCTCAGGTTTTATTATCATTAGATTCTTTCATAATAGCAGACATTCATATTTAGAGTCATATTTTCATCGGGTTTACACTGTCAATATTCACGCCTGCTTTTGCAATTTACATGGGCCAGAGATAATCCTAAAAAGCTGCAGCCAAGGGCGCCTGAGTGGCTCAGTCGGTTAAGCGTCCAACTTCAGGTCAGGTCATGATCTCACACTTCGTGAGTTCGAGCCCCGCATCAGGCTCTGTGCGGACTGCTAGCTCAGAGCCTGGAGCCTGCTTCAGATCCTGTGTCTCCCTCTCTCTGACCCTCCCCTGCTCATGTTGTGTGTCTCTCTCTTTCAGAAATAAATAAAAACATTAAAATTTTTTTAAAAAATAAAAAAAGCTGCAACCAATATCCAAAAGTCTAATGTTTCCAAATCTTTATTGCCCTCTTCCAACTTCTCAATATAGCATTCAGTGCTCTCCAGAGTTTGCAATTCAGAAACGTTTTATTCTTAAAAAAAAAAAATGGATTCCGTGATTTCAAGTATCATATAGTCTGCATGGTCTAACATACAGAGATACAATTGTCTATTAATCAGATTATTTTTTGTCAGAATAGAAAAGAAGCAGGGAACAATTCTTACCATCAAACATTTATATAGTGTTTTCTCTATGCGGGATAAAATTCTAACATTTTACAAATATAAGTGAATTTAATGCTTATAACGATCCCATGGTATTATTACTACCATTTTATGGATAAGAAAACTAAGGAATAAGATGTTAATGTAGAGGACTTGAAGCATAAGTGATCAAAGACTAAAAGCAAATGCAAGCAATAGGAGGATCAAGATCCAGAGCTTTTTAATGAAGTCCGCACACTGGAGGCATGTTAAAGCCAAAACCCAGAATGTGTCGATTTTTCACCCTTGTACCAGATTTTACTTTGTGTAGTTTAGGTTTATCCCATTCTCAAGGCTGATATAATGATTTTTACCCCTTAGAAGGACTTGAATAGGATTTCCAGTGCACTTGGGAAATGAGGTGTCAAGGCCCTATCAAACATGGAATTTGTTGGACCATTTCCCAAATCATGTCCAAGTGCAATAAAAAATCAGTAAGTTTGCCCCGAAGAGCCTTCCTTTGTTTGTCAATGACAACATTAGGAATCGTTGCATTGAGTCTCAGATATCATGATGCCTAAAACTGGTATTGTATTAATCCCATCTCTTTATGTTAAAAAAGTGACCTGCCCCTCACGCTAGCTTATGTAATTCTTTTCTCAATTGTTGGCACTTGCTTTTTTTTTTTTATCCAAGAATCATTTTCTGTTTCACTGGCATTTGAATAAGTCACTCATTTTAAAAGCCTGTATTACACATCATCGCTAAATTGTCCAAGTGCCCTGTGAATGCCTGAAAGCCATGAGGCTACAATAAGCATAAGAGAGCCAAAAGCTGATAGTTGAAGGAAAAGCTGTCTCAAATGAGAGCTAAATTAATAGCAGTCCCAGGAGGATCGGCTCTGGACTCTCTGCGATCTCAGGCACAAAGAGACAACAGCTGTAAACCACTCATAAATAGCTGTGGACCACACATTTCAAAATGTCTACATCAGTGGGAAAACAGTTTTGATTCTTAAAATTACAGACTTGATTCAGGGTTTTGGCCTTGTAAAATAATCAAGCTGTCACGTCTTAAAAGTCTGAGATCAAATTTAAAATTCCATGACTCTGGAGTAACCATTAAGACCCAGAGCAACCAATATTTAAGCATCTGGGCTTAGAAGACAAGTTAAAAAAAATGTGGGGGGAAATCATTATAAAATAAGAAGGGGAAAAACTATAAAAAAGGAATATTGATGAAATTGTACAAGATTTTTAAGAGTTCTGTTGTCAAGTAGTGGCGGGAGGGTCTGTTTTCTTATACAGGCACTGGTTACAGAATAGGAGCTCAATATACAGAAAGAAAAGAGGAGATAAACAGCTGCCTTGTCATAAATCCAGGCATCCTATCAATTTTTGCCTCATCAGAAAAATTAGAAGAGAGATCAAACTGCCCTTAAGCTCCAGATCTCATTCTCCAACACCAAAAGTATATTGTTTTGCCCACATTTGGCATGAGATACTTTTTATTCCCCATGTGTGAATGAATGATACACAAAGTAACTCCAATTTCTCATATCATCATTTTGTAATGCCTTTGTTTCAAGAGATGTAAGTAAATAAATTAGAGAGCTGATGGCTGCTATAAAATAACCACTACATATATGTTTTTAAGTTTTTTACCATTTATTTATTTTTTGAAAGACAGTGCAAGTAGGGGAGGGGCAGAGAGAGAGGGGGAGACACAGAATCTGAAGCAGGCTCCAGGCTCTGAGCTGTCAGCACAGAGCCTGATATGGGGCTCAAACTTACAAACCATGAGATCATGACCTGAGCCAAAGTCGGACGCTTAACCCACTGAGCCACCCAGGTGCCCCAACCATTGCATATTTTAAAAGAGAGCAGCTAGTGAGGTAATAAACAAAATTATAAAATCAAAATTTGCTAATTAATTTCAGGAAACACTGAGCTACCTGCAGACTTCCTGGCCAAATCCTAGTTCCGTCATGGAGACTGGGGCATGTCACTTTGCCTTTCTGTTCCTTGGTTTCCCTGTCCGTGCAATGAGGATAATAATGTAATAACATAGCTACCTTATATAGTTGGCATTAGAATTAAATACGTTGATAGCTATATGGCTTGTATGTATTTAGGACAGTGCCAAGCATATAGTAAACAAACTATAGACATGCTTATTGTTGTAGTCATTCTTCTTGGTTTTTTATTTATCCATGTGGTCACATGAATAAGTATTATTGATCATTTTACAGCTCAAGTTTGTTGAGTATTTACAATATTTCAGACACTGTGCTAAATACTTTGCAATGATTATTTCACTTAATTTTCATGACAACTTCATGAGGTAGCTACTATTACTATCTCTCTTTTAAAAATTAAAAAAAAAAAGCTACAAATGAGGCACAGAGAGGGAAAGCAACTTGTCAGGGTAACAAAGCTAGTGAGTGGGAGTAATAGAATCAGAAGATGCTCAGATGTGTCATTGTTATTAACAGGATAACCCGTTTATACTTCTGTTACATTAGCTCCATCTTCCTCTACCCTTATACCCTGTGCTGTGATGTTCATGCAGCAGGATTCCATTGTTGATTTTTAATTTATGCGTCACAGTATTTTTAGTTGAATAACTTGAGGCCACTGGGTAGAACCTCACTGTCTAGACTTTATAACCTAGACCATTTCACTCAAAATAACCATTCTAAACTTAACCACCACAAAAGGTTAACCTTCCCCCATAAAATTCTCAGTGTAAGGTCAGCATTGACAGTGTCCAGAATAAATCCTCTAAGTGAATCACTTTAACCATGGGAAATGCCTAGTATAGATATAAACAAAGCAGAGAAAAAAAAATCCTTACAGTTTGGAATAAAGAGGTCCAATAAAAAGAATAGCTTCTTTAAAATGCATTTTGAAAGGTTAACAAAGTGGGGTGCCTAGGTGGCTTAGTCAGTTAAGCGTCCAACTTTGGCTCAGGTCATGATCTCATGGTTTATGAGTTCGAGCCCTGTGTCAGGCTCTGTGCTGACAGCTCAGAGCCTGGAGCCTGCTTCAGATCCTGTGTCTCCCCCTCTCCCGGGCCCTCCTGTGCTCATGCTCTGTCTCTCTCTGTCTCTCAATAATAAATAAACATTAAAATTTTGTTTTAAAAAGAAAGGTTAACAAAGTAATAGTTTCCTAAAATTATCAACATACTAAGACCAAGAAAGAAAGCCCTGTTCTTCACCACACCCATCCCTGAATATTTTATATCATCCACTCTGCTGACCTTGATATGAGTTGAATTCCACAGTGTCCACAAAGAAAGAATGAGCTGGCATGTTTTTGCTGTTGGCTAGAGAATAACGCGTAAGGAATGGACATTGTCTGAAAGGAGGAAAATGCATCAATCTGTTTAAGGCTCTTTTGTTTTCACCCATTGTGTCATGAAGCCTTGGAGATTTGAAGGGGAACATAATCTCAGTGATGTATCCGAGGTCTTCGCTACATGCTGAAGCAGCTTAACTGACTTCTCTTATAAAGACCTCCGCTTAAAGAACAGATAGTCACAGAGAGAGGCCCTGAAGATCAGGCGGCAAGTCCCACTGCTCTCTGCTCCCTCTTCTCCCGGCTCTGGCTTTAGAACAGGTGTTAGAATGTGAAGCGAAGGGAGAGCAGCTGTTAATTAGCTCCCAAAGGTAAACTTCCCAAACATTTGCCAGATTTGCTGATACAAAGCCATCAAGTTGGCACAACTGAGACCAGATTTTACCTGTTTGGTTTTTACCACTAGCTGTATAGATCCGTTCCTAAGTGAGAATAGAGACATCTTTGGTGCTCAGTCAGTTCTCATGATGGGAACAGAGGCTCTGGGGGAGGAGTTCACAGTCTGACTGCCCCGAGCCGGGTACAGGTCCAGCCAGAGGGGGATTCAGCCTCCATAGCTTGGAGGAGGTAACTCTCAGGCACAGAAGTTAGTGCATCCCTTTCTGTACCCCTCACCCCACGTCTATCCAGACTGACCTCCCTGCAGACATCCAGACTCCAATATGGATGGCCCAGTGCCCTGCCTTATTAGAGTATTTCTTACTTTACAAAGCACCTTTCACATAATGATCCCATGTGATACTCACAACAGCCTTTCGAGGTAGACAGTGCTAGGTTTTTGCGGGTTTTTTTTTTTTTTTAAGTTTATTTATTTATTTTGAGAGAAAGAGAGAGAGTGTGTGAGCCGGGGAGGGGCAGAGAGAGAAGGAGAGAAAATCCAAACAGGCTCCACACTATCAGCGCAGAGCCTGGATGCAGGGCTTGAACTCACAAACTGAGATCTTGACCTGAGCCAAAATCAAGAGTCAGACACTTACCCGAGTGAGCCACCCAGGTGACCCAAAGCTGGGTTATTTTTTTTTTTAATCCAAGGAAAATCGGGTTACTGAGGACCACAGTTTACCCACGCTTATATCAAGGCCAAGTGACCAGAAGGCCTTGAACCCAGGCCTCTGACTAAAGGTCCCATTCTCCTTCCAGACTTCCAGACAATCTGCTACTGTGGATACAAAGCAGGGTCTACCCCAACCAACATGGAGTTTGTCATTTTTGGAAATTAACTTTAAGAATTGTCTCCATAGTGAGTAGACTGGCTTATTTGCAACAACTTGTGTGTGTTATTTAAGGTTGGAATGATGTTTGTCGTCGATGGCTAACTCTGTGGATCCTTAACATGAAACAGTTCTCTCCTTTGTTCAGATAACAATTTGAGTCGCACAGCCTTTCTGGCAGGTAGGTACCTTGTGGTCAGAATCTCTGATTTAGTGGTATGTCAGCTTAGTGGTGTGGACAGGTTCCTCACTCTACCCACTCGTTCCAAGATAATAAAGACTGTAATACGGTAGTTTCAACCTGGTCGTACTGTGCTCTACTTACAAAACACAAGTATGGAGTTCCTGATCCATTCATTTAAAATAAGGGAAGAGTGGGGAATTTAGCCATTTGCCACATATTTCAATACCGATTTGATTAACTTTGGTACATTAAATAAAAATGCCTCCGCTTGGATACACTTTCGGAGTAAAGAAAGGAATGAATTCTTATTTTTAGAGTCTACCGACTGCTTATGGAAAACAGGGACTTTGTGCCATTATAATTTCATATCTATATATAGCCTCAATTTAATATAAAGGAAAAACCAAATGGTTGATGCCCAACCCAGCTTCAACTCTTGTCCATCTACAGAAGGAACTTTTGTTAAGCCAGTTTCCACTCAGAACAATCAGATTAAATGTAGGAGTGTTTTCAGGCTTTGTGTTTGCTGTTCTTTTTTCTATGGAGGTTTGTAACTTTATAGTCATTTATATTTATTTATTGAGGGGGCCATGTAGTATTTTGATTTGCCATCAGTAGTGAAATTAGTTTTCTGATGAAAAGAGCAAGAAGCGCTACATCTAGATCCCCTACAGCACACAGAGAAGCCTGCCGATGTGCCTGCATAATGACCAAGTCTTTTGCAAAACTGGGGAAGGAATATTTCTAAAGTCAAACGGCCAGGAGAGTTGCCCACCTCGTGATCACATCCTCACCCACACAGAGTCCCTAAGTCTCTCTGTGATATTCTCATCTTCCAGGCAGTTCCACTCTGTGGCTTTTCATGCAGCTGTGGTTGGAAAGGGTTGGGGCACAGTTTCCATAGCCCCTGAGCATTGAAGCTAGACCGCATAGCTTTGGTGTTACTGGTTTCTTTTTAAACCTAGAAATTAGGTTTCTTTACATAACAAGCAAATTTGGATAAATCAATACATGTAGATGGGGCTACACGCATAAGCTGCCGTGCCCCAGGTTTCTTTGCTGGAAGACGATATGTGAATGTCATCACTGGAGGCAAACAGCTGGGAAGGCAGGGGCGCCTGGTCTCTTCCCTCCAGAAGGACTGCCCCACATCCTCCAACGTCTTCTCATCCGTGACTCCTCAGTGAAGGAAATGCGCCAATGTAACTAAAGGAGCTAGAAGCAGCAGCATGGTGCTTCCTTTATAAGAGGCTGAAGGGCAGGACCATAAGAGAGGCATGCAGACCCTTGCCTGAGTAGCTACACCCATCTGTCCTGGGAAGCAGAGAGCCCGGCAGAGAAGCAGGACCCCCTCTCTGCACTCTGGCCAAGACAGGAGACTGTCTGCCAACCCAGCTGAAAGGAAGACAGGAACGTGACACATTACCTATTTCTTCCGCCTCCTCTTTGCTGTGTGCCTGTACCTGAATGAATGGCTTAGGGACTTCACCCCATCCTGAAGCATTAGATCAGAGAGAGGATAAGTTCAGACTGACCTTGAAATGCTAAGGTATTATTTAACAAACTTATTGAGTTACTTTCTGGTTACTGAGCCTTGCTTTCAGAGTATAGGGTTATGCTTAGCCCTTATTAATCCTTGTTAGAACTAATAAACAGCATCAAATTCTGGATACCCTGTAAAGTACTTTGTGGCTTTCTATGTTGTTGGTGCAGTAAAACCTTGGATTGTGAGTAACTTGTCCTATAAGCATTCCACAAGATGAGCAAATATTTCTGATAAAGTTTAACTTGAAGAGTGCCTGGGTGGCTCAGTCGGTTAAGCGTCTGACTTTAGCTCAGGTCATGATCTCACGGTTCATGAGTTCAAGCCCTATGTTGGGCTCTGTGCTGACAGCTAGCTCAGAGCCTGGAACCTGCTTCAGATTCTGTGTCTCCTTCTCTCTCTGATCCTCCCCTGCTTGCGTTCTCTCTCTTTCTCTCTCTCTCTCACTCTCTATCAAAAATAAATAAAACATAAAAAAAATTTTTTTTTAAAGTTTAACTTGATAAACACGCGATGTCTTGCAATGCGAGTAGTATGTGACAGCAAACATCACATGATCACAACTGAGCTGATGGTTCTTAAAATCCACTTTGATATATGAGAGCTTTGGATTACAAGCATGTTTCCGGAAAAAATTACACTTGGCGAGTACTTCCAAATTAAGTTTTTGACATCAAGCTCTTTTTTTTTCCTCCACAAATTAGTGAGCAGGACTACATTTGTGTGCCTTGCATAGCTTCTTCTTGGCTCTCTGTTCATAGGAAGCATCTCCTTATGTGTCTTGGTTATTAAGAGTATTTGAAATATGTGCATCTTGCCCCATAGAGCCCAAACTACCTCTGCACAACACATCTCTAGTACACACAGGGCATGCGTCAATATCCCCTATCTGATTTGCCACAGGCAGCAGAGTGAGCTCAAGGTTGAAATTAGCTTAGGCTAGTTTAGAACCACTTATTTAGCAAGTTTTCTGTAGGTAAAACATAGAAGTTACAAGCATAATGGTGAATAAGGAGTGGAAAATGTTAAAAGGGCAATGCCTAGTGTACCATCGCCTAGGCTGGGCTCAAAGATAGGATTACATACCTCTTCTAACTTGGCCAGTGGAAAATGAGGGTGGCCTTCTAGATCCATGTGGCAGGGTCTTTAGAGACTCCGTAACCTGACTTTATCCACATGGCACATTCTTTGCATTGTTGGTGCTGGGATCATGTCTCTTGACTCTTACATCACTGAAATCCTTTGATTACTTAAGGAGTTTCTATTGCCATTTTAAGATGCTTCGTCTGCAAATGAATTCATATGAGAAAGGAGGAGGCAGGTAAGATTAGAGGAGGGAAAAAATAGTGGGAGGGTGCATATCTGCTTCTCTTCAAGGCCACCAGCAAAAGTTACCTCCTTAGTTGATAATCTTCTCATTTCAGGGATGGGACATGTTATGGATCTAGCTTAGGTGCTCAAAATAAATATATGTCGATTAGATGAATGAATAAAAGAATGAATGAGGACAGGGGAGAGCCATGAGATGGAAATGGGAATTATAAATAACCTTAGGTCATCAGTAAAAGTTGACTCTGGAGAGAAAAACCAATCAATCAGGGGGACACATGTCCGTCTCTTTCATGGCTATATTACAGTGTCCTTCACAAAAATTAGTCCACAACAGATATGTGCTGAATTCATTCTTTCAGCAAATATTTGAGTGCCTCTGTAGTGTAAGGCACTGTTTTTGGCTCGTGGGAATTCCTTGCCCTCAGGGACATTCTGCATTCTCGTGGCAGAGACAGATAATCCACACGGAGAATAGCCAAAAAAAAATAAATAAATAATGTCAGGATGTCAGGTAGTATAGGAATGTGAAACATAAATAAATATGTTCAGTTAGGGGGATAGAGAGTGAAGGAAGGGGCTGGTCAGAGGGAGTGACGGTTGTCAGAGTTCTCTGAGGAGGGGACATTCATCTACGTCTGGAAACAAGAGAGGGAACAAACCACGCAAAGATACGGAGTCAGGGGGCGCCTGGGTGGGTCAGTCGGTTAAGCGTCCGACTTTCGCTTAGGTCATGATCTCGCGGTTCGTGGGTTCGAGCCCCGCGTCGGGCTCTGTGCTGACTGCCAGCTCAGAGCCTGGAGCCTGTTTCAGTCTGTGACTCCCTCTCTCTCTCTGACCCTCCCCTGCTCACGCTGTCTCTCTCTCCTAGAAATAAATAAAAAAAATACATTAAAAAAAATAAAAAATAAATAAAAAGGAGGGACTTTGAGAAACCAGCCTGAACTATGTAAAGGGTCCTGGAAAGATAGCACCAACCTGAAGCCCCATAAAGGGAGCCCCCTCCAGCTAGCTTCTTATGCAAGATCCTTTGAATCTCTGGGAATCTCCCTCCTTCAACCACTTTTTACCTCTGTGATGGGCAGAATAACACCCCCCCCCCAAATCACACATATAAAGATGTCCGTGTCCCAATTCCCAGCACCTGTGAATGTGTTACCTGACTTGGCAAAGGGGACTTGGCAGATGTGATTAAGTTAAGGACCTTGAGGTGGGAAAATTACCCTGGATTTCTCAGTGGGTCCAGTCTAATTGCCTGTGTCCTTAGAAGCAGAGAACCTTCCTTGTCTGGAGTCAGAGGCAGAGGTGATTATGGAAGAAATGTCAGAGAGACACAATATTGCTGGCTTTGAGGAAGGGGTGTGAGCCAAAGAATATGTGTGGCTTCTAGAAGGTAGAAGAGGCAATGGAACTGATTGTCCCCTACAGCCTCCAGAAAGGAGCAGAGCCTTACAGACACCCTGATTTCAAGCTGGTGGTATCTGTTAGGACATCCAACCTACACAACTGTAAGATAATAGATTTGTGTTAAGCCCCTAAATTTTGGGAATGTGTTACAGCAGGAATAGAAAATAAAGACAACCTCCTATGCCATTTCCTTTTAAAGAACTCCTGGCACCATGTTGGGTCTGAAGCTAGAGCTAGAAGGTTCCTGATCCTAGGATGGAGAAACTGAAGAGATTCTGGCATAAAAAATTAGGCTTTTAAATTTCTCCCAAAATACAGTAGTGTTAATTATGGGGCTCTGCTTTCTTCCCAATGCCTCAAGGATGGTATGGCTTCCATAAGTGCTGGCTTCAAAGCCTACTGATCATTTATCATGTGGGTTTTTTGTTCAGTTGCTCACTGTAGACTAGGGGCTTTAGTCTAGGAACTCTTAGTTAGGGAGCCTGAGGCTCTCAGACACACCAAAAGGCAAATGGTGTAAGATATGCCATTCACACACACCCCCATGCCACACACGTTGGGAGACTTCAGTGTTCAACCTTCCCATGCCTCTGCTTATTTGGTGCTTAACAAAGAACAGCAGTCAAAATGACTCATAAGAAGTAACTGAATGGCATGGGGCACCTGGGTGGCTCAGTTGGGTAAGCATCCAGCTCTCGATTTCGGCTCAGGTCATGATCTTGTGGTTAGTGAGTTCAAGCCCCACATCGGGCTCTGTGCTGACAGTGCGGAGCCTGCTAGGGATTCTCTCCTCCCTCCCCCCATTTCCCCGCCCCGGCTCTCTCTCCCTTTCTCTCTCAAAATAAATAAACTTAAAGAAGTAATTGAATGGTAACATGGTGATGGGAAGTAACGACCTATAAATTCTGCTGATCCCAGTACCCACCAGCCCTCATGCTCCACTGAAATCGGTAGCTTCCTGCTCGAAGACCTGACCCAGGCTCATATCCAGACTGAGCTTGGTAAGTCCTCTCTTGCCTTAAAATTCCTCACACGGTTCTATACTTTCTCTCTTTTAATAGTAGTATCCAGTAATAGAGTTGAGTCCTTAAAGCCTCGTGAATGCTCGCTACTCTTTTCCACCAGGTTGTCTGACTCTCTCTGGGTTTATAGTTTTCATGGGAACTTGAGTGACTGTAAACCTGATGGACATCATGAGTTCACATCTGGGGTCCCTATGCTCTCTAAATTGTGTTTGTTAATTCCCTGCTGTTCTCTAAGCTGCAGGTGAGGTTCTTTGGAGTAGAAATGCGTTATTTGGGGGAGATTGGTAGCTTTTAACAAGTTTATTCCATGCTTTATCTTTTGGGGATGATTTGCTTTATGCGTTGTCTTGCTATTGAAACTTCATCTAGTTAACTTTTGGACTTTCTCTGACCCCTCGTAGCTCTGGGGCTGCCACTCACTGAGGGAGGCAGGAGAGCAGGAGACTTTGGAGTTTGCTGATATAATGCAATTGTTTCCAGAAAGTAGCTTACCAACTGTGACCTATTTTCTGCCCTTATACATGGGCATAGGAATCCAGATGGTCTGATTAAATATAGCTTCTCCTGGTTCTAAAGGGAACACTTTTCAGCATGGAATATAGAAAATTAGCCACATGATTCCCATTAACATTAATGGGGAGTACTAAGGCATTCTTCATATTCCAAGCTGCAAATGCAGCCCTAATGCTTGCTAAGGGGACATTTCTTCCATTTACAGAACATCTGGCTTCTAGTGCTGTGCAAGTGCATGAAACATTTCTTGCCCGAAGAATATGCATTTCGAGGCAGCTGGACGTAGCCCAGCACTTCTCAAACTTTAGTTGCCATTAGAACCCTCTAGTGAGTTGCTAATAATGGAGGTTCTGGGGCCCCATTTTGAGAAAGTCCACTTTAGTGAATCAGGCAGAGCCCAGGAATCTTTAGCACTCATAGTGTGTGGACTGTGGATTAGAATCTGAGGAATGTCACTTCATCTCTCCTAATTTTTGATCGCTCATTTGATTATAAGACTGCTAATGTCAGCATGATAAGTTTGTTTTCAGGATTAAGTGTGATAAAATATGTAAAATACCCACCACAATTCAATAATTGTGTTTTCCTTCTCCTTCCCATCCCATTGACCAAGAGATAAGTCCTCACCAGTAAAGGCAAGCTGTCATTAACCAGTCTTCTTCATGCCATCCTGCTGACTGGACACAGTATACTCAGGAAAATGTGCAGGAATGGCCCTGATTGTCACAGAGGAGGGCATCACTGTGCAAATAGTTCCCTATGTACTGGATACACACCCGAAATTCACTGAAGCTGTTTCTTCTCCTATAATACAAGACAAAAACCGTCTACTTTGTAGAGTTGTTATGAGAATTCAAAATATGCCTAGCATTCCCCACCACATAATAGGTGTTCAATAAATGACAGCTTTTATCTTTTTTTTTTCTTTTATTCATTCATTTCACAAATAGTTGCCGAAAACCTACTGCACATCGGGTATTGCCATGGCTGCTGGGATAGACAGTCAGTGTAAATTTCACCGAGCTTACAACTGAATGGGGGCAAGTAGGCTAGTACTGTGTGTTGAGTACTTAGTGTCTTTCTCTGGATTGGTAATAGCAGAAACACATCCAGGACTTGAAAAGAAGAAAAACATAGCATGCAGAATAGTGGCATAACACGGAGTACCTGAGTGGCTCAGTTGGTTAAGCGTCTGACTTTGACTCAGGTCATGATCTCACAGTTTGTGGGTTTGAGCCCTGTGTGGGGCTCTGTGCTGGCAACTGAAAGCCTAGAACCTGCTTCAGATTCTGTGTCTCTCTCTCTGTGTCCCTCCCACTCACACTCTTTCTCTAAAAAATAAACATTAAAAAAAAGAAAAGTGGCATGACGGGAAAATGTTAATGAAAAAAATTGATCATCATATCTGTTATGAGCTCATTTACTAAGCAAATATTATTAAGTTTCTAAGATATCAGTCCATGTGTTTTCCCAGCCTACATATCTTTACTTCTGTTACTTACAAATGATAAGGGTTATAGCTCAAGTTATCTGGAGACATAAGATGCATCTACGTGACTCCAGAAAATATAGTCTTTGTCCTACAGGGGAAGGATCTAGGGTCTTATTAATATGTCAGCAAAGCCCTTGCTCTTTTGTTTTCCTGTTCTATATTCCAGTTAATGAAAGTGTTTCAACTTCAGTGGGGGTAGAAGAATCTTCCTTTTTTTCTCTCTCTCTATTTTAAACAACTTTGTCCACCTTTTTGCAAACCTGATCAACCAGGATTCCCAAACTTTGCTGATACACAAGACAAACTACAAACAAGAAAAACCCTCAGACTTTGCCCTTTGGTTGTATACCTTTTATTTCTAGAAGGCTTAACAAATAAACTATATTGACAGGATATTTCATTCTGCATCCTACCAATTCAAGCCATTTACTGATGAGCTAGCCATGTCTTTTAAACAATCCAACTTAGAGTAGAAGCAGAGTGCTAATTTGATCCATAATGATTCAGGAAATAGTGATCCAAAGGCATCAACCTGCAGTGTAACCAGTATCATTAGCCTGATGCAGTGAAAGTGCAAGGCGAAGGATGTGGTATGAAACGTACCCGAATCTGTGAATAGTCTTTGGTCTGAGGCTGGTAATTGACCAAGCTGGCTTCTCCTAACTGTTCCCTTGACAAATTTTGTCCTAGAAGATGGCGGAAGATAAAATGGCAGGCACCATTCTCCACAGCCTTCGAACTTTCTGTGTCTGGAAGCAATGGGCAGATTTCTTTCCAATGGTTTCAGGGTAGTTTCTATTTTTCTCTCCTTGCTATTTAAGGCCCTTACCCCAAACCTAAAAATCGCAGGTGGAAAGGAAATACAAAGTAACTCCTCATTATGGGCCCTTGGTTAGGAGTTTCAAGTTAGAATATGGCTGATGAGAAAAATTTGAACCTTGCTCTGAGTGGGCTTGGTTCTCAGATAGTGATAGACATATTGAGTTCAGACTGGCAAAGTGAAGAGTAGGAAGCCTAGGAATATCGTTCCGCAGTTTTGAAAAAAAGACATACCTACATAAGGTGACCCAGAAGAGGTATCCTTATAACATTTTTTCAATGCCACATTTATTTAAAATTAAGTTGAAATATGCTATGTACACGAAATACTAGAAATTTCTTGAACTCAGTCTTCTAAGGGAGTAAGAACCATAGGAATTCTAGAGTCTTTATCCTCTCATTGTTGAAGTTAGTGGTAAGTTTGAATTGATGTAAGAACGGCTTCCCTTGGGAAATTAATTTGGCCTGTTTACCTAAATGGATTGAACTCAATAGATTGGAAGATTTTGGCCTTGGAAAGTTTTTACAGTGGTTATTTTAGTGTATGTTGAGATCTTTGGCTTTTAGTAGATATCTTTTTTTCTTTTTGCCTAGGACTTCCCTCAGTAAATAATTTCATGCTATAGAAATGTCATGCTCTCAAATCTTGGTTCCAGTAATGTAGGAGGGGAGGCACGCTGTAAATAAAAATTAATCATTTTGGAACATCTAAGCAGCAGCCTGAGTGCCACGTGGGGAATGAATTACTGCCTTTGGTCCCAAAGAACATCACATAAATCATTTAAAAATTGATTTCTTTGCTACAGAATTACAGGCTTTTGATAAGGGCCTCCCTTTATCCCATGTAATCTTCAGACCATGAACCTGTGGAAAATAGACAGTTCTGCAAAACGAATGAATCTTTTCAACCCATTTTATTATCTTCCCACCTCTCTCCAACTTTTTAGTTACCTTCCATTGACCTTGGATCTGATAATTTTCTCCCTGCATCTTTGGGAAAAAAAATAATTTTGTTCCAAGTCAAGGATAAGAGGAACAAGAAAGTCAAATTTCTCCTGAAGAAGTCACATCCACTGGGCTTTTTATTACTAATAAGCAATAAGGATATCTGTAAGGTGGTATAAGAAGCATTGGCCTTAGTTTCCTAAGACCTGAGTTTGAATCCTGGATCCAAATAGTTTTAAACTTGGGCAAATTAGGATAAGCCAGGTTTTGCTGCAATAACAGACAACTCCAAAAATCTCAGTGGTGAAAACAACAGACGTTTATTTCTTGCTCACGCTGCATTCCATCAGCATTAGCTGGGGGCTCTGCTCTGCACTCTCCTCACTTCAGGACACAAGATGCTGGAGAGTCCTCCTTCTGAAATATTACTGTAGGTGGTGGCACAGGGAAGGGAAGATGGTTTTTAAGGACTCCCGCCCCAAAACAACACATGCCTCTCTCCTAATCTTTCATTAGCCAAAGCAAGTCACATGGCCATATCTAATGTCAATGGGAAGGTGAAGTGCAAGCCTCCCCTGTGGCCAGAGCAGTGCAAGTATTGATGTTCCATCCCTTTAAGCACCAATTTTCTTAACTGCCAATCATATATACTGCACTCCTCTGAATGCTGTAATTAATGAAATGTTGTGATTAATGAATATTGTGATTAATTGAAATAGTCAATCTCTGTTGAATAATAGCATATTCAGCTGCTATTATGTGTCACTTACCATGCTAACAGTGCACTATATTATTTTTTGTTGTATTCAGGACAACCCTATATATATTATTATCTCCTCTCTACATATGGAACGGATGCATAGAAATGTAAATTTTCCATGAATCAATTTGCAAATGGTCTAGAGCCATAACTTCAAATATCCATGCCAGCTGACTTCCCACCCTGCTCTAGAAGTCATTCAAACGATAGATCATTCACTGAAGGGAAGTTTACATTATAGAACTACTTTAGAGCTGGCATGACCACATCATGAGATCAAGTCAATACTTAAATATCTTACCTTCTTGAAAACTACCAGAGGACCATTTGCTACGAGCAGTGCTGCTGCACTGATCCCTGGGTACCTCTCTTCCCACTTCATTCTGTCCCCAGGTGTACCTCTTCCTACCCAACTTAGCTGCTGAGAGAGGCATCAGGAGAGCTAAATATAATCAAAAGTGTAGCAAGTCCCTGATGATATCCGCGTCATTTGTTTAGAGCAATCTGGCTTAGAACAGCTATTTTGAACCTCATACCCATCAGTTCCAATCATATATGCGTTATTAGACTGGAAGCTCCGAGAACAATCATGTGCTGTATTCATCAGGAATCAAGAACAGTTCCTGGCTCAAAAAATATTTCTTGACTGAATAAATGAATGCTATTATATCTTATCTTTAAAAAGGACAAAGTTAGTGTTTCTATTTTATGGCTTAAAAACTGGTTTACAAACTAGTATACCAAAATGTGCTAGGAAATATTAGCATTTCCTGTGAATCAGAGACCATGCTTACCAGCTGATCTTCATTCCACTGGTTTTGGTCATCATTGAGCCTCAAGAAAATCCATCCCAACGCCACACTTGGAGGATGAGAACCAATGGTTTAAAGGAGACCAAGTATTTATTTATCCTTTCTTGCAGTGTGCCTGAGCTGTGATCAATATTGGCAATGTAGTAATGAACAGAGCAGGAATATGTTGCCTTTCTCTGTGGAGCATACAACTCATTTGTTCGGCAAGCACCAAATAGACACTACACAAAGGAAGACAAAATTGTAAACTTAGGTAAGAGTAATAAAGGAGTGACCTTCTCTTATCTACCCCCAAAGCTTCCTTTATATCTGCCCCCTTGTCATCTGTTAGGAAGACATGAGAAGAAAATCTTTGTAATTCTTTTGGTCCTTCTTGAAAAACCCACTGCAAAGACTGAGTTGCATCTCTATGCAGTGCCCACTCTTGCATTTTCCTCCTTAAGTAATGTTTTCACACCTGTACTCAAATGAAGGCATAGTATCTTGACATCGCGAGTAGCATGGGGTTTTCCACCACTGAATGGCTGATGTCAAAGCTGCCTCATTTTCAAGGTCTACCAGGTCTCCTCTCTCAAACTAGCATTGCCTAACTCTCTAAGAGCAGGAAATCAAATCACCCTAGCGACGCCTGGGGACTGAAGTCATCCAAAACACCCTAAAATTTTCATCACGTTTTGTTTGAACATTTCAGCCCCACGGGAAATCCAGCAAGATACCAGTAGAGCAGTTTCTAATGCATTCTCCTAGATTCATGCCTCTGCTTAGTATGAAAGAGAAACTTTTTTAGCCAAGGGGGAAAATAAACAATAAATAGAATCTGAAAGCAGCTGAGAAATGATTGCCTCTACAAGCACAGGCTGTTAGCATGTGTGTACAGAATCCCAATGGCCCGGGCTTCCCCTGTTCTTACAAAAGTGAGGCTCCACAGGGACTTGTGGGTAATTGATCTGAACACATCCAGTGAGTACACCCCAGACTGGCCTTCCAGGTAAGCTGATAGGACCACCCCCTTTCTACTGCAGAAGTTCCTCACAGCCGAGATTTCCACAAACACAGCAAGGGCCATTTTGACCTGGTTCTGTTGCCATCTTCATGTGCACAGCATATTTCGACTGTAAAGAAAAATACATAGGAGTCTTTCCATTTCTATTCTTTCCTGTTTCTTCACCAAACTAGATTTTCCAGCTGTGACTACATTGGGTAATTCCACCCATTTTAATTTCTGGATAGAAACAAGATGAAAAGTCCATGAAAAACTTTGAATTTTGAAATGTTTGCCATATATCCTAGGTCTGATTGTGAGGGAGAGAAAACTGTATACCTAGCTTTGGTGCCTGAAAGAGTCCAGCTATATAAAATGAGCCACTTTGTTTCAGAGACTGTGGTTACATGTAGAAGATATAAAACAAATAAAACTAAATACACACATTCAACTTCTTATCTCAGAAAGGAAAGAATACATTTCAGTCATATCACATGTTAGGCTACATCACAATTGGGTTTAAAGGAACTCAAAGCTATCATTTCAGCCTCTTCTTTACTGGAAGTGTGATTCATATTACCTTTCCTCCAGTGACTGTGGGTATAGCCAATATAAATTTAAATATTTCTGAATAAGAGAGAAGACTTCTAAAAGACAATTCATATATTTTGGTCTTACTGCTAATGCTTTTGTGTCTGATCAGCATAGATCAATCAGGGTAGGTTGGAAGTCCACAGGACAAAAAGGTGTTAAAATTGTTTTGGTAAGGTTGGTCAAAAGGCTGTTCTTTATCTTCAAAGTTGATACCACAGACTTGCCTTCCACAGACTGTAGACCTCGGAGTTGTTCATTCTGGAGCTGAGGTGAATTTTCAGTGAGCTCTGCATGTCCCTTACCTAGTCCTTCCTTATGGGTTTTCCCTCGTGAAACGGCTTCCAGGATTAGATGAAGAGGTTGTGGGGGATAACTCACATTTGTCTATGAAGAGGAATGAGAAAGAGAAAGAGAAAAAGGGGAGAGAGGAGGATAAAGAGAGAATAAAACCTCTGCTTATTTTGTTGGGCTAAGGAAGTGAGTCACCATTGATGTGTAAACGTTAGGTTGCAACACATCAAAGCGTTCTGATAGAAGCTGTCAACACCCTAGTTTGTACTTTTCCATGGAATTCTCTATCACCTTTCTCAGATATGAGACATAGGACATGTGAACTTTGGTAGGAAAGATGGTTGGAAAACGTCCCAAGTGCCATCCACTAGGACTTAATCTAGGGAGAGCGTCCCCGGGCAGCCAGCAGTCAGCATGGAATTATTGAATGCCTTGTGAAAAGATTAAGAGAAGATACATGATTGGGGGAAATTAGAGCTCATTTAATCTATGAGCTAACCTACATAATTGACCATATTTCAAATAAAATGATTCTTGGCTATTTCTAAAAATCAGAACCCAAATAAAATGAAGGTTTACTATACTGATGAGACTCAGTGACTAACCAAACTGTCACAAAAGAGAGCCATGAAAAGAAAAGGTTCTCTGGTGGGTATAAAGGTTGGAAAAAAGGTCCATTCGTCAGTTGATGGACACTTAGGTTCTTTCCATGTTTTGGCTATTGTTGAGAGTGCTGCTATGAACACTGGGGTACATGTGCCCCTATGTATTGGAATACTACATGGCAATAAGAAAGAATGAAATCTGGCCATTTGTAGCAACGTGGTTGGAACTTGAGGGTGTCATACTGAGTGAAATAAGTCAGGCAGAGAAAGACAGATACTGTATGACTGCACATATAGGTGGATTAGGAGGAACTTAAAGGAGGACCATGGGGGAGAAAAAGGGGAAAAATAGTTGGGGAGACGGGGGGAGGCAAACCATGAGAGACTCTTGAATGCTGAGAACAAACTGAGGGCTGACAGGGGTGGGGGAGAGGGGAAGGGGGGTAATGGGCTTGGAGGAGGGCATTTATTGGGATGAGCACTGGGTGTTAATTGGAAACCAACTTGACAATAAACTATTTAAGAAACAAAAAAGAAAAAAGAATGAAGGAAGGAGTGGGAAAGAGCCCTTTTAACAGGATAGGAAGATACAGCTATTCCCACAAGGCAATATATAGGGGTAGGGGTTCTTACCTTTGAGTGGATCTTGATATTAGGACAGAGTAGGAGGGGCTGTGCAGACAGTAAAGACCCAAATCTTGGGCTTTTCAGCAGCCAGGTGTTTGTAATCCAAAAGGCTGCTTCATCCCCTTCCTTGGAAGCGGTCCAGTTCAGAACCTCAGCCAGAAGTATCATAGACAGGATTTCTCTCATTAGTTGAAAAGGTATTTTATGTGACCTCCAGGGTGCATTTAAACAGCTAGCAATCCAGACATCTAAGTTAGAGGCTACCTGTGGACTCTACAAAATCATAACATTAGCACCTGCCATCTGTCTCATTGGCCCAGCATCCCTGGAAGGAGGTCTCTTTGCAGGACTTCTCAGGGTATAAGAATTTATCTGTAGAACTGTGCCAAACTCTAACGAAACTGAATTAGAAAAGTATTGTTTCCATTCCTTTTTGTTTCTGGTTCTATTACAGCCATTGGGGACATTATCTGGAAATTCAGTTTTATATTGAAAAGATCAAAGCCCTTAAAGCACACTCTGACCAAGTCTAGAACCCCAAATGGGGTCTTGGGTCGAAAGGGAGGAAGAGGTGACGGTAGGCGTGTTGGTGCCAAAGACCATATTTCAAGTTTTGGGACCAGTGTGACCCAAAGAATCGAAGATGGGAAGGTGGATGAGAGTTACTTTATTTCATTTTAACATTTGAAAGGCAAGTGGCTTCCGATGCTTTGAGAGGTACTTTGCTCCTCTTGGCACACCAGCTCTCCCCGACAGTGGCAGGACCCACCCCAGCCACCCGCCCAATGAATGAGGGAGCAAATTGTTGAGCATTGCATCTGACATTGGAGATGTCAGCCCGCAGGCAGTCAGGAAAGCCGGGGGGTGTAATTTGAACAAAATGTCACTGTTTAGAGGTTTTTTTTTTTTGTAACGTACTTTTTCTGTGATGATAAATCACAGGCCTGCGCAGGGGATAATAACACAAAATGTTTGACAGCTTTTCTTACAATTGTTTGGCATTTTGTTTGCCTAATTATTGTCAGCATCACCCACGCTGGTAAATTGTTGTTGAAGAGGACTCAGTGGTGACTGTCAGAGTGTTCATCTGTCATTCTGCTCCTGTCACCGGGGTTACAGTTTGGACGTCACCAATTTTTGCTTTGTGAAAGGCTTATTTAACCTTGGAGTCCTGTGTCTGTGTGGCAGTGTGGTTCCACCATGCAACCTGATAGGAAAACAAAGCAGAAAAAGTTGATGGAGGATTTCTGAAAGGTCAAAATTTTTTTTTAAAGAAAGGATAATTTACTTCAGTTACGTTCTTTGATACACTGAGGGAAGTGCAGAGAAATCACTTGCTTTATGGGTATGGATTGGGAAATTATCTATTTATGTAATCACCCTGCTTTGCAAGGGAAGGGAATTAATTGCTTTAATTAACTCCAGTAAAAACTAGATTGTCACAGGGGAGTGTTGACATAATCTGCTTTGCCATGATCTGATATGCTCTTGGAAATAGTGGCTATCTGTGTAATCATTTTTCTTTCTCTGGGACCTCATTTGATGATGTTCCTGCCATAAACTAAGGCTGCCTATGAGGGGGGAGGGGTCAAAAAAAAAAAAAAAGGAAAGGTCATAGAAAGGGTGGTAAAGAGTTCATTTCCATAATTGTCATTGATTTTTTTTTTTTTTTACAGGAGTTTCATTGTCATTGCTAGGGTTTCCTCTGACTCTGGCCCATCTACTTTTCCCCCAGTAGCCAATGACGAGTAAGTGGGACATAGTGAGTCAAATGCCATCATCTGTTTAGGAACTGCATGAGGGGAACTTGTTTAAAAGATATTCCCCTGCACTATAGCTAAAAAGGTTTTCTGAAATATACAGAGAAGTTTCTATGTGTCAGAAAGCCTCCATAGCACACTGGGGGTCATTTAAAATGAGCTAAGATCTGCAAGTAATTTTCACCAGGCCTTTAGCTAAAATGCAACTACAAGGATTGTAACTGACTATAAGATCTAGGCTGAGAACTAGAATATATGTATATGTATATGTATATGTTTAAACATATATACACATATATACAAAATATATGTACATATATAAGATATATTCGTATGCACATCATATAGGTAATGTATTTTTTTTCTTGATGGACATTGTCCCATATTTGGGCAGGAAGAGCTGCAGAGGTTGTGGGGCTGGGCCAGCGATGGGCTCACCTGCTAGGTTTGTTTTTTTAATTTTTTAATGTTTATTTTTGAGATACAGAGAGAGAAAGAGCATGCGCAGGGGAGGGTAGAGAGAGAGGGAGACACAGAATCCAAAGCAGACTCCAGGCTCCAAGCTGTCAGCACAGAGCCTGATGTAGGGCTCAAACTCACGAACCATGAGATCATGACCTGAGCCAAAGTCGGATGCTTAACTGACTAAGCCACCCAGGCGCCCCAGGTCTCACCTGCTGCTTTAAATTGCCCCAGTATTTTCCCTCCACGCATCCACCCTTACTGTTACGCCCAACTACAGAGGGAGAAACCCAGAGGTGTTGTGACAGGTCGTCCTGTCCCAGGTGGTACGTTGGAAAAACAGATCCAGCATCCTCGACTCCGTGGGTGTGGGAAGTGCCGTTGGCCTCACCCCTACAGCGGGCCTGGATGTGTTCTGGGGAAAGCCCAGCTCAGGACCGAGAAAAAGCTTTCCGGCTTCTCTGCGGATTATTTGCTTTCCCCTGACTGTTTGGCTTATGCACCAGGAAGTGCTGAGTGATGTCAGAAAAAAAACAAACAAACAAATGAAAACTTATCAAGATCATGTATAGAACAAAAATGTGCCCAAAGGGGAATGTATAACTTAATATAGAGTAAACAAGAATACTAAATATATGCAGCAAAAGACTATAAATGATAAAGACAGAATTATTTCCATTAAAGAGCATTTGTAAAGAGGACTGTCTTTTACATTCACTTTGACATTTTTGTCAAATAAATATATGCACATGTATATGGGGCTCTATCATAACCACTAGATGTTCTCAAATTCACAAAAGTATATCTTGACCAATGTGCCTTTGTTTTAAAACATATTAGAGTTAAACCCTCAGAATTTCAAAGAGCCACCCCAAAAAGTAATTTTATATTCCGTATCTCTCCCGTCTTCTTCCACAGAATTTGCAAAGTGTCCTTAAGTCACTGTTGACATGCCATTCAGTAAGGAGTGGGAGGGACCTGTGTCCCTGGATGTTCATTTTAGGAATCATGTTAAAATGCTGTGTATCTCATGGTTTTATAAATTCCTTACAAGGTTACAAGGTAGCTGTTCATACAAATATTGCCACGTCACTACCTCCTGGTGGCCATTCCTCCTGTGGCTTATGTTGGATTCCTGTGTTCCAGCACAGCCCCAGGAACAGCTCCTAAGGTCTGTCAACCCCACTCTCTCAGTCTGCAAACAGGGATGATTCTAACCACAGCCCTAACTTCAGTTCTGACACACACATGGACACATAGTGGTGCCAGTGAGGGCCCTACATGGAGTCATTTCCTCCATTTTTTTTTTTTTTTTTTTTTAGCAGGAGTCTCTTGGGCTCAGAGTAATCACATTTCCTCAACTAATTTATGGGAAGCATATGGCATTCTCTTTACTTTTCCACCACACCTCTTGGCCTCAGAGATAAATTTTGGGAGTGCAGCAATAGTCTACTCTTAATGTAACTTGTCAACCAAGGTAAAGAAGGCATCCCTCGGGGCACCTGGGTGGCTCAGTCAGTTAAGCATCCGACTTGGGCTCAGGTCATAACCTTACATGGTTTGTGAGTTCGAGCCCCTCATCCGGCTCTGTGCTGACAGCTCAGAGCCTGGAGCCTGCTTCAGATTCTGTGTGTGTGTCTCTCTCTCTGACTCTCCCCCGCTCATGTTCTCTCTGTCTCTGTCTCTCTCTCAAAAATAAATACTTAAAAAAATCATTTAAAAAAAGAAGGCATCCCTAAACTATTTTCATTCTTCTCTTAATCCTGCACGTATTTTCCATAACAAAAGTGTAGCATTTTAAAGCTGGATGCTCTCACTTTTGAAATGAGAAAACCAAACTCCAGAGAGGTGAAGTGACAGACCCAAGATCCCAAAATTGCAAATGGAAGACCCTTGAGGACTCGGTTCCCTGACACCAAATCCAGAGCAGCATCCCCTACTCTACCTTTGTAGAGATTCTCTCTATCCACAATTGGCAGGAAAAGTGTTTGATGTTGTTTGTCCCTTTGAACGTACATGACAGGAGATAATCCAATAGCTGGGAGGCGTCGCAAGCTTCGAGGACCTCCCAGAAGCCAAGGCTCTGGATCCCCGCCACGGGCTGCGTCTCCAGCTCGTTTGCTACCCACTCACAGCCTGCGAATGTGCAGATGGTACGGATATCATCATTTCCACCATGGGGGTTGGGGGTACAAGAGACGCAGTTTCGTTTTTTGGTTTATTTCTAATTCCTTGTTGTTTGTCATGTTAAAAAGCTCTCGCATTTGCAGATGTTAACCAACAGCTAGGGGGAAAGAATTCTTGTTTCAAGTGCAGCCATAGAAATGGCATAAGAAAACAAAAAAGATCTGTCATTTGTTGAGGAGAAAGAAAGTAGAGAAGGAAGGAAATCTAGGAAGAAATAGAAGAGTTTGGAAAGAGACAAGGTGGAAGGAATGGAAGACTCAATCACAGAGTTCAATCCCATACTGTTCTTCTAATTAAGTGGCGCCTTGCATCTCAGCCCAAATGTTCACTCTTTGTAGAATTGTCTCCTCGTTAACATATGCAAAATTACAACTGCACAGTATGAACTCCCAGGTAGAGATGCCCATATGACCATAATGAGCCTGTCAATCTTGTGAAAAAGAACAGAAAGTTCTGCGCCAGCAGAAGTTCACAATCTCCTGAAAGTTTGGTTGATCTGACGAGTTTATCAACTCTCCAGACCAACTCGACCTCACTAGGATGGCATTACCTTGAAGTGTGTCTCTTGTAGGTTAAGACATAGCTGGGGCGCCTGGGTGGCTCAGCTGGTTAAGTGTCCAACTTCGCCTCAAGTCATGATCTCATGGTGTGTGGGTTCGAGCCACGTCGGGCTCTGTGCTGACAGCTCAGAGCCTGGAACCTGCTTCAGATTCTGTGTCTTCCTTGCTCTCCCTGCCCCTCCCCTGCTCGCACCCTGTCTCTCACTCTCTCAAAATAAGCAAACATTAAGAAAAAGAAAAGACGCAACTTTCTGCAGTGAAATTTAAAATAAAGAAAATAAATTTTTAATTCAGTTCTGTAACGAAAACGACATTTTTAAGGGCTACAAACAGTAATTCTTTGCTGCATTGAACTTCATGTTTTCTGATGACCTTTCAGAAGAGGCTGTCGGTGTGATGCAGTGTTGTAACAGCCCGCAAAGGAAGAAAAAAACAAAACACAAACAACGCATGTTTAACAGTGCTAGCTAAGAGCAGCCTGATAGGCAGTGTGATTAATTCAACATGCCAAGTCTGGGCACAGAGCGCTGGCTGCCTTCTTACAAAGTGGTGTTCTTTTTGACCCTTACAATGTAGGGAAATGACTTAAGACCTCAATCTCATTTCTATTTTTAATCTATTGATGACTTAGCAATTGGAAAGAACCCTTTTGCTTTAAATGTGTAACTTACCAATGCTAACATTTGCCTTCTGGTTAGGTGGAAACTTCCCAATGAAGTTTGAGCTGGTTTGCAATCTTATTTTATTCCCCTTTTCGAAACAAGTAACTCTTATGGTGATGGATTTGAAGAGACATATTTAAAACAAAAAGGCATTTTCTTTTTTTAAAAAACTTGCAAGCAAACTTACAGATGTAGAAAGAACTGTTTTATTATGTCTTGGTTTTGGCAGACTTCACTGTGCTCGCCTCAAACTGTGTAAAAGAATAAACCACAAAGTTCAACATCTGTAACTGGATTCACATTAATGAACTACAAATTCTTATACAGACACATGATAGAAAATTTGGGGACAGAAATTAATGAAGGAAAAAACCAGTCATCTCTAGTTTTTGTATCCATCATTAATGATCACTGTTGACTTATTTATTGTTTACCGAAGAGTTTTACAGATGTATAAACATACTGCATACGTGGTGGTGTAAAAACACCACAGTTTTCTCACCAAAGCTTATAATGAGAGCATTTTTCTACACCATGTACTGCAAAGATCTTGAGGAACGGGATCACTTGAAACTCCACAGCATTGAACTGTAGTGCCTCGTATGTGTTGAAGCTAATGCGGGGGAAATAATTGCATTTGGGTATGTGGTTGGATTGGATAAACTTCTAAGCGAAAGAGATGTAAGTCAGATGGGACTTGCTCTGTATTTACTTGTTACATGGTCTCCATCAGTCAGACAGACTCAGTTACTCACCCTCTCCCCCACCTTCCAGGCACTGCTCTGCCTGGAAAACACAGAGTAAACATTGGCTGCAAGCTTGAATTAAAAGATCTCCTATGAGACTGCTTCCTCACGCAGCTGATCAAAGGACAGAGAGTAAAGTAGTGAGGGAATGGTGAGGCAATCCATAGGCCTTCCAAGCTTTATTTCCAAGTGATTTACTAAGACATCGTCCCGGGTCGGCCAAGTTCATCTCTTAGGGACTCAGATGCCCCTCTTTGGAAGAATGATTCTTCTATTCTTGTTTTTCCTCCCTCCCTGTCTGCTCTTCTGAAAAGAAGCATGCCACACAACAATGAAGAGGTTTTCCACATTAACCTGATTGCCACCACAGCCACTTCTCTTTGTTTAAGTCTGTTTACACGGTCTCTTTGACAACATGAAGTAGAAGTTGACATTTTTTTGTATCACTGACTAGCAGGTTTGGTTTTCCCTTTGTCTGAAGCTTATCCATCTCACATGCTGAGTTTTTGTAGTGAGGTTTTTTTTCTTTTTAATTTTAAAAAGGGAATGATTTCACTCCCTAATATTTTAGTAGTATCCTATTTAGACATCCAATATTTTATGGCAGTGGGGGTCTTTGAAAAAAAAAACTTTCAATATGATTATTGAACATAACATTTCTTCTTTATGACAACTTGCTAATATGAACTCTTTCCCGTAATTTCAGGAGGTTCTGTACATCCATACACACTCTGCTGCCTGATAGCTTCATGCAATGGCCGGTGGGGGCCATGGGCTGAGAAGCCAAGAAAACTAAAAGGCCTGAGTGAGAATCAAGCTCCTACCTCCCTTAGTTCTACGATCCCATTAGCGGAACTACTGAATATTCATAGGCACTTTTTTGCATACTAACATGCTTAAGTTTTTGTTCAGCTCTATAGCACTGAAGTACTCTGGGAAAACATCCCACCTGCCTTTCCCCAAATCCCAAATTAAATATGGGCCATAGAGACTTGGTTAAGAAAAAGTTTCTTTAGTAACAGATCACTGCAGTGGTGACCCCGAAATATTCCAGAGGTGCCAGGGTTTAGTTGATTAAGTGTCGGACACTTGACTTCTGTTCATTTCAGGATCTCATGGTTCATGAGTTGAAGCCCTGCATCAGGCTCTGTGCTGACAGTATGGAAACTGCTTGTCATTCTCTCTCTCTCTCCATCTCTCTCTCCTCCCCTCCCCTTATCATGCTCTCTGTCTCTAAAAACAAATAAATAAACATTAAAAATTTAAAATATATATATATATATATATATATTCCATATGTGCCTGTATTGAAAAGATTAACTGGACCAGTCATTCTTTACCAGAGGTTTTCATCAGAATAGTCTGGGGAACATTCTCCAAACACACAAGTACCACTCCGGATTTAGACTGTCCTGGGACCAGGGCATGTGTGTGTTTAAAATTTGTCCAGATTATTTTAATTGTAAAGTTCTAGTTAATAATCACCTACTTTAATGAGAGTAATAATGTGAAGCACCTATCATTTACCAAGCATGTCCTAGTTAGTAGTTATAGTCTCTTCATAATGCATATGTTATTTTCATTTTCTAGATTAAGAAATGGAGCTGCAAGATGTTAAGTGATTTGTCTAATGCCACCTATGGATAGGGCAAGAATTTTAATTCAACTTAATTCCAAAATTCTATTCTCCTTACACCATATTAAATTTCTTCCCTCTCCACCCCAATAATAAAGCAATACCTAAGAAACGATTGTATTTCCAGACAATTTTTATTCTGCTAACATTTAATTATTCATCACAATATCCATTTAACAATTAGGGAATTGTTTCATGGGTTGTTAAGTCAGGGTACAAAACAGTGGCTTGGTTTAAATTACTTTAAAAATGTCAACCATACATGCATACATACACCACGTTTTGAGAATAGATAACTCAATTAATAGATTTGGATGTGTACTTTTTTTTATGTTTTTATTTATTTGTGTGTGAAAGAGAGAGAGAGTGTGAGCAGGAGATGGTCAGAGAGAGAGAGGGAGATACAGAATCTGAAGCAGGCTCCAGGCTCTGAGCTAGCTGTCAGCACAGAGCCCAATGCGGGGCTCGAACCCACAAACTGTGAGATCATGACCTGAGCCGAAGTCAGACACTTAACCAACTGAGTCTCCTAGGCGCCCCTGGATGTGTACTTCTTAATATAGCCTCGATACTTTTATTTGAAACAGCAATCGCTACTTATCAAAATACATTTTTTCCCAAAATAAAATCCACAAATTGAATATCCATGACTCATTTCCAGTGAAGTCTCCACCCTTCCTTGTCTTAAATAAGGTCTTGGTAGCTAATCAGATCAGGAAGCATTTTAAGCCACATACTACAGTATAATTTGTCAGTACTCTCAGTATTTAAATATTTCTTTGGCAATTTTTACTGCCATACAACCTGAGAAACAAAACAATGGTAATATTCCCCCAAACTTTACATTAAAAATTTCTTAAAAACAACAAACAAACCAAAAAAAAACAAAACAAGTTTTTTCAAAGCTTGGATATTTTTGGAGGATTCATCTAGAATAATGCTTCTCAGGGTGGGAAAGGTCAACACCCCCTTTCCCTCTTACCACCTTGACTGGCAGGGGAAAGCCTAGCCCTCCCCACTCACCTGAGAAGCACGAAAACTTGTGAAAATGTGAAACATGGTGAATTATGCCAATGAATCACACAGACACTGAATTTTGAAAACCAGTGATGTCATGGGGCACATCGTTTTGCTTTTCAACACTTATCCCAAGTAAAGGAACTTAAAATTTTGTAAATGGTATTCTATTTATCTCAAAACGTTTTGAGAGAAACTACTTTCAAGAATGTATGGGCATTTGTAGATCTATAGGCCTGTTTTCCATTTGATTGACATTGTAATGGAGACGGTTCTGATGGGCTAATGGAGGCCCTGAGAGGTGCCACAGCAAATGAATCCATCTGCTTAGGCTGTCACAGTGGTATGCAGCTCTTAGCTTGGTCTCCTTCAGAGGGTCCTTGTTTAATTATAATAAACTTCTTTTTCGTCTGTCTATAAGATCATGAAGAAAATTGGAAGGAGCCATAATTCTATCTCCAGAGCAATAGAGTTTTGTGGAGTTAGGTTTTCATCTGTTTGTTTCCTAGAAAGTATTGCAGCAGGACACAAAGGGCTCAAGGACACCATCCTGTGACAGTTGGCAGGCTTATCCCATCTTTGGCTCAACCTGTTGTACCGAATATCCCTAGAAATAAAAATCTATTTTGCCCCTGGTGATGTGAAATCAAGATAGAAGACACCATTGCATATAGACTTGTTTGTTTTGAAATTATTGATGGCCAAAAAGTTACTTTACAATGAACAAATAATACAATCATTTCAAAACCAAAAATGAACTAAGAGTCTCAAGATTATAGTTAGATCTCCTCTATCAATAAGCAATAGGTCTACCTTCTGGCTTCTTCCTGGATACCATCACCTTAATTTGGTATTACATATGTAATCCAGTTATTCCTAGGTATAGGAGATTTATTAAACCTAGAAAAAACACTAACATATTTTATTATCTCCCCCAATAAGACCTCAATAGGAAAACTTTAAAATAAATTTCAAATAACTATAGAAAAATACACCCTATAGTTGGTACTTTATTCTTAATATATAAGCTGGACTGTTTAGTTTGCCTACTATGCCTTAATGTCCTCAAGAATGGAAATTTTTAATTTACTTATCCACTAGAAAGTGATTTTTTATAATTCTGTAAATAGTTTCGGTGTGATAGAGAACTAAGGTTTAAAAAATGAAGCCATTTGTTTTAATGAACTCAAAATCACTACCTTCCATCAGGTTTGAAGGCAGGGAATAAATATATACATACAAAATATTGTTGCAACATTTTACTGGGAATTGAGCATAGCAGACATAAGTTTATGTTTTTGCTTCTAAGACTATTACAGGTGATAGTGGAAGTAGGACTGAACATGGAGTCAGAGAATCTATATTTTAATCACAGTTCTACCCTAATTACCTGTAAGACCTTTGGCAAGTCACTCACCCTATCTGCAGTTGGGTGTAATTCTTGACCTCACCTTTAAAATGAGGGCTGGAGGAGCTAATCCCTAAGGTCCTTTTCTGTTGTAAAATATAATTATGTATGCATTTTTATTAGAATTCTACGTGTAAATTTGCATTTTCTATTAACATATTAACGAAAAATTTAAAGCAGAGCTATAACCGGGAGAGATTAAAATGTTTATCATTTGAATGCTGTCCAAATATAGCTAATGTGACATATATGCCCTGAGCCTTTTTTCTTTCCTTTAGTAGCACCATCTGCTACTCTAGCATTTGGGAGAGTTTATTTAAATAATCACATTAATAAAATCCATGCCTCAGACTCATCTCTACACACACACACACACACCCACACAACACACATACACATATCCACACATCTTTGCTATATTCTAAGGTTGCTCTGGTCAGGCTTCTTCTGTATTCTGACATTAAGCATTTTCAATCACTGTCAAGTGACATGAAACAAAGCCCTTCTGGATCTGGCCTAACTGACTGGTCAGGACCATGGTGGGCCTCACCTAAGCAGTGCACCTTACCTTCACCTGCTGTGCTCTCCAGGGGCAGTAAACTTCTTCAGTCCAGCCTCCAGAAAGCCAATACCCCATGCTTGGAACATTTACCAAGGCTCAAAGCCTTCACATAGTTAAGTGTTGCTTCTAAGGTACCACCTCCTCCCTTCTGCCAAGGATGATGACCAAATTCTCCTCTAGCGTTAGACTGTAGGAAATACACAATGGTCTTTCCACTCCAGCAAGTTTTCACGCTAAAATGATTGTTTCCCACCCTTTAGAAAAAAAACATTTCAGAAATCGTGAGGCAAGAAGGAAGAACATGTGGCTATAATGGAAAATGAGCATTTTTTTGTTAACAGAAGTCAGTTAGACTGCAAGCTTTGTCAGGCAGTAGCCTCAAGACCATGTTTGCATGTCCTTGTCACATCTGACCGTTTTCCTTTAAAGTCAAAGAATTAAAAACAAATAAAAAAATGTTCTCTAAAGTGTCTTTATGGAAGCCCAGGAGCAAGGAGTCAGAAATTTTTTAAAAAATTACATGTTGAATAGAATGCAAACCTCCTGTGAACAAACAGACTTAGTGTGCAAGCATATCAAAGCAATGTGGGTTCACCACCTACTTTCTGAAATGAATTAAACAGCAGCCACTTTTCCTTATGAAAGATTCTTTGGATCATGGTGTTGGAAACACAGCACACTCAACTGGCACATCTTAAAGGTGGATGTGTAGAAGGATCGACTCCTGAGCAGACTCACCAGCCCAATGTCTGGGTCCCACTGCTCTGATCCGAGGTTCTGCTTAATGAAAGTTGAGGAAGAGTACTGCAATGAACATAGTCTGCAATGGGGACTAGTTGGAAGCATTTTAAAAGGAACCATATTGGGTAAAAGCCAAGTAGAAAACCTTCATTGCCCTATTTGACTCTGGCTGAAAGCTGTATGATTACAGGGTAAACCCAATAAAACAGGCATTCTTAAGGAGAGTCAAGACCACGGTCTTCATATTTCAAGTTTTCCCTGTTCACAATGGGTTTCTAAACCAAGGTCTGGAGGGATGTGAATCATGTGCTTATAGTGTGGGTATAACCACAGATCAGCAAGAAATTCAACTATAGTCTATGTGGAGCATGTGTTTGTTTTTGTTTTTCTTTTTCTTCATCTGAACGTGTGTGGGTGTGTGTGAGAGAGTGTGTGCGCGCGTGCGCAGCTTAAAAATTAAGTTACTGACTAGCTAGGAAAGAAATATTTAAAATCTGCTAAAACTCTTAAAATAGAGGTTAACTAAAGAGTTGTTTTATAAACTAGTCCAAGATAGATCATATAGTATAACAACTAAAATCATAGGCCATGGAGACAAACCTGTAAAGTCCCAGTTCAGCTTCTTCCTGGCCGTGCAAACTTGGACAAGTTGCTTGACCTCTATAAACATCGATTTCCTCATTTATAAAATAGGTTTTATAGAATAAAATAATGTAACATATATATAAAACATTCAACATCTCTCTGACACATAATACATAATTATATATAGTTATATTAAATACTGTAAGAGAAGGTAAGATATCATTGCAGCTTAGAAACTGGACATGGTGTCTCTTTGGGGACATTGGGCATTATCTTAAAACATTTGTTTGCATTTATCACAATATGTATCTCAAGAGAGCAGCAAAAAGGGAAGGGGTGATTTATTTACTTTTTAATATTTGAATATAGTTGACACACAAATGTTACATTAGTTTCAGGTGTAAAACATAGGCTCTGCTCACCACAAGTGGAGCTACCTTCTGTCACCGTACAACATCATTACAATATCATTGACTGTATTCCGTATACTGTGTCTTTCATCCCTGTGATTTATTCATAACATAACTGGAAGCCTGTACCTCCCACTCCCCTTCACCCATTTTGCCCATCCCCTCACCTCCCTCCCTTCTGGCAACTGTCAGTTTGTTCTCTGTATTTATAGGTCAGATTCTGCTTTCTGTTGACTTGCTCTTTAGGCTCCACATACAAATGAAACATATGGCATTTATCTTTCTCTGGGTGACTTATTTCACTTAACATAATACCCTCTGGGTCCATCCATTCTGTCACAAATGACAAGAGCTCATCCTTTTTTATGGCTGAGTAATATTCCACATATATATTATATATCATATCATATCTTCTTTATGCATTCATCTATGGATGGACTCTTGGGTTACTTCCATATTCTGGCTATTGTAAATAATGCTCTAATAAACATAGGGTGTATATAAGATTAAGTGATTATTTTTTTTAAAGACTCGACTTTATAAACAAGATGAAACTAAATGAAAATATTAATACAATGACATGCCTTCTCTGGTTTGGTTTCTCCTGCCGAATTAGGTGGTTCAAGTGGGTCTTGTATATTAATGGTTCTTTTCTGGGCAGAAGCAAACAGATTAAGTCCAGTATAGAGTCAGAATGTACAAGTTTTACCTTGTCAACTTCCATGCTTGCTAAATGGCCCTCCCAAGCACTCAGTCTTGAGAAATTCTCATTAGAATTCTCATTTTCTATAGTAGAAATCTCTACTTTAGATTTTCACATTATTCTTTCCAGGTGGTGTTTCCTGTTACTATTAATTTTGTCACAAGATAAAAATGGCTTGGACATATCTCTTCATTTACAGGCACTTCATGTGACTACATAGTGCGTACTGAGCAGAAAGGGGAATCAGGCATAGACCTTCAGAAATAAAGAGGAGGGCATCATACTGGGGAGAAAAATCTATATCTAGAGTAGCACACAGGGTAGAATTCCAAGCCATGTGCCACTTCCATGAGACTGTGTCGATTCAGGGGGCAGTGATTCTCAATGTATACTCAATTCCTCATATTTTGATTTTCCATGGCTGTAACATGTGGTGTGTATCACAGCCCATTTCAGGTTGCTCAATTACATCGGTTGCCCATTTTTAAATAGCCATTTATATAATTCTTTCAAGAGCTAGGAAGCTACTTTTGAACACTGTAAATCGTCAAATGGCCTTTGATTTACTAGATTTACTAGATTCCTTATCACTTGGCAAATATATACAACAGACATTTTCCAAAGAATGAGTGCACTGAGTCTTATCCTCCAGACATTCCTTCCCTCTGTTAAACACAGAGGTCCCAGAGGACCTGGACCCCAGCAACTCTTTGCTCCGTAGGAAGCTGCCTCAGGATCTCAGGAGTGCCCCTGTGTGGCTGCTCCAGAGTGTAACTGATACTCTTGTACCGATTCTCCTGAGGCTGGCTGGGGTTGCACCCCACAAAGAATAAAAGTCCGGCTGAAAATTGAGGCAAACCTGTTTGCTTAAAAATATCCCATAGTAGGAAAAGGCCTTGATCATTTGTAGACAGGCTGAAATTGACTAGTGCTTTGTGTTGGATTTTTTTTCTTTCTCTCTCTCTGGGTTGTTTTTTTTTTTTTGGTTTTTCATATCATGCACAACACTTGCCTACCCAACTCCAAAAACAACATTCTCTCACAGCAATTGCCAGGGAAAAACATGAGGTGGAAAAATCAGAGTAACGTCTTTCCTTAGGGCAAGATTATACAGGAAAAGCCACTGGCCAACTCCCAGCCTGGGCTTCATAGGTTGGCAGGAAAGGCTTTCATTACCTTAGTGTTGTTGGGAAATTTAAAGAGATAACAGATGAGAAACGCTCAGAACGAGACTCTCACGTAGTAGGTGCTCAATAAACAAAATGGTGGTGGTTATGCTGTGACCCTCTTCATTTGCATGGAGGCTTTCCTGATTCATCTACTATTGCTAAATCGAAGAGTCCAGAGCTTCTGCTTACTTCCTAATCCCCTAGGGAGAGGGTCTGGAAGGCTTCAAATTTTCTAAATAGGAAAGCTTAGAGGAAGCAATCTAGCTGGAATGTAATGCTTGCAGCTGCGTTTTCACGGCTTTCCATTAAATTGCTCAAATGTTCATTTTTTTTGTATCAGAGAAGGCGGGCTGCTGATGGAGAGTTGGCCCTCCAACTCCAGAACCTTCTGCACTCAGTAATTACGCAGAAATGTCACAGTCTGTCTACAAGCTGTCCCCATTCTACCCACTTTCCTTTTAAATTGTTCCTGACTCAAGTGGTCTTCTTGAGGTCTTAGACATGTTTCCTTATCCTCTTCTGTAGACTTAATCAGAGGGAGGCCCGAGAGCATGGAAATTCATCCCCCATCTGTATATTTTGTATCTAATGGGGGGTGGGGGGCAGAGTAGATTCTACTGCACAGCAGAGTTGGTGCTCTTTCCATGGTGAATATATTTCGAGCATACAGGCCAATCCATCACAGAGGAGGAATGCCGTACCCTTCAGAAGATACATGGTGCTGATGTCATTTTGCACTCCTTCGTTCATTTTCCTAGAGTGAGGTCATGGGCTCTAGACTCCATTTGAATGGCTTTGAATGGATTACTTAGTCTAACACAGGTAAAACCAACTCTCAAGCCATGATGTCACTAATATTTTGATTGCAAAATTTAGACTTGAGAAATTCTTCTAGTTGCTTTTCATAAGTTGGAAATCACTCCAGTAAGTACTGACTTAGTTTAGTCTAAACATTTAGGGGGCTCCCTTAGTATCCAAAGCATCATAGCTACTTTCCGTAGAAACTAAGTGTTCTGAAATGGCTCCTCCGTGTTCCTGCTCTTACTGACACTCAGCAGGTACTTGTATGTATGTCCACTGAAGAAATTAATGATTTGTCATAATTGTAGTGTAGCTCTCTTCCAAGATCCCAGATTTAGGAAAATAATCATAACCAGGGGATAAAGAGCAGAGCCTCATTAGCTTCACTGTTATAAAATGGGCATAGCACAAAGTATACTCTGCATTTCAAGTGTCTCTTTGCGGTCGGGCTACCTTTGATCAGAGATGCAAATTTAGCTTCATTTTTTTTTCTAAGCAGGTCTAGGAAGTCTTGAAATGCATTATGGTCATATCCCTCTTTGTCTTCTGCTATCATTGAGTATTTATAGGCAGAGTATCTCCAAATCTCTAGTCTTTGGTCTGCTCCTGACAGGATGGATAAAGTGATGGCATGGGTAAATGCTCAAAGAGGCGCCTGGCGCAAAGAACTAGTGACAGCTGTTTTCCTAACACTTTTAGGACTCTGACATTCAAAACAATATCTCTGCCATTCTGTTTTTTATGTAGAGCTTTGCAGAGGGAGAGTCCCATGGCTGGGTACAACCACTGTTCTTGTGAGTGGATAGCGATTTATAATTATGTCCTTTTCTGCTCGAAGCACAAGCCACGGGGAGACAGGCAGCCTGATGGGGGAGGAGCCAGGATGACAATGAGATTACAGATCACACAGAGCAATTTTACTATCGGTGAAATGGGCTTGATTTGCACATATGGGATGAAATGGAGACTTTTTACCCTTATGTTTTAGCTTTATGCTTTTCTAAAATGATACTTAAAAAGAACTAGACAGGCCTACTTAAATATCTTGGGTGTTTTCAGTTCTGGCTGACAGTGAAATTCTAGTGGACTCATTTCTCCTCAATATTCACTTATACATTTTTTTCCTCTCTCTCTCTCTCTCTCGTTTCGGTTTCTCTCTCACACACACACCTACACTTCTTTTTCTCTGCTTCAGGAGGTCATAAGTCATTGCTGCTGTATATGACAATATATATAGTCAAAAGTGAAACAACATGGTCCCATTATGTTCATTTCTTGGGCATCCTCCCCAAAGTCAGTAGCAAGCTATAGGAAATACACCAAACTGTTGAGTGTAACACTGCTTGAATTGTAGAATTATGCATAGTTATTTTTTTCTACCCCAAATATTTAACAGAAATGTATCGATTTTATTGTTAGGAAAAAATCTTTCTAGTTGAAAAGCAACTAGAAGAATTTCTTTATCTCTCTGCCTGGTCTCACTGGATTTGGTCATATCAGCAGATATTCATGATGTAAAAACTCCCATCCCTTCGTGATGTGAAAGGTAACCAGCTAGGGGCGCCTGGGTGGCTTAGTAGGTTGAGCGTCCGACTTTCGCTTAGGTCATGATCTCGCGGTTCGTGGGTTCGAGCCCCACGCCGGGCTCTGTGCTGACTGCCAGCTCAGAGCCTGGAGCCTGTTTCAGCCTGTGACTCCCTCTCTCTCTGACCCTCGCCTGCTCACGCTGTCTCTCTCTCTCCTGGAAATAAATAAAACATTAAAAAAAAAAAAGAAAGGTAACCAGCTAGAGTCTGTGGGCTCCCTCTGTAGAAGCAGAAGGCTTGGCATGGATGTCACAGGCTCTGAATTGGGCCGACAACAGATCACCCTCATGCCCTTCCTTCTCTGCCACGTTGAAGGTGGTTTGCAGAATTTGGAAGGGCATAAAGGTTATTCCCATCCCCAGCTCCGGGGGACGGCAAATGAAAGGTGTATGGGGAACTAACAGTTATGGCAGCCTTCACCACCCCACGTGCTTTACTCACGCTATGTCTTTTAATACCTGTGAGGAAAGAATTCATTAAAAGTGACATACCTGCACATTTGTATGTGTGTGTGTGTACACGTGTCCATGCCTGGTACTCAGCGTGTGTTCAATACGTATTTATGGAATGGATTCCTCTAGTCCTAGACCTGTATAACTTTGAGTGTCTTACATACCTGTGTATCTATACAAACATAAAGTGTTTATAACCACATCCGTCTGCAAACACATGAACGATGGCTACTCTGAGACTTGCTGAATGTGGCAGTAACATTTTTCTTTCTCTCATGCTACAGTGGAGTTCAATTCAAGAACTCCTCTTAACCAATCCAAATAATGTAATTTTCCAGCTGTGGTATTACATTGTGGCCAGTTCAAGTGCCAAAAGCCCAACCCAAAGGAAGCCAAAACAATCACATCTTGAACAGTGAGAGTATTTTCCACTCATCATTGCTACATGACACACTATCTCAGGGGCCTCCTAGAGACTGGGGAGTCCCTGGCTCTGCCAGAGACTCAGCCCAGAGTCTGCCACCCGTCAGCCCTTAAGAGAGTTACATAAGTATTCTCTGTCCCCAGGAGAACCCATTTCCCAGTCATGATTTATGACCAGGAGGACTTTCTTTCCCCGCATATAATGCGGTAACTATGTGCTCAAAATAATATACTGAAATCCCAACCATCATCAGATAGTTTTAAATTAAGTCCTACCGATGTGTTTCCCAGGCACTTGACTTGGAGGTGAACACCGATTTCACAGTTGGCTCTGTTATGAGCCTGGGCCATTTGATTCGCATGACATCAAAGTACTGAAGAGGTTGTAAAAACTTTCCCCCTTTTATTATATTAAGGCACTAGTCCAGTTTCTAAGGCACAAAGTAGTAATCCCCACGTAATTAATAGATTTTTGTGAGGAGATACATACTTTCAGGGAGAAGTTAATATTTTATTTCATGTAGCAAATTGAAACCAGCTCCTTTGAAGACATATATGGGCAAGAAAGGTCCCGATAGTCAATTCCAGAGCTCGACTTCCTTCCTTGAAAGAATGCACAAGCTTTAACTGGCAGGGAGGTGGGCAACCCAGTGATTGTGTTTGGGGAGGAGAGTCAGGGACCTGAGTTTTCATTCAGCCACATGAACTTCTGTACCTTGGACAAGCCATTTATCTTTACGGACCTCAGTTCTCTCTTCTGTAAAGCAAGGGGCTGGAATAGACATCTTTTAGGTCTCTCAGCTCTAAAAGTAGTGTAGATCTAAGTCTGTTTACCATAACAACAGAAAGTTCAAAGACAACAGAAACTGGAAAAATCATCAGGTAACAGTGCCATGCCTCAGTGAACGATAGGAATCGTGATTGAAAACGGACAATGATGAAGAGAAGCATTACAGAGGTAGCATTTGGGTGCTTCACTTATCTTTAAATAAACCTCCTTTATGTTTCTTTATGTATGCTTGACATTTACTGACTGTTGTCTCCTATTCAGATGAAGGTTACTGATGTGATTTTAGTAAGCGTATGGTCACAAACTTCACTAAAAAATGTAAAATTATTCTCCGTAAAATTCTTCTTGTGTTTCCTGTTACGCTTTCATTAAAATTTATTTGGGAAACTATAGGGCCTCAATAATAGAATCATATGTTATGTTTTGGAACCATTTCCATGGCAACAATGACAGGTGCAAGTTCTGGCATATGCATATGTTCATTTAAAAGGTTACTGCAATTATCGCTGTAAAGGTAAATTCCATTGCAAATAACATTTAAGTACCTACATTCTCTCCTCTTAGGAGAGAATGGCTTCCATAGATAATGATATACATTAATCTCCCCAGAAGAAAAAAAAATCCACAAAAGAAATTCTTTGACCAATATTTGAGTTATTTTATATAATAGAGGCTCAGAGTTAACTTCATAGAATATGCAGATATAAGGAATTTGGAAGACTTACTGCATAGCCTTAGTGGGTATTGCTAGCATGAAACAGAAGAGGAAGTTGGACAGTAACCGAAAGTGGTTAGGAGTTCTTCTACAATGTCCATTCCATTTGAGGATATGCATTAAGTTCCCCCTTTGCTATCTAATCTTACTCTTCTAATTTCCAGTCTCTCTGTGTAGATAGATGCTATCTAAACAGCACATCGTCCTGAATATATATACCTTATCATTCCTTGGGAAGCAGTTGGAGATCCAAAAAATAGTGATCCGTGCCACATTCACATGCTCCATTTCTCTTAAAATAACACACTTTGCCTGTAATTGGAACATCTACGTGCCAGCCTAACGTGGACACCCCTACCTATATGCCCCTGATTTCCTTTGCCTTTAATGGTCATCCGGTGACTTAGGTGCCCATACAGAGTTAAAGGTTCAAAAGAACACAGTCTTTTGGGTCACATCCAAGGTCTCCTCAGGGTTTTGGCTTCCACCAACTCCTAGGTAGATTCTCACCCTTCATCTACTTGACTTTTAATGACCTATCACGTCTCTCTCAAGCCTTGCTTTGCTCTTTGAACTGGGCCCATTGCCTGCTAACACCTCCCTGGCCTGCCCTGTCTTAGGACACAGCCTCATTCTATTGGATTGTAGGCTTCTTCATCTCAGAGACTTCATCTTACTCCTGTTGGCCACACTCGGCTAGTTCCTAGTCCAGTGCCCCCCACATTATAGGTACCCCACGCCAGAGTCCAGGGAATGGCAGGCCTGACGCCAGCGTCCCTGTCCTGGGCCGGATTCACATTCAAACAGGAATGCTGAAAAAGGAAAACAGGCTCCCAAAGGAATATGTTTTGACAGGTGTCAGTGAAGATGGCTGCTATGGATGAAGGTGCTGCTGGCTTTCTGTGAGAAATGCACACACCTGACGGCAGGTTAACCTGAGGGCTTTGTCTTCCAAGTGAGATTTATGTGAAAAATACCAGAGAATATAATTGCCCAAAGCTCAGGGGAGGAGATCCATGTAAGGATCTCTGCAGAAAAATTAATTTTCAGAGAAAAGGAAGAGTGCTGGATTCCCATAGATGGAAAAACCCATTTGAAGAAAAGAATAGGTATTTTGACCTCAAATCAAGAAGAAAGAACAAGGGGATGAAGATACAGTACTGATACAGCCATTCTGAGAGAAATAGCCACTCGTCCAAAGTGCCACTTATGAAAATAAAGTGGGAAGGTTGGAGTCCTAAGCCATCATGAAGATCTGTAGATGTGTATCAGGTGCACCCACCGAAATTAGATGCTAATGCAAGAAGGGTAATGGGTATTTTCCATTGCTTATATGTACATGTATATTAAACTCTTCAAAATCAAACTCGATTTTTGCCTTCTATTTTGTATACCACCTTCTTCAGTTCAGGGGAAAAAAAAACTGCCAAGAGGTAGTACTTCTCTTGCATACGTGGCATTTACTATTCTTGTGGAAATATTGAGTATTCCTTATCATGCGTCCTAAGATAAAACGGACCAGGAAGATTTTAGCAAGCAATGGTGGGTCTAGTCCAGAGAATCAAGCAAGGCTTGAGAAAGGTGGCAGATCACTGAAGGTGAGGCTTGATCTCTCCCCTCCCTTGTAGTTTGGTGATACAGTCTGAGCATTTAGCTACTAGTATATCAAGACAAAACTGCTGCCAGCCACGTCCATCATTTGTGCCCTCCACGTATATGGGAGCAGATATATGCAAAGGGAAAACTTCCTCCCACATGAAGGAAGCTTTCAAACAAAGACAAAAGGACTCTTTTAAATGGAGAGCAAAAAGAGTCACCCTTTTAATTTGTTGACAAAAGCACTTTTAGCTCTTGTTCTTGTAGGCTGTGAATATGGTAAAGAACAGATTTTGAATTATATGCAAAATTTGCATTACATTTTATATTAAATATCTATCTAGGCTCATTAATTCTCAACAACATTCAATTACTTATAATTATAAAGGAAAATTGAACAATACGTAAACAAGTCCCACTCACTGAACCATGCATACCATGTTCCTGACTGTCATGTTCATCCTTTTAGCGATCTGGTAAAAGTTGAGATGGAAAGTTAAAACCATCTCATTTGTTGAACTAAGATTATAAAACAGGTAAGGGCAAGTGTTTATCTTGTTTTACATTGTAGATCTAAGTAGTGCTTCTCATCTGACCTGAGATGTAATGCATGAGTTGTTAGGATGAAAGCCATCCTCTGGAATGTACACTAAGGGAACTTGAATGAAGTAATGAGGCAGAGCATTCTAAGAAGTGAGAAAGGCACAAAGTTATAACAGCAAGAAGGCAGAAGTGCCCAGGGTGTGTCTGGAGCTGAGGATTTGTATACAGAACTGAGGGAACAAAACAAACCTAGCAAAAGCTTTATCTTGAGGGGAACCCATAATGTTTCTGGACTGGCTGGATCTCCCATAAGCCATAAGGTCACATACCCTTCTCATAATACTGTGGCTTGTCTTTGAGCCTGGAGTCTGTATGAAGGCCCCAAACTGGGGATCTAGAGATATACCTACAGTCCCAGTGTCAACTTTGGAACTTGTATTTAAAAAAATCAGTTTGGGGCCCCTGAGTGGCTCACTCCATTGAATAGCTGACTTTGGCTCAGGTCATGATCTCCCAGTTCATGAGTTTGAGCCCCACACTGGGCTCTGTGCTGACAGCTCAGAGCCTGGAGCCTGTTTCAGATTCTGTGCCTCCCTCTCTCTTTCCCTCTCCTCCATTCTCTCTCTCTCTCTCTCAAAAATAAATAAATATAAAAATATTAAAAAAATTAAAAATCAGTTCATCTTCTTGAACCTTAGTTCCAAGTTCTGGTTAGGCTTTTCACAGATTAATACCACCACCACAGAAGTATCTGAATCCATCTAATAAGACAGGAACTAACCTAGCATTTTGTACCAATGTCATAGTTATTAGTAATGACTCTCATAGATGTACGTCACTGATCGCTTCAACCTACATACCGTTTCCTTCCTGTCTTTCTTTTACACATGAATAACTGCTCCTTAAGAAACCAAGCACAAAATACAATGGAGCAAAGAGATATTGTGTATGACACACAACATAAATGTTGCTAGGCTCTTTCCAGAGCATTTTTAGAAAAGCACAGTCATCGGGTTATGCTCAGAAGATCACAGTGAATCTTTCCAGGAGAGGACATGAGATGAAGCACATGAACAACTGTGGTGCTGCGCTACGGAAATAGAACGATCTAGAAGTATTTGTTTGGGAGAGTTGTCAGCAGAGAATCTTGCAGATAATATCAACTCTTGATTGACTAAACAAATGAAGTTTTATAGCCGCATAGAGAGTACAAAAGGGAAATGAATACAAGGACAAGTTCTACTAGCTTTGAAAAGAATTAAGGGGTTTCTCTGACCATTGATTGTTTGAAGTGTTTTCTCTGTTTAATTAGTTCCCAAGTTGTGTCCTTAAAAGCAAATGATCTTTATGGGAGAATATATTTTTCTGAAGTAGTATTTTTATTTTTCTATTTTTTATAATTTTGAAAATGGTATTCACGCAAGCCAGTGGGGTCAGCGGTCATTAGCTGTATCTGATTGGCACCTTTTCTACTTACATTTTATCCCTGTTAATTGCACATGGAAGAAATTCAGTTTATACGTGAATAGCAGCCAAGTAAACAACTTTTTAGAACACAGTCAAAATGAAAAGTTGAAATCAGTCAGCTTCATGATTATGGTTCTTAGATTACATATAAAAATAAATACGATTTAGGGTCCCTGAGTGGCTAAGTCAGTTAAGTGTCCTACTCTTGATTTTGGCTCAGGTCATGATCTTGCAGTCTCGGTCGTGAGATTGAGCCCCACATCAGGCTCTGTGCTGAAAGCGGGGAATGTGATTGAGATTCTCTCTCTCTCTCTGCCCCTCCTCTGCTCACACACATGCTCTCTTTCTCTCTCTCTCAAAATAAATAAACATTAAAAAAATAAATACAATTTATTAACATGTGAACACTTTAGCATATAACCATTGTGAAATTAGTCACGACTGACACATAGTAGCCTTTCAACAAACAATGGCTTGAATACATGAAAGAACAATTGCTTTCCCTTTCTTAAGGTTCATACCATTTAGCAAAACATGTGATTCGCGAGAACTAAAAGGGGAGTACCCTTCGCATAAAATATTTAGCAAAGAAGGTCTGCAACTGCAGGTGTAACTTGACTCCACCACTGCCACATCCCCACTACGGTTTGGTGACAGAGTCTAGGTACTTGATCATTTGTGCATCAGAGCAGGTTCATCTTAAACCACGTCTAGCTACACCCACCAGTTTGCTTTCCAAATAGAGGGCAGGAGGTATCTGGAGGTGAACAGCTCCCTGCTGCCCAAGCCTTTAATGAGGACTAGAATATGGCAATCATGGAGTTGGCCCATGATGAAGACCTAGGGGTCTTTTCATTAAGTGAAGTTCAGTGATGCCAATCCACCACTGCCTTTGCCAGGCCACACAGCAGGGCTTTTCACACCCTGGGATTTGGCTGCAGCCGTTTGCTTCTGCTGTCAAAGTCCCCAGCTTTGTTTCTCAGGCAGCTGCAGCTGCTTTCAGTTGGCTGTAATTTCTGCACCATGCCAGTGTAGACGGCAGGCTTTTCCACATCATCATGCGTCCCTAAAAGCTAAAACTAACTCTTTAGTTTTTATGTGTGTAAAATCTTGCTGCTTTTATGTGTGTGAAGTCTCATGTATGCAATTACCATATCTGTATATGTTGTCTGTATATAGGCGTAGTTAAAGCTAATATCTACGGCAGGAAGGAAAAAAAGGCTATCACGTATGTGATACTAGAGCTTGCGTATCCTTTACACAGAGATGAAATTAGGTGGAGAAGAACTGACTTTCAAGAGCTTTGTATTTCATAGCAGAGAGCTAGGTCAGGGCTTTGTCAATAATTTTATTTACTAAGGGCAGTAATCAAGGGAAATTGTTTTTTTTTTTAATGAAATAAATTATTTCATTTGGAAAGAGAAAAGTAATTTTAAGCACACATTACAAATATGCTAATTGCATTTCCTCTTGTGGGTCTTCATTTCCCAGGATGAGCTGAATTCTACATATGTATGTCTAGACTCTAAGCCCTTCGAAGGCAGGGAACAGCCTCCTGTTCTCTGAGTTTCCAAAGACACAGACACAAACCGAGTCTAAACAACACAATTATTTCTTTGGTCACAATAATCATCACCTCCCTGACATTTGATGCATAGCTTGGTGCTGGGTATAGGGAATCAGAGATAAAAGACAGAATGCCTTTGGGCGCCTGGGTGGCTCAGTCAGTTGACTATCTGACTTTGGCCCAGGTCACGATCCCACGGTTCTTGAGCTGGAGCCCGGCATCGGGATCTGTGCTGACAGCTCAGAGCCTGGAGCCTGCTTCAGATTCTGTCTCCTTCTCTCTCTGCCCCTCCCCTGCTTACACTTTGTCTGTCTCTCAAAAATAAATAAAACATAAAAAAAAGACAGAACACCTAATTCCAAAGAACCTCACAAAGGAGAGAAGTTAATGGTTATTTATTTGCTTGTGGTATGATTAGGCTATAAAGAAACAAAACACTCTATGAGATCACAGAATATAGGAGTCACTCAGCCCTGTGCTGTAGTTTTGGTGAATGGAAGACATCCTTATTATGGATAGAGAGTCCCCGTTTTCTAATGCTACTCAGTTACAATACCCATAAGACCAAAAAAAAAAAAAAAACCATAAAGAAACCTAAATATCAAATTAAAAGGCATGGGCTCCTTGTTATGTAATAAGAGTCCAGAGAAATAATCAGAGCTTTACTACCCAGTAAAAATAATCAAGAAAGGCCCCATGGAGAATGTAGGTCGCAAAGTATAGCTGGCCTCTATTCTACTTAAAACTCGATGGTGAGCCCTGTCAGCAAGGACTTTGTTGTTAAAATGTCTCCTAGTTGTGATCATTATCTGGCTTTACATTTTTCAAGGGAGTCTACTTTGATATAGAACAGTATTAGGTGGGGCGCCTGGGTGGCTTAGTCGGTTAAGCGTCCGACTTTCGCTTAGGTCATGATCTCGCGGTTCGTGGGTTCGAGCCCCGCGTCAGGCTCTGTGCTGACTGCCAGCTCAGAGCCTGGAGCCTGTTTCAGTCTGTGACTCCCTCTCTCTCTGACCCTCCCCTGCTCACGCTGTTTCTCTCTCGCTCTCCTAGAAATAAATTAAAAAAAAAAGAACAGTATTAGGTTTGCTCTGTCCACATGTTTTATTACACCTCCTGGCCATTACATTAGCAGTGTTAATATCAGTCGCCTCTATTAATAGATGTTCATTAGTGGCACTTCCATTAACTGATTTCAGAATTATACTAAAAGCTACCAAGCACTCTTTTAGATCATTCATTAACAGTTGGACGCCAGCAGTTGCTACTTTTATGGACATTCAAGTGTGGACACATTAGTCAGGGGTGCTTCCACTTCATCTCTAAGAAGGAAACAAAATGCAAGTCAGTCTAATACCTACACTGTTGATTCTCCTCTGTCCCCAGAGTAGAAGGGGTCGGGTAGGAGAATCCAGGTCTTTTCTAGAATCCTAAGTGTCTGTAACTGCCTCCTCTGTGGAGGGAGTATCCAGAGGCAAGGTCTGTATAGAGACCTGATTATGCTCAAGTGCCTTGGCTTTCCAGGCCTTTCCTCTGCCTGAGCAGGTGTGTGGCTCCGCCATGCAATCTATGATTTCCCAAGCCCCTGTTTCAATTTTGTATGGATCACAAAGCTGACCCTGGAAACCATAGAAGTTTGCAGTACAGAGAATACACACAGTATGCAATGCTTCCAAACCTGCGTCTTCTCGAGTCTTGGAACATTATGTAATATAGAAGTTCTGAATAGACTCAGCAAGGCTAAGTTTGAGTAATTATGTGGGGAGAGTTGAACCAGCCCAATGTGCATCCCTTGCCCAGCCTGTCCCCCAGCCAGATCCCCTGCGTTTGCAAATTAACTGTCATATCAAAGGCCCAATGTTTAGAGGGAAAACAATAAAACCCACTGTCATCTCAAGTGATTTAAAATAGGTGAGTTGGCTAGAAGAATTGGAAGGGAAGCTGGCTTATGAATTCATCACACACCGAGATGGAAAAGAGAACACTGCTTATCACCTTATTTACTTGTTTGCTAAGCTAGTGGAGCTCACCAGTTATGTAAAAGCAGCAGGATTGCCTGCAGAGCAAAGTATAAATAGAGCAACTCTAACACAGAAGCTCACCGTTCAAGTGATGAACGTACTTGTCTATGTCTCGCAGCTCCGACGATGACACCAGACAAATCTGCTTATCCAAGTGAGGCCAAGGTAGTGCGATGCTTAAGTAGTGGTGTCATCTCTGGGAGGGGCCTTCGTCTACCTTCGCCTCCCCCCCTTTGCCTCCCTGCCTTCGCCTCCTCCCCCCCATCTCCATCTGAGAAAAAATAGAGGGTTTGATGGACGTAGATAAATGCAGCTTCAAGGTGCATCCCCGTTTCCCACCTGATTTTCCCATCAAACTCCATAGATAGAAATTATGCATCTTACACTAGTTGTGAGAGAGATTCTATATGATTCATTATAATCTTTGACTCCATTCCACCTCTAGTGTCATCTCCCCATCACCACTTTCTTTTGTTTACAGAATAACGGAAAGGATTGAAAAATGGGATAAATGCCATTGTCCGGCAAAGGGAGAGCTATTAGTAGCCATAAACATAGCACAAAAGAACTGCTGCTTGTTCAGTACTGTGAACTGGTCGTACATGAACTACTACTGTGTTCCAGGCACTAGTTTAACAACTGTATACATTTTTTCTCGTTTCATATTCAAATGAAATTTAAGATATTGTTTATCATTCCCATTATACAGATGAGAAACTGAGGTTTAGCAAGGTGGCATACCCATAAGCCACACAATTAACCAAAATTAAAAGCACTGCAGTGCAAATCCCTGCTGCTGGCAAATATCTTCCTTTGTTTCTCATGGATCATTCAGAGGATAAAGTGGAATGCAACTGGGAACTTCGTTCTAAACCTAAGATGTCAGCCTTCCAGGCAAGCTGTGTTAAATGGAAAAAAACCAAGGAACCAGAAATTACAGACCTGGGTTCTAGTCCCCTGAAGACATGAACTTCACTTTCATCTTCTGTGAAGATGGGCGTAATATTTCTGAGTCAAAAATTGTGAGAATTACACAAATAGTCTTCAACTCTACAGTGACTCAGAATCATTTGTGCAGCTAACACACACACACACACACACACACACACACACACACACCTCAAAACATAACAACCTCAACACTATACTCTCCTAGCTCTTACCCAAAGCCTAAGGAATCTGAGCGTCTAGTGGGTAGTGGAGGAAACACATAAGCAACTATGTATATTCTCGTTTCCGTGGGTGATTAAGATGTGCAGCCAAGGCTGGTAATCACTGGATTAGGTGAGGTATGCGCACCTCAAACCACTTAGCACAGTGCCGAGCACATACTACAATATTCCTATTCTCCAGCTACAACTTCTTTAATATCTCCATGAGATTCTGCTTCCTTTCTCATAAAGTAATGGAGTTGTAGCTTTTAGTATCTTCCAGTTCTAAATAGTGAAATTAATGAGGGGCTTTTAGGAAGGCCTGATCCCCACCATATCTGTAAGAGACGCATGGTACATCTTTGGCTTCTCTGACTCTGTCTCTTGAAAATTCTCATTAACAGAATCCGAATCTTTTCTGACCTCCCCAGGACTCCAACCAGACTCTAGGAGACAGCTTTATCTCATGCTAAGCCCATACATTCGCTCTTCAGTTAAAATAGCATGATGCTAATGACTCTATATCACTAGACAATTAGCTATCATTTCTCTGCCAAATAGCACATATGAGTCCCCATGAAATGAAAATTTCAGGCCCTTTAATATCATTGTGGTATCATTTAATATCATGTGGCATATTTATAGCCCATATTTATTGGACCCACTTAGGTGGCTCCCTGTGTAGTTTCTGGGCAAGACCTGCTCTAGTTCTCGAAGGCTCGTTCCTGCTTTGTCTCTGATGGTTACAAAAACAGGGCAAACCTCTTGCTCATCCTTCCCTCCCCCACCTTTTCCTACTGTGAATCAGAATATGCTCCCTTCTAATACACTGACAATCCAACAGTTTAGAGAGAAAAGTTGTTCTTGTGATAAAAATACTTGCTTAATAGAAGTGAACCCAACAGCTATTTAATCATTTGTATACTTAACCCATTAATTGCTGCTTGCTTTCCTGAGGCCAGCAGTTCATACATTAGGTATTATGAAGTAGTGATCGATACAGCACCAGAGACCGGTTACAAATGGGTCTTTTCCACCTCCGCCCCCCAGTCATTTCTACAACCTAGGAAGAGAGAGAAGATGGAAGGGGCACAAGAGAATTTAAATTTTTCCCCTTGGAAGATACAACATTCAAATGGCAGTGACTAATACTTGAGAGCATTCAGATATTCTCTTAAGAAAAGGTTATATGTATATTTTAAACTATTAAGAAGAAAGGGGGCTAATTCCTGAGCGCCTTCCCTCCCTCTTCCAGTCTGAGCCTGTTACAATTCTGCACTGTTCTTGTAACCATCAGGCAGCCTGTCAGAAGAAGGATGAACAAAGAAGACAGCCGGGAAGAACGAGGTGAATGCAGAGAGCTGTAAGCCAGGCAGAGTTTGACCGCCCCCGCATCTCTGCCCTAAAATAGACGCAGAATGGCACATGCTTATATTTCATTGGCCAGGCTAAGCGTTAGCAGAAATTAATAGCTGAGTGCCTTTTTCTTAATGAAGTACTGCTCTGTCAGGAAAATAAAACAGAAGAGCTGTGAGATTAAACCAGTCTGGATCCGCTGGTTAGCTGGCCGGCAAGTGGCAAAGCGAATGCGCAAAGACCTATGCCCACTGGGCGCCCAGCCTACATAGGGCCCTCCCAAAAAGCACCCACACCCTGGTGGCTAAAGCATCAAGCCTGAACCTGACTCCCTTCAAAACAGCTCTGTTCTCCTCTCACTCAGGAGGTGAAGGCGACAGGTTAGAGATGCCTCAGCTGTCAGAGTTCCACTCCCCAGGGAGCCCAGATGCTACAATTGCTTTTTCTCCTCCTTTCTACCTTACCTCTCTCTTACCTCCCTCCCCTTCCATTTCCTCTTCTCGCCACTGTTTTCCTCCCTCTTTCTCTCTCCCTGCGCCTCTCCTCTTTTTTATTTCCATTTCCTCTTTTTCTTCAGAGAGAAACCTATTTAGTCATAGCCATGATTTTTCTTTTACAGCTTCATTGCTAGCCAGCTGTAAGGCCACAGCTTCAAAGATACAACAAAAGCCACAAGACTTCATTTGCCTGAGATGAAAAAAAAAAAAAAAAGAAACATAAGAAATATCGATCCATCTCTCTCAGACAAGATGAAAATCATCTTATTTACTTCCGATTTCAAATTCTGCCTTACTGAACTTTAACAGAAAGATACACTGCTTTTTAAAAAAATTATCCTCTCCAGGGAGTGAAGCGGGTGGGTGGGTAGGGGTTGCTGTACAAGGCTGCATCGCTTTTTCCAAGCCACCTCCCAGATGGGAAACTGACTTGCAATACATCTCTCCTATGGACTCAGTAAAACTAGTGAAGATACGGATTTCACTCCTTTGTGTCTATTTCTAAAACTTAAAAAAAATAAAATAAAATAAAAACATCATTGCTATAGGCTGAAGTGATCTCAGAAGACTTGTGAGATAGGCTAACGATGTATTAAATGAAAGGTTGAAGGGGGGAAATTATAATTTTGGTACTCGGGGCCTTTGTAAAAGTAAAGGATCACGGAAGGGGGCTGCGAGTGCACATTTTCACTGCATTTCTAGGCCCGCTGCTTTGGAATATGTTCTGAGCATTGACTCGGATAGAAGATTTCTGAGGTCCCTAAATCATCTCTATGGGTTGGTGAGAAATTTAAGAAAACGTTACCAATATTTTGAAATGTTCGGAAAGAACGCCCTGCTGTCCTACGCACAGCAGACTTTGCCATGTGCTGACAGTAGGGGATGAGGCAATTGCAGTAATTACTCCTTGTGAGCCTCGCCAGTTTCTGAAATTTAATTCCATGCAGGAAGCCTAGCAAGGTCAAGTGAGAGCGTCCCTTCTACACTTTCCTTATGTGCACATGCTTTGCCTTTCCTCCTCGGTGCATGAACATACTCCTTAGGATTCATCCCCATGACCCAACCCCTCTCCTGCGTTCCCGTTGAAAGGGGCACGTAGACTGGGTTCCCCCAAACTAGAAGAGTCCTGTCTGCGCTCTTCCCTCTTTAACTTCGCCAACCGAGATTGATGTGAATATGGCGATTATATCCGAGCAAGGAGGCTGATTGCAGGGCTGCAGGCAGAAATAGGATTTGAGGTCGATGGTTGGAGAGGGAAAGCCCTATTTCCTCTGAGGCACTGGCAGATCTTGCTTTCTAAGTCAAAACTTTAGTGTAAGTTAAAAAAAGCACTCGGGGGTAACTCCCTGCCACAAAAGCTGGGCACACAGCCAGGACACTGTGCTCATTAGCCTCGGGGTGAGCCAAGATTCCCAGCACACACCGGTCAGCATTTTTCATCCAAAGATGGGGGTGTCCTACTGAAATCTAAGATAGAAGAAACAAGGTTACCCATCTCTGCAAGCAAGGAAGTTAATTGGTTTTTTCCTCCCACAAGAATGTTTTCATCTCTTACACAGCATTATAGGCCCTAGATAAATGTGATCATCCGTAAAATCAGAAAAGTATGCAGGCTGACGCCGACGGTATGCTTCCTCTCTTCTCCCTTTGCTCTACTGACATAAACTTCAATAAATAAAAATGTATAATGGTCATTTTAACCTGCTGGGTCATGCCAAATTTCTTGTCATTCAGAAACAGTTTTTCAAGCTGCTTGTATTTTATTCAAAAATGCTATGCCTGATTTATTGACCTCCCCTTGTTCAAAGTGCAGTAATTACACACAATTTGCAATGAGTTTATCAAAGCAAAACACAGCTAGCCACAGAAAATAGGACATTTTTAACGTAAGTCAAGTTGTCCCAGCATCCTAATAGGTAGAAGAGGGGAGAAATACAGATAAAGTGAAATTTACATCCAGAATGGTCATTAATTGAAACTTTCCTTAATAACAGTGCCAGAGCTAAGTCAGTTTTCAAATTCTCTGTAAGTGGTTGAAATATAATCTCCCGCGACATTCTGAAGGCTGTGTCCCTTTGCTACCCCACCGAGGCAAATTACTTGTTGTCTTGCTCTTGATGTTGGTTCTGGATGTGAAGTCTTGCCTGTATGCCATCCGTTCACCACATGTTCATTTATTTCAGATTACAGAAATGCTTGCTGTACGGCAAATATAAATTAAGCGCATGGTTAGTTAATATGTCTCACTTTTTAACCTCAGGTCGGTTGCCATGCAGCTGTAACTTAGATGGGCTTCTCAGTTAAGTTATATAACTGTATGAAATTAGCATTATGCGTGTCAATGTTGTGATTAAAATGTTCAAACTAGTGGTTTCACAGACTGACAGATGGGATAATTTTAGCAAAGCCTTACCTTGGTGTTGATTTGGCTCCTGTATGCAGTCTAGGGTGTAGGTTGGGATCCCAGTTCACCAAACAGTGGGAATTCTCTGAACTCAGAAGATGACCTCTACCTGCATAGACAGGGTCTGGGAAGAGAGGCGTCTGAGACACCATGCGGAACAGAGTAGAAGTCTGAAAGCACCTGAAGTTCGAAGAAGAGATCAAGTCATGAAATAACATGTTCTAGGAAGGCATGTGTGTCAACCCACCATCAGCCATTAACACCTAAACACACATTACTGGCATCAGACCAGGGCAGAGACGTTTGTTAGGGTTCTGACAAAGGGGAACATCCATTGGTTTTGGGGGCTGGAAACTGTGAAATATGATTAGCTTCAGCAATGATAGGATAAAAATAATAAGAGCTAACATCTACTGACCCCTTTCTATATGTATATTTTTACAAATGTTTTATCAGGGCAAAGAAGGGAAACCATTGAGGAACCCACACATTTAGTGCAAAAACAGAAATTAGGAAAATATTTCTACTATATTACAGAATTCACACGATCCTCCTGACTTCACAGCATTCCTGACATTGAAAATAGAGACTGGCCCAAGTCTCCTCTGCGCCATAGGAATGGATCCTGTAAAATCATTAACACATCCATAGAAACAAAAATCAGAAGACCAACACTAAGCTAGCAGCCTACCCTGCAGGAACTGGAGAGGGGAGAGAAACAATGGACTCCTTGCTGACCTTTGAGTCAAAGGTTGTATAAACCTCACACTCTTGGGGTTGCTTCACTTTCTCTGAAGTTAGAGGCACAGTGTGGTCCCAGTCTGGATTCTGTGATGAACACACACTTGGGATGTTAACGTAATCACATGGCGTGATCCTGGACCAGAAAAGTAGTAGGACCATCTGAAAGTGGCTTCCTACTTAGGGTGAGATTCTCACCCCCTAATATCCTTCTTTTTTACCCACCGATCACCCACTCAAAATGCCCACCATCTGCATTCCTTTGAATGTTGGCCTGGAAATCCCCTGTAAAGTACTGATCCATTAACATAGTATACAGATAGATGATATGCTAAGCAGTTTCTGAACACCTGCCTCAGGAAACATAAAAGACCACAGACATATTTAGGGAGAGTGGAGGGGATGAGGACAATTGCCCAGTGTGGCTTACTGATCTAGAGGGAGCAGCTGTTTGGTTCCTGTTCCAAGGGGCCTTGGATGATCAAGGAGGCACACTGAGGGTCACCAGGGGATGAAGGAAAGAGCAGAGAAAAGGATATCCCAGAGACTGTAAGGAAAACTTCACCTAATCCATAATAGAAGAGGCTATAATTCTTCCATCAGTATCCAACACTTGTGTGTTTTGGTCTTGCACACGTGGAGATTCATGTGTGCATGCATGTGCATACGGGAACATGTACAGAAAGAGAAAGACGCAGAAGCAGATACATATGCCAATTCCTAATATCCATGAAGCCAGGCTTCTCCAGACACACAGTCATTATTCCCACCACTAGTGGCCACACTCAGGCTTTCTGAATATCCATGATCATGTGTGGCTGTTCGTTTTCCATGGCCCATTTAATTGAAAGGTGGTGCGGTTACTGTTTTTCTCTTAGGAAAGTGGAGTTTATTGCCCTGCTGTCTCTGGAAATTAGCCACAGCTTGCAAATTTGGAACATCCAAAGCAAGCGTGATAAATTAGCCCCAGTATAATATCCCCTGCGCTTCTGCCAAAAGAAAGGCTTGGCAGCCTTTGAGAGTTGACGCAGCTCTCTTCTATGTCACACTGGCTGCAAAGTGGACCCCCCCCATCCCGCCTTTTCACCAAACCACAGAGTAAAACGATCACTTTTGAAAAACATTTAAGATGAAGGGGGAAAAAATTGCACTTGGGATTGTCTCCCAGATGCTGGGCTCATGTTAGGCAGAATTGTGAAGCAATGAAGGGATTTTGAGTACCCCAAGTTTCCTCTGTGTCCTCTTGCTTACCTTTATTTATTCATATATCCGTATATATGAATATATTCATATATTTATTTGTACATCCGTATATGTAAATAAGTATGTCCTCTCTTACAAAACATTTCAGGCAAGAGCCATCCATGTCATTGATTACATTCACCATCTGCAATTGTACATTAAGTCCCAGAATCCGTTGGTGGTGGTGGCTTTGTCTTTTTTTTAAAACACTACTCCATTAACTAGCAGGTACAGAGTTCTGGGAAGCACTTACTCCATCTACTGGTAAAGCACATTCTGTCCTGAAAAGGCAGGCTTCTCCAGACTGTAGACCATTTGTGCAGAAGGATGGGGGGTGGGGGTGGGGGTGGGAGAGGGAACAAGGAATGCAGTTCTGAACAGACATCTTTAACCTAGAGCAGTGGGTTTCATTCCCGAGTCATTCTGTGATTGCCCCCAAGAAATTATCTGTGCATGCTCACATCACCAGGAACTGGATGAGGCTGAAAAGTAGAAATGAAAATGTGCCATCGGTTCTGAAGTCCAAGAAGGGGGCTACAGACAATCAGAGAACTCTAGATGCTGGCGAGGATGTGGAGAAACGGGCACCCTCCTACACTGTTGGTGGGAATGTAAACTGGTACAGCCCCTCTGGAAAACAGTGTGGAGGTTCCTCAGGAAACTAACAATAGAACTCCCCTATGACCCAGCAATAGCACTGCTAGGAATTTACCCAAGGGACACAGAAATGCTGACGCATAGGAGCACATGTACCCCAATGTTCATAGCAGCACTCTCCACAATAGCTAAAACATGGAAAGAGCCTAAGTGTCCATCAACGGACGAATGGATCAAGAAGATGGGGTTTATCTATACCATGGAATACTACATGGCAATGAGAAACAATGAAATCTGGCCATGTGTAGCAACATGGATGGACCTTGAGGGTGTTATGCTGAGCGAAATAAGTCAGGCAGAGAAGGACAAATATCATATGTGTGCACGTATAGGAGGATTAGGAGGAACTTGACGGAGGACCAAGGGGGAGAAGAAGGGCGGAAATGGTGGGGGAAAGGGGAGAGGCAAACCATGAGAGACTCTTGAATGCTGACAAAAACTGAGGACTGGTGGATGTGGGGGGGAGGGGGATGGGCATGGAGGAGGACACTTGTGGGGATGAGCACTGGGTGTTATGTGGAAACTAATTTGACAATAAACTATTTGTAAAAAAAAAAAAAAAAAAAGAAGGGGGCTACAGAGAAGAGTCAACTTGGTCATCTATTTTGAAGATTTAAAGCTGGCACGCCGCAGTTGAGTTCTTAAATTTTGGCCAGGATTGATCTGAAGCTAATGATGATGTCACTTCCACAAATCAGACATGAGTGTTGGTCCTGATTCAGTCCTACCTCTCATGCCTCCCCAACGCTGCCTCTACACGTACACATTGTGGTTCCAAATTTATAGATCCATCTATAGGACACGTGGCTGCTGGAGGCAGACGGCACAGCTGAGTCCAGAGGAATTCTGAATCTGAGCCACTTTGCCTAAGAATTTGAAAACATCTTAATGTTTCCTGGAGGGAAAAAGGGGGCTAGAAAGTCTTACTCTTTAGTGCTCCACGCTTCCTTCTTTGAGATGCTCATGATCCCTTCAAATTACTGCATCTCTTCTGACTAGCGCTTGATGAGAAGTATCAGATAGTCATCAGAAAAAGGAACTATCACTTACATATCCTTTCTTAGGGTGCCTAAGAATTATGTCCCCTCCTCAGTCCCCTTTTCTGGGCCATATTGAAATTCTTTGTTTTTCTTCTCCTCCTCTTCACTGTTTATTTAAATGACATAGAATATTTATATAATTTTAAAACTAAGAGAAATGCAGTGTGCTAGAGAATATATTATGAATTCATTCAAAATTCCTTTTATTTCTTTTTTTAAAAACTTTTAAAAATTCAATATAGTTAACATACAGTGTTATACTAGATCCAGGTGTATAATATAGTGATTCAACACTTCCATACATTACCCATTGCTCATCACGACAAATGTGCTCTTGAATCCTTATCACCTCTTTCACCCATCCCTTACCCACCTCCCCTCTGGTAACCATCAGTTTGTTCTCTGTGGTTAAGGGTCAGCTTCTTGGTTTGTCTCTCTTTTTTTTTTTTCCTTTGTTCATTTGCTTTGTTTCTTAAATTCCACATATGAGTGAAATCATATGGTATTTGTCTTTCTCTGATTGGGTTATTTTGCTTGGCATTATACCCTCTAGCTTCATCCATGGTGTTGCAAATGTCAAGATAACATTCTTTTTTATGGCTAAATAATTTTTCATTGTGTATTTCATTCTTCCTTTATATCTGCTTTACTTTTTGTTCATTGGATGTTCATTAAGTATAGAATTATGGTATTATATACAGTTTTATTCATATACTACTTTTTAGGCTTTTATTGTGATACCCATGAATTGCTTTACCCTTTATTGATTTTCCCCCAGAAAAATCATTTCTTCTTCTTCCTAAAATTAACATTCTTCCATTTGTCCCCAAGTTTCTATCCACCCCCATGAAATAAAACAGTATTATTAGTCCCTTGGAACCTATCTTTTTTACCCACCATGTTGCTGAGTTAGCCCTCTTAAGGATGATAGATATCTTTCCCAAGTTCCAAGATTTTTTTTCCAAGTTCCAGATCTTTAAGAGTTCTGTAGTGTTGACTCCTATAGCCCGGACCATTTGGAGTACCTTAAAGAGTTATTCCTTTGACTTCCTTAACTGTTTCCTTAACTGTTTCAGAAGCCTGCTAGTTAGCTTTTTTTTCCATTGCCCCTAATGATCCTTTTTTGTCTTGTCTTTCTCTTCCCACTACCAAAATATGAAATCTCCCAAGATGCTGCTGTCAGCCATTTCTTATGCCTCCAAGGGTCTATTTCTTTTGCAAGACCTGTACCTATCACTCTCCTCTCAGCATTGATGATTTTCTCATTTATATCTTTAGCCCTAATCTTTGTTGTAAACTTCAGGTCCACATTAGTGGCTGCCTATCCAAAACAAACAAACAAAAACAACAACTAACAACAACAAAAACCAACTGGAGCTGCCACTGGTTCCTCAAAATGACAATCAAAATGTCACAAACTGAATTTAAAAGTCCCAACATCATTAAAAATTCTTATAGGACAAACTGCTGCAGTTATATTAGAGGTGCTAATCTGTTTGACTTTGAGATCTAATGAGTATCCACTAGAAAAAAATGGAAAGGGACAACGCTGCCATGTTGTTGTGAGAAGACTAGAGACTCTTGTTAGCTCTACACCCCAGAGTAGGTCCTCAGTCAACATCAGCCATTCATTTTATTATTGAACTTGACATAGCAATTATTTCTGGACTGGGAAAACAAAGAAAAGATCTACTTAAGAATGGCCTGAGTTTTCTAAGAGATAGATCTCTTGAAAATGAAGGTCTTGATAAAATCACACAAGGGCTCTGTCATGTGTGAGCTAGCCCCAGGCATCTGTTGATAATTGCATGTGATAATTCATGGTGTTAATGGTGCCTTATAAACTTCTCCATTCTAAGATGGTGTATATGAGAAAAGGGATGGACTTATGAGCAGACTAAGATCAGGTAAGAGAGAGGAAATGATCATAAAGGTCAACAAGCCTTCCAAGAAGTAAACTGAGTGGAAAGGAGAGGAGAGAGAGAACTTTGAGAAGCAATTAGGAAGAGTGGAGACTTCTGAGGGTACAAACCAATTCCCAGTGTGTGTGCAGAAATGTCAATAAATCTTCTGATAATTCAACATTCATTAGGTAATACTAAATTACTGGTAAGGCAAGAAAGTCATTTGCATTGTAGATTTACCCTTTCTCTAACTTTTATTTTATAGCAAGAACCCTTTTAACATGGCTTAAATGGACCTTTTTTTTCCCCTTCTAAAGTGCAGAAGCAAGCATACATAACTACATTCAGTAATGACTAGCACATTCTTAAGGATCTCCTCAATTCCTTGAAATAAGATGTGATTCTGTTGGGTCCTGTTTAAAAGTCATGTCAGTCTATCCAAAAGACAAACTCTGGCTGATCTCCCTGGAACTTTTTGAAAACTAAAGCCAGGATGTGAAGAAGATATAACTTTGAGCTAGAATGTAAAGATCTATGCATTAAGAAGAAATCCATTGAGCAGGCGTCTTATTCCTGTTGCATTAATATGATTCATGTTTCAGACACTCACCTACAGCCCTTGGTACCCTTATCCTATAGCATGAATTCCCAGGAGCTGTAGTTATCAGGCCCTCATGGTGCATGATATTTAGATAGGCATTCTAATTGTTTTCCTTACTTGCTAATTGGTAATTCAAATGATCCTTAAAGATGGCAATTTAAAACATACTCTCTGGACCTCATTTTACCAAAGGACTAGGTCAGATTAGATCAGAACTGTCAAATATACTTTTTCTCCTCTGCCAACTCAGATCAATCAGTAGGGTTGCTTGGAGGCTCTGAGGCGGAGGAAGATTTTGATACCCGTGGGAATGTAGGCAATACTGAGAAGTGAGCACTGATGATGCCACCAGTCACTCTGTCTTTCCCTAGTTTTCATTTCCTCTTCACTATCCAGCTATTTCACCCCAGCCTTTTCTTTACTCTTAGTTCCAGCACTTTCTCTCCTCTGTCCCCACTCTCGGCTGATCTGGCTTTCTAGCTCCCTGAGGAAAGAGAAGCAATCAGAATAAACTTTCCACAGACTCTTGCCACCATGCCAACCCATGTGCCAGCATCTATAGCTATATATTTTGCCTTCTTAAGTGTTGCTATTCCCCTTTGAGACACCATTATCCACAGTAGCCTCCTGGTTACCATTCTTATTTTAAGGATCTATTCTCAACAAATTGCCAGGGTGATCCATTAAAGTTCAAGTCAAATTAAATCCCTTGACTGCTGTAAACAATGTTCCTGATTTCACTCAGAGCCAAAGTCCTTTCAAAAGTCTATGTAGCCCACTTGATCTGGCCTCACCGACCACCCTCCTCCCCCATTCTGCTCTTACCTCCGGATCACTTTTTCAACAGCCACAGTGGCTTCCTTAAACCAGAAAAAGACAGGCATTTTCCTGCCCTAGGATATATGTGCACCTTCTGGATCTTCCTTGCCTCTGCCTCCCCCTGACCCCTCACTGAAAAATATCTGTATAGCTAACTCTCTCCTTTCTGTGAAGTCTTTTCTTAAGTGTAAAATTTTCAATAGGGCCCACCTTGACATCCTATTTAAAATTACAACTGTCACCCCCACCCATCCAGCACTCCTCTCCCTAACTCTCCTTTTATATTTTCCATAGCACTTCTAGCATGCTCCATACTTTATTTATTATATATATATATATATATATATACACATATGTACATATATATTTTTTATTTATTATATATGTATATATATACATAGGTACATGTATATATGTACATATAAATATATGTATATATAATAAATATATATACCATATACATATATTGTATACATATGTCTCATCAAAGGAGAGAGCAAGAGCCTTTTCCTCTTCTGTTTCACTAATCTGTAACCAGCTCCAAGAACAGCCTCTATGACACGCAGTTGGTGTGTGTAAATAATTGCCAAATGAATGATATCTGGCATGAGTGGGGAAAGGGAAAATGGAATCATTGGTCTCTGGACAGAACAATCTAAATTTTATATTCTCTGATTCTTTTCCCCTCAAAAGTAAGCATTCACGTAGGGTACAGAGTTCTGATTTCTTTAAAGAACATTGAGGCCTAAATGGACATATGAGAGGAGAAGGGGGGGCGGGGGAAAGACCCTCGTTGCTCCCTGGCTTAGTTCTTGTTTGCTTTCCATCAGGTAAGAGTAGGTGATGACTAAGGCCCAAAGGATTCCTCTAATGCCCAAATTTGTTCACTCTTTCCTGTTTAATGGACCTTCTAAGCAAAGCGATTGATTCATGTGCCAAAGAGAAGACTGTTACACTCTGTATAATTTTACTTCCAACTATAGTAATCCAAACCCCAGGATTAAAAATATAATAATAATAATAATTTTTAGAAAAAGGGCACCTGTTGCACTCCCAGACAAGCTGCCATGCTCTCTGAAACAAAGTGTCAAGATCTCTTTCCTGTCCCTTCCTTCCTGCCTAGTGGTACCTGAAAGAATAACATTTAGCATATTCACTTGACTTCAATTTCACTCCCTATTGAGTGCGTAGTGATTGCCAGCAGAGATTTAAGTAGTTACTTGTCATGTGTGTATAAATGACATTCAGATCTATTCTTGCAAGAAGGAGGAGGTGGGCCTTTGGAACCTTGACCAGGGAGAGAGGCCTAGCTAGACCTAGAAAGCGAGAGGCCCAGGAGACCAGTTTATGAAAGTGGTTCATTACTCACTGGCTTAAGGCATACATTGGATTCTTTCTATAAGCTAGACACACACTACTGTCCCTTCTTGTTCCTGCCCCTTCTGTCACACTCTATGTTCTCTTCTCTTTCCTGGGCTGTGGGTACTCGTGGCACATAAAACATTTACAGTAGTTCTTTTGGATAGTTTGAATTATAGACAGAGAAGTCCTTCCCCTGATATGGTAATGAAGGAAGTCTGCTTCATAAACCTTAAGGTTACTTCAGTCTGGCCAGTTTCAAAGGGTTGCAGCATACTTTGAAGAGAGATCTAGCATGTATTTTAGGATCATATCTTTGGATATGTCATTAGTGGGAGGTCCAAACAAGAGCACCCCAACTGATGCTTAAAAAAGGGGGAGAAAAGTTATGTTTCACCAACCTAACACATTTTCTAGGGCCAACCATATAAATTATTATACCAAACCTTCCAGAAGTCATGACTCCATATTCTAATTTAAAAACTTGTAACCAGTATCTATGATACAGAGACCTCCTACCTCATATTTTCTTGAGCAATCATTTCATATTAATCTTTTTAGTTAAGTGGATTTCTTCAATGTATGAATATAGTCCATTTTGTATAGTGTCCAAAGTCATTTCAAGTAATTAAATTAAAAAATCAAGATAAAAAGTTCTTTTGTCTGACCTTGGCTCATATGTTCAGGTTTAAGAAACTGTAATCCTGATTTCTGTAGAGGTTATTCAAGAGGTAGAATCCCGCTATTTGTGTAGGAATCCATCATTATACTGGCATTAATCTGGTGCTTTCGATGACTGCCTTAAAAGGATAATCAAAGGAAGCATTTCATTCATTTGATGAATCTTATTTTTAATTTGTATTAAAATTAAAAAAAATTATTAGGCCTTCTCTGAATTTCTTAAGCCTAGATATATCATCGTGATGAACTGTAACATTAGCACATTCTCATTTTGAGATTGATGTTCATAATACAGGTAGAAAACAATGCCTAAAGTCAAAAAGATGTAAGAATCTTTAAGGTTATCCTTCATATTGGCTGCCTGAAACTTGCATTTAATAGGCACTGAAATCAAGGAATGAGTAAGGAGTGAATAATGCAATCACTCTCCAAGTTAATTGGATTTTGTGACAATAGCTTGATGGAATAATTACATTCAGGACAGATTAAAATAAATGTCCCAAGGTGGTGAAATGGCATCTGTTAATTCTAGAAGTCGATATTGAGGGAAGTGGCAGATATCCTGACTGTAAGACTAAAATTCAGCAATTTTCAGCAATTCTGGTATTTGTAATAACACTGGCTTATTCACACTGGCATCCCAGAAATTGGGTGAGGATGCAATCTAATGGATTCTCTGTTGGTTCTTCATAGCCCCAATCTTTCTGGAGGTCCCATTATCACTGCCAACTAGGACCTTACTTATTTATTCTCCCTAAATTTGGTAAACTCTCTGAAGACAACCTAATTTTCTATAACTTCGTTTTTTCCCATCAAACTGGATGAGGATTTTTATGTCAACAAATCACACAGGCACAATTCATTCCTTTGTCAGATCATATTTCCCTATTTCTAGATAGGAAAATGTGATCACTATACCCCCTAGGCTGGTGGTACACAACACAACTGAAGCAGAAAGTTGATAAAATTTTGGAAAAGGCTTATTCAAACTCAGACTTTCACATCATGCCTTAAGGGGCTTAAAGCGTTATGTAATCACGTATTTCAAAATGGATCAACAGGCTAAGGGCTGGGCCGTATTCTGCCCCTAGCACTTTTCAGACCTAACAAATGATGTGTTTTTCATTAGAGATCTCGTTTTCCTTAATAGAAAACAGTCTAGCTGTTATTCTTTTATCCTTAAGTTAATTTATCATTATGAATGGCTCTGTGTCCAGCTAATGTTTAGATATAAAAAATGAAGCATTAAACTCTTGAAAAGACTATGGGTATGAACAATGGAAAGGTATGGGAGTGGGACATGTCACCACTCAATCCTAAACTGTCCAATACACTAGCCACTAACCCTATGTGGCTACTAAAAGTAAATAACTGAAATGTGGCCAATCCACATTGAGAAATGTTGTAACTGTAATATATATACCAGATTTCAAAGATTTATCATGAAAAAAAAGAATATAAGCTATCTCCTTACCAAATTTTATATTGATTATGTGCCAGAATGATAATATTTTGGAGGTATTGGGCATATAAAATATGGGATTGCAATTAACTTTGCCTTTTATTTTTTCGCAAAAAAAACCCTATATATGTGTTTTGCTTTGTATTCCTATTGCATTAATCTGTCTAACCTGTTCAAAATGAGGCAAACTTCTCTAGGCTGCTCTGAAACAAGATACCATTCACTCTGCCAAAGGGATGGAATCATTAAAATGTGGCTAATCCATGGCCTCTCACTGGTTGGGCTTTGTAAATTTAATTAGCTAATGGAGCCCTGGCTAAGAACAAGGTCCATATGGTTGTTTTCCCTTCAGTTAAGGGCAAAAATGTGTGGTCGCTTCTGCTCAAAACTGAAGTACGTAGTTGTTATTGTGGTTACCCTTAATTGGGATGGAAAAATAATCTGAAAATCTGTAGTTGATTTTGTTACAGGATCATGAGAAATATGATAAATTTAAAATGCCTTTATAGGCTTATAGGAATTTTCAGACCTTAGAATTTTTTATATAAATGTCACACCTGGAATAATTCTCCAATTATAAAATAAGTAGCAATCTAAACCAACCTTAAAGGATAGAACAATGTATCCCAAATCCAAGATGTTTTCTGAGCATTCAAGCATACTACCTGAAGAGCAATAACAACAAATGGCTTTTAAGAGCATGTAAGTGTTTCAAATGTCATCTAAAGAACACACAGATCTTTCTGCATTTTTTCCTTCCTCTCTTAAACTACGTTTATAAAATTGCTTTTAACCCTCACCACGTTGGAATGAAGGAACTGAGTTTAAAGCTCCCACCCCCCATTAGCAGCACTGAATTTGTTAATCTTTTTCCATTTATGATTCTTTTGGTTTTCTCCATATGTTGTAATTATATATTTTTGGCTGAGACTTTTCTGAGCTATTCTTGCAGCTCTCTTGGGCGACTAATGGAAGTTTTAGCAGTAGGCATACTACAGAATGGCGTTTTTTTCAGTCCACTGATTTGAGAATAGTTCATGGATGTGGAACATTTTGTGTTTAGGTTTTGCTGGCAACCAAACTGGGTAAATGCAAGGAGCCAGTAGTAGTGAACTGTTATGAGGCAACAGAATGCGTGATTTCTAAATATATTACTGTGATGCTCTTTAGCTATAAACCGCCCTGATCTTCTTTGCCCTTTAATTTGTTTATCTGTGGATACATACTGAGCCTTTTTCCACTTGCTGTTGAAAGCTGTGTGTCCAGGTTTGTTACCTCCAGGATCAGGAATGCAGAATTTCTAGTAAGTGACATTTGGAAGGAATTGCAAAGAAACATGCAGAAGGGGGCCCGAGCAAAGCAACGCTAATAACGTCAGTCAATTACTGAGAATAAGAAAAAGCTGCCTAAAGTTATCCCTTTGTTTTATTGAATGTGAGCAGTCGGCATAAAACAACCTTCCCAACTTATTGTCTGAGTGGGCTCCAAGCACAGCAAGGAGACAGAGTCACTGAGTTCTTTCACATAGCAAGTCAGATCTCATGGCGCATCACGGGGGCACTTTTAAAAGCATGCCTAATGTTGCTTACATAGATGCCATTCTGGTTGGCATTCACTTCCTCTAGAAAAGCCAGCAGGATACTTTATCTGGGCCTAGAGACAATTTCTTAGTCATGAACATATGCTTTCAAACCAAATGGTAATTGCAATTCATGAACAGTGACTTTTTAATGAAGTGACACATTGGTGGTCCAAACCCATAACTTCAATGACTCTGTGAGGTGAGCCTCTCCCTGCTTCTGTAGGTGTCCACAATTTGCTCTAGCGGTACTCTTAGGCCTTGCTACTGTCATGTTGTGAGCCTCAGTGCTTTTTGCAAATGGTTTGGTTTGGTTTGGTTTGGTTTGGTTTGGTTTGGTTTGGTCTGGTCTGGTCTGGTCTGGTCTGGTCTGGTTTGGTTTTAGAACGGCCCAGTGAAGTTCGAGCTAAGGGGAAATGGTATTATTGTAGAAGAAAAAATATATATGTATCGCTATAGTTGTATATTCTGATTCAATAAATATTTGACTGTTTTCCCTTTTCAGAAATACAAAGTTACAGTAGAGAGAGATTTTGTTCTGGAAGTGTTTCTAGCCCAGTATTGGTGATCAGGCAGAAACATAATCCCCTTGCAAATCAGAAAGTGACATGCTCCGTGTGAATTTACAGAATAGCGGTGATGGTGAATTCAGAAAAGAAAGAAGTAATTCTAAATGATGAATAATGGATGGCTTTGTGGAGGAGGTGGCCTTTTAGCTTTACCTTAAAACATTGAATAGGCTTTGGACACACAAAGACATGGATGGAGGTGGAGGCAGTAGAATCAAAAAGTGAATAAAGTCAAATCCTAATGAGAATTTTGACCTGTTCACCTGACTACAATGAGTTAACAACATTGCATTTGTCTTTATTCCTTGCTCTTTCCATGCTGCTGATCTAATTTCTGGAAACCCATCCTGTAAAGAGAATACAGCAGAAATAGCAGAGAATACAGCATCTGGGGCATGCGTGTGCACATGTGCAAATGTATACACACATACTTAATTATAAAATGTTCAGCTTTTCTTATAACCAAACATGTTCTAGATTGTATAGCCCTTTGGTCTACGTGATCCATATCAGCATAAGTTTCTCCAAACCAGAATATGCAGGACCCTCTGTGTTTGAATATTCAGAGCCAAACCTCAGTCAAATAGGGAAAGTGGAGATGTGCCTTCAGTTAATAGCAGTACATCTCAGCTGTGGATGGCTTTACTGAGGTTGATCACTTAGATCAAGCTTCATGGTCATTTCTCCTCAAAATCAAATATCTGCCTTAAAAGCTCTGGTTTGGGGGAATAGATCATCTCAAATATACTGCAAAAAATAATGTCAGTAAATTTAATTTTGCCTTGATTATAGAGCTAAAAGGCATTGCATAAGTAGGAAACACTTATTATTTCCCAAGCTGTCATATCTTAACTAAGTCAAAAGAAACTAAAAAACAGAAAACCATAAAATTTCACTAAGACCCATGAGAAACAATGGTGGCATTTATCTTATATGTCACAGTAATCTTGAAGAAGTATATTATTTATGAATAATTTTTCACTTTTTTGAGGGATTAGAGTCTCCACTCAAGGATAGAATAATATTTCTAGGTATTCTCATTTGGTAACTTATACTCTACCTTTGAGTTTCTTAATTTTCTTAAAGGGCAAAAAAAAAGTGGGGGAGAAAATAAAACAAGAGAGGGGAGTATGGTGACGAACTGAAGACATGTTAGCATTCCCTATGATAGTCAACAGATTAGCTTGTTTTGCTAACCTGCTCATAATCATTGGCTTTATATATGCAGATATCTAAGCGGACTGTATTTTTTTTTCAATATGACCTTTCATACAGAAGCGTATATTGTAAATAGTTAGATGCATGAGGTCAATTAAGGGCAAAAGCTCTAAAACTAAAAGAAAAACATTCTTTCTTTCTTTAGGTTCATTGCAGTAGTTTGAAGAGTTTTAGAGACTTGGTCAGCAAGGGATGTCCTCATTTGGCATTTTACCAGTAGAGTCCCCTGAGAGTGACATTTTGTTAGTGCCAGCAGCTCTTGGTCCCCGAGCCTATTATCACAGAGGTGATGAAGTGAGTGGGTCTACAGAAGAGATAAGGGAGAGAGGAGGAAGTAAGCGTCCAAAATCATGGCTTGCAGGTGCTGAGTCCATATGGATTCTGACCCTGGGTTTGAAATTGTTATCTTCCAAGTTCCAACTCTTAAATGGGAAAAGTAGTGCACATGATACTCTTAAGCAGTGGACTGTAAATTAATTCAAAGTCACTAGGGCTCAAGAAGGAAGGACAAAGAAAACAGGCAAGAAGAGAGCTCCAGCCAATGAAATCGTTGGCCTTCTACCTACCACGAGGACAAGTACCTGTCTTTTCCTCCAGGAATCCAAGAAGTCAGTAGAAAGGCCATTCTATATTGCGATGACTTGAAGTATGCTGCAGAGAGATATGGAGAGTTATAGGCTGTGATCCAGCTGGTGAGTGCCCTGAGAAAATCTTAACTTCTCCTATAGTTTGTGCTTGGCAAGTCCTCTGGAAAGATCTAGCTCACTCTCTCCATGACAGTATACAGAGGAACATTAGTGTGATCTATTTAAGAGTGATGTAAGCTGACTTTGTTATGAAAACAATGTAATTTTAACATTGAAATGACATCTGGTCTGTGTCACGGCTCTATCAGGATGAATGATAACAGTAGAGGAGAGAGACCTGACTTTGCCAAATACGGCCACTGATGAGTAATGCTTTATGCCTCTCCTTGTTCCACTGTTAAGGCTGGAACTAAGAACAAGAACCTAATGTAAGTCCTGTCAATTTCCAAGTGATCAGTTACCGTGTAGAATCATCAACATGTACCAAAATGCACAAACTTTGAAGCTGAATTTTTGTAGTTGTGTTTTTCTAAAGAAGGGGAGGAATTTTGAGGACGTAGTTTCTTGGCAAGAAGTGTAGGAGAATTTGCTCTGCTTGCTTCCAGAATCCTAATTCATGTGGTCTGGGAAATACAAAGAAGGATTTGCACCTCGAACAATTTTGCATAATTATTAAAACCTTCCTTTGTCATCTAATCATTATTCTGGAGTACAATCCATCCATTTGAAAAGAAATCCTATTGGCTGCCAGTGTTTGGATCACTCGTGGCATAGTACGGACAGACTCTTCTTATAATCCTTATGGAGGCCTATTCTCTGTAGTCTGACCATGATGGATTAAGAGTATCATGTATTGGTCTAGAGACATTCTGCTTCAGGAAATATGGCCCCTGTTCCCTAAGCCCCATCCTAAGCAAACCAGTGATCCAACATGAATGCAAGCAGGGTTCCCAGAGTGAATAGCTTCCTTTTCCATCACTGCAGTAGAGCTTTATATTGCAGATTATATTATTTACTTCCTCTGTTTTCCAGGATTCCAAGTAGGCCTCATCACATACCTTCAACCTGATAACTAAAAACTATGGAAATATTTGTAACTCCACTTTGAAATGGTATCATGTTAATTTTTGGAGTCTTAAAATTGAACAATTTTCCGTTATATCAGCAGCCAATTTCTGTATTTATTATGTGCATTACCAAAGAACTAAAAAAATGCCTTCCATCAGGAGACTTACATGAGGAATCATGTTATGGGACCTAGAACAGATCCTAGTTGAACCCCTTCTATGTTTTTCCTTCAGTTGGCTTTCCAGAAAGCTGGGCAGTTCCTCTACAAGCTCAAAGAACTGAGCACTGACAGATCCCTTCAACTCTGTATCCATAATGAAAAGGACTGACTACTGAGTTAATATGAATTTTTTTTCACACTAATAAGGGTCTGGGAGCTCCACTCTAGACTCCGTCTAAACTCCAGGGTCATTAGTGGCTAAAGGAGAGAACCACCCAGTATCCTGCCAGTGTTAGTAACATGCTTCCAAAGATTGCTTCTGGTAAAACTGAAGAGTAGATCAGATATCAAGGTCTCTGACTTCGGGTTCTCTTTACTTTCCATACCACTGTGGAATTCATTTTTCACTGTGAGTTACATTCTGTATTTACACTTCGAGTCAGGTTTACTAAATGCAGTCTGGTAAAAAAAATCAATAAATAATTTTCTTATAGCACAGGAAATTAATAACACTTGAAATATTTTATAGAACTTATAGGAGTTAGATATGTTACAAGTGTTTGAGGATTTAAGAGATTATCCCCACATAAATATACAGTACTAATATTTATTTATCATCTTTCTAGGCCAGGGAAATTCAAGTGCCAGTTTGGGTTGGTAGCATTCCCTGAAAGAATGTTTGGTCAGTTAAGCCAGTGCACCTTTGACAGATGCTCCATTTCAAACACAATCGTTTCCCAAGTAAAGGGGTTTTTGTTTGTTTGTTTGGTTTGGGTTTTTTTTTTTTTTTCTGTCATTATCTTCTCTACCACTAACTCCTCCTGTATTTCTAATTTTTATGTTTAACCCAGGGCTTCTTTGTACCTATATCTTTCATTTAAACTACCACAAATTCATTTGAGAGGTTAACACGCACAACTATCACGTTGGTAGTTGTTTAAGGTAGAAATAAGTTTTAGCTATATACTTTCATTGTATACAATTGCAGAGAAATAGATTCAAAGACCCTCCATATTTTCTTTTTCTCAAAGGCCTGACTAGAGTTGGCAAGTCCTTCTAGAAGTTTGGAACTGACCTAAATCTTAACAGTTCTGATGGGCACTCATGAGGGTCCTTCTGACCTGACTTCTATTTGGCCCCAGAGGCAAGTGAGAGAATTGAAGATACAGTGAGACACGTTTTTCCCCTTGCTAGAGCCGTTCCCAGGGAGCATTCGTAGGCAGGCATTCTCTCCTGGAACTCTGGCAAAGGATCCAGTTTTGAACCTCACAGATAACAGCACTCTCTTGGTTCCACAGAGGTGGTGAAAAAAAGATGTAGCCAGATAAGAAAATTCCAAGCAGGAAGGAGACTTGGAGACAAGCAGTTTCACTCTCAATGCTCAGTTCTCTTTCATTCTGAGAGCACTCGCTTTTGCTTGACCATCCTTGTTTACAAAAGAGTTTGAGAAATAGAAGTGAACCTAAAAGTCTATCTACCAGAGGGTAAGGGTGCAAGCCAGAGGAGGTATGGAAAAGAGGTCCCTTGCTAAAGAGGGAAAGCACCTCACCTCATCGAAACAGTCTGCTAAATTAAATGCATTTCCTGGGCTGTTTTATGCATAAAAGTCAATGTGTAGGTTAGGGAATAATTGATTGCCCAGAAATTGGCAAGTGCTTCCTAAGGAACATTTTTCTTTATGATGTCTTTGACGTTTGTGGTTTACCAGTTCCATTTCCAGCCTTAGCCACCACACCATAAAATTATAGCTCCATCCTGAGGCACCAGCTGTTACTTCTGCCAATAATCTCCGGACTCAGAAACAATAGTGCAGTTACCGCATGCATGGAAAGTGGATCCCTGAGTAAATGCTAAATTTATCAGGGAGGATATGACTATTGAAGCACACTGAATATTATTTCATCTGGCCCCAAATAGGAACTGGGGCAGATGACTGTGTGGACTAGTGCCAGACAAACTTGGTGCAATTCCACAATAATAAATGCCAGACTTCATTTTATTTGCAGCCACTGATGTATGTGATATGTCCAGGATCATTTCCATGAGATCTTCTAAGGGGACAATTATACAGATTACAGAACAAATTGGTCTACCGTAAAGAATACCCCCTCTGCAGAATGCTTTATAGACTTAGTAATTCAATGAGATAACGAATGGCTTTTACCACTAATCTGTGTACTGAGAGTAGACCTGATAGAAAAATGATCTGCTACATTACAGTGGGCAGAATCCACAAAGGCTGTGAAAAACCACCTTCTGCTTTTACCCTGAACAATAGCTAATATGATATCTGATCAACCTAAGAAATTATTATGGAAAAGGATAAATTTCATGAACTGCTTCAATGTGAGAAGTGAGACAATATGAAAGATGGGTTTTTAAAGCCTCTTCTCTTAATGATATTTGCTGTTGAGCCCCTTAAGCTGGGGATAGGAGCAGGGCTAGTAAAATATTTTCCTCATGACAATGAATGGATCACTGCTTTAGAATTCTTAGAGGAGATTTTTTTTTAATGTTTTATTTATTTCTAGGAGAGAGAGAGAGAGAAACAGCATGAGCAGGGGAGGGTCAGAGAGAGAGGGAGTCACAGACTGAAACAGGCTCCAGGCTCTGAGCATGACTGCACAGAACCCGACGTGGGGCTCGAACCCACGAACCGCGAGATCATGACCTAAGCGAAAGTCGGACGCTTAACCAACTAAGCCACCCAGACGCCCCTTAGAGGAGATTTTTTAACTCTAGAGAGCTCCCCACTGACCCCTCCCTTACACATCCAGAGATTCTGCGTGTTTGTTTTTAAAAGTTCTGCAGGAAATTCTAATGGCCAACTAGATCTAAGGACATGTTGGACTAATATTATGTTCCTTCTGTAAGCCTCAGGATCACACTTTACAATCTGATCTCTCAATATGGCACACGTCTTATTTTTACTAGGAATCTATTTCCTGTTTGAATCCATGCTCAGGTCACTTCCTATTCACTATGACTACGCCTACTATATGCCATCTCATTTACTTTCTCTTTTGTGTTAAACCCAGTAAAACTAGGGCACATGAGTGGCGCACTTGGTTAACTATCTTATTCTTGGTTTTGGCTCAGGCTATGATCTCACAGTTTGTGAGTTCCAGCCCTGCTTGTGAGTTCAAGCCCTGACAGCAGGGCCTGCTTAGGATTCTCTCTCCTCCTCCTTCTGCCCCTCCCCTGCTCATGCTCTCTCTCTCTCTCTCTCTCAAATAAACAAATTTAAAACATTTAAGAAAAAGAAAAGAAAAACCAACAACAACGTTACTAACTCAAAAAACTTTCCTACTTTCCTTGATTCACTACACAAATCAGCTCTTTGGCTTTATTGCCAATAGTCTCCCCTTGGCCCAAACCATGTCTTCTCTTTTTCCTCTATAATTGTGGATCTTCTTATTTTGACATTTTAGAGCCTTCCTCTTCAAATTAAAAGACAACCAGCCTTAAACTTCAATTTTTCACCATCCCATGACTGGTGCCTTGGTGTGTGTGTGTCTCCTCTTTTTTACACTCTTACCAGAGATATGACAGTATCTGGTTCTATATTCCTTGGCTTTTTTCTTCTAAGGTCACTCCTTTGGAGAAGTCTGTCAGCTCACATGAATGACTTCAATTTCCATTTCAAGATTCATGGCAAATATAGAGAGAGCCTTCATCTAGACACTTCATCTTCATAGGATAATACATTTCCCATCATAGCTTAAATATATCAAGATCAGAGTTTATTATTTCCTCCCCACAAAATTCCTTAGCCTTTCATATTATTATGTCAGCTATCTCCCATACTTAAACCCTTGGAAACACTATTTATCTAAATATATTCTAGTTGTAAACAATATAGGACCATACAGAAGAGATTTTGGAGGAAGCAGGTAGAAAGAGTCCAAGGAAAGATACTGTGGTGGCTGCAATTTTTTTTCTCCAAATTTCTTCTCCACTTTATCCCTTTCCTGCAGTTCTCCACCACCCTGGACTGATCCCACCCAGCTTTCTCAGCCCCAGCCCACCCTGCCCTGAAGTAGAAGGGACTTTAGAAACCATCCTAACCTGGACCTCAGCTTCACAATAAGCTTGTTGATTATCAGATTCTAACCTGTTCTCCAGTTCCAATAGTCCAGTCTGTAATTTACCAACACCGTGAAATTGCTAAGAATTATTCCAGGCACTCAAGGAAAAAAACAAAACAAAACCAACAACCCCAAAACAACAACAACAAAAGTTACAATAAACTGCAAGCCTTCCGAAATCTATCTGAAAGTCAGGTTGGGTTTCCTATCTAGCTTCTGTCTTCCTGTCTTGATTTTAGGACTTCACCTCATCCTAATGAAGGCCCGTCCTGCCTGCAGTCATTTCTCTTGGAGGATTGGTGCCTCTCTCGAGAGAACTGGGTTCTGCCACGTGATGCTGTATGCAGTGCTTTGTCAGAACTCTAAGTTTTGTTGTCTCCTTGAGCCTGCATCACTCAGCTCCATGCTTTCTTGCCCAACTCACACAGTGGTTTGTTTAGCGTCCGTATACCATTTCCCTACTTTCTGGGTGCCGTGTTCTGCTGCGTTGGAATAGACCTCCTCCCTTTGGATGGATGTGTACAGCTTCTGTCATTTCCAGCCCCTTCTCTTGCCCAGTGGGCTAGATCTTGTTCCAGTCTCATTGTCTTTCAGTCTGGCTCATCCCATTGTGATGAATCAGGCCTGGTTCTCGGACATAACAGCATCTGCTGCTGCTGAACCCTTGTTATCTCTTTTGCCTTCAACCTCTCACTGCTCTTGTCTGCCTAAACAAAGAGCAAGGAGCAGATATCATTTTATTCATGCCTTCAATCTTCTTATATCTCATTTGCCTCCTGTAGTAAATTGCTATTTCTCATCAGAGACCTCAAGATGCTTTATTCTATTTTCTCTTTCTCTTTCTTTCTTTCTCTCTTTTCCTTCTGTGCATGCGTGCGCACGCGCACACACACACACACACACACACACACACACACACACACAGAGCCTGATAAGTAACCTAAGAATCACTTTTCTTAGTGACTGCTCACTGTATCAGAAGAATGATATTCTTTTTACCCTTTCCTATACCCCAACTTGTAAATTTCCATTTCATTACATCGTTTAGGTTGTAATTCTCTCACCAGTCCTCCTGCCAATACGGTATAAGATAATGTACTGTGATAGCAATTTCCCATGTAATTCATTAACCTGGGACTTCAGTTTTTGATTGTTTCATTTAAAAACTCAGTGTGTATGTCTAGGTATTTTGTCAAAAAGCTTGCCAAAACCACTCACACTTGATAAAAATAAAATGAAATATGTGCTCAGACCTGAATTGATGGTAGGTAATTAGATTTTCTGTTCATGAATATCAGGTCAGCTTTACAATCTGATGTTTTCACCAGAAGAATTTGTATTTTACTACCTTCACCTTGCTGTAAGAAATTGATTGTTGCAAGAGAAAGGAGGAGCACAGAGAGACCATTTCATGGAATTTCAATTTGTTTTCTCTAACCCACAGACAAGTTTTCAGGAAGGATAGGTTGCGGAAAAGAAATTAAAACATTAAAGCAATTTCTATTTCTTCAGCTCTGACAGATCTAGATTGGAGGCGGGGAGCCAAACAGTTTCTCAGGACATGCTGCTGGCTGGGTACCTGTCCGGCAGGGACATTCGGCTCTGCCCATCCAGGAGCCAGCATTTTCTCTATGGCTACTTCCCTGCCCTCTCCTTCACTGTCTTTCTATTCCTCTACTCAGATCGATTGTCCTAAAGGTCAATAACACAAGCTCTACTCAGATCGATTGTCCTAAAGGTCAATATTGATCTCGACAACCCATAACCTAAGTGGCCCATTGGCTCTTTGTTACAATTGTGCCCACATGACTTAGCATTTCTCCTAAGCCATCTTTCCTGGCTCATCTTCCATCAACCGTCTTGGTCGTACATGAGCACAAAAACAGGAACTCCACAGCACCTCACATTTTTCAACTACCCCGCCTTTTCATCTCTCTATTATTGCACCGAGTTTGTTTGTTTTCCTGTTTTTGTCTTTGAGCTTTAAGTGTATTTCTGCCTGACAAAACTCTACTCTGCCTTCAAGACCCAGCCCAGTCATTCCTGCCATTGGAAACTCCCCCACCCTTTGAGCTTCCTCTGCACAGAGCCCTTGCTTAATAAGCATCACATAGGGAGGTAGGTGGTCTTTGGTTTGCATGCCTGTCACCCCTCTAAGCTATAGATTCATATTCTTCTTTCTATCCCTGACACCAAACATGGGCCTGACGCAAAGTTGGATACTAGGTGAAGGTCTGTGGAATGACTGGACAGAATCACATGCTGTAGGAATCCAAAGTGTGCCTGATTACTTCATTTGGCCTTTTGAAGTGAGGTCCAAGTCGTGAGCTTGAATCACCTACACACTGCTTGTTTTGCTCACTCTCACGGCCAAACCTACACTAAGAAGCCTATCTTGTCATCTAAACAATATGTGGGCTGTTTTATCCTGAGAAATCTCTGAGACCTTGATAAAGCAATGCAAATTCAAGTGCAAATGTGTGACAGTGAGAATAGCTGTATGATCACAAATGTTTGTCAAGCAAATACCTTGTGCCGTCACTGTGCTCACTATCATAAGAAATGCGCATGACGTACCCAGTGGGATCCTGGCTCTTGGCAGCTGGGTTACTATTGAGTATGGATGGCTTAGAAAGAAGATTTTACATTTTGGGGGCTCTAAAGACCCAGAACTGTGTTTTCATGGCTTCACTAACCGTTGAATATCTGTATCAGTAAGTCTGACCTCATGAAAGAAATTTAGTTAAAATCATGGAGAAGCTTTTAATCATTCTAGAAACTAAAAGATGATTTAATAGACAAAGTTTTCAGGGCCTATCAATGTTACACCAAGACAGCATGTTAATCTAGATAAGAAAATCCATAAATAAACTTTTTTTTTTAATTTTTTTTTTTAATTTATTTCTAGGAGAGAGACAGGGAGAAAGCGTGAATAGGGGAGGGTCAGAGAGAGAGGGAGTCACAGACTGAAACAGGCTCCAGGCTCTGAGCTGGCAGTCAGCACAGAGCCCGATGCGGGGCTCGAACCCACGAACCGCGAGATCATGACCTAAGCGAAAGTCGGACGCTCAACCGACTAAGCCACCCAGGCGCCCCTCCATAAATAAACTTTTAAGCCATTTCTGGTCTCATCAGTACATAATACAAAAAAATTATTCTTCCTACTGAATTAGTAGGATTTATTCAGGATACATAAACCAGTCCATGAGATGTACTCTTATGTCTGCCTTGCTTCTTCGTTTTATTACATGAACCATATATTATAATTAATGAGTTAAATCCAATTCTACAAGATGAAAGTTAATAGAAGTGTTAAAATCCAATAGGAGAGTATCATAGTACATATTTAATAAAGTCTTAGTTCATGTTCTAGCAGTCAATTTTATTTGCTACAATTTCTAAGTTTCAGTGATAGAAATGTAAAATATAACTCTGAAAGGAGGTCCATGGATAGATGTCAGATATTGCCAACTTTCTGTTTACAGAATAAATTCTTATTTTCCAAAATGAATATTGGAATATTAGGGTTAATACACTCTATATATTTTAGAGTGGAGCTTAGGAAGTTTTAGTGGAAAGATGGTTGGAATCAAGAGACCAAAGTTTGGGGGGCCTGGGTGCCTCAGTCGGTCGGGCGTCCGACTTCAGCTCAGGTCACGATCTCACGGTTTGTGGGTTCGAGCCCCACATCAGGCTCTGCTCTGTGCTGACAGCCCAGAGCCTGGAGCCAGCTTCGGTTTCTGTGTCTCCCTATCTCTCTGCTCCTCCCCACTCATGCTCTTTCTCTCTCAAAAACAAGTAAACATTAAAAATATTTAAGAGACCAAAGTTTGCTCAGTTGTAAAATGAGAAGATTCAGTTAGATAGTAATAATAAAAGCAGCAACATTTGAAAATACTTTAAGTATTAAAGGTTCTTTCATATACCTTGTTTCATTAGTTTTTCATGTCAGCCCATGGGGTTCTCACTTTACATTTGATGAAATCAAAATTTGGAGAGGGAAAGTGACTTGACCAAGATCATGCTACAATAAAAGCTGTTACATTTATATATTTAGAGGTATAAGTTATAAATCGGTCAATGCCAGTGCCAATCTAGATATCATATGTCCCCTTCGAACTACCAGATTCTCTGAACAAAAGTATAGACTTTCTGGAGAGTTTGTCAAATAACTCAAGTCATAACAATAATAACCTTTCCCTGTAAGGAGATGATGTCTGGCTCAAAAACTGAAATAATAGTGAGGATTTGCTTTTTGAGTACTAATTGTGAGCAACGTACAATCTATAACAAAATAAAAAATTTAGAAAAACTTTAAAAGCTGACTTACAGATTTCCTCCTAAAATCAATGGGCGCTTTAAATGCATCTCATCAGAAGCCCTGTAATTAATCCAAGAACGGCTCAGCAAGTACCTTCTCACTGTGTTTGGTCTAGTGGCTCAATTTGGTTAAACAATGGCTTTATTTGCATTCTGTAAACCTGTTCTGATTCTGTAAAGTCTAACTGGGGAAAACTCCCGTTACAAACCAAAAACATAAAAGGGAAAAAGGCAAAACACATTTTCATTTCAAAGCCAATAAACTCTATTCTGGTTTTGGTTAGTTTTGATTTTGTGCTTTAAATTGTTGGCATCAATAGGAGGCTAAATTGTCTTCTTGCTGATTTTCTCTTGCAATGATTACTTATTAAGTGCCTTGGGTCCCTTCCGTTAAGAATTTGAGTTCCAAAATGATAACTGTTTGGTGCAGTTTTAAACTAAGTAGAATACCTGAAATTTGAACATCCAAATAAGTGCTGCTCTGTGGAAAGTTCAGTGAGAGTCCACAGCCGGTGAATCATTGTGTTTTGCAGAGAGGGGGAAAGCAGCAGCAGAAACCCGGGGGCATACTGAGGCTCTTGATATTTTTCTGGTAATAATTTTTGATTCATAGTTTATATATCACTTTTAATTTTTACCTGGTCGTGATTAGAAACTCGGGAAGTATTTCACCGTATAGAGGCACACTACTCAAAGTATTTACGGTTCCCTACATTACCGCAAAGCTAACGCCTTCCATAATTACTCTCTTTGAGTTAAGAAATTGGGGTCCCCATAAAATTGAATCATATTCGGGGTGCCTGGGTGGCTCCATCAATTAAGCGTCCAAATCTCGGCTCAGGTCATGATCTTATGCCCTGTGTTAGGTTCTGCACTGAGTGTGGAACCCGCTTGGGATTCTCCCTCTCCCTCTGTCCCACCCCTGCTTGTGCTTTCCCTCTAAAAATAATTTTTTAAAGAAATTGAATTCTATTCCTTAAGTGGAAAAAATTACACAGAATCAATGACCATTCTGGTCTCAGTCCAAATAGATCTTCAGGTTCCTTATCTGGCAGCTAATAGGGGTATTCCGTGATTCTGGTGGAAGAAGGAAGGAAAGCAGAGAAAAATACATGATGCCTAGAAAAAACATGATGCCTAGAAGGCTTAAGATACAAATAAGACTATGGAATGGCTTTGATTTATTCTTCACTTAGTGTCTCAGTGGATGTTGCAGACTGTTTTCGTGTCAAAGAATCACCAGATCACATTCTACACAGTCATCCTTACTACAGGAAGTCCATGTTTCCATCGGATGGGCCATTTAATTTATAAAGCATTCATCAGCATGACAGACAATGATAAAAAAAAAAAAAGGCAGAGAGTTAAGAAAGAAAATCATGCATTTCCTTCTGTTATCAGCATCTGTTTTTAGTTCGTTAAAAAGAGAGGAGGGAAGGAAAGGTTTTCTGCAAAGAGCAGTGAATTGGATTCCAGCAGCACCAGGGAAGAAAAGCACTGGGATGATAGCAGAGTAAATAAATAACAGATGTGGACTGAAAGTCTGGAGAGGAATTTTAATCCTGACTCTGGTATCCTCTAGTTTTGAGGTGTTGGTCAATGTCAGTGAGTCTCAGTTTGCTCACCTATATATGAGAGGGGAAGAGGGAGATTTCTGTGGTGGAGGATTGCGAGATTATACTTCTAGACTCAAGGGTGGGGTGTTGGTGAAGGCAAGGGCTGAATTTGAGTAGAAAATGACTAATGGTATTCTGATGACAAACGGGAGTGGGTGATTAGGAGAAGGGCATAACCATGGGTATTTACAAGTGATTTTGTATGAGGAATTATTTGTTACGGAATGAACAGGAGCTTAGTGAGGTAGCCAGAATGGCCTTCTAGGGAAACAACTTCGGCAGATGATTCCTGAAAAAAATTTCCAGCAAAACAAGCCAGACGGTTTGTAATGACTGAGAAGAGAATTTCCCCTTTTAAAAATTGATGTATGAATTTTCTACAGGCCAGAATGCAGACAAGAATTTCAAAAAAGGCTGATAGAAAACAGAGCTGAGGAAGGTTACCACCCATGGTAGGAGTCCAGAGTGGGACCCAAGCATGTAAAGAAGATTACAGGGAAAAGAAACATTCACCCCTCACAGAACTGACCCCAAGTTGTGCTTCCATAGGAAAACACCAAAAGTTCATAATATTTTGAGCCTTTTAAATTTATTTCTCCCTGTAAAATATAGATCAGTCTAGATAGATAGGGACAATAGAGAAAAAAAATAATGGCCCACAAATCACTCATAAAGAGTTAATTACTTTATTGCAAAGACATTTCATGGACTATCTTATGCCATTCTAAAAGAAAGTTGTTTTTCTTTTCTTTTTAAAAGAAAATTAACATTTATTTATTATTCAGAAACAGAGAGAGACAGAACATGATCAGAGGAGAGGCAGACAGAAGGGGAGACACAGAATCTGAAGCAGGCTCCAGGCTCCAAGCTGTCAGTACAGAGCCCAATGTGGGGCTCAAACCCACAAACTGCGAGATCATGACCCAAGCTGAAGTCGGACACTCAACCGACTGAGCTACCCAAGCACCCCTCTAAAAGAAAATTTTAAAATATTTTATGCCATGGGAACTGTTCCAAATATTGAATATTAAGTGAAAAATCATGATACCAAATTTTATTTACACACACACACACACACACATACACGAGTCCAAATTATGTAGATGTGCATTTTAAAAGCTAAAAGTAAACATTTTTAAATGTTAAATGGTGATCTCTAGCGGTGTGCTTATGGATAATTTTTATTTTTCTTCATTTCTGCATTTGTCAAATTCTCAACGGTAAGTATTACTTTGATAGGCAGAAAAAAAAAAACGTAAGAAAAAGAACACAGAATAACTGAAAGTAATTCATATTATTTTAAATGTATTTACTGAAAAAGAGCCCATGAAATACAGACTTGCTGATATTTCACATTAACAAGGACAGAATTCTGTTTAGAATCAAATTTTTTTTCTAGATTATCAGAGAAAGCAAAAGCCAAAGATAGACACTGAAAATTTGATTTAAAAGAAAAAAGGCAGGGGCGCCTGGGTGGCTTAGTCGGTTAAGCGTCCGACTTTCGCTTAGGTCATGATCTCGCGGTTCGTGGGTTCGAGCCCCACGTCGGGCTCTGTGCTGACTGCCAGCTCAGAGCCTGGAGCCTGTTTCAGTCTGTGACTCCCTCTCTCTCTGACCCTCCCCTGCTCATGCTCTCTCTCTCTGTCTCTCTCTGTCCTAGAAATAAATAAATAAAAATATTTTTAAGAAAAAACTAAAAAAAATTTTTTTTAAAAATAAAAAAAAGAAAAGAAAAAAGGCTGTATTATCAGTTTCTACTAACCTATCCCTTGATGTCAGGAAATAAGCGCTACTGAAATACTTTAGTTCCTAGTCTGTCTTCTCCTTGGTCTCCATAATAATAATTTTGATAACCATCATTTATTGATTGCTTACTATTCTATTTTTCTATATAATCCTCTCAACAACCTTATGACATAGATATAATTATTCCATTTCTATAGATGAGAAAATGAACACATAGATTAAGTCACTTGCGGGAGTTATAGACAGTTTCTTCTCAAAAGTCCCAGTTCTTACTTGACACAATATTGATCATGGTCATATTAGGAATAGCTAATATTCCTATTCCTATAATGCCTGTTTTAAGGCTCTGTGTTAAACATTTTGTATGAATTATCACAATGACTGTTTGGAACAATCAGATGAGATAAATACCATCATTACAACCACTTTCCAGAGCAGGCGCTTGAGCCTTAGAAAGAATAAGTAACTCACACAGGTGCAGCTAATAAATGGCAGAGAGAGAAGTTTCCAACATGATTCCCTTTCCAAAGAAAGCATTTTAGGAGGTCATTTTTTTCCACTGGTATCGTGGAATCACTCAGAGCCATGGTCACGGTCACAGAGTCCTGATTAGCCTTAGTAATTATGTTATTTATGGAAATAAATGAACATTGGAATAGTTTAACAGACTTCCTGGAGAGCTTCTTACATGACACCTTCAGTAGAAACAAACCAGAGCCTCACCCGTATTTCTCACATTATACCCCACTGGGTAAGTAGTCAATAAATATTATTATTTATTGTTTTAGTTTTTGTAAATCAATATGCCCCCATTGTGAAATGCAAAACTAAAGCCCAAACATCTTTGTAGAATATGTAGTATGAACACATAGGATTGATTGCTTAATCTAATGTAACTTTGCAATAAAATTTTAGACATGCAACAGAAATGTGAAGTACAAAACTCAGCAACAATTCACTCATTATTGATTATTGGCTCTGCTCAAGAAAATATCTAGCATCCTGTCTTTTAGAATATTTTATATGAATGCATGCAGAGAGAGACTGATTTGTCATTGATTATTGTGGCCATGGAGAAAGGAAGGGAAGGAAGGAAAAGAGAGAAAGCATGTGAATAAAAAAACGTAAGAAAGCCCAGCTTTATTTCATGATGTTCTATTTTTAAAGCTGGACTCTTTTGGACAGAAATGCTTTCAGCATACACTAGCTGCTGTTCTGTAACATTCTAGGAGTGAAATCTTTCCACTGTTTTCCAGGGAAACTCCACTTTGAACAAAGAATCTTGACAAAGGAAGAAAGCCCAAAGGCAGAAATAATCTCTGGAGAGAGTTCAGTAATAACCCAGGAATGTTTAAAATGTTCAATATGAAGACAGCTTTTGAAAAGGATGAGAACCCAAAAGTTTCATTGCAATTCATCAGCATCAATTTCACTTAATTCCAAATTCTTATAAAGTCTTTTTATTTTAAAACAATTTATAAATTGAGGACTTGACAGAAGTTTCAAAAACGGAACCAAAGATATTTATGTGTTCAAGCCGATAGGATGCTTGATGCCACAGTGTTCAACATCATCCTCAACCCTGAGGGATTTGTCAAAACATTTTCTAGAGAACTTGGCCTTTTTCATTCCCTTTCTGGAGTAAAGCAAAGATCTCAGATGGTAGATAATTAAGCAGTCCTGACATGTTAAGGAAACAGTTTCAAGATGCTGAGAATCCTTCATCATTTTGTGAAATGTCTCTCTCTCATGGAGCTTGCACAATGCCAATAATTTTAAACGATTTTTAAGCATCTAGACAAAGATCTGTTTCATGTATTTCAACATGATGTCCAATGTTTGATTCACTTTATTTTTCACCATACTGACAAATTGTGTCAGATGTACATTTAGGGAACAAACCCAGGATATTTATGACTTTACCCTCCCAAATACTGCAGTTCATTAACTGCAGAGCAGTGAAGCAATGGTAAGGCATAGATTTTATAGATCACAAAAGTACAGTCACTTTAACACATGCATACCATTTTCTCTTAAAAACTTTACTCATGTGGTTTTCACACGAGCCTGCCATGATCGAATAGAACCGTGGAGGATACGAGAATTCTTAGCATCTTATTTATTGGAGCAATAATTCTAGGGTCCTGGAAATGTTTCTTTCAAGTGAGCAGCCAGCACAGGACCGGAAAGGAGCTCACAGGTTTTTTCTTTTGAGACTAAAGCTGACCGTGCTGAAAGGAGAAAGACCAACAATTGTTCCTAGTTTGCATTTGGAGAAAATAGATTGGTTGCCTTTCAGTTACAAAAGTAAGCAGAAAAAAATAAATAAATAAAATAGGGCAAGCTGCCATTGGAAAAGCCCGGATCCAGTGCTCTGTAAAATTCTGTGGGTGTCCTGAGAGAATAGCAGGATTTTAGCCGGCCCTGCCTCTTTCCTCACTTGAAGCAATCATTTCAATTGCCACTTGATAATGTGGAGATCAGTGCGTGGAGGATTAGCCCTCCTGAAAAATTCCTTTCGTTTAGCTACTTTAGCAACTCTCAAACTCAGAGTCTATTTAAATTACAGAATAATATTCTCCTTGTTTGTCAACCTCTGCTTCAAAGCAAGAGCTCCAGAAAAGCATGATTTCCTTCTCCATGTAACTAGATGATGTGATAAAAGGGGACCCAGAGCAGAGCTGGGACTGGGAAGCCGAACACTAACCCTTACGCCCCTTCCTTCTCCGAATTTAGGGTTCTGTACTAGGTGGGCCATTATATGGGATGTGATCCCAAGCTATAGAGGAGGGTGAATTTGCGGGGGTGGCCCATGACTCCATCAAACATTTCCTGACTCCCACCTCCACCATATACCAATTGCCCCTTTTTTTATTTAATTTTTTTAATGTTTTATTTATTTCTGAGAGAGAGAGGGAGAGAGAGAGAGAGACAGCATGAGCAGGGGAGGGTCAGAGAAAGAGGGAGATACAGAATTTAAAACAGGCTCCAGGTTCTGAGCTAGCTGTCAGCACAGAGCCCAACATGGGGCTTGAACCCACGAACCGTGAGACCATGACCTGAGCCGAAGTCGGACACTTAACCGACTGAGCCACCCAGGCACCCCACCAATTGCCCCTTTTGAGGTGACTGGGTAAATAGACAAGTAGGAGCTACAGAGTAAGCCACTCCTTTTCAACTATAGTAACAACTGGTCTTAACACTTTAGAGTCCTTTGCAAAATTATTTTGCATGCATTGTGTGATTTGATCTTTGTGACTACCTGTGAAGCTGTATCATCTACAGCTGATGACACCCCCTAGTTGATCATCACAATACTGTGAACATTCGTCACTGTGAAGGGAACTTTATTATTCCCACTTGATAGACAATAACAGCGGTATTTAGAAGGATGCCAAAACTAGTCCAAATACCCTAGGGAGAAAGTGGCCAGACCAAGGTACAAATGAACTTGGATAATCCGCATCCCAGTTTGATGCTCCTGACCTGTCAACAAAGGAAACGACAGATCGAGTCATGACCTGGCCCCTACTTTATGACCCATCTTATCATGGGACCTTGAGCAAATTCCCAAGCGAATCCATACCCAGAGTTTCTCCTAATCTAAAAATGATGGGGAAACACTATTAGAAATAATTGAATGGCAGCCTATCTTATCCTATTTGGAATGTTAATTAGGGGAATGGATTTGGGTCATTTATGGAAAATGTGGAGAATATATGCATGGGTCTTCCCTGACTGCCGCTTTCTCTCCCTCACTCCAAATCCCCAAGTAACTCATCAAATCAGTTTTTGAAGGAAAAAACAAACAAACAAAGCTTAAAATGGGCCAGGAATTGAAACCAAGAGTACAAAGTCAGTCTGCAGCAAACTCATCCTTCCCTGTAGGCAGAGAGAAATCAATGTCAACAGCAGTGCTGGAGAATGCCCGAGGTGATAGGGCGAGAGCTCTGGACTCGGCAAGGGGCAGCAGCGTGACCTATGATTACAGTCCTTTCCTTTTCTTTTAAAATAAATGCCATGAAGGAAATGCCACTTCTGACATTTCATAATACTTTGTACTTTGGGGAAAAGAAACCAGCCAAGGAAGCTAGGCCTGAGGTAAGAGCCACCAGAAATGCTTAGCGTGACAAAGTACAACATCAATAACCCTTGATCCTGGAAGGCAGGATTCTGCGAGGAAACCTGGGGAAAGGAATGGATTGAGGGCCTGTGGCACTGACAGACTGAGCAGTGGTGCTTAGCTTTGGGCCAGATGGCTCTCTGCGTCTCTGGCGTGCAGCACTCCCGTTTTCTGTTTGGCAGGACCAGTCAAATTTGAAACTCCGACCAAAAAGCCTCAATATTCTCACAACATTTTCTCACCCAAGAAACGGTTCTTCCTACAGACTGGGATTTATCCTGAAGCTTGCTTTTAAAAAACCATAACAGCTTTGTTAAGATACAATTCATATGTCATAGGTTCACTTACTTAAAATATATGATTCAATGAATTTTAGTGTATTTTCAGAATTGTATAACCATTGCTACAATCAAATGTAGAACATTTTTATCACCCCCAAATGAAAACCCATACCCATTAATAGTCACCATCCATTTACCCTCCACAAACCTCAGCCCTAGGCAACCACCAATCTACTTTCTGCCCCTATGGATTTGCCATTTCTAGACTTTTCACATAAATGAATCATATCCTATAAGAACTTTTGTGTCTGGCTTCTTTCATTCAGCATGTTTCCATGGTTCATCCATTGCTGTAGTGTAGGAAAGGAAACAATTTTTCCTCTACATTTTAGAGATCTTGGCAGAGACTATGTAGTAAAAGACAGATAAACAAGAGGAAAAAAAAAAACGTATTAACATGTATACTTCATGCATACATGAGAGACACCCAGGGAAAAATTAGTTATTCCCTAAGGTAGCTTAAATGTAGGTTTAAATACCATCTTAGTAGGAAAAGGGGTGGGGAATGTAGGCCTCTTGGGGGAAAGTAGCTGATTTTAGAAAGATGAGTAGACCCTTAGAAGAACAGATGGCAGGTATGACAGTTTGTGACCAAGTTTGTCAGGATATGACATCCACTTCCAGTCTCCTCTCCTGTGGTAATAGCTGATGACACTTGCAGGGAGGAGATCTGTGACAGTCGTGTTCCTTTTGGAGCATCTGCCTTTAGGAAGGTAGGAGAGTTCAGAGAAAGGCTCTCCCTGCATCCGCTGTTTTCCGAGTGCCTACTGCTCAAAATGATCAATATACCAAAGTGGCATATTTTGGGGTAGCATATTCTGCTACCTTTCAGTTAGTATGTGTCCAAGTTTCATTTCTTTTTATTGTTGAATAATATTCCATTATGTAGATAGATCACATTATGTTTATTTGCTCATTAGTTGATGGATATTTAGGTTGTTTCCACCTTGGGGCTTTCATTAATAATGCTGCCATGAATATTCACGTACACATTTTGGGCATATGTTCTTAAATCTCAAGCATATACCTACACGTGGAATTGCTGGGTCATATAATCAATCCATTTTTTAATTTCAGAGGAACTGCTAGGTTTTTCTAGAGCAGCTAGAGCATTCTGCATTCCTACCAGCAGTGTAAGAGAGTTCTAATTCCTCTGCATTCTCTACAACACTTGTTATTACCTGTGTTTTTGATTCTTAGTGGGTTTGAATTGGTATCTCATTGTTGTTTCCCCGCTGACTAATAATGTTGAGCATCTCTTCACATACTTATTGGCCATTTGTTGATCTTCTTTGGAGAAGTGTCTATTCAGATCCTTTGACCATTTTTCAGTTGGCTTGTCCTTTTGAGGAATGGGAGTTTATCCCAAAGCTTTTAATGTTATACTTCAAATTTGCCTCACCTGATGACATTACTCTGTGGTCAGAGAAGTTGCCAGATCTTTTCCCTTCAGATGTGATCAATCATGGGTCACTTCTTTTTTGAGTCTTAGTATGGTGGCCCTAATGTGGAAGGTTTCCAGTTCCACAAACATGCCTTTCACTGACATGGCTCAGAAGCTCTATCAGAGTGGGGATATGAGGCATGACTGTCTTCTGTGGCAACTCAAATCCTTATTCTTCTACTCTCCCAGTAGAACTTCCATTGTGTAAAAGCCTATCACTAGAGTTCCCATCACTTGACTGGGAAGGAAATCACTCTGTGTGAGTGTAAACTCTGCTGCCTGAATGCTAAAGGTGTTTTCTCACCTATACTATGAAGGTGGCCTGAGGAGACCAGCATTTCCTCAGAGGAGAAAAAAGCAATTTGAATACTCTATATAATCCACTTTGATGAAGGACAAAGCAAAATGTTTATCCCATGTTTCAATCTAGATTACTAATTAGATCTGAAATTAAGTTTTGACTCTGACTTTCCCACAATTCTATTCTTTAATACATTCTTTTAAACATCAGGCATAATTCGTGCTCCCCATTAGCCAGTTTCCAGCCCCTGCTACATATTGGAATCACCTGAAAAACTTTTAAAAACTATTTTCCTGCTGAGGCCCTACAACCAGAGTGTTTGATTTCACTGCTTTCAAGTGCACCGAGCCCCACCCTTAAAGTTTGCAAAGCTCCACATGTGATTCTAATATGCAGACAGAACCAAAACACAAGCCCAGTATTACCAGCTTCTTAATTCATTATCTGACTTAATAAAAGAACACATTGTCCTCTCTACATCCATGCTTCTCAAACTTTAACATGCGTAGTGTCATCTGGGTATCTTGTTAATATGCAGATTTGATTTGGTGGGTCTGGAGGGTGGGGCTGAGATTTTGAAGTTCTAACAAGTCCCCAAACCCTCCCCATGAGGCTGAAGCTACTGATTAGTGGCTCAAAGTTCTCAGAATTGGTGAGTCCCTACATATTCATGGCAGTTTTCGATTACTTCTAATAGGACCTTTATCTCCTCAAGGATTCCACTTTTTAGGACAGCCGTCATAAAATATATGTGCTGCTCTCCTTTTAAAAATAGAATTGAAATTCTATCATTGCTAATCTAGGCAGTCCTTGTAATGATCCAGATCCTTTAAAGTGGTCATAAAAGGGGTGCCTGGGTGGCTCAGTTGGTTGAGCGTCGGACTTCAGCTCAGGTCATGATCTCGCAGTTCGTGGGTTTGAGCCCCACGTTGGGCTCTGTGCTGACAGCTCAGAGCCTGGAGCCTGTTTCAGATTCTGTGTCTCCCTCTCTCTCTCTCTGCCTCTCCCCTGCTTGCTCTGCTTCTATCTCTCTCTCAAAAATAAATAAAACATTAAAAATTTTTTAAAAATAAATAAAAATAAAGTGGTCATAAAAATACTCCACAGCTGAATAAGGAACTCTGTGGGACATTTAATGAAGGTATTGGCCTTTGAACCCAGTCGTAGGAGTCTCACTTTGTGACCTTGGAAGTTTCTTAACTTCTCTGAGTCATTTTTTCCTCCGTGCATTCACGGAGGAAAACAACAGAAGTTACTTCTAGGGCTGTTACGAAGACAGGAGCATTAAGCAATGTAAAGGGCTGTTAGGTTCATTGACCTCTCAGTATGTCTAAAGAGAGTTTAGGGGTTTTTTTAAGTAATAAATTTTAAAATAGCTATTACAGTATCAAAATATGTGAAATCCTCACTATAATCTTTTGCATGGGGACTTAAAAGTAGAGTCTCTTCTCTTTATTCTCCCAAACTCATCTTTTTCTCACTTTTCCTAAAATCAAGAATAGTCTTGAGAAAAAGAAATCACAGAAGGGCAAATTGAGGCTGAAATAGAAAAAGATGCCCTGATGCTACTTTGACTTACTGATGAGATATCAGAATATATTTTAAAGAGATATTTTTTTTTTTTACCTCCACTAAGAAAGCCACTTCTTTCTTTCCTTTCCCACCACCTCCCTGAGTCACCACCAGATATACGAACTCCTTAGTCGAATATTGTAAGGTCTTTGGGTCTTTTGAGACCCATCAGATAAGAGAGACTGGAAGGTCAAAATAGTTGGCTTATTATCAGAGGAAAAAGTATCACAAAGAAATCAAAAGGAATGACCTGCATTTTTCCACTAAATAAATTGATCTTTCTTAAATTCTTTTTCTCACAGAAATAGAACCAAGATGTATTTCTAGAAAAGTTTTGGTCATATTGAGAAATTATTTAATGTTATCATAAGATCTGTAACTACTCTGCTAATTTCCAGAAAACATAATTTTTATAATACAATCTTCAACTTTAGAGAAGTTTTTAAAAAATCAAGGGAAAAGTTATCAATACCTTCTTCATAATTTCGGTAGTTGAAAACTACATGACATCAGTTTTTCTATGTGTTCCTTATTGGGACAATCAGAGTACAAGTGTTCTCGTTGGATGAAGGGCTGTGTCTACCTGACTCTTTCAGTCTTGTTTTGGTTAGCCTGTCAATCTAAAGAAATAAAATTTGACTTGACTGCTTCCTGTTGGTAAAGTGAACAAAAGAACAGCCAACATGAATCTGTGTTCTCAGAGAGAGGGAGTCCTTGTGATAAAGCAAAAACTCTCTGAATATGGGATTGGTGTGGCAATGGAGGGAGGGGTGGGGTGCAAGTGGGAGGGCCTTCAATCCCTTCAATCCTTGAGATTCTATATCCCCTGCAGAATTATGAGGAACAGATGTGTGCTTCTGCTGATTATCAAACTAGGATAACTGGAGTCCTCACCAAATCCACCCCATCTCATGTCACTTCCCCAGTTACGGAAGAAGTGGCATTAGGCTCTGGAAAGTGAGCAGGGGACAGCCTAAGGATATGTTCTTTTGAAAATTATATTGGTTAGGGTGGGTGGTAGGATGAGTGGGTGGCTCAATTGGTTTAGCTTCTGGCTCTTGATTGCAGCTCAGGTCATGATCTCAGTGTTCTGGGATTGAACTCTGTGAGGGGCCCCATGCTAGGTATGAAGCCTACTTAAGAGTCTCCCTCTCCCTCTGCCTGTTCCTCCTCTGTTCTTGATTTCTCTCTCTCAAAAATTACATTAGTTATTTTCACCTTTGCTACCTTTGCTTAGCAATCTCTTCTGATATTTGCCTCTCTTGATTCCAAGGACTAATTCATTAGGATTAACTTTATCCTGCCTCTTTAAATTGACTGAAATGTCCTTTAATAATCAAGTTGCCTATTAATACAATCGATTTTTAATTTAATGGCTCCTCCTGTCAGGGACAGTACTGATGATATTGATTTTGAAATAATATGCCATTATGCAAATCTCATCTATTTTAGGTGTCTTTGCCAAGCACCTACAGAGGTACTGTTTTCTTTTTCTTCATCTTTGATTTTCCAGTGTAACAGTTATCAAATACTGACACATTTTCTAAAGATTATGAACCTAGTAAATATTGATTATCTAAAGTTTCAGTGCTTATTCTATTATACGAATTGTGTGAAGCTTTATGTTTCTCATAGTCCAGAGTAAAGAAAATAAAACTGCTACAATAGTGGATTAAATTCACCAACGATATGAAACAATGTAATTTGGTTATTTCTATATACTTGTAAATGAGTGATCATATTGCTTTTTGAGAATAAAACTGGTAGTCGTTTCTAAACAGACTAAGTCTATTAGCCAGGTTACTCAATCCATCTCTACTGTGCTCTATTTCTGCAATCTAAAAAAATGTGTGACTGAAATGTTAGGATGGGTTGGGACTGCCAGATGGAGAAAGATAAGTCAAATGCTCTTCAGTAATATAAGCAAGAGCACTGCAACCTGACATTCAGCTTAATGTGCCCCATCATCAAGTTGCCTTGATAAGGAATGTTGGGCCATGAGGTCCAGAAGATGGTGACATGGGCCTTCTTATGCCCATCAATACTTTCCCATACTTGGTCTTATGGGTGATTGCTTTAGTAGAGTTGTACAACAGTAATTTATGAATGTAAGACAGGAACATGGAAATTAATACCCCAAATGCACAAATTTGATGCACTGAGAATACACTGAGGATGACAAAGAGGATAGACATTTGGCAGGTTTTGCAAAATAAATTTGATTTCATTTATAACCTCAAATTCAGTTCTGAAGTAAAGAGCTCATGTATCATTACTTACATCTTGTCTCTCTCTAATAATTTTTAGCTTTTGGATATTGAGGAATGATCAGATATCCTAATGTAGTCAGGGAAGGCTGATTTTATTATATATTTATACACACACACGCACAAACTCTTAAGTAAATGGGTCACTTCTAGAAAACAATTCTACATGTTAGATAGGAACTGTTCGCTGTATACATGTAGTTAGACTTGGTCACACTGTTGGTAGTTTTGTAAATATCTAACTACTTTTTACAAACGCTTATTGTTTTAGTCATTTACAGCTGCTCATTTGGCCTTAGTATTTCAGTCTTTGAGAACACAGCTGAGATAGAAAAGGAACTGTCATGAACCCCAATTCCTCAGTAATGAGAAATTAGGTATGAGTATCATGCAGAAATGTTCTTTAGCTGAGGAGCAGAGAGACGGTCCAAAGGACAAGAAGCAATCATCTCATTTCTACAATGTTAATCCAAGAAAGTAAGACTAAAGCATTTAGCATTAGGGACTGGGAAATTCAGAAAATTAAAGCAACTTCTACCTTTATTTCATACTAGGAAAGAACACTGAAGCTCTCTGGTATACATAAGTCTAAATGAGACTTGATGGCTTTGATCAATAATTAGAAGAAAAAAAGATTACAAACAAAATTTTTTCCAGAAGATCAACATCCATGACATTAAAACTGTGTTTATGTAAACTCATTGTTTCAAAAACATTAGTCAAGAATGTTCTTGGCCAATGTTACTGGAAAAAAAAAATTTTCAAGGACAAGCAAGTGTTTAGGGGGCTCTGAGTAAGTTGTAATACAGGAAGTAATTAAGCCCTTATTAATTAGAAGGTAGCATTAGATTTCTTTTCAGAGTCATCAGGCTTATGGGAAATTGAGATTTGCATAATATTTGCATTTGTCCTACTGTCTGTCAGTCACTGACAAGCAGAGGACCTTAAGGCTAGCAGTGCAAATGGATAGATTAGAGGAAGAATTCTTAACTAAATGCCTTGGTGTCTTGGTAGAGCTTGAAATAGTATAAATGGCATATTTTGTAAGAGTTGAAATTCAACCTTGGAGGGATGAAAATAACCATTACATCATGATTCCTCATCTCCCACCTTTCAAAACGGCTATTGGGAGGCCTCAATTTCATCTTTAGAAAGACAAATAAAACATGAACATCTTCCCCTTGAGATCTAGGTGGAAAATCTAACTTGAATTAGAGTCTGATGCTAGGACATTGGGTGGGGTAACATAAAAAGAGTTTGATTTTATTTTGTGATGGTCTTCTAATTACTTTTAAATTTTTATGATAAAAATATTGTTTGGAAATACAGTAAAGCAGAATGAAGGCAAAAAAAAAAAGAAGAAAAAAAAAAGACCCATAGCCAATCACTCACAGATATCCTCTGTTGACATTTTGATGTGATTTACTGATTTGTTCTAAAGGAGTGAATTCTGGGGCACAGCTCACACAATCCTGCGATTAAAGCATTTACTAAATAAAATTTTTTTTCTTATTACTGTGATCTGTGTTCTTTTGCTTTTCCTCCTCATGAAGATGATAAACCTATTAATCCTGAGTGCTACATGCTGCCTAAAATCATTCCATGCCCTTGGGCAGGGGAGCTATGAATCAGGTGACCTCTCTAATCTTGCAGACCTACCCCTTACCCATTCTGGAAGAATAAAGTCACAGTACAGAAGGTTCTCTTCAAGTACGGAACTTTGACTGGAAGTGCAGCTCGTTAACCTTGCTTTCCTCTTCTCTATGTTCCTTCTCGTCTTTTTCTCTTCCCCTTGTTCGTCAATTTCTATTCTTCTCTGTTTCAGCAAAACAATATCAGTCAAGGTAATTGATGATGAGGAGTATGAGAAAAACAAGACCTTCTTCCTTGAGATTGGAGAGCCCCGCCTGGTGGAGATGAGTGAGAAGAAAGGTGGGGAAGCTGCTCCAGGGCTGAGCCCAACAGCTTCTGCTGGCCTGTGCCGCCCCTGGATGCCTGCACTCTTCAGATGTGACTCACAACACACACATCCCTCCACCTATGTAACAGGGCATAGACCTCACCCTGGGGCCACAGTGGGCCCAGCCTGTAGCTCCATCAGCCAATTCCAGCCATTCTGCACATTGCAGGGCTGAGAAATGAATGTTCAGTGCAGTCAATCAGGCCTCCATTCTGGAAAAGATGGTGCTGTTTGCCATGCCAAAATGAAACCAGCTTTCTGATTTCTCTTCTAAGTTGGGGTACTTCCTGACAGCTAAGTGAAGCAGGAAGAATTGGTGAAAGCCGTAAATTGGAAGAAAATGTCACCGGGGCCAGCTGGGAGTAGCCGCGATGCCCTTTTACATACTTCTGGAGGTCCATGTGTTGCCAGTTCAACCTCCATAACTTCACAGTAACATGCAGCTTGGTGAACACCTAGCATGAGCGTGTGACGCCAACCATTTGTTTTGCCTTTGTCTTGTGTTCCCACAGGAAGATCATTACCATTAGAATATTTGACCGTGAGGAATATGAGAAAGAGTGCAGTTTCTCCCTTGTGCTTGAGGAACCAAAATGGATAAGAAGAGGAATGACAGGTGTGAGAGTATACAAAGACATACCAGCGAGAAATTGTACTCTTCTCTCTCCGTGTCTCCTACTCTCACACTTAACTCTCTCCTCTTCCTCGGCTCCAAGTACTATCCTTCATTTCCTTGGAAGCTTTAGCAATTTCATCCCCTTCCCTCATTCACAAGTGCACCAAGCAATGCCCCTTCTCTTCAGGAAATGCCCGCTAACCTGGATTAAAACCAGACTTAAGAAATAACGTAAGAGATTTCTGTAATTCAGAAGCGATGATCTAAAAGCATGCTTTCTGTGTTCAGTTATTCACTATTCAGGGATTGTTCTAGAATATGCTTCTGACTATGAAATCTCCCCTTGAACGTTAGTGATAAAGACTACTTAATGCCTCTTAGCAGCGACCGATGAGTCTAATGGCAACTGATAGGAACTTTCAAAATAATTCGATAATTAGGCTCCTTTAGATAACCCAGTTTTCAAAAAATAGATATTTAATAAGAACAAAGACCTTTGAAGAATACTGTTGCATACAATGTAGCATCCATCTTGACCTAAGATTTTTCATATTATCAAATATGATGTTTAAAAGCGACAAGAGGTAGACTAGAATTTAGTCCTTACTTAAGGCCTAGCCAGCCTTATGCTCGTAAATGTTTTGATCCTTATAGAGTCAACAGTTCTCTAACATATACAGTAAAAAAAGAAAAATAAATAGCAGTATCCTTATAACTAGATTTTTTTAGTTGATTTATACTTACAGATTTTTAGAAAATATTTGAACAAAGAAGCCAAGTTCTTTGTGCTCTTTGATTTTATATCTTATTTTCCATGGCCTATTTTTGATAAGGAAGGACAGGAATTTTATACCACCCTTAAAGATAATATTTTGTTCTGAATTATTACAAGGGCTTCGTATAGTTATCCTCAACTAGTGGCCATTTTAAAGGAATTATGTAAAATGAGCATTCTCCACATTAATAGGTTTTACTCATTGTATACAAACAATTGATGAGTAGCATAGGATTAGACCCCTAACTTTGTAAGAAATTTATACTTTTACATGTAAGGGAAAAAATCAAATATCGTCTATTCCTATATAGACTCAACATTTGGGGGAATTTAATCTTGCATTTATAAGAACTCATGGACTTCAGAGTCCCTCAGGAAGAAAAAAAGTGTATCTCCTGACTTATTCATGTCCCAAAGGTAACAGGAACATTTTGGGGACCCATTTTAATGTGGCCTATTTAATATTCTCCATGGGCAGTAGGCAGAAGGAAAAGCCACTTTGGAAAACTGAGCTGATTTCTTACAAAGATGGGATCAAACATGCCTCATTAACATACAGGGAAAAAGCACTTACTTCTAAATGTATTCCTCCAAAACATTGTCTTTTATCTAAAGGAAGAGCATCTTGGATACAGCTCTTTCAATTGCCATTTTAGTAAAATATGCCCTCATGTGAAAGCAAATTCCTTGGTTTCATGCCCTTCCATGTGGATTCTTGTCACTATAAATAAATGTACTGACTTGTTTTAGAAAGCATCCTCTAATGCCACTACCATTAGTAGGAAAACAGGGCTGGAGACATAATTGTAGCATTCTCCTCCACAACGCCTGAAGTAAGTTGTATATGTTTAGCCAGGTAGCTTTCCCCAAAAATAAATGCCACCGCATGGTCTCGGTTTAAAGCACATAACCTAGGAGACAAATCAAGGATGCCCCAGCCCTCCCCACCTCCACTTGCCGTGTCAGTTTCCATGGAATTACGGGTCAACAAGAAGTATTGTGACTGTGCACTTTTATAATATGCAGAAGTCATAGATAAAGGCACACAAATAAGTGCTAATTCCTGAGACTCAAGTCTTGAGGGTTTAAAAAACATAAGCATCCCTTGATAGCTAATGAATACCAGATAAGTAGAACCTCCAGAGAGAGCTTTACCTAGCGCCAAAGTCTCCTTCAGGCAGGGCAGCCAAAATGGAAATTTCCTCAGATGTTCTATCTGTTGTCATTGAACGGCAGGTATCATACCTAAGATCCTGGATGATCTCAGGTATAAGAGTATAAGACTTCCATACGTAGAATTCAGCAACTCTCGGGTGATATTTAATGAGGAAGACTCAGTCAAATAAAGTTAAGATTAACTTCATAAAGCGTTTCTACTATATGTGATAAACTAGATACGTATAGTATATGCAAACATATATAGTAGAAATGTTTTATTAAGTGCCCAGAAATAACATATAAGGTGAATTGTCTACGTCTATAACTGATCACACACACTTGCAAAACTTAGTATCCGGACTGTTTATTTGAAAATATTCCCAATGCCTCATTTCCTTGGGGTGCACCCATGTTAGCAGTACTTCTGTACCGTGGTCTCCTACCACCGTAATCAAATCTGCCTGGATTTCTTTCTGCTGATATTCCTCTTACTTTCATTATTCATCTGGTCTCTTATTCTGTGTTTGTCTTTGTCTGTTTCTTTCACAGCCCTGTTATTGAATGAGCTTGGTAAGCATTTCATTTCTTTCATTTCCTTTTCATTTTTCTAAGTTATTTTCCATGAGTGTCAGGTGATACAGTACCTTTCTGACTTTTATTTCTGTTGATTTAGTAGCCAGATTGTTGTGTAGGGCCATCGGCTTCATTTTTGTGTAGGTCAGATAGTTTATATTCCATTTTTAGTTTAGTATAATATTTTTTAAAAACAGTGATTGCTTAGGTATGCACGAGAATTAAATTTGTGCACTAAGTCCCATAATCGTAAAAGAATGAGTAGCGATTAAATCATGTGCAGATGTTTTCATTTTTTTCCTTAATTGTAAATATAATTAGGCAAGTTTCTGTATCTTAGATGGGTGATCAGGCAGCCAATGTCACTAGTATTTGTTATTTAGATTGTAAGTTAAATAAATGGTAACATTTCTTCTTTTTTCTTTTTTAGGTGGCTTCACAATAACAGGTATGAATTTTTAAAGCTAATGACATTGAATTTTATTTTTTTGCTTTCTGTTTTCACCAGACGTTGTTTACATTTTTAAAAACCATTTCTCATTTTTATTTGCTTTTATGAAGGAAAATACCTGTATGGTAAGACAGTTTTTTTTTTTAATGTTCTTCATTTTCCCCCAAATGCCCTTAAAATCAAACCAAAACCACATTTAGGTAACCTGCATTAGTATTTACCTGTGGCACATGGTGTGCTCTTGTTGACTTTACACATTTAACATATTACACCTTAACAATGTGTGTGCTGTGTTTATGTGTACGCACATTTGTGTGCAGAACCTGTAATTGTTCACATTTTGATACTGGTCAATTTATAAATGTTCACATAGCACTGATGGTATGCAGTGTACCCTGCCAGATGTACCGGAGTACCAGAATAAACAAGACAATTGCCGACCTTAAGGAAACATAGGAATTGACATCTAGGACTGCTCCATGGTTCAAGTTCAGGCTCCCGCTAATACATGATGCCCTATTGGCAGAGGACAGAACATTCCTTCCCCTCATCCCACATACCAATCTGAGCCTCTTTTTGGGGACTTCAGTTTGAGCCTTATTAACATGGCTGCTTCAAGTGCATTGCAAAGTGTTCTCTAAAAACCCAAAATGCCAGTCAAAAAGTTTAAAACTCTCAAATTCATACTGGTATCCAGCCTGTGTTGACCACATTACTGAAACTATTTCAAACACAACTCTAAAGCTATTTTCTTGTGTACAGAAGGAAGATGTTTCCTTACAGGACCCTCCCTTTTGACCTTAAGTATTTTCTCAATTTTTCAGACTCATCTACGCAGATTTAGAGAGGGACAGAAATAATAAATGGTAGGTCTGATTTGTCTGAAGCTGTAGGCTGAAGATGTCTCCAAAGGCATCCTAATGGCCATGGCATTTTTCAATATGTTGTGCAGATATCCCTAGTGTGATTATTTTTTTTCTAAAATCAGCTGAACCAAAGTATTTAAGGAAGGAAATATTTCCAAAAATTCCCAGTTTGCAAATGCTATGGTGAGGGTGTTGGGGGTTAATTAAATCACTGTTCATGTAAACTTAGGATCAGGTAGTTCCAATATGATTCTGTCAAAAGTGGAACTTTCTGAATGTGAGCAATGTCACATGGGCTATTCGCTCTCCACTTGTTCTCTCTAGACACGGCATTTAATGATGAAATGATCCATAGACTCTCAGAGACACAGAAATTGAAAAGGATAAAAATGCTAAACAGGTCAGGTCCTCACGGAGGAGTTTTAAAATCTGAACATCTGAAGCTCTCCCCAGTCAAGTCTCCCTGATTGTGCACTGCTGAAGATTCTATTTTCGAATCTAAAGTGTGGGAATTTACATCTATTTTTTAAACTTTTATCTCATTTTTCTCATCCCATGTTTGAATTCACTGAAGTCTTTTTGGAAATACTCTGCTCCTGTCACCCAATAAGTTGGATCCTTGTGAGATTTGAGGGAGGTGGAAATTGGGCAAGGCAGCCTTCATGGCTTCTGAAATAATTAGAAATTAAAAAGTCAACCATTAGAGAACTATTGTAGTGTCTAGCAGTACCTTCAGTCCTATGCAGCCTGATAATGAGATCTTCACTGAAAACTCTTTGGCTACAGAATGCCTTGTTAAAATACATTGATGTATTTAGATATTGTCCTATTTTCCTTATCGTTGCATATGTCAGGATTTTGCTTTTACAGACTTCCTTTTGTGTCACTTGAAGCATCTTCCCTTTTAAGTATCTAGGTAATAATAGGATTCTAGTTTTCTTTTCCCAGAAATTGTTCATAACATGTTCCAGAATATCTGTCCAGTAATGCCCAACATTTCACGCCTCGGACACATCTTGCATTCAAGACACCAAAGTCACTTCTTCCAAAGACTTCTATCATTTCATGTACTACTTCATTAAATTCTTTCTTAAAGCTTGAATTTGAAATAGTGGCTTTTCTATTGTTGCCACCTCTTCCCAACACTCAAAATTGATACAGTTAGAACAAGAGAATGTTCCAAAACTCTCTGGGAATCTCTACATTGTCAGGCTCCTCTCACCTTATATGAACCTTTTTCTCCTGAGCTGGGTCAGAATACCTGAGATCTCCTCTCTACAGATGCCCTTGGGAAGGTTCTAAAACTTAAGTCTAAACAGTGAAAAGCAGCTTTAAGCCTAAAGAACTTTTCTTTGAAGTCACGTTGAGGCTTTTGAAGTCAAGGCTTTGAGATGCAGGGGCAATAGAGAAGAATTAATCTAGCCCTTGGACTCTGCCTACAGCTTTTCTGTGGTCTTGTGCAGCTGAGTGTGAAAATCTGAATTTGAAGCAGAATATATGTAAATTGAAAAAGTCATTTGGTCCACAGCCCAATATATTTCAGAGATTTCATTAGTGGTGGATATTAAGTGCTGGAGGTGATTTTGGAATTTGCAAATCTTTATGTGTTCCTCCTAGACCTTGCCTCATTGAAAGGCCCTTGTTTGGACCTATGATCTCATCCTCCCTTGACCTTTTTGGCATAAAACATGATAACCCCTCTATACATTAAAGCTCATTAGAGTGTGTAATTCAGTATATCATTTAATCTTCAACCTTACAGAGTAAGTTATTATTGTTCTCACTTATATGAAGGAAATGAAGGTTGAAAGAGATTAATCAATTGATAAATCAATATACCCCCAAATCTCCCATCTGGATTCAGAGCCTGCCCCTCTGATGAGCGTTCTAACCCTCGCACTTTCATTTCCTCCCTTTCAACCTCTTTATTCCTACCTTCATATTAACCCCTTGACAATCCAAAGCCCATCTGTGTCTCATAAACACCATCAGTGTGAATTCCAGTCAAATGAAAAATGAAGGGGACCTCAGGATGGGGAAACTAGAGCACATTAATTTGGGTTGTTTAAAAAAATTAAGTATTCTGGTTCAATTTGGAGAAGAGAGAGGCATCTCTGATTCCCCAAACAGGCAGCCATAGAGTTATACATTAAAAGTCATTATATTTCTCTATAAGTTGCTCTCCCAATTATATTATTCTCATCATACAATAGACTTCGCAAGGTACATGGCTTTTTCAGAAAGCCAAAGTATGAAAATTCTGACACCTTCACACACTTTAATCATTCCAGTACCTAGGGTGGAGGAACCAACCCCCTTCAACTTTAGCTTTGTTTACACTTGGGGAAACTGAGTCTCAGAGAAATGAGTGCTTTGCCCAAACTTGGATATCAAGCATTTGGCAGAGTTGGTACCAAGTTCCAATTTCACTGACTCTCAGATCAGTTTAATGTAGCTCTTGGTAGAATCAACAGCAGGTGGGTTTAGCAGCCAACTGAGCCAGAAGTTTAATGAAAACCCTAGGCCCAGTTAATCCAATCGTTACTGTGATGATGGCATACCCTTGCAAAGCCTTCCAGTGGATAAAACATTCTCCTGTTCAGACTGCCCAGAAAATAAATAAGCATGTTCCCAGTCGCTATGTTACTAGACCCTTAAACAAAACTATGATGTGGACAGAACAGGTACTTTTATCCCAATGTACATGTGGGAAAACTGGGAAATAGCCTGCTCAAGGCTATGTCATTGCCACCAATATGCTTCAAAACCAGGTTTCCTGTCATCACACTAAGTGCTTTCCATTGTTTCATGATGACTCCGAAGCAGTCACTGAAGGACATAGACCCTCCACTTCAGATGCTTGCACGAATCTAGCTGTACCCCCTACTGAGGAGCGTGCAGTTCATTCACATCTGGCTTGGCTCCTAGAACACTTACCCCCATTTATTTGCTCACTTCTGTGACCTCCATAGCAGTAACTCAATCCCCAAACTAACACTGCTTGTGATGTGTGCATCTGGATGTGATGTTTAGCTTACTAATTCCACAAAGCTCTGGTGGCAAACCAGTACAGTCCATTCTGCTGATTTTCTGCCTGTCCTTTTCGCTAGGCCAACCTGTCTTCCGGAAAGTCCATGCTAGAGAACATCCGATCCCCTCTACTGTAATCACGATTGCAGGTACTCATTGCATCATGGTCCTTGAAAACCACAGTTTAGTTAGCTTGAAGTTAACTCAGTGAGTTAACTCAGTGGATAAAGTGTTCTTTAAGTCTTTAGACATTAAACAATTTGGCCCCTGTCCCCTCTAGAACATCGCTAAAGAATGCAGTGGCTTCTCTGCAGCTGGGAGTATGGTGGGTCATCAACAATAACACAAGGGTATCTGCACAGGACAGGACACATGGTCGAGGGAGCAGATGGACCTGAAGAGAAGATTGGCTCCCATGGCCTCTCCCTCTCCAGTTTCAACATATTCCAGATTGTTTGCAAGTCTCGCTTCTCAAACATGGGTCTTTCATTCCAAGTGTAATGAAGTCTCTTTCAAAGCAAGCTGTATTTCTTTCCAGAGCCTGCCTTTCTTGCCTCCAGACAATCTGATGATAGCCACATATGCACTGATGATAGTACATCTGTGGAGGTTCCCTAGAAGGAACATTGCCAAGGTGACCAGAGGATCACAACCATCCCAAATCTACCGTAAGCTTAGAGCCCAGACATTGTCTCCAAGTCTCTGGATGAGGACAAGGATATTCACTCCTCAGTCATCACCATCGCCATAAGTGGCCATGGTGGTAGAAACACTTCCTCCTGCCCCAGGAGGACTTTCCTCATCCTCACATCACACTTCCCTACTCAGTAATCCTGATATTGGTTATATCACAGGATTGTTTTTTGTCCTGTCAATAATGATTTTATGGGGTGCCTGGGTGGCTCAGTTGAGCATCCAACTTTGGCTCAGGTCATAATCTCGTAGTTTTGTGGGTTTGGGTCCCGAATTAGGCTCTCTGCTGTCAGCACGGAGCCTGCTTTGGATCCACTGTCTCCCTCTCTCTCTGCCCATCCCTGCTTTGCACTCTCTCTCCCTCTCCCCAAAATAAATAAACATTAAAAAAGAATACTGATTTTAACAGTGGGTATGAATTATCCATTTGATCTTTAAGTTGTGTTTGTTGGTTAAGCCTATGATGCTATGTAATGTACTATCAACTTCTCAATTAAATATGGTGAATTTTAAAAGTCTACTTGTATGTATGCAGAGACAGAGACAGAGAACGAATTTTCTATCTGACGAGCCAAACTAAGTATGCTATCATTGTGCATACATAAGGAGGTGAAACTGACTTGGCCAAAGGAAAATGGACTGTGTTTGATCCAGCATTCAAAGTGAAAAGGAAACAAAATAAAACAAGGTGAAAAGGAAACAGATATAATAGACCATCCAGACAAATGGTGTTAAACTGTTTCCCCCAATCAATAAAAGATATCTTAAGAGAGGACACTTTTTTTAAGTTTATTCATTTTATTTTGAGAGAGACAGGAACAGCATGAGCAGGGGAGGGGCAGGGAGAGAGAGAGAGAGAGAGATTGAATACCAAGCAGGCTCCCCACTGTCCACACAGAGCCTGATGCAGGGCTCGAATTCATGACCTGAACCAAAACTGAGAGTCAGACGCTAATCAACTGCGCCACCCAGGTGCCCCAAAGAGAGGAGACACTTTTTAAAAAATAGATCGGTATTTGCCAGTATCAAAACTCTGCACCACTAAGATACTAATTTATCAGTATCATCATAGAGCAACACTAGGATGTATCTAGCTGCCTCCTCTCCATCACATAGAATTCCCTCTTAAATGTTCATGACATTTATTAAATGAAAATAGCCCTGACTCTTCCATGACATTATGCCTTGGTGCTTGGACTTCTGTCTGCCTGGAATGCCCCCTTCTTACTATACCACCACCTAGCCAGCCTTACCACCAACTTCGCCTGGCAAGCTTCCCTGCAAATTCCAAGGCCAATTTCAAATATTTCCTCTTTTCTGAAGGCTTCCCTGATACCTTTAGACAGAGCAAGCTGCTTCCTCACCCTGATCCCTCATCCCTTACCTTGCTGCATTTGAAGTCTTCCCATCTCTGTGCCTCATTTCTCAAGTGAACAACAAAGGATCTTTATATGCATAGAGCATATGTCAGGAACTAGTTACAGATATAACAGCACCAAACTAAGCATTTCATCCTGATCAGAAGAATGGAAAGATGACTAAAAAGGAAATAAATGACCTTTTTAATCATTATGATTTGATTTCACTTACTACCATGTCCATTTATTTAATGCCATGTTCCAAATAATTTCATGTTTGTGAAATGTGGCATTAAACAATGCTACCACATCACCTTTCTCTTGTAATTTCCCCAGTTTTCTACATTTAAAGCAATTTGACATGTACAAGTAAACTACAGAAAAGGAAGCCATAATAAATATTCTCTCTCCATGGCTTTGCAATTCAAATAATAATCCTGGCTGTTCTTCTGGAAAAATAATGTTTATTTGCTGTAAGTCTCTAAGACATCCATGGGCAGCCATGGTTTTGAACAAAGATACTAAAAGAAACTGCGGCCATGAAAACTACCCATAACATTATCCTGGGTTCCAGGATCAGAAAGCAGGGAATCAAAGTATTGATTTGAGCACTGGGTAGATTGGATATCATATATCTCAGCCGACCACTTCCTTGACTACACACACATAATTTCAAGGGCAAATCTGGAGGACACCAGTTGGAACTTTTTGCCTTTTCTTGGGTCATAACTTCCCAAGCCTACTATAAAAACACTACTACTTCTGCAGTTAAAATTAATCTTCTTGCACTTCTCCTTTGCATCTCTTAACATTTAGCAGTTTCTGGCCAGTCCAAAATCACTTATGTTTTAGTCTCCATCTAATTCCATTGTGGCCATGTAAGAATTAGGGATAGAAAAGCAGATTCTAAAATATCCTTTTAGGAAGACACTACTGAATACGTACTAAAGCATTAATATGCTACATCCTGCTTCTGCATTGGGTTGGTTTTGACACTTGGTATTTAAAATGCTAGCAGTACTCCTAGCCCATCTGCTCTGTGCTCTAGCAGTGAACTGGCCAAGGAACTGATTCTCTACAGAATTTGCTAGAGTATCAAATGGAACCACCACAGCAAGGTCCTCACCAGAGGGAAACCATGCCTTTGGAAGGAATGAGAGGTATGGACTCCTGCAGAAGCTGATGCCTAAATAAATACAAAAGGCAAGAAGACTGGGCTAGAAGTCCCTCCCTTTCTCGTGTTTCCTCAGTCAAGAAGAGATTCCTACAGCAAGCAGTTTGCCAGGAAAGTTCTAGAAGCAAAGGCATCAGGGCTGAGGTCTTTTCCATACCACTCATACTACTTCCTTGGAGATGAGGTACACTTGACTTGACTCTCACGGGAAGTAGCCTGTCTTGTTCCCGCATCCTGGGCCTGAAGGACAAGGAGGTAGAGTGAGTACAGGAATGGTGTTTGCCATGTGCGTGGCCTTTTCAGTCTGAGATTTATCCTAATGACCTTCACACAGAGAGGAGCCAACTGTGAGCTTCCCCTCATTAATGGACTCTCAAGTCCATTAACATTTTCTTAACACCCACCAGCCTCTCCTGGAGCGTAAGCTACATAGTGGTTCTGGAAATAATCACGCTCGCATGGTGAGTAGTATTAACTCCCAAGGCTTCACCTTTGCCCTCCCTGTTTACTTTAAGATGAATGTGGTCCAGATCTTCCTAACAAATCTCAGCTTTGCACCACAGAGAGGAAGCACTAGAGCATAGGCATCTTTGTGAAACATGGACTGGATGGTTTGCTTCTTAACTTGGAACAGGAGCTCTGGCTAAGATCAAAATTTCTCTTCAGCTAATTTGGTGGCACTGGGGCATTTTTCTGTTGTCTCTAGAAAGTGGAGAGGAGGAGGCCCAATTCCTCCATCCCTTGTTTCATTCTAGCACTTTTCATTGTTGTTCCTTTGGTCACCTGCTAGAGGAATGTATAAAAACAGCCAGGGGAACCAGCATCACAGGGGACAGCTGGGTGAGTCCCTTAGCTGATACCACGCAGGCAGAGTATTTCCCAGTGATCTGCCCCGACCAGCTCCTTTCCTGATCTGCACTTTGGCTTGTGCTCAGGTTGTGGGTCATTATAGTCACTTGCTGTTAACAGTGATGTGCTGTCTGTCAGGCCAGCAATTCTCCCCTCCAGCCTTATGATCTTCCCCAAGGGACTTTTAGTAGGTCATTAGGGCTTCCTTCCTTCTTGGTTTTCTTGTAGCAGAACCCAGCGATTTCCAAAGAAAATTGAGCACAGGGCTCAATTTATTGCCCTTCCCTTTCACAGAGGAATATGATGACAAGCAGCCGCTGACCAGTAAAGAGGAAGAGGAGAGGCGCATTGCAGAAATGGGGCGCCCCATTCTCGGAGAACACACCAAGCTGGAAGTGATCATTGAAGAATCCTATGAATTCAAGGTATGCTCATGGACACTGCCCACGGGGGAGGCCAGGCCCATCTAGGGACCAAGACTGTCCATAGTGTCGGCAATCTCAGCAACTGGCTCACTAACTGTGAGGTTTCTCGGAGCAGAACTGGAATTAGAGAGGTAGGGAACCTAGAGGTCCTGCAAACTGAACAGTATCAGAACCAGGGGCCAGTGCGTGGCATCTGTCACTGCACAGGGTCAGAGGTGCACCAAAGGGAAGATGCTATCTGAGGAGAGAGCAAGAAGCAAAGGTGGATTCCAAGAGATTGTTATGTGTGGAGGAAACCAGCTCTATCTGAAGATGCAAATAAACCCATTAGAAGCAAACCATTCACACTGCTGACAGTTAGGAGGCTTTGGTTTTGGAGGGGGAAGGGGAAGCTCTTCCTATAAAACATCCATCCCATTGACAAGTTCTCATTTATAATTAGCCCTCCTCTTCAGATCCTGGGACATTTTAGCACAGTCAACTTACTGAAGGTATATAGTGCCTATAACTAGAGAGCTTACAACTGAGCAGATAAAATTGGATTCCTGGTTCTCTGGATGACGAAGTCATTTTTCAGAAGTTAAGCGGATGGGCTTTAGGGTGAGCTTAGAATTTTGAGGTGAAACTTGCTGTCCATTTTAGAGGCTCCCTTGGTCCCTACCCCACCTACCATCCCTCCTCGTCCACACAGCCCTGACAGCTGAGAAGATGCCAGGAGAGCCACCCACGAATTCTAGAGTGGGGCATGAAAAGGAACCTCATTCTCTGGTTTTCCAGAACTACAGACCCAGAGTGCAGCTGTCTTTTCCCCAATTATTTTTCAAAGGCAGACTCTGCTCCTGTTTGGAAAACCAGAATGAGGATCCCAAAAGGGAGAATCAGGCCAGGAACTTAGAAGCCTCAGTATTTTCTGTCGATGTTTCATAGTACTGGCCTCTTTTCCTTTAGCTGGATCCATTAATTTTTTTTTAATTAGTTCACAAATTGAGGCGCCTGGTAGGGGACAAGTAGAAGGAAAAATATCTTTTGCAACTAAAGTGGAATTTTTTAAAGATAAAAAAATGCAATTAAACATTCCCCTTTGGGCTGCTGCAAACCTGTTTCACCCATTCCCATGCAAAGGAGGAGCAGGGGTAAACATTGGGACTGGTGCTTTCTAGGTAGACCCCAAGTATCAGAGCTCACCTGTTGTTTGATCTAGAACCTGCTGACTGACATACACACACAGGTTCCCCGTGATTCCATGGGTACAGATATCTCAGACTGTCCATTTCCACGGACCAGTCGGTCCAGATGTCGCCAACCTCACTCTTCCTCATGCCCCCTCTTTCCACCTGGAATCAGTGAGCCTGGTGCACCTGCTAGAGTAGAGATTCCCCTACTTGGCATTTCTGTGCAAGTTTGCCTCCCAACCCTCCAGGGCGCTCATGGGGAATAATTATATGCTCTCTCCTTTATGAGACAGCCTGCCTTCACCTTCCATGCACCCAAGACTAGGAAGAGCAGTCACAGAAACTTTCTGTAGGAAGCATTGGATTGGAGATGGCCAGGTACAGTCTTCCAGGCAGCAAAGCTTTCTTGGGTCCAAAGCTTTCTCTTGTAACCATTCCAATGACTTGGACATTTGAAAGTCACCCGGTATCTTTACATAAGTCCACTTGTTCAGGGTTCTTGTCTTTCTAGAATAGCTTCCATAGGCTATTTCCTCCCATCTCCTCAAAGTTCATCAGTAGTTACTATGAACAGGAAAGGGAGACTGAGGGCATGTTCCTGAAGGACCCTCGAATATCAATATTGACGTAATGTTATTCTTTTAAGAAATTTATGTTTTTTTGGCCAAAGCTGTTTTTAAAGAACTTATTCAGAACTCTTAGAACTCTTAAAGACCCAGATCTGGGTGATACCTCACAGTGTCCCACTCGGCCCACCGGGTTCCCGTTTACCATTTTGTGACTAAGGGTTTGGCTTCCTGACACCCACTGCTGATGGTGAGGTTATGACAATAGCCTACAGGTCTAGTGCAGTGAAGAGTTCAAATTCATCTTACTGAGAGCCCCTTCCTCCCATGGATCAAGGGAGGACAAATATGCAAATTAAATCCTCAGAAGAACCAGGCCATCCCATACTTCCCAAGAGTCAACGTGAATTAAAGTTTATAATCTACCCTGGGTTTTTCATACACACAAATTTTAACTTTCATGTATTTTAAAACTTTGTTCTTTAGAGAGAGTTCTTGAGGCAAGTCTGTGTGTTTAATGATTACAGCAGTTTATCTCTTTAACTGTTTATCTCCAAGGTGATGGGATTCTCTACCTTGGCATCAGAACAGAGGGCTCCTTTGGAGAGACCTTCTCCAAGTTTCCATTACATTTAGGAAAAGTCAAAGTCATTTCTTATTATATCATACACAGAACTGTGAATTGGCATCAGCCAAGACACTCAGTGTGCTTGATAAAATGGACAGGACATGCCTGTCATGTGCTTGAAGTTACTGTGGCCAAGAGCAGTGACGGTGACAGCAGTTATCAAGGGCACTAGCAGCTCTAGACACAAGGCTAGTGAGGAAAGGTCACCACCCTAAGGAAAACATCTAGCAAAGAACGATGTTGAAAATATACAGTAGGCCAGTTGGAGATGGGCCCTTTCATGCTTATTATCATCTCCACGTTCAGATGACTCTCACTAAAATAGCACACTTGACATTCTGATTGAGCTCTGGCCTTCTGTACAAGGCTGCTCAGGTCTCATTTTCTTTACTCCTGGTTAGCTGATAACTTGCTTTCTCTCTCTCTCGCTCACAAACCATAGTCAGTTCACATGCTTTGCATTAAACATGTACAGATGTTGACCTAAGACAAATAATATGTGTTTTCTGCCTCTCTGCAATTAGTGGGGATTCGAGGATGCTCTGACAGTAAGTGCGGATGTGTGGTAGACTAGTCAATGCGGTAGTCTCTCTGGGCAGGGTAGCCTCATGACCTGGAAGTGACCCTTCTCCCTGTAGTTGCTATGACTTGTGGTAGTGCTTTGGGTGCATCTGCCTGCTTAGTTTTCCTGTGAACGTTTGGCTGTTCCTGTTGTTACCTTAACTGACATTTAGAAAGCTGGAGAGTGCTAATTGTAGAAAGCCAAGTGTTTAAAAAAAAAAAAAAAAAAAAAGCCTAAGAGAGAAAAAGAAGTCTAAAGAGAAAAGTAACAGAGGGGGAAATTTAGTACAATGTCAATTGCGATGTGCCCTAAACCATACAAATTAAACTTTTCTTGTCTCGCTTTTTCTTGTACAGAAGTAGAGTTAGAGCGAATTCTCTAACAACGGCCAGGCTGACAAAATCAGTAGCCACAGAAAAAATCCATTTATTGATGATCCTGCAGCAGCAATCATGGGGCTCTGCTGTCTGGCTGCATTTCATTGATAAACAAAAGCACAATAATAACAGTTTTTAGTTTCATAATCTATCTGCCAATTCTCGCTCTTCAGAAATATGTAATGCTGAGCAGGCCATATACTAATTCAGTTATAGACAGCACACTACAGATGAAGCCAGGAAAGAAGCAAGTTCATAAAGCATTCAAAGGGAAGCAATGGGCTTCTGCAGCGTCTGCTCTTCTAAACACCGAGGCCATTCTTCACTGGCCATTAGGCAGTGCAAGAGGCTCGAATTTGCTATGAAGCAATCTAAACTTCTGAAGGGTTCCAGGCGAGGGCTGTGCTTGTTTGCATAATCATAACAGTGTTTGATATCAATACTGTTGTTCTGAGCCTAACAGCCCTTACCCTTTGTGTAACCCTGGGGGTTTCAAAATCAACAAGGTCTTGGATTTCCCAAGGCTTTAACCAACCCAGCAGTTATCTTATTCTTTCTGACGCTTCTAGAGTACCGTGGACAAACTTATTAAGAAGACAAACTTAGCCCTCGTGGTGGGGACAAACAGCTGGAGAGAGCAGTTTATTGAAGCCATCACAGTCAGTGCTGGTGAGTACCTTTCTCTACATGTTGGAAATGACAATGGCCCACGCTAAGCTTGCTTTTCCTACTATCACCACTTGGTGTATGACAAAGTGCCAGCAAACTTCCAGGGTAAAAGTAGAAGAGAAATAAATGTATCGGTGGCCTACCTGCACATTTCAGAGACTTACTTGGACTTTCTAGGTGAAGCAAATGTCTTCAAACATGGCATTCTTCTCCATCTACATTATGTCTTTCTTTCTGGAAATAGGTAAGATAAACATAAAGACTTTTAAGAAATTTGTGACTCTAATTCACAGCCAGCCAGTCACAAGGCTTTGTCTGGAAAATTCCCTAAAGCAGAAGTGGCCAAATGAAGGTCACTAAGGAAGGAGCAAAGTGCTAGGTGGCACAAGGTGACATTAAGACACTTTATCACTACCGTCTCTGTCATTTTACACTCTCTTCAACCATGTCTAACAGATAAGCGTTTGCACTTCTTTAGAAGTACAAATACAATGACATTCTGTTTCTCCCTGTATAAGCCAAGTACAGTCTTATTTAGGAAAATCCTACCAAAATGGAGTTGTTTTCAAACTCAAGGAGTCAGAGATCCAAGGGAATTAAATATAGAAAGAAACATCTTTTTCCTAGATTCTCAAACCTTGTCCACTGTCTGGTTGTATAAAGATGGAGGAAAGTCCCTCTCCAAGATTCATGAAAGCAACACCACTGTGGGATTTCCCCCCCTTAATTCTTCTGTTCCATCTCTACTGGTTCTTTCTCTTTAGGATTCTCCACAGGTTCATCTTCTACTGGTGCAGCCACTGATCAAAACTAGAATGTTCTAAATAGTGATCTCATTGAAAAGTATGGAACCAACATCACTGGCAGTTAGGTCGTGACTGCTAACACAGCCCCCTCTTTCCAATCTGCCATATAATTATTTTGACAGAACTCCGAACTTCTATGGGAACAGAGGGTGGTAGAACTTTTGTGCCTCTTTATGATTAATGCTGTTTATAATCACACTTTGGTTTCTGGCAATTGAGTAAATAAAGGAAACTTATGAACATTAAGTAGTGGGAAAATGCTTGGAGACTAGATTTGGAATTGACCTGCAAATTCTCCTCAGGGGAGGGGAAAACTCCCTGTCTTAGTCCCTTCGGGCTGCCTTTACCAAATACCAGAGACTGAGTAGCTTATAAACAAGCTCACAGTTCAGGAGCCTAAGAAGCCCAAGATCAAGGCATTGGCAGATTTGGTGAGGCTTGCTTCCTGTTTCACACAGAAACTTCACACTGTCTCCTCACTTGTCCTGACACTGAGGAACAGGCAAGAGATTTCTCAGGGATCTTTTTATTTTTTATTGTTTTTTAAGTTTACTTATTTATTTTGAGAGACAGAGAGGGAGAGAGAGAGAGCAAGGGAAGGGCAGAGAGAGGGAGAGAGAGAATCCCAAGCAGGCTCCACACTGTAAGCACAGAGCCTGATGCAGGGCTTGAACTCATGAACCATGAGATCTTGACCTGAGTCAAAATCAGGAGTTAGACACTTAACTGACTGAGTCACCCAGGGATCCCTGGGGTCTTCTTTATAAGGGCTTTATCCTCATAGCCTAATCACTTCCCAAAGACCCCACCTTCTAATACCATCATATTGGGGACTGGGTTTCAACATATGAATTTGGGGGTGGGGGGCACAGTCTATATCACTTGCTCATTATGGCTTATGTTTTTCTTTAAATGGAACATTAGCATCTGAGGCATGAGCTAGTCTCTCCTCTTCATGGAGACCAAAACTAAAAGGACGAAAATGGCTTGAATAAGAAATTGCTGATGAGGCCAGTTGAACACATTAAAAATAATGAAATTGTTTTATGGACTTTGATACATCAGAATCGAAACATTAAGAACAGTAAAAGCAGCATAAACTTTAATGAACCATTCCCAATGGTTCCCAGATTTCCTTTGGCTGCAGATATATGAGCATTTACATAATGGTCACAAGCTGGACATCATGAATGCATTTCTCTACATTTCCATTGTTCTTGGTTTAAGAGATAGGACAGCGCAGGAAACAAATATCCGTGCCCAAGTGGCGCTTACATTCTACTGAAGGAGATAGGAAATAAGGCAAACAAGACAATCAAGTGTGTGTATGGTGATGAGCTTGTACCACGGAGAATGACAAAGCCGTGGAGAGAGATGAGAAATATATGGAAGAGCTGTACTTTGACTGTGACCAAGAAGACACCCTCAACAGACACATCAGCCATGCATTTTTCTTTTCTAGCAGTGGAGTGGCCTTGTGTTCATTTATTCACACATTTTTGTAATTTGCAGGGATCAGAGCAAACATTTTATGACCAGTCCTTGGGAGTGGTAAAAAGGTAGCTTAGAACAGTGAGAGAGATTATGCCATGCACAAGACCAAAATTGTTATCCTGGGCAGAACAGGTATATAGCGAACCAACTATCAAGATACTAATGCTAGGGTGCCTGGGTGGCTCAGTCCATTGAGCATCCGACTTTGGCTCAGGTCATGATCTCAGGGTTAGTGGGTTCGAGCCCTGCATTGGGCTCTGCGCTGCCGGCTAGCTCAGAGCCTGGAGCCTGTTTCAGATTCTGTATCTCCCCCTCTCTCTGACCCTCCCCTGCTCACGCTGTCTTTCTCTCTCTCAGAAATAAATAAAACATTAAAAAAAATTTTTTTTAAGATGCTAATGCTTCCCTACTGTAAAGGGGCATCTGTGGTTTGCAGACACTTTCGTATATAATCTTGAATTAAATCCTCTCAATATCATATGTGATAGGTATTACGATTACCCTGATCTTCTAGAATCTGAGCCTTGGTGAGGCAAATGGCTTTGGAACAGTGCTCAGAGTGCCAGTCTACCAAATACTCGTCCAGTGGGCTGTCTACTACCCTTAAGAGAGGTTTCAAAATGAGAAAAGTTGCTCCCCACCATTGTCTCCTTGAGGGACTCTGGTCTTGTCCCCTCTCTTGGTGCCACAGTTTCAGCACTCTGAGGGGACCCAATCCTGCTCAGATCCTTTGTTGTTAATGAATGAAATACAAAACCTCTCAAGTGTTCTTATTTGTCATGCAGCGTGCCGTCCTTTATGTTGCTAAATGACTACTTGGGAATAACACAAAATTGCTCAGAAATTTGCAGGCCGCTGGGTAAACTGACCTTATTTACAATTTTGAGACAAAATATCAGCAAAGCCAACCCATATTTTATTGGCACTAAATTACATGAAGGGCAGTTAGAAAGCTCAGTATTTGTCATTATGATTAAATTTAGGTGTCTAAAGACTATTAATGTTCTTTGGTTGTTAAATGGACAATAAAATTTGTAAAGCGGTATTGAAAACAGACTTTCATTGGGTTTTAAGATTTCATGGCCAAAGAGTTGAGAATCAGAACCGTTTGCCTTATTAAAAATACTAAATTGCTTTTAAATGGCTCTACAGAAACGCATTTTCCTATGCAATTTTCTGTGCAAAATTAAGTCTATCTATCTTGCTAAACAAAAATAATAATTTTGGAAATAGGATTTTAGTGCTGTTTCTCACTGATTATGTTTAAATTAGTTTCGAGGTAATCCCCTGGCAGTCTGTTTGTTCTTCTGCTTTTCTTGCACTTGATAGCTCAGTACCTGGGCCTCCCATGAACTTACTGTGTCTGGGAACCAAGTTCTTAGAGTCTAACGTTCAAGGATTCATGAGACTCCAGAGATGGGGGAAGGACTAAACAGTCACATCCCCGTGGTGGTCCTTCCATTCCTTCCTGGGTAGAATACCAGGAGCAGTGGCGTGAAGAAGTGAAGTGGCTGTCGGGTGCTTCTAAGATGTGTCATCAGACAGATGCCCTTAGACAGAGGCTAGCACTCACTGCGTGTCCAGTACGAATCGTCCCCATGTCCTCCTTCTTCCCAGTGTCTCCATCCAGGCAGAATGGAGGGCTGACCTTAAGAAAATGTGTACCAGCTGGGATAATGAGGAGAAACATATGTCGAGGAAGATGCCAAACACTAGCTGGGTGACAAGAACCAGATGCCAGTGCCACCAACCCCACAGCCTCCATATTGTTGTTCTTCACAGCGGTCTTGGGCCCTGGTGAGGTGGAGGAGAGTGGCCGCAAGCCTGGCTTTGGAGTCAGATGTGGGTTTGTGTCCCAGACCTCCAGAAATTCTCTGGGTGCCTCTGGGCAGATTAGCTCCCCTCTAAATCTCTGTTCCCTCAAACGTAAAGCAGAGATAACTGCTCCTCACTCACGGAGTTGCTGTAAGGGTTACTGAAGGCAATTCATATTTTCATGAGGGCTGTCTATGCATTTAGATACCAGAGTTGGCTGTTTGGGAGACAAATCTTGTGGAAGAGTCCACAAGGAAAGATAACCAAATTTTGTGTGAATACAGTCAGTTCAGTTTAATTACTAAAATGGCTAAGTGACTAAAAACCACTGTCCCTTTTGTAGTAAGTATCAGACACACCATTTATAGGTAAAAAACTGAGATTGAGAAAAGCAACATAACTCGCTCAAGAAAGCAAAGCTGATAAATGGCGGCACCAGGATACAGGTCAGCCCAGGATTCTCTCCAGAGTGAAGAGTACAGTCACTTGCTGTACCTGGGGACTGAGTTTGTGCCCGTGCACACACACAAGGATACACATATGGAACACATATGATCTGTGATACATATATCCAATATGTATGTGTGTGCACATACATGAACAGAGACACACAGACACGTGCACACACAAATACACACAACACACACAGAGAGACATGCACATGTATCTTACACAGCATATGTATCTTTATTCATTTGGATAATTGAGCCACAGCTTGAAATACGAAGGGTTTCTTTCCATAATATTCATTAAGTCTCCCTAAGCCTAGTTCAGAGGCCCATAGGGAGTATACACCAGGCAGTTCCCTAAAGAAGGAGAAGCATTTGTTTGCCTACATGCATCCATAGACTTCTCCTGCCTCGTAATTTGTGACCTTTTTTAAAGAAAGTCAACATGCTGTCCTCTCTTTTACCTGGTAATTTTAGGGACCCAGCACTAAGGATTTTCCTGAAACTCCTTTACTAATTTTGACAGTTTGCATATTCGACACAGTACCTACTGGCATCCTCATAATGAAGGAACATCCCAAAGTGGCGAAAGAAGAAAAAGCCTTATTGTGGTCTTGGTTCTGTGTCTTACCAGTTGTAAAACCTTGACAAGGTGTTTAACCTTTCTGAATGTTAGTTTCAGCAGCAGCAGAAAGAGAGGGTTGGACTAGACAAGTTCTAAGATCCCATCCAGTACTGAAATTTGGGAGTTCTGTCAGCAGACAGTATCATGTTACAGTATCCCTGACAGCATTGTGTTTCATGGACCACCTGATTTCGGTGATGGAAACTTACACTCTTCCCACCCACCCAGCTTGCTTAAGTTAGCTGTTCTACACAGTAACAGTATATAGTCCACATCTCTTCTTCCAAAAGGAAAGGGATGGGAAGATGATCTTTAAAGTGTAGCTTCAAAGAGTCTAAGAGAAATGATGCTTTGAAAGTGCCGAATTTTCTTCCTGCTCTGTAAGGGGAAATCAGAAATGTCTGTGAAATCTGTAGGACAGACATTCAAAACTAGGCCAGGCTGGTGGATGTGGCTGGCCTGTCTACACTCACTCCACTTCACAGTAGATTACAACCAGAGACCCGACTTCAACTCCTTAAGGAGGACATGCTCTCCCAAAGCCTGCCAAGCCATTGTGGAAACGAGTTCGGTGTGGGGGACACTTCCATCATCAGTTCATCATCCATGCATGCTATGTGAAGAAATAAATGTTCTCAATTAAGATGAATTAGTTCATAGCAAAAACTGTCAACTCTCTGGTGCCCCAGACAATAATTCACTTGGGAATACTGTCAACTTGAAGACAGACTCACTCCATAGGCCTAAGTAATAAAAATGGTGCCTCAAATGGGTTCCATGGAATTGCCATGTAATCTAGTCTAAGCAGGAATAATGCTGGCCCCTCTTCTATTATTGAACACCATCAAGGAAGAGATACTCTCATTACTTAATGTGTTAACCCTGGGTCATTTGAAAATCCTGTTAGAGCAGTTTAAAAAAATCTTCTGGGTCAAGTTTGGCAGAGCCTGGGCATAACTATAAGGCCATCAAAAGAAAGGAAGGAATGAGGAAGGGGGGAGAGAGAGAGACTGACAGTTTTCATTTTGCCCTGTTTCTTGTGTGACTATACAGATTGTTAATTATGCTTTACTTAAAAACCATAAGCTGACCTTTTTCATTTAATGAACAAAGGTGTGCTGGTTGCATAAAAAATAGGTACAACGGCCTTAAAGAAAGTCTATCCAATACCTATGTATGAAATTGTGGCTCACGTTCTGCTTCAATAGTGTTATTGTTTATTAGTTGTCTACTACATGGCGAATGCTCTATATTATTTTTAATCCTCACAGCTGTACCCTGAGGTAAGTATTTTGTGTGTGTGTGAATTGACAGTCCTGAGGGTGCTTATATGACATGTTTAGTTAGGGTTGCACAACTAGCAAGTAGCCAGCTAGAATAGGAAGCCCCATTGTTTTGAGTCCAAAGCTGATAAGCTTTTAGTGCAACTCTGGGTGTCCCTCCTACAATTTTTAAAAACTTTTTAAGGCTTATTTATTTATTTATTTTGAGAGAGAGAGAGAGAGAGAGAAAGAGAACAAGAGGAGAGGGGCAGAGAGAGAGGGAGAGAGAGAGAATCCCAAGCAAGCTCCATGCTGTCAGCGCAGAGCCTGATGAAGGGCTCGGTCTCCCCAACTGTGAGATCATGACCTGAGCGGAAATCAAGAGCTGAGATGCTCATCTGGCTGAGCCACCCAAGTGAGCCATCCTTCCTACAGTTTTCATTCAGGTCTTAAGTGGCGAGATTTTAAATGAGTTAATGCAAGAAAAAAGAACAAAGTTGATGAGTCCTTTACTCTCGGTTATACATGGTAAGTGATGTTAAGTGTTTGGAAGTGAGTTTGCAAGCACTGGACAGAGGTGAAGAAGGACCAGAAAGAATACCAGCTGTGGAAATGGACAGTATCAGTCACTGCATGGTTAATCCCATATGAGGAACCCAGAAACGCTTCCAAATTCTTTTTGTGATCTTGGAATTGTATTTGTATCTACTGCTAGAAATCATATCAGGTCTTTGGAAACAAAACAGAATCAATGCCCATCCCTTTTTTTTTTTTTTTGAGCTCCTGCTGTTTTGTGGTGGTGTGAATAATAATTCATGCTCTGCATCACCAACAGGCTCAAACTAATCAGAATAGCAATTATTTTAAACTCTAACAGGAGAGGTGAACACACTGCTGACATCCAACTTGGTTTTCATTCCTTGTTCTAGTATACAGCTAAAACATTCACGAGCATTGTGATAGAAAGTGTACGTAACCTGGGTGACAAACCATTTCGTGTAAAAATTATATGCTGGAATCTCTGACTTCTTTGGAGATGTAAGTTCAAATGATCAAAGAGCCAGGCAAGTCCTTTAACATCACTTGTGAAATTAGGGAATTGGAATAGGTGACCTCGGCCTCTGGAACACGGAAATATAAAGGGTCCTCTGATGGACCCTTCATTTTCAGCAGAAATGTCAGCTTGGTTTCCCTGGTCCCACTGCTTGAAGTTTAGGGCTTTGACTTTAATCAAGTAGAATATCTGCCTTACAGTACACGTTAGATAAATCGGGTAATTATACCAACTTGACTGAAGCTCACTTAAGACATGTAATGCTTAAGACACACCGTCTGATGGTCACATTAACTAAATTCAGTAACTGCTCTTCCTTGCTTTGAATTAGATATTAAGAAAGTAAAGCTTCTTTAACTTCCTATCAGAGTCCTTTTCAAAACTCCCCTCACTGAATTATAATTTAGTTATAGTTTTAATTTTTATCTTTAAAGTATAATATTTAAAAAGTATTCTTTTATCTTTCCTTAGAACAATTCATAATGTCACTCACTATAAAGAAAACACGATAAATTCCTACTTTAAAGAAATTTTATTTTCCCAGGAAATTAATTTTTATCACTTCTGCAGTTAGAAAATCATAACTGTATAATTCGATGTCTCCTTATTTGCTCTGGCTGTCAGAAAGCTTCCTTGATTTTTCTCCCACAACTGATCAAAATTCACTCAATTCAGGTGTCTGGAAGCATCCTTTATTTATGCTTTCTTTGGACATTTGTGTCCTATTTTATCTTAATGTATGTTATGCTCTATTAGTAGGTACAGATCCACTCAGATCCTCTTAGAAGTAGTAAGAGTCTAAACTAAAATCCTTTTTAGTTTTAAATAACAGCAGATCTCTCCTGTTGACCATTACTTTTCTAGCACTTAGGACAATGTTAAGCAATGATATGTATTTGTAGAAAAGAATGAATGAATTTATGTGTGAATCAATGTTTTTCAATCCACATGAAACTGGATTAAAAGCCTGCTCTCACTATATTGTACACCTATGTCTGATCTAGAAGAAAATCTATATAAATACATACAGACTCTCATACAGGTATTTGCCATGTTTCAAAAATTTTCAGCCATATGTAATTCATATATAATAAATATAAATACACAGTACATGCAGATACTCATATGCATGTATTTGCATGCCTAAAATATTATTTTTGTATGTTGCAAATTGGATGAGCAAATCTATATTTAAAATGGCTTTTTCTGTCAGTTTTCTCAGTCGAATTTTACTGGTATTTAGCTGATAATCCTGATCCTATCTAAGAAAGAGGAAAGGCACAGGCCATGAGGAAGAAAGGGTTACAGAAAGTTGTAGAGAGAAAACTATTTGGGGCCTTATGGGTAGGTTAGGCAAAGCAAATATAGAGCATTAACTTAAAAATGTCAGTGGTGGCAGGATAAAATGTTGAATCAGGTAGCTTCGACCCTGTTTTGGAAAGACGCAGGCCAGCTACACAGGGGAGGGAGTGGGAGAGGGTGGGAGAAAGAAGCAATTATCCTCTGGCCCTTGGATATGCTTTAGCTGATATTTCTGAAAAGAATATTGGCCTGTTGAGCTGTTTTTCTCTTAAATTGCTTATTACAAAATCTTGAGGAAAACACTGCGCTGAAGGGTTCCAGAATGATTCAGCGCTCTTATTTGTAAGCCTGAAGTCACGTCTCTGATGCAGCTTTTGTCTGGAGAGGCAGCAGCTCAGCTCTGCAAACAATGCTCCATCACTGAATCCAGTAGCTCTTTGTTGAAGTCCGCTGCTGAGATGTGAATACAGTTCTTCTAGTGGCTGCTTACAAATCAACGCCAAGAGGCACGGAGGGCTTTGCATCCCTAGGCGAGAGCCTCCGTGCACTCTTTTCAGTGGGGGAACCATTTCGGCCTCACCCAAAGTGGTGGAAAGAGGAGAAAACATAGCCACCACCACCATATACACACATCCCAAAGGCAGAGGGCAACCTCCTAAAAGTGACTTGCAGCATGAATTCTTGCTGTTCCGTCTGCTGTCTTGGTAAAGACCGTGTCATTCTGATTCCTGCGACCAAAAGCCACTTACCTGAACCAACAGGTGTTGACACCCCCCTCCCCCACCCCGTTTGTCTCTCCCGTCTTGCCGTGGTCTGAACATGTCTGTCTGGGTGTTGCGTCTTCTGTGCTGGGAGAGCATCTTAGAATGGAATCTAGCCCAGCGCTAAAAAGGAGCTGACTGATCAGCTCTTCTGACTGCCCTTATGTTGATAAACAAGAAACCAAGAACAGAGAGGGAAAATGTTTCATCCAAGGTCACACAGAGCCTGTTTTAGAATTGTTGACCCTTCCCAAACTTTATAGTATGGCTCTCGTTTTTCTTCTGTAGTTTGCATTTGTAGAACCAACCCTTTAGTACGTATTCTATCCATGCCTGTCCCCCGATCTTACCTAAGGACCCCTGAGCCTCTTGACAATGTGATACTTTAGGATCAGACAAAGCAAAGACCAAAACTTTCCTGAGCCAACACCTCTGCAGCACTGAATGAGTGAACGGTCTCACCGTTGGTGGACAGTTTCCTGTTCACACATGCCGCACAGCAACCCTGTACAGTATATATCCATGAACCCATTTATGAGATGCGGAAACAGAGGTTGGGATTCAGACCCTGACCTACAGGTTCTGATTCCAGACTCAATCCCCCCATCTTGTCACACTTGTGACTCCAGAGCTTAATGCCTGTAGGCCATAGGCTTATTCCTGTTCTTCACACTATGCTCTTGCCTCAGGGCTTTTGCACAACCTGCCCCCCCCCCCCACACACACACAAGAAAGGCTTTCCTTCTGTCTGGATGTTCTCACCATTAATGTATCAGCTCCCAGGTCACCTCTTCAGAGGAGTTTCTCAACCACCTGTCACTAGTGTGAGATATAAGCCCAGTGACCCAATCAAAGGAGGGATGCGGAGACGTGGAGACTCGAAGCCCAGTGAAGCTAGGGTTTAATCAACCTTCTTGCAAAAGAAGGTATCTGATGGACAGGCACACTCAGGGTAGTTACAGCAGATAATTTATCTCCCAACATACAAGTCCCTCCCCTGATTCCTCATTGACTGAGTAATACAGAGGTTACAGCCTTACCTGGATGTCACCTATGCCCTTGTAAGGCACAAAGTAGTCTGATTGGAACAAATGTACATTCCCTGAGATGACTCAGAGACTTGTAGTCCCTCCTTTGTTCTTTGGGGTGTGCTTATCCTGTGCAAATCCTGTGAAAATTGGCCCATGAAACAAAGAAGAGGAAAAGACCAGAAACTAGTATGTCCAAGGGTTTGGGACTCCATCGTTGGGGGAGGGGGTTCCTATTTCTTTCCATTATGGTGGAAACCTATTGTTAACTAGACAGCACAGTTTTGATATTTCTGAAAATGAATCATCTCCCTTTCTTCTCACACTACTACACTACTTGACTTCACTATCTTCCTAGCCCATATCGGTATCTGAAATTATGAGGTTTGTTCATTTGTTTTATTTGATTGCTATCTATCTTTCCTGGTCAGAGTGGAAGTGCTGGGAGTTTTATTTGTCTATATTTCCAATGCCTAGAAATGTCCCTGACACATAAGTTATTACTAAATATTCACTGAAAAAAAAATGAATGGCACAAATAAAGTCACTCTTTCAACCACCCTATTTCCTTTAAAGATTGACTACAGATACTGGTCCAGGTTAGGGGTTCAGCCTAGACTTGTGTACAAAACAGGGATTTAAAATATTTTTAGAGTTCCGACCCATATATTTAAATGCATTTGTTCCATGCTTTAACCAGATTTAAAAAAAAAAACAAAAAACAAACAAACAAACAAAAAAACGGGCCACAGACTTACAAGTAATGGGAGGGAAAGAGATATTTTTAAGATGGTTTTATATTGAAGAAAACCCTCACCACAGCTCCATTGGGATTATTATTTATGGAAAAGTAAAATGCCTCTGGCTGACAAATTTGATTGTCAGCATCCACTGTAACCAGCCTACCCCTTAAGAAAAGTGTACATCACTATCTCAAAAATAAACGTTAAAGAAAAAGGAAGAAAAGGGACGCCTGGGTTGCTCAATCAGTTGAGCATCCAACTTTAGCTCAGGTCATGATCTCACAGTTTGTGAGTTTGAGCCCCGTGTCGGGCTCTGTGCTGACCGCTCAGAGCCTGGAGCCTGCTTCAGATTCTGTGTCTCCTTCTCTCTGCTCCTGCCCTGCTCATGCTCTCTCTCTCTCTCTCAAAAATAGATAAACATTAAAAAAAGAAAAGCATACATGAACAGTGAGGGAATAGATATGCTCCATCTAAATGAGCTAATCCTCCCATCCAAAGCAGATTTCACTATACAGAAGCATATAGCTTCTTTTAAAAATTCCATTTATCAGGGCGGCTGGGTGGCTCAGTTGGTTAAGCGTCCAACTTCAGCTCAGATCATGATCTCTTGGTTCTTGGGTTCAAGCCCCGTGTCGGGCTCTGTGCTGACAGCCAGCTCAGATCCTGGAGCCTGTTTCAGATTCTGTATCTCCCTCTCTCTGTGACCCTCCCCTGCTCATGCTTTCTCTCTCTCTCTCTCAGAAATAAATACAACATTTAAAAAAATTAAAAAATAAAATAAAAATTCCATTTCTCTTGTCATCAGCACTAATGATGGGGTTTAGGAATGGTGGGGGTTCAGAGATGACAGCCAAGAAAGAATTCTTGAAACTTCCTTAGTGTTAAAAAGGTGATTTTATTAAAGCATGAGGACAGACCCATGGGCATAAAGAGCTGAACTCGGGTTAGGAGAGTGACTGGTTATATACTATGGAGTTGGGGGAGATAAAGTCAAGAGAGTTTCTGAAGGGATTTTCATATGCCAAAGAAGACACAGGATGCAGGAGGGCTAGGCATTGTCAAGCTAAGGTTGTTTTTCCCTCTGGCAAAGCATCGACATTAAGACGATAGTTACTGGAGAAATGTTATACTCTTTATTTGCCTCAAATATTTGTCAATGAGCTGCAGGTTATAAGGAAATTTAATTTTACGGCCATTTCCTTCTCGTCTTTGTTCCCCACGTCACTATGGAGGAGTGATGTGGGGGCTCCAGGAAACGGAGTCTACAGGTTTCTTGTTTATTTATCTTACTGGTAAGATTGCCTTTTTCTTATAATTTGCTCAGGTGTTTGTAAACTGATGGAGACTCATGTCTTGCATGGCTGATCTCTATCTGTTTACCATTTGTTTTCGCCCTTCCTTTGTTCTTGGGCAGCCTGGAGTGCTTGAGGAGTGTCACACACATGCCACCTGGCGGTGGGGGGCGTGCTAGCTTGTGCTTTGCCCTCCGCCTGCCTTATGCTCCCTCATCACTAAGGAGTAAATTAGTCATGGCTAGCCTCAATAGTCAGGAGGGGAAACTGAAGCGCGTGGAGAATCTGTGCCCAGCAACACGTAAATCACTTCACGAAGTCCCTTTGTTGTCAGTGGTGGGCCTATTTACGGGGGTCTTGCTGAGAGTCACAACAGAGAGAAGGAAACATGGGCAAGCAGATGAGGGGTGCTGAGTAACTGCAATCACTTTGTATTGTGTGAACCAAAGCCACGATTCAAATTTTAGATACTAAGCATACATCGCCACTTTGCCAGCATTTCAACTCGCAAACCTCGAGATCAGAACAAAGGCTCGTCAAGTGATCCTGAGACCAGGAAGGCAGGCAGGGGGCAGGGGGTGCTGAGGGTGGGGAACAGCTCCTGAAAAGCTGCCTTCCTTCTGTTTGCGATGCAGAGAGATAGATGTTTGCCACCAGAATGAAAAGGATCCCGCTTCTCAACAGGGCCAATATAAATCACCAATAGAGGATTTTCCCGAAGACGAAAGGAAATTCTTGCAGAAGAAGAAACTAGAGCCATCCATCCATTCCCCAAAAGAGCATTCTGTATTTTATACATGATGTACACAGAGGGTTATTTTCAGAAGAGTATTTTAGGAGTATTTAAGGAGAATATTTTAATGAGTTTAGATTTTATCAGATTGGATTTCTGCTGGACAAACCACAGAGAATTTTTCCACTGGAAACATTGGGTCAAGTTAGTTTCAGTGAAGCAGTGGAAAGAGGTTCAGATTTCATAAGCAAGTCACTTAAACTCTTCGAGGCTTGGTTTCATCTTTAAAATGGAGAACATAATACCTCCATGACCAGATTGCTAGAAGGATGAAGATTAGGTGGGATGTGTATGTTTACTCATGTGCATGGGAGTAAGCACTCAGTAACTGAACCTGAACTCCCAGTTAGATCACAGCAGTATATTAAGAGAATCCAGACGGTCTTCTTATCCTGCTCTGCATGTGAGGCAGGCTTTGGTACATGTCTACCCTTATATAAATTTCAACATTTTCCTAGGACATAACATTGAGCTGTTTGTTGAAAATTACAGGGTTATTGCTGCCCAAACAGTTCCTTCAAAGCTCAACTTCCTACACTCTAGGAGGCTAATTCAGACGCAGCTGCTGATATTTACGAAGTGTTATCAGGGCCCTCAGGCCAATCTTAGAACCTGGTGTGCTCACAATCCACCCTCTATAACTAAACCATCTAAACTAGCAGGAGGCATCCACACCTGCGGAGTATCAATTCCACTTGTTGAAGGTTTATTTCGGAGGTGCTCAAGTGTATAGGGAGTATGCTTCCCTACTGCAGAGGCCTGGAATTCTGTTCATCCTACAGTCAATGAAGGGTAAGAGTACACTGAATTTCAAGATATTTAGCCTGACTTGGAGTTATTTTGCAAAGACAAAGCTTGGGGCATAAACACATGACTAATTATGTCAAGTTACAATCATTTAGGAACAGCTCACATGAAGAAACTTTAAAAAGATAAAGAGATGAAACTACACAGTCTGTTTTCAGCTTTAAACTGATTTGTTTTGCTAATAATCAGACTTACATGGAACGAGAACTCCTTAGTGGATTTTTTGTTTCGACACTGGCCACATCTGCTGAGAAATACTTCTGATACAAGAGACATATTTTTTAATGTTTATTATTTTTGAGAGAGAGAAAGAGTGTGAGCAGGAAGGGGCAGAAAGAGAGGGAGACACAGAATCTGAAGCAGGCTTCAGGCTCTGAACTGTCAGTACAGAGCCCGATGTGGGGCTCGAACTGACAAACCATGAGATCATGACCTGAGCCAAAGTTGTACACTTAAAATGACTGAGCCACCAAGGTGCCCCCAAGGAGCTATTTCTTGAGCCAACCATCCTAACAAGGTCCATGATGGCCTCAGCTGGTAAGGATTGTTCTTTCACCCAGGGGTTCATTTATTCCAGACAAGGTTGAAAGTGAGTGAGTTGCCTTCTTGTGTCCCTTCCAGCATGGTGACCCATCACATGTCCCTAGCCCCCCAAGTATGGGCTGAAACTAGCACTGGTCCTATGGGGGCAGAATGGCCCATAGCTGTCTGTGGCTTGGAATTGGGGGTTGGGGATAATTAACAGGGTCTATGTAGGTATTTTCTCCATCTCTGAACAGGCCAGCAGTCCAAGTTACAAATCTATAGCAATCTTGAACTCAGACTTTGTGCACAATGACATTGATATCCAATGCATTTATTTATCTAGGGACATAGAATAAAAATTAGAGAGCAGTCAAGTCTCTAGGACTTGATGTGGGTGTGTAGGCACACTTTATTCTAGATATTGAGTCTCCACACTAATTCAAATCCCCACCAGCTCATGAACAAGGACCTCTCAGTATATCCCTAGGCTTGCTCTCAGGCCTTTGCCTGCAGGGACTAAGGCAGACCAGAGACCAACAGCAAGCCTTACACTCTCCTGAAGGATAACGAGCTTCCCAGGGACGTTTTCACAATCCAAATAAATTTTGAAGAAAGCTTCAAGAAGGAAAGTTCTTAGAAAGAGCTGGCATGATGTCAAAGACACAGGCATTCTAATAACAGAATAATTTTACTGGACTGAACAGACAGTAAGGAGTCATGTCTCTTAAGGAGAATAAGGACAGATTAAACATTGTATAGTTGTGACCCCCAAAATCAATTATACTAACATGGGAAATGGGAGACATGACCTAAAAATGGCATTGAAAGAGTGAGTTGTTGTTGATGTAGAGGTATAAGTTCTCTGTAGGACAGTGTTTGAGATGGCTACCAAAAGTTCAATGTGTACATTAGTGAGAGTGGATGGCATCCAGAATGTCAAAGGTAAAAGACCTTCTTCAGTGCCAGTGGATTAGATGCCTCTTGAAGTTACACTCAGCTCCATGTACCATATTCTAAAACAGAAGGAGGACTTAGTGCTCAGAGGAGCATGGCCAGCTTGACAAAGGAACCTGGAGAAAGGACTGAGGTTGACATGACAGTGGCCAGCTTCAACTGCGTGAAGGAACATCATATGGAGTAAGAGTGGACCTATTCCCTGTGGCCTAAGAGCCTATGGCACCTGGGCAAATGAACGTGACCTAACACAGAGCCCACTAAACCTTGGGTTGTGGGATCATGAACTCTCCAGTAGCTAAGACTCTCAAGTATGGGACAGCTGACCATCTGAAAGTAGACAGATTTTAAAGGAATTCACCTTAAGCAGAAAGGTGACCTGAGCAAGCTCTGAAACCCTCTCAATGCTTTAAGTCCAGGTATCTTCTAATAGTCACCTGTTTCATTGGATAAAAGCAAATACTTGCATTTTTTTTCCTGTGCTTTGGCAATGCACAGATCTAGCAATCTGAGTAAATTGTGTTTTGAGATCTTAGTGTAAGGAATTATTTTGCAATATACTTAGTGGAAATTTTTCTGATATCTTCTACTTGTCATCAGAGAATCTGTATAAAGTAAATACTTCCCAAAATTAGGTTATAGGAAAATATTTACAGCACTTCTCCAAAATTCAGAAGAAAAGACAAATTCTTGTTTGGGAATGAATCTTTGGGTCACTGAATTTATTGGCATATAAGAAACTGTTAAGAGTAGAAAGAGATGAATAAATGTTTTCTCACTAGAAATAATATATAAAGGGGGAAATGGAGGGGTGCCTGGGTGTCTTAGTTGGTTAAGTGTCAACCTTTGGCTCAGATCATGATCTCATAATTTGTGAGTTCAAGCCCTGCATCGGGCTCTGTGCTGACAGCTCAGAGCCTGGAGCCTGCTTCAGATCTGTGCTACCCTCTCTCTCTCTGCCCCTCCCCTCCCCTGCTGGTGCTCTGTCTCTCAAAAATGAATAAATGTTGGGGGGCCTGAGTGGCTCAGTCAGTTAAGTGTCCAACTTCACCTCAGTCGTGATCTCACGGTTTGTGGATTCAAGCCCCACATCGGGCTCTGTGCTGACAGCTAGCTCAGAGCCTGGAGCCTGTTTCAGATTCTGTGTCTCCCTCTCTCTCTGACCCTCCCCTGCTCACACTGCCTGTCTGTCTGTCTGTCTCTCTCTCTCTCTCTCTCTCTCTCAGAAATAAATAAAACATTAAAAAAAAAAAGAAGAAGAACTGTTAAAAGTGAAAAAAAGGTCGAGGGGGGAGGACTGGAGAAAAAAGAAGTTTTTAGAGCCCTGAGTGAGCAAGACAGTAAAAGCTATTGGGTTTAACTCAAGCCCTATATATCAAATGGGGGAAGTTAGGGAAGAGATACAGGAAAGCAAGAGAATAAAAAATTCAATCAAATCTGTTTGTAGTTATTCCTCTTAAAATGAGGAGGGTTGATTTCAGAGATTGCTAAGGTTTCTTTTGTCTTAAACATTTTACGATTCTGTCAGAACCTTTGAAAGCAAAAAAAAAAAAATTGGAAATCTACAATTGAAGAGAACTTTTTGTAATTTCTGTATATCAGGTTGCAAAAAAAAAGTGATAGCTATAGAGGAGAAAGCCCATTCAATCCAATGAGCACAAATCTTTGTGCTCAGAAACTAGAGCGATACCAAATCAAATCAATCCCACTTGGAAACAAAAAGGAATAAACTTTCATAAAGAACTTCGGCCCAAAACAAGGTGTGTTGAATATAGAAAACCACACAGTGATCAAACTTCACAGTTATTGGTTTCTATATTACATGGGGCTGCAGAGTAACATTTGTGGGATGTAGGTCATATGGATGGTGGTGTGGTTGGCAGATGTCATCCTCTATCCACTCAGTCATACTCCTGGAACGCATCTGATCATTCTCATTATTCCCTTAGTGGGAGGATACTCTTGCAAAGAAAAAAAAAATGGACTAATGATAGGTAAATACCTAGAAGTAATTGAAAGTCAGACCCTTCCTCAGAATTAATAGCAATACACATTCCTCAAACTGCTTTCCATTACAGACTTGTGACAACATAGGCCAGTTTCCCAAATTCTTGAGTGAAGAGCTAGATGTAAACCAGGGTGTTTGGTTCAGAACTGCATGGCTGATCTCTGACAACTAGAAATGGACATAAGAACTTACTACAGTCAAGTAGAAATTTTAAAATAGCCACAACCATTATGCCCTCTCTTTATTTATTGTTTTCTATTTTTAGTTGTTCCCCAAAGTCTTGAGAAAGATCACACAGCTAACGTGACCAAAAATGTATCAGCTTTAGAAAGTAAACCATATCTAGAAAACAAATTACAATATAAACATGGTGCATCAGTGTTTTCAAATTCCTAAAAAGGGCAACATTGTACTTATATAGCACTAGGCATTAGAAATATTCTCATATTCAAACTTTGAATCAGTATGTGATAGATGCTGTACTTCTCAACTTGCTTCAACAAGACATTTCCTGGGCTGTTAGATCAAATCCCAGTTCAGCCACTTACCAACTGTGTGATTATTTGAGAAAGTCACTTAAATCCTCTGAGCTTCAGGTTTTTGTATGTACAAGAGGATTAATAGTGCTACCTTATAGCATTATTGTAAGGATTCAATAAGATCAGATATGTGAAAAAGTTGAGTGCCTGTCACTTAGTAAACACTCTATCACATTCCCTCCATTTTTCTTTTCTTAAAATCAAGCAACTTAGGAAGGCTGTGGTGATAACAACTCATTTAAACACAGTATAGATTCTGTGAAATCAGGATGCTCAGATCATATTGATTTACTATCTGCCTTCTGACAAGCAATAGAGAAGGAATATGGCACATCTGTCTGAAAAGGGGTTCACGGTTTCACAAAGACTAACATTTCCTCTTCCAGTCCTTACCACTGGAATGTGGGAGTTAGGAAACTCATTTGACCGATGAGGAATTGAGGCTCAGGAAGGCCAAGCATTGCTCCCAAAGAAGCAATAAGAACTAGAAATTGTCTTAAGTCTTCTGACCTAGGTGTCCCCTCTATCCTGATGACTTCTTTTTCTGGTTGATCAAACATCCCCGAGGCCAAACCCTGGGTGCCTCTGGAGGGACGCACTCTAACACCTGGTCTACATTAGATGCTGGGTTATCTGCAGGTGCCAAGGTGAGGATTCCCTTTCATGATCAGTTGTGCTGATGCTGCCTTTGTGTTCGTATCCCAGAGCAGAGTCAGTGCAAGTTCTGTTATGTCAGTAGCTGAAGTGATGCTCTCTCCTCTGTGGTTTTAATGATGCGGCTCTTTTTGTAGTTATATTTAGGAAGTCCAACAGGTCTCAAGGAAACCATTTGAAGGGCCATGGGAAGGATTAGTCGAATATAGCTTATCTTTCCATGAGTGGAATCCATAAAGCTGCAAAGGAGGATTCTAACATAAGAAGATCCATTGCCTGGGATCCTATAAAAGGAAACCCACCAAACTGCCTGTTTCTCTGTTAATGCAGAGGAGGGATCGGAAAGAAGTATGTAGCCTCCGGTACGCCTAAGCTGGCAAACGTACGGAACTGGCACATTACTATCGTGTTTGCCGTCACAGAAAGGATGCGCCAGGTGTTTTTTGGTTTTGTTTTTTAATGTTCCCCTGCTCTTCGCAGGGACAAAAGTTTTAGTCCTGAGGGTGATGGAGAAACATCATTTCTTTTTCCTTCTCTTTCCTTGTGAATCATACATGGCAGTCAGTGGTCATTTTTAAGATTTAAATGGCATCTGAGTCGGAGATTAAAATTTATAAAGAGCAGTGCGATCCTAGGAAAAAAGATGGGAAGGCACTTGAAATGCAATAAAACAGATGGGCCCTCCCATTCCAGACTTACGTGTTAAAATATTTCAGACACAAGGGTGCCTGGGTGGCTCAGTCAGTTAAGCGTCTGACTTCGGTTCAGGTCATGATCTCATAGTTATGGGTTCAAGCCCTGCACTGGGCTCTGCATTCACAGTGCAGAGCCTATTTGGGACTCTTTCTCTCTCTCTGCTCCTTATTCACACTCTCTTTCTTTTCATATATTTATTACAGACACCTTGTAATGCTGGAAGCCTACAGAAGGAAACTTCTCTGTCCCTCTCTATCTCTCTCATACACGCACACTTATTTTGCATTGCACACTTACAGATCATGAAGATAACTCCAGAGGGCAAGATTAAATTTTGTTTCTAAAAGCCTAGAAAGTAACCTTAGGACCTAACATGTTGGCTAATCAATTAAATAATGACAGGGAAACACAGTACAATCCCAAGTGCAGGAAAATAATGAGAACTACCATGATAATCATTATCTTGAAAAATTCTCACTTTGAAGAGATGATCTAATTATTCCCCTGCACGTCCCTCATGGGAAAGGTGTTATTATCCCATCCTGAAGGCAAATATAATGTCTGCTCTCGATTTATATGTGTCATTTCTTCGGAGAAGCTTCACTATTTGCTTTCTTATTCTTCACAATGAGTCTTAGACACCTCAAATTAAGTAATTTTATAGAATTAGAGGCAGAATAACATTTTTAAAATTAAAATCCATGTTTTCCAAGCTGCTTTAATCATATATCCGATGAAATTACAAAATGTCCAAAAATATAGAATATATTAGCTTACAAAGATCATACACAAAATAAATATATCCAAAAGTCTAGAGCTTTTCCTGAGCTTCCATGGGGGTATTTTTGCAACTCTCCCATCTTTGGGATGGGGAGTTAGGGAGAATAGGAGTCGAGGAATTAACAGGGTTCTCTTCTTCCTCTTTCTCTCCAATAAGTTCTAACAATGGCTGCTCTCACAGTGAGTTCTTCCTGGACCCAAAGGATAGGGTGAAAGAGAAATGGGAAGAAAGGTTAGAGGAAAAAAGAAGAAATGGATAAGCATATAAGAAAGGAATGGGTAGTAGAAACACTGAGTGGTTATCCTTGAATATCAACATCATGACCCAGGAGGGTTCTGGAGGGACTGTATTAGTTTGCCAGGGCTGCTATAACAAAAGACCACATCCTGGGGAACTTAAACAACAGATTTTTCTTTCTCACAGTTCTGGAAGATAAATGTCCAAGACCAAAGTGTTGGCAGGTTTGCCTTCTCCTGGGGCTTCTCTCCTTGACTGGGGAGAAGGGCTGCCTTCTTGCTGTGACTTCACATGGTCCTGCCTTTATACACACGCATCCCTGGTGGATGTCCCAACATCCTCTTCTTATAAGGATACCAGTCTGATCAGATTAGATGAGGGCACCCGAACAGCCTCATTTTAACTTAGTCATCTCTTAAAGGCCCTATTTCCAAATATAGTCACATTCTGAGCTTAGGGCTTCACCATACGAATCTGGGGGAGATAATTCAGCCCATAACAAGTGCTTTTATTTAAAATCATCTCCGGCTTTCAGGCAAGATACTGAAAAAAAGTGCAAGATATATGCAATAAGTGTACAACATGACACTGAAGGAGATGGGTGTTAAAAGATAAACTGAGGCACATTAAAACTTTCAAGAGTTTGAGCATATATGTATTCAAGTCAGGCAAAGCCAACCCAAAGTGGTTTAGGGGCACTCTGCCAACAGGAGCTAGGGGAAAGGCCTTTATAGAGCAGAGGTGGAAGCAAAGCAAGGAAATTATTTGATTGGCCATAGCTGAAGTGGTTGCCTTATTTGGTAACGCCTAGGTGGAGGCTTGTGATTGGTTGCTCTAAAATTTTGTTTTCGGGGTGCCTGGATGGCTCAGTCAGTTAAGCATTGGACTTCGGCTCAAGTCATGATCTTACAGTTCGTGAGTTCGAGCCCCGCGTCGGGGTCTGTGCTGACAGCTCAGAGCCTGGAGCCTGCTTCAGATTCTGGGTCTCCCTCTCTCTCTGCCCCTCCCCTGCTCATGCTCTGTTTCTCTCTGTCTCAATAATACATAACACATAAAATAAATTTTTGTTTTCTCAGACACAACTGTATTTATGGAAATTGATCTGGTTTAGGTTCTGATTGGATTACATGGATTACCAAAGCATTCGAGCTGCCCTTTGGGCCTCCTACAGCGACTTTAACATGGTAACAATGCTATCTTACTCTAGTCAGTTACACATTTTACAACCAGCTGGCTGACTTGAATTCCCTACCTACTTAGTCTCCAAAGGTGATTCCATTCATCTGCTGGAGGCTTCCTGCCAACACTTTGTTGGTGATGGTCCAAAGCCTCCAAGGGGAGTCTGTTTTCTCCACAGGTCCCCAAAGTTTGTTTGCATGATGATGCTGACCATGTGCTCACTGAAGAGAGAGCGAGCCATTGCCTCGTCTCTCTTCTATGAGAGAACAGGTGACAAACCGAGACTTTTTTTCTTCTCGCATTTTGTGAGACACACTTTTCCCTCAAAGCTCCTCTGCTTTAAGGATTTTCCTAGGAACGATCTGCACCAGATGGCTTCACCACTGGAATGCCTCACGGAGAGCACATGCATTTGTCCTTCTTGGTATCTCAGGTCACACAGTCAGCTGGGAAGTCTGACAACCTCACTTGCTGCTGCCAGGGGCATTAGATGGCCAAAGGAAAGGAGGATCTTTGATGACAAGATGTGTGGGGGTTGGGAGTGAAGAAAGTCTTCAAGGAGTTCTTCCCACGTGAAATTATATTGGCCACCACTTCAAGAAGAGTTGACCTCCAGTGTCCCAGTCTTGAAATATGTGAATGGGGGCTGTATCCCATTACAAATGAAGTCTGTTTTAGAATGCTTTTATTGATTTCCTGGTTCCTTTAAATAATAAGTGTGGTGTATTTATGTACTAATTATAGGATGTAACTGGCAGAATTGTGCCGTGTATGTATGTATTATGCAATTAAGTAGTTGCATAAAGTCAGTGGACATTTGTACATGCATTATTTCATTTAACAAGCACTTAGCCACCTTATCCCACGTGCTGGAGATGGGACCAAACACTAGGGACACAAAAATGAACAAACTCCTGCCCTCAACGGGCTCACAGTCCATCAAAAAAGAAAGCAAATGGATAGTCTGCACAGAGAAAGGTTCTTGAGTGTGCATCATAATCACCTGTGCCACCCGCTTCCATTCCATCCCCAGTCCTCTAGTTTCTGATTTCGTGAGGCCAGGAATTTGCCTTTCTAACAAGTTCTCTGGTGATGGTGATTTTGCTGGCCAAGGGACCACAGTTTGAGAACCACGGATCTAGCGTCGCAAGTATCAGGGGGCTATGGAAGCACTGGCTGGAGGGCAAGGGGGGGCCATCAGAGGTTTCACAAAGGAAGTGAGTTTTAAAGGGCGAGTGGGAAAGGAGAGGGAGGGAGGGATCAGGACATGCCAAACACATGTAGTTCTAAAGGACAAAAGTTGGAGACAGTATGCATGGTTTGAAAACAAATGCAGAAAATCCCATTTGGCTACGATGAAGTTTGAGTTCCAAGTTTTATTGCAAGAGATGAAGCTGACGAAATCAGCGCTGTGATTGAGGGCCCTGAACACTGTCCCGTAGCGATTATTTCACCACGGATCTCTGGAGCCAGCCCCCAAGCTGGAACAAAAGAGCCTTGGCAATAGAGTTCTGTCATAGTTACCCTTCATCAAAAGAAGCTTCTCTCTGAGCCCGGCACAGGGCTTCCCAGTCTTTTGAAAGAAATCTTTTTCATTTCTCTGAAGGTGATAGGACAGTCGAAAGCGTGTGTTGATCGCATGTAACCAGAACTAGGTGGGGGCATAAGTATTTGCCAGTGACCAGTGAACCACAGTGAGGGGGGTATGTCAGTAGTCTGGTAACTAATTAATTATAATCGACTCTGAGAAAACCCTCAGCTTCAGTCACCTCCAATGACCTCCTGGTTGCTCAGACAGGCCTAGGAAGGAGGCAGGTGGAGAGAGGAAGACCCCAATTAGTGCAGGTTGTGATGAAATGTGCTTCATTCCTCTCTCCAGGGGAAGATGACGACGACGATGAATGTGGGGAGGAGAAGCTACCTTCCTGTTTCGATTACGTGATGCATTTCCTGACTGTGTTCTGGAAGGTCCTCTTCGCCTTCGTCCCCCCTACAGAATACTGGAATGGCTGGGCCTGTTTCATTGTCTCCATCCTCATGATCGGCCTACTGACAGCTTTCATTGGAGACCTGGCTTCCCACTTCGGATGCACCATTGGCCTGAAAGATTCTGTCACTGCGGTAGTGTTCGTTGCACTTGGAACTTCGGTACCAGGTAAAGCCTGTATTCACATATGATTTCCCCTAGATGTGGAAGCCCATTTGCCTTCCTGACCTTTTCTTTCTCACAATTTCAAGGACTGTGATAACAAACCAGGCCTGTGAAAGACAAGAGCCCAGAGATATAAATAATGTCACTACCAGAAGACTGTCATGGCATTTTTCAAGGCTAGAACACTGGCCAGTATCATCATGATGACAGGAAAGCATTCCCAGAGGGACTGCCTGGCCTGTGTGGAGAGCGCACACTGGTTTGATGGATAGATCCATAGATCAACTTCCTGTTACAATTAGTGCTTTCAAAAATACAAAATTACAGAATCATCTTCAAGCACAAAATTTGTCTTTTAGATATTCACTAACGTTTGGATAATTTCCATGGAACTGTATGGTTGGGTACCTGAGATAAATACCTACTGAAAACCTGATACACTATTCTCTGGACCCAAACGTTAATGGGAGTAAATTTACAAAAAAAAAAAAAAAAAAGTAGATATTGATCAGGACAGGGAAAAAGTAATTCTGGCCAAAGCGAGCAGGCCAGCTCCACATTTTGTCCCTTAGTACATTCCTTATAAGCCTAATTTTTCTTCCCACCTGCAACTGTAGCTCATTATATTTGCTCTGACGTCTAAGAAATCCTCCTCCCAAACATGGCATTGACAGCAGTAATTTTCAAACTTCGGTGAGCATCAAAATTACCTGGGGGCTTGTTTAAAAATTGCAAATACCCTGAACCCACCATCAACCTGTCCAATCAGAAGATCTGGAAGAAAGCCCCAGACATGTGTGTTTTCAGTTCACAGGTGATTCTGGTGCCCACCAGAGCCTCTTGCAACTGAAGTTCAGGATCCAGGTCCCAGCACTAGTTACTTCTTGGCAGATAAACAGCAAACCCTGGCTTTGGGTTTTGAGTCCGCAAACAAGTGCGGGTTAAATCATGTATATATCTCCTCACAGGAAGTCACTAGTTATTGTTCCCCACACCAACATTCATCATCTCAGTGACTGGGGATAAGTCTCTGAGCCTCTTTTGCAAAATAGGGGTGGTCCTATTTAACTTGCAGAATTGTGGGAAGGACTGGAGAAAATACTTATAAATTATGCATCTAGTAAAACATTTGAAACATGGAAGGAATTTGATTAAAACAGCAGTTTTTGTTATTAGTTATTTATGAATAGCTGAGGATGATCTGACAGTATATTTGGACAGTTCATCCTTGAGTAACCAGGAATAAACGGTCTAGATTTATACTGGTGAGCTGTATGACACATGGTATTATCCAACTGATGGATCATTTGGGAGTCCTGATGAAGGGTGAGGTGACGGAGGCGCCAGAGGATTTAGAGGGTACTCTCACTCATGCCTTAGTGAGCAGGACTATGCCAAGTCTTCCAGCTGACTGCTGATCCTCAGAGAGGAGCAGACTCCCTCTCAGCCCCAGCTGTGTCTAGAAGTTCCAATTTTGATCTTTATTTTTCCCCCAAATAACCAGAAATTTAGCAAGCAGGGGAAAACCTTAAAATATTCATATTGTGAGTTGTTTTGTTTAGAGAACATATATACCAAAAGGATCTAAACATCATAGCTATCCATTGCTGTATCTCACGTTACTACAGGAAACTGTTCTGGGATCTACTCTCTCTAAGGCTGGTGCTCAGGTTAGCACACACCGCTGGCCCTGGCTTTAACCCTTGAGGAGAATATGCACAAATTAGGATAATGGAAGCAAAACTTAGGTCTCCCATCAGTGTTACTCAAAATCAGCTTCTCTCACTGCAAAGTCAGCAGGTGGGCCTACTCAATGCATCTCCTGTTTCGAATGGATCAAAAGCAATGATTTTACTAAGTCAAATCCTTATTCCTAAAAATATGTATTTTAAAAAATCTCCCACCTTCTCATTTCAATACCTCAAAACTGGCTCCTTTTCCTATATGCCAGTCTTCCAAAGTGGCTGTGTGACTCTCTGGTTTTAAACTCTTTTGAAAAGTGTGGCAGCCATACCGTATCATTAAGCCATACGATTTCTGTTAATGTGAAATGTGGATGACACTAAGCCTCAGTGTTTGGAGGAGTCCATTGTCCTGCCACTTAAAACTGGCTCAGAACCCAGGTAGGGGCATCAAGAGGTAAGAAAGCCTGCTCGGGAGAATCCAAGAGAATCATTAGCTGTCAAAATGGTTTCTCTTCACCGCCAAAAATTCTTCCCATCAGGAAACAGATTTCTTTGCTCTGGTATCAGGAGAATCCCTGTAATTTGCTGCAATATTAGCTGTGCAGCTTGCTCCCCACACAATATATTCACAGGTAATCTCATAATCATATTTATATAAACAGACATCCCCCCGCCAAAAAAGCTGTGCAAATTGAATGAGATGCTGAACAAACATAGTATTTCTGACTTGATTCTTCAACCCTGATGATTCAGAGAAGTGCCTTATTATAGCTTCTGATTCCTCGGGGGGAAAAAAATGATGCTACTGTTCCCAGATGACGAAGCCCAGTTGCTACAGGTAGAAGAATAGAGGAGACTAGTTTTTTTTTTTTTTAATTTTTCCACTGAAAGCTTACTATTCATCGGCCTTGGTCCTGTGACGCAGCTTTTTCTCTAGGCTGATGTCTTGACACTTTTCCTAAAGTAGAAGAGCTCCCGGCTAGTGTTTGATGTTGTGCTGCCTCTTGGCAGGTGAGACCCTTGAATTCTCAGCTTGTGATGGCCCACGTTAAGGCAGGATTAAAATATCTTAAATAGCTCATTTAAAATTTTTATCATATTGTTATCGTATTTTTCAAAATCTATGGGGAAAAGAGCTTCTTCCTTATACCACCGGTATCAAATGCTCATTCTAACCTACTGGCAGAGGAGGACCTCTGAGGGTCTTCACTCCCCCTCAGCCTTAGCTATGCCGAGATGACCTTAAAGACTCACCCCTGTTAGCAGAGCAAGGGCCTTCTTTTCTTGAATCACCTTTTGGAGAGCTACTTCTCCAGAGAAGAGGGGCTTCCTGAAAAGCCTCCTTCCACTTCTAAATGTTGGAATAAGCAGAGCCTAGTCTCCCGCCCTCCTGTCTTCCCCACCTGGGCTCACTCCCTGGCCCATCACACCAGTCTCCATGGCTTAAATGCCACCATCGTGCCAATGATTACCAAATGTGTGTCTCTAGTCTCCACTTTCTGGAGTTCTAGATTCATATGCCAACTGCCCTCCCTATATTGATGCTGGATGTGGAATTTGGGGCTCCAGATCACAGTGTCCAGAGTAGAAGAGCTTTATTTCCACAGCCCTACTACCTTATCCTTCAACCAAACCTACCTACTCCTTCCAGATCTTATCTTTGTCCAGGAAAACAGTATCATCATCTACCCAGTGTCCTTGATTCCTTTTTCCTCATCCCCACAGTCAAGCCATCCCTAGGTCCTTCAGATCTCACCACGAAGGTAGATCATGAAGGGACCCACTTAGTTCTCGACAGCCAAGTCCAGGCACGCCATTCTCTGCGACTCCTGCAAGAGCTTCCTGTCTCCATGCTTCTTCGAGGGATTGTTATAAGATGTAAATCAGACCCCATTTCTGCTTAGCATCTTCCAAGGGCTTCCTACTTCACTTATGATAAACTTCAAAAGTATCCCCCTGGTTTACAAAGGCCTGTGTGACTTGGCCCTTGCCTGTCTTTCCATTCTGTTTTCTTCCTTGTTCTTCAGCCCCACTGGCCTTTTTATTGTCTTCCATACACCAAGTTCATTCCTTTCTCAAGGTTGCACTAGCCGTCTAAAATGCTCTTCCCCTTCATTCACCCAAGACTGGTTCTTTGTCTTCAATTATAGTTCATCTTAAATGTCACTTCCTCAAAGAGACCTTTCCTAACCACACAATGCAAAGTGGCTCAACCAATTCTTTTGTGTTCTATCACCCTATTTTCTGTAGAGTCTTTATTACTTTCTGGATTTATTTTTGAATGTTGTTGTCTGCCTCTCCCCACTGAAATGTAGGCTTTATGGGAGCAAAAACCTTGCCCTTTCAATGTTTCATTCTCTTTCATATATTTGGCTTCTAAAAAAATGCCTAACACATAAGTAATGCAATTACATGTGCCCATGTGTTTGGATGTGTATGTGAATGTACTGTATCTATAAATGAATGGACAAATCAGTCATTTACACGTTAGTGTGAATTATTTAAATCATATGGCTTTCTTCTTAACATCTTCTAGAAACAAGTAAGAAAGCTATGATCGAGGAAATTGAGCAGTAGATACTTTTATAGTGTGGCTTATTCTTGAAGACTATATCTGGGTAGATTATAGTAGGAAGGGCAAGGGTAACTTGAGAGCACTGAGTCTCCTCTTTCGTAATCTGGCTATGATGGGAAGTATGATGAGGAGCAAGATACTTTTGTCTCTTTGTTTATTCTTTTCTCTGCTATCATCCCTGTTTTTCAGATCCAGAACTCAGGCCAATACTTTTAAAACTTTAGGTATATTTTGTGTAGTACTAATTAGGCATTTTTCGATAGCCTGACTGGGGACCATAACTAGGTTACATCAGATTGTTTCTATGGAAAGCAGGCTCAAAATTCAAGAGGAATTAATGCAAAAAGTTTAGAACTCAGCCATTTTTGTCCTAGGCACTACTTGTAGCACACACTCTTTCAGCTTACAATTATTTACTTGGATGAAATTGGGTATACCAGGTCAAGACATTCCAGCTTCTGTATCACATTCCAAACACACACGTTCATCTCTTGCTCCTGTTGGAATCAAGGAGAAGCAAGCATTCTTCCTTACAGACAAAACTCTTAGATGTTAATGAGTTGGGAATATTTTCACCTCACTCAGTCTGCCTTGCTCATGCTCCATACATCTTGATGAGGCTTGTGCCTGAAGCTGGCCTACTGACCCCTGTTTCTTCCCATATGGGTGTTCCAAGGCTGCTTCTCAGCCTTTGGCATTGTTAGACTTTGCTGTTCACCCCCATGGTTTTGAATACCCTTTGAGTTTTGTCAAGTAGGAATTATTTCACTGTAGGCATTCTAAATCGTGAAGAGAATGAAAAGAGATGATCTTAGGCATTTTTCCCATTCTGTATATAGAACCTTTTTTAAAAAAATAAAACCTTATTTTAGGGAAAATGTATGCTATTTTTAAGTTACATTACTTCCAGATTTCTAAATACCATAGGAAGAATTTGATTAAAAAAAAAACAAAACTAGTTCTACTAGCTGTTCACTATGTTTGCTTGCTGCAATGTCACGAATATGCACCAAGGAGGTAAAGAGCTTTAGAACTATAGGTGTAGAGCTTTAGAACTGAATCCAGGAAGCTGGACTTCTGACCATTACTCATTGTGTGACTAGAATCAATTGTTTGACTCAGCCTTGGTTTTCCTGCCTGTAAAACAGGCATGATGATATGTGGTAATTTTTTTAAATTTTTTAAAACTTTTTATGTTTTATTTATTTCTGAGAGCAAGAGAGACAGAACATGACCAGGGGAGGGGAAGAGAGAGAGGGAGACACAGAATCCGAAGCAGGCTCCAGGCCCCAAACTGTCAGCACAGAGCCCATGTAACAATTTAGAGGAGGTATGGTCATTCTGGGCCGAGACCAAAGCTTTCGGTGATATACATGGCTGACTAGGCACCTGGGTCAGGACCAGGAAGGACATATCTCCCAGCAGATGTACTGGCAACTCTGGAAATCAAGCCCAGTTTTCTAGGTCTCTGAGCAGAAGTAGAAGCCTGTGAGTAGAATCACTAGCTAGGAACAACTATCCAAGACAGCTATCAGTACACACACCCAGTCTACCCCCTGCTTAACAACAGGGATGGGGTCAGAAGGAAACACAGCATGTCGCACAAATCAGATACTCTTTGCAGGGTAAGTTGTATTCAGCCATTCTGAAATCCCACACCCACCTGATCTACCCTGGAGAACAACGAGGAATCAGACTGATACAATCATTTCCACTCTCTCCATCCTACTTCAGATAGATTTGGTACTTTCGTTTCTGGGTTCACAAACTAGCCAGTTAACAGTCTCAATATCATAAAAATTATGCAAAATCTTCTTGTAGGGGGTGTTCATGCATATCCACAAGATATATCCACAAGGTATAAAAGAACATGAGCTTCAAAGTCAGGTAGACGTGAGTTCAAATCCACCCACCCCACTTACAGGATGTAGGACACCTCTAGAAGCAAACTGCTGTCAACCTTCGTTCATTAACCTGAAAAATAGTAATGGGGACAGAAAAATCTCACAATTGTACTGAGGATGACATAAAAGCACCTTTATCAAGTAGCCAGCACAGGGCCTAGCATATAATTGATGCTTAAAAAAAAAATTAGATCTCTTTTCCTTTCTACTTCAAGGTACTGATAAATAGTCTTAGGCCTTCTGGTATTTAGCTCAGCTATATCACAGCAAGTGAAAAATAGCAAACCAAGTAAATTCACAGCCCGTCTTCATTATTTGGTCCTATGTTAGGAATTCTGGTGAGGTGGACATTCTCAGCTGTGTTCCTGTTTTCTGCCATTTTACTCTGAGCTTTACACTCCACATTGGCATTTCAACTCAGACGCAGGTTGAAGAGGAAGTACCAGAGCTACATATTATGTGTATACATATTTAATTAGGCGATTAACATTTCACATCAGCTTAAACGGGAATGAAAACAGAATTGCTTTACTCTGAGCCAGGGTTTCCCCGTGGCTATAGTGTTGGTTCCCCCAGGAGCCACCGAAAGGGCAGGTATATTTTGTTTCCAGATACCTAAATAAGCAGTCAGTTTCTTTGCCACCACGAAAGGTCACGAATGCTGAAAATGGGCCCTCTGATCGTAGTTGGGCCAAGAGGCAGAGCCACCCAGGGACATGGCCAGAGGTGCAGCACCAGGCAGCCCTCATCAGAGGGCTTTCCACAGGACCTTTTCTCACCCTCACGCCAGTGACCAGCCAGCTGGAGGTAAAACACGCGGAACATTCCAGCACACTTTCTCACGAATAGATGATGTCATAGGAGTTGAGGGAAGCTTACAAAAGCAAGCATTTTTAAGGACAGAGCAAAACAAAGGAAGGCTGGATACCAGATTTCACAAGATTCGCTCCATAAATGGCACAGGACTGCCTGTTATTCTAAACTAAAACACAGTGGGGAATAGACTAAGTGCAGCAGACCCAAAGCGTTTTTGTAAAAACCTGGGAAACACTCATTTCGAAACTACTTGAATCCTTTATTCTTACGGCCCTAAGGAAGAGTCTGTATTTAGTACTTATAAGGTTTCTTTTGTTGGCGATTACAATCCTTGATATGTCTCAAGGGGCAGCACTGCATGGGTCCCTGGCATGGAGCACAAGGCTGGAGGGGGACCAGGATGCTGACAATGATGTCATCTGCCAGGGGGTGGCCCCAGGGAGCTGAGAATGCAGCACGAGTCATGCCCGATGGGACATAAGCCTGTCTTTGGATTAGTGCCCCAATCCCACTCCAACCACCTTCACTCAGTCCCACAAAACTCACAGTGTAAAAGAAAGAAAGCTAAAAATATTTCACCCCAGTCTTTTCTGGGCCTTCTTGCATAGTCTAGGTCAGACAAAGCGAGGATATGGACAGAAACATCACGCTGTTCAGGGGTGAGTGTGTGTATATGGCGCTGCGTTGTATTCAGAGAGCTGGTGTTATGGATGTGCAAAGCAAATGAATGTAAATTTCCTCTCCTTTTTATTCTTGAGGTATATTCCAAAGGGAAGAAAAGCCTCAAGTGTGCTGATGGCCTCAGGCCTGTTTGCTCCAAGGGGATTAACAAGAGCATGGGTCTCTTACAAGTGACTTGGAGATAATGCCGAGGTGGTAACCTTCATTTCTCCCTTCTCATATGTGAAAATAAGATAGTGAAAATGAAATATTTCAAGAACCACTGTTCTGCCTTTTTTTCTTTTTAAGTTCAGGCCTCAGGCTGCATTTTTAAACAATCATGTGGGCATAATTTATATACCATGAAAGTCATCCATTGACATATACAGTTCCGGGATTTTGTGAGCAAATCTACAGTGCCCTGCAACCATTATTACCCTAATCCAGCTCTGGCACCTCACGTCACCCAAGTAACACCCCTCTTGGCCACGGACAGGTAACCCCCACCTCTACTTTCAGCCACTAACGTCACTTTCTAAGACCCCACAGATTCTTCGTCTTTCAGCTTTTCACAAGGACCAATATAAAAATACCATGGATCCTCCACACGATAGTAACTGTACTTTAGTAATACATAAATGTAGAGATTTACTTCCACAAGATTTTAAGATAATTTTTGTTTTCTTCACCACAAAATCTCTACAGACGTTGCAAACTACAGGTATGAGATATTTTTGGTCATTATTGCTTTGTGCATAGATTTGTGCACCCTTTAAGACAATCCCACTACCCTCCCCATACTCCCCAATAGTAACCTTAGCTCATATACTTGAAGTTGCTGGAGGAAAATAGCACACAGTTGTATTCAGAATCAGCACTGTGAATCTTGGCGTAACACCCCCTGTTTAATGATCTATGGAGGCTACATATCCTTGGCCAATTCAGTCAGGTAATCCTAACACACTGCAAATGAGGCAACTCTCCTGTGTTCAGCTTCTTACTCTTCTCCCTGGCCCCAGCTGTCACCCTGTAGATCTTTGTCCAGCTCAAATCCATGAAAACCATTAGGAAGAGAGTAGAGACCAGGGCCTAGAACAGAGGCTATGAGCATTGTCTCCCTGCACACAGAATATCATCACCGAACTCAAAAGGAAAAACAGTGGGCTATAAAAAGAAAAAAAAGCAGAACCTAATTGCCATGTCATGGGCACTGCATGAGCCACAAAGTGAATTTAAAGCCCACTGGTATTTTTAGAAGGGAAGGCAAATAAAATGGTAATTCAATTTAAAAAGCAAATCTTACATGTGACTGTAAAAGCATTTTAGTATCTGTTGGGGATAGTGCATATCCTAGACATGAAATCATGGTACTTGGCATTTAAGCACAAAGCCAGCTGGAAATCCATCACTGCCTCCCCTGGCACGCAGACCTCACATCCTGCCTTTTCCCAGGAATGAAACATAAGCTATACATTATCAGTTTATACTCTGCTTCATTCCTGAAAAAGGACTTAAATCCACAAAATGCCTCCTGTTCTTCAGCCCCCTTTTCTGGTGCATGACCCAGAAATGCCAAATCTGTTGGTGGCCGTATTTGATAACTTTTGTTTAACTCAGCACAGATAAATCCTATATTTTGTGCTAAGGAGAAAACAGCTCACTTTGGATCTGTTATTTACAATCAGGAAATGATGTGTTGTGTTTGTTTCCTGCCCCACCCCTCCCCCACCCCCTCTGGAGCCCAGGGGGCTTTTTGACAGGGTCCCCCATAAATTGTAAGCGATTATTAGGTTATTACTGCAAAATCTCGTGGGTTGAGACAACAAGCAAGTCTTGCTGTGGTTCCAAGCTGAAATGATCCCCACTGGGGTCCGCAAATGGAGCCAGCAGAGGACAAATTTTACCTTGTCATTCCTGAGTTAGAGTTGTAAAACAACAACTAACCACCAGTGCACAAAAAGATCATGAAAACGTCCCTCCCTGAAGGATTCTTTGCATGATGTTGCTCCAGATGGCTGAAAAATGGCAAAGCAAAAGCCCTAAACTAACCCACTCATCCAATTAAAGGACAGCTGGTCAGGCTGCTCAGAGAGGGGTCAACACCCAGGGTGAGACTGCATCAGAAGTGTTCCCAGGTGCTGCCATCCTTTTATCTGTTTCTGTCTGTGCTTCCCCAGTTCCACATGTAGGGAGACAAGGGTCAAACCACCTAGAACCACCTGACATTGATAACTTCAAGATCAAGTCTTCTTTTCCTGAGAGTACCGATTAAGCCCTTTCTTTTACAACGTCTACACCTGAGCTCAGTCTACAGAGGACTATTAGTGAGAAGATTCAAAAGAAAAAATTATGTTCTGACAGATAATGCCAGGAAGTGCAAACTGAGTGTGAGACTATGTAGCATTGTTGATCGTCAGATATTCAACTGGTGTTCCCTCTACAGGAGTCATTAGGCATTAAAAAAGAGATTAATACTATTTTTTAACCATGAGATCAAAGGAAGCAGTATGATACAGTGGCAAAGCATAGGATTCAGAACTATGTTGCATGTGTTTTCATTCATGTATTCTACAAACATTTAGTAAGTACCTACTAAGTAGTAGACCCAGTTCAACATGGTAGATATAGAGGGATAAACAAAAACAGATGTTTAATCCCATGAAGTTCATACTCCAGGAGAAGAAAACAGCTACCTAACAAAAATAGGATAAAGTTTCAGATAGCAATGAGGGTGAACATTGTTGAGAAGATAAAACAGGATCATGGAATCCGGGAATCAAGAGCATGCATATTCTATACACATGGAGGGATATTTTAATAGGGTAGTAGGACTCCTTTAACCACTGATCTTTGGCAAACTACCTACTCACTCAAACCTCTAGTTGTCCCCCTGCAAACTTATCCAAGCAGTTCCAACCTTAGAAATTATGAAAAGTTATTACTTTTTCTTGGTCTATTCCTTTAAATAACCTCTTTGCATTTTTTGGTGGTTTACTTTCCTCTCTGGCTGTGACTGTGAGTTGTGACTCTCACCCCTCCTACTACATCTGTTCTTAGGGGACAGTACCCAATTGCCCTGGGTTTTTCTCCCCAATACTTCTTCCCTTCCCAATCTAAATGTTCCGTGTTAGTTACTACTTTGGAATATCCAACAAATGATCCACATTAAGGCATCGGTGATGAATGTATGATTTGATGAAGGCAGGGCATTTACATGTAACACAGTGTTTCAACGGACCACACTGGCATAGCTTCATTGTTTTAAAAGTACATTTGTAGAAATTATCTCTTTGGTATCCACAGCAGCCCTGGAAGTTAGGCAATCTAGATGTGTGATCAGGTGCAGAGCATGGGATGATATCTGGCAAGAATGGGATCTGATGAAGGATCCTGGCACCAAGCCTCCAGCATGAGGACCCGGGCACCAGGAATCACAGAATGTGGATTCTAGGCCCACCCCTGCATTCACATTCCTTCTGACTCCTAGGGTGCTTCAGCTTCCTCCCCTTAAAAAAAAACAGCACCTCACCCCCACACCCACTGAATTGTCAGAAAGAATAGTAGAACATCTATGGAAGAGCTCTGAAAGCTCTCAGATGTAAAAATAAGAAATTTCTGTCAAAAGTCATTTTAAAAGTATCTACCAAGAGCAGTGCTAGGTGCCTGGGAAAGAGACACGAACAAAACTGGACATTAGAGCTCAGCCTCATCACGTATCCTTAGCAGCCTGGACAGAGCTCTACACCTTACTTTCTAGCCTCTGCATTACAAATTACATCTCTAGTAAGAACCCAGGTACAAGTGATGAGAGACTTGGGCATTATATCCCTTCCCAGAAATCTCAAGAGCACAGAGCTCTCAACAAACGAATACGCAAAGTAATTTTGTGGGCCGAAGTCAATGGAATATACTATTAGTAGATATAATATAGTGTTGCTGTAACACAGATACAGAATTCAGAGAGGATTTTGGCTTTGTTGCCCAGTCCATCATTGACTGACAGGAATGGTTTAAAGGAAACAAAGACCCATACATCTCTCCCCTTCACAACTGGTCCTGAGAAGACATTTACAGTGGACAAAGTTTGTTGTTTCAATATTCTCTTTCCATTTTATGGCCTGTTCAGAGTACCTTCCCAACTCTAAACTCCAGGCCAGCTCCTGATAGCCAGGAAACCTGTTCATTACTTCCACCCCCTCCTCACCCTGACCCCTGCTGAGATGCACCTGCTGTGTATATAGTATTATGATGCCTTCCCTCTTAGGATCCCACTTCCGTAGCCCTGACCACTGAAAGGACCAGAAAAGGCTGAAAATCAACCCTCCATCTCTTCCCAGACAGACTCTATTATTTAGACAAGACTTTTTAAAAGTGTAGATTATCACTTTAATAAGGTAGTAAATAATACATTCTCTTCGTGAATAAAATGGGAAATACTAATAACACCAAATAAAAACTCACCCAGCAATCCCACCATCCATTTGCATTCTTGTATCTATAATTTCATTTTAAAATCCTGGTACGTTTAAATAAATTCACAAAAATGTGTATACAAGGCATATCAAATATTTACCTACACTTTATAATGGACTCATACTAGGCACAGTTAAACAAACGTTTTTCACTTAGCAGTGTATCATGAACATGCTAAAGTATCTTTAATCATAATTTTAACAGCTGCACACTAAAATTGTAATTTTACCGGAAATGACTGTTTCCAGTTTTTCTCTAACATAAAAATTATACACTGACCACCCCCATACATAACCTTTCATATCTATATAATTACTTCTAAATCACCAGAAGTAGAATTGCTGGATCAAAGATTTTGTGCATTTTTAAGACTTTTGATAGACATATACACCTTTTTGGGCCACATGATTAATCCATAGGAATAAACTAATGGAAGAAAGTTCTACCACGTCAAGACAAAGTAGGAGCAGAAATAGGAGAATGAGAACTTTGAGAACTTTCCAGAAGGCTCTCAACTCCCACCTGTCAAGTATCACCTGCTGCCTCCAGTGCTGGGCTGAAGTTGTATATAGTGACCTTTACTAATTTTTATTTAAAAATATTTTTAATGTTTATTTTTGAGAGAGAGAGACAGACCAGAGAGAATGTGAGCAGGAGAGGGGCAGAGAGAGACACGCACACAGAATCTGAAGCAGGCTCCAGGCTCTGAGCTGTCAGCACCGAGCCCGACACAGGGCTCAAATTCATGAACCATGAGATCATGACCTGAGCCGAAGTCAAACACTTAACTGAGCCACCCTGCAGTGGTCCAGCTATGACCTTTATGGTTTATTGAGATGACTCCATTTGTCTGCTTTTAATAGTGTCCATGCTTTCCTGCACTTATTATGCACAAAGCAAACCCTTTCAAAAAGAGGTTTACAAGGAATAAATAACGGGGTAAACATCCACAGGACACAGGCATATGTTGGGTGTCTTCGGTGTATTGTCTAGATCTGTAGACTTTGAGTTATACCAGTACAGCCCAGCTGAAAGGAAAGTTCTCTTGTAACCTCTTAAGGCTACCTGGAAGTGAGAGTGAGCGTTTCTGTCTTCTCCAAGTTATAGTGCAGTCTTTCCATCGGGTCCCACTCAGCTACCTCCAGTTCTAGCAAAGCTTGGGGCACCTATGGCTTTTCCATCACTAAAGCAGAACTCGTGAAGATTCAGACAGGAGACAGATGTTCCAAAAACAGAACAAAGCACAGAAGAGCAAACCAGGCTTCAGAGGCAAGGAGGGCTGAGGGACAGGGGAGATTATGGGGAAGGAAGGAAAAGCAAGCTGGAAGACACTGTTTCATGCAGGGCAGCCCTAGACTGTGTTTGAGGCAAGGAGTTCCCGTTGTATCTCCTAACAAAGTAGCTTGGGAAAGGGACAGTTAGCTCCTTGTCGTAGCCCCAAACATACCCTTTTTTGCCTTTTCAAAATTAGCAAAATGCTGCTTGACTAAATCTCAACAAGGTTTCACCCTCATGGACTTGGTATAAAATATAGGTTTATTATAAAAGTAATAGAATTATGGCTCAAAATTGAAACTATCAGGACCTTGATGTTATTTTTAAAGTAAGTTCTTTCAAGCCTATTTTTACATAATGTAAATACCAAGAGAAGCCAGGAACTTAATTGAAAAAACTACTTTGTCAGTGATCTCTAATAATGTTCTAAAAGAATGAAGAGTCCATGAATATAGCTCTTTATGTTTTTTTTTATTTTTTTTTTAATGTTTTATTTATTTCTGGGAGAGAGAGAGAGACAGTGTGAGCAGGGGAGGGTCAGAGAGAGAGGGAGGCACAGAATCCAAAGCAGGCTCCAGGCTCTGAGCTGGCAGTCAGCACAGAGCCCGATGCGGGGCTCAAACCCACGAACCGTGAGATCATGACCTGAGCTGAAGTCAGAAGCTTAACCAATTGAGCCACCCAGGTGCCCCTATCTGTTTCTGACCTATGCAAATATTTTTCTAAAGGCTGATGTTTCTCTGTACAACCATTTTAATACTTTTCTTTCAACTGATCAGAGGTGAAATGATGAGATTTCTGGATATTTTCTTTGAACCCTTTGTCCATTTTCACATTTCAAATATGTTACTTAGTCTTTGTCAACACCCCACACTCTTATGTGTAAAGTCAGTCAATACACAGTGCACTTGTGGTTAAGAACGTGAATTCTGGGTAGGATCACATTCATTTGTGCTAAATCCAACTTTCATCTCTTATTGGCTATATAATTTTAGCTTTGTTATACTCAGGGATTTAATTTTTTCATCTGTCAAATGAAGATAATAAAAATTCCTACTTCATATAGTTTTATGTATATGTATGTATATGGTAAGCCATATATAATATTTTTAAATGTTTATTTTTGAGAAAGAGACAGACACAGAATCCAAAACAGGCTCTAGGCTCTGAGCTGTCAGCAAATAGTCCAAAGCAGGGTCTGAACCCATGAACTATGAGATCATGACCTGAGCTGAAGTCACTCAACTGACTGAACCACCCAGATGCCCCGATGGGAAACCATATATATAGCCTCACCTAGGAGCCTCATAAATGTTAACTATTGCTGCCCTTATCACCACTAACATTTGTGGACAAAGGCAGAAACACATTGTCCCCAAATCCTATAGGTCTATTAACCTTAAATCATCTGGCTGAAAGAAACCATAATAAAAAGCTGTTAATATCATTAATATTTCCCTTTGTTATCATCAGAACAAAGAATTCTGAAATGGGAAATATTTGCCGTGAACCTACTGACTTCCAGACATCATCCTGAGCCCTTCTGTAGTACTTCTTTTATCATCTTTATGGCTATATAATTAGGGACTTTTATGTCCTATCCCTATTTTATAGGTATCAGAGTCTTAAGGAGAGGTTATCCCAAGGCCACACCCAGTACACAGTAAATGGGACCAGGACCAGGGCTTACTCCATAGCTTAGGCTTCTCACTACTATAACTAGGGACATTATGCAGTCCATAGTAATCAGCACTGGCATTCTTCAGTAACAACAGTGATTAACCACAGAGTAACATGGAACCAGGTGACCAAATTAACTACTGACAGTGACCTCTGCTTACTAAGGCTCTCAATGCCAAGCAGAACCACTGATTCATATGAACCCAGTGGGAACTATGGAATACTCTGGTCTTCATCAAGCTGCCTGTTCACCACTTGACCAGAGATAGGAGACTTCTCTCAAGTCAGTCAACCCTATACCCCTTAGTTTGTCAGGCACACATCGGAACTTCCACCACAATAATCTGAGTAAATCTTTTTATGTGAGGAAATAGACAAGCAGGACTCCCAAAGTGAAAGTACTACACCCACTTAACATACGTAATCTGGTCCACTCCAAGATCATATAAATGCAAGTTGCAGGAAACAACCAGGTCAGAATAACACTTCTTTGCTCCACACCCTGCTAGTTGGGTTGGAGCTTTTTTCAAGGTCAACAGTGGGCATAGGGAGGAATGAATAGAATTGAACAGGATGAACTGAATAGAATAAGCCCCATCTCAGACAAACCATTACAGTTCTTTGGGAGGCTCAAATGTTGTTGTTGACCTCAAAGATTTAGAACCAGGGATTTGAGAAAATTTCAGCAAACCTCATGAAACTAAAGGTTTAAACAAGGAAGAGGAACCTTGGATCCTCTCTTGAATGTTCATGGACATCATATTGAAAAATCATCCCATAATGGGTGTGTTTAAGAGTGGAATATTATGTTCTTTTGAGAGCATGGATCAAATTACATTTTGTAAAGCAGATCAAATAGCACAGTTGGTTTGTCTTCATTCTCTTCTCCAATATGTGATCCTTGGAAAAATAAACCCCCATTATTTATCCCTTTTAATTAGAATTAATCTCTTTGAATTTAAAATCTCCCAGGATTTCAAATACGTAACAGGAAAACTAAGTCCCAGGGGTACCCTTACAAAGTGCAAATGTTCAAGTTAACATAGTGAAATGAAAACAGTTATTTGATAACAAAAAAATGGCTGGTTTTTGATGATCTATGTGTCCAGGCTATTCCATACACTATCTGGGAGGTTCCAATGTCCTTACACAGATGAAGAAACAAAGGCTCTGAGTGGTTAGTGGATCTCAGTCTGGTTGGGGGAGCTTTAAACTGGTGCCCCAGACCAATTAAATAGAAACTTGGGTGGGGCTAGAAAGCTAGTATTTTCCAAATGTCACCCTGGTGCTTCTGATTTGCAGTTGGGGATAAAAATGAGAAGAAGCAGGTGTTTTGATCTGCCAACACGAATCCTCTGGAGCACTTTACTTACCTCTGTTCTCTTCTAAAAATAAGTTATGTCGTTTTTTTTACTCTCTTTCAGGAGCTTTTATAGGCAGAAATCTCATTTAAGTGTTTTTCCCTTTTTCCTGTGTTTACAATTCCTAACTGGTCATTAATCAATCAAACATCAGTAATTCCTTGATCTCTTGAAATTCACTGGGAAGTAAGGATTCTTTTGAGATGAACCAATGGAGTGAGTGTAGGAGGCAGTGTGGTTTTCATATTTACCTGGGTAAATGTCACAACTAAAGACAAAATCTTGCTCAAAGTCTACAGTGACAGAAGAATTCATGTATAAATTATTTCCATTTGGATTCTAAAAAGGCAAGACAAAAAGCACATAGAGGAGAACAGAGAGGAATATGTGCATTGTTATAGCAAAGATGCCTGCCTTTCAGTCACTAGTGAGATTAGGGCCTTAAAAACTAGAAGAGCTCCAATGTCATTTCATGACCTAGGTTAGATGGAATTTTCAAAATAAAGAATCGCTTTGATTTTTAAGAATAGTTTTCTGCTTTATCACATTTTTAAATGCAGAGGATCATAAGGTTAGGAAGTCTTTAAAGGACGTTATAACTCCCTAAAAGTTTAGCATTATCACATTGAGTCAGAATTCCTTACCACTTGTTCTCTTAGGATCTGGAGCCATTGGGTTATAAAAATAGCTAATAATACTGAACACTCATTAGGTGCCAGGCCCTAATCTGAGTGCTGCTCATGTTAACACGTCTCTTTCAAAACCCTCTGAAGTAGGTAAGCTTCTTGCCTGGCAAGTTGGCAGAGCCAGAATTCTACGAATTTAAGTACATTTCCTTCCTCCTTTGGTCTTTCATAGCATCCATGCTGGAACAAGGTTTAAAGATAATAAGAGCATAGCAAGGTAGTATGTCTAAGGTGGGGAGGGGATTCAGCAGGTAAGAGCCCTCCCAGGAGAATAAGCAGCATACCACACTTCAGATTTTGAAACACTCCGGTTTGGGTCTCCTGGGGGAGTGGTGGGAACTGCCATACTACTTTCTACAGTGGTCTTACCATTTTACGTTTCCATTGGTAGTGCTCCAGGGTTTGGATTTCTCCAGATCACAGGAACTATAAGCTTGTTCTCAAAAATCTAGAAAATGAAGGGAAGGAAGCAAGATGGTAGAGAAGAAGGGAGCTCCATACATTTCACTTGCCCCTATCTCTCAAACAGAGAAGGCCTGAAGCCATAAGACCCTGAACACTGTTTGGGAGGAAAAGAGACAGAGTCCACTAAGACGACAACCTCATAGGGCTACCCTAAGAAACAAGCCAAAGTACACATGGTGGAGAGTCCCAAATACCACTATGAGTAGGGAAGTAAAATAACCAAAGTCTCAACAAGAGAGACCAAGAGACACCATTAAAAGAACACTTCCTGAACAGATAGGTCCTGGTCATTCAATAAGCCTTCTTTAATACAGCAGTACTTGCAGGTTCAGAGGGAATATCAAGCTTTTAAAACTAACAAGAGACAGAAAGCTAGCCAAAATGACGAAATGGAAGAACACTCCTCTAAAGAAATTCCAGGAAGAAATGACAGCTAAAGAACTGCTCAAAGCAGATATAAGCAGCATAACTGAACAAGAATTTAGAATAATAGGCATAAAATTAATCACTGGGCTTGGAAAAGGCATGGAAGACATCAGAGAAGCTATTGCTACAAAGACTATGGAGCTTAAAAATAGTTGGGATGAATTAAAAACTGCTATTAATGAGGTGCATAATAAAATGGAGGCATCCAATGCACAGACTAAAGAGGCAGAGAGGAGAATGGGTGAATTAGTAGACACAATTATAGAAAAAGAGGAAGCTGAGAAAAAGAGACAAAGTGATCCAGGAGCACAAAAGGAGAGTTCGAGAACTAAGTGATACAATCATATGAAAGGAAACAGACATTGAAATCCAAGAGGCACAGAGAACTTCCCTCAGACATAACTTGAATTGATCTTCTGCACAACATATAGTGAAACTGGCAAAATATAAGGACAAAAAGAGAATTCTGAAAGCAGCTAGGGATAACAGGGCTCTAACGTACACAGGGAAACCTATCAGAGTAGTTACAGACCTATCTACTGAAACTTGGCAGGCCAGAAAGGAATGGCAAGAAATCTTCAATGTGATGAACAGAAAAATATGCAGCCAAGAATCCTCTCTCCAGCAAGCCTATCACTCAGAATAGAAGGAGAGATAAAAGTCTTCCCAAATAAACGAAAATTGAAAGAATTCATCACCACTAAACCAGCCCTACAAGAAATTCTAAAGGGGACTCTATGAAGGAAATGTTGCAAGGAACACAAGGTACCAGAGACACCAACACAAACATGAATCCTACAAAGAACACAATGACTCTAAACCCATATTTTTCAATAATAACACTGAATGTAAATGGACTAAATGCTCCAATCAAAAGACATAGGGTAGCAGAATAGATTAAAAAAACCCAAAATCCATCTATTTGCTGTCTACAAGAGACTCATTTTAGACCTGAGGACACCTTCAGATTCAAAGTAAGGGCATGGAGGGGCGCCTGGGTGGCTTAGTCGGTTGAGCGTCCGACTTTCGCTTGGGTAGTGATCTCGCGGTTCGTGGGTTCGGGCCCCGCGTCGGGCTCTGTGCTGACTGCCAGCTCGGAGCCTGGAGCCTGTTTCGGTCTGTGACTCCCTCTCTCTCTGACCCTCCCCTGCTCGCGCTGTCTCTCTCTCTCTCCTAGAAATAAAGCATTAAAAAAAAAATTTTAAAAAAAACAAAAAAAAACAAAGTAAGGGCATGGAGAAATATCTATCATGCTACTGGAAGTCAAAAGAAAGCTGGAGTAGACATACTTATGCCAGACAAACTGGACGTTAAAGTAAAGGCAGTAACAAGGGATGAAAAAGGGCATTATATAATAATTACAGAGTCTATCCATCAGGAAGAGCTAACAATTATAAATGTCTATGCACTGAATACGAAAGCACCCCAATACATATGATAATCACAAACAGAAACAATCTTATGGATAAGAACGTGCTAATAGCAGGGGACTTTAATACTCTGCTTAACAGCAATGGATAGATCAAGTAGACAGAAAATCACTAAAGAAACAATGGACCTGAATGACACATTGGACCAGATGGATTTGACAGATATATTTAGACCTCTACATCCTGAGGCTATAGAATTCACTTTCCTCTCAAGTGTGCATGGTACATTCTCCAAGATAGATCACATACTGGATCGTGAAGCAGCCCTCAAAAAATAGAAGACAGTTGAGATCATACCATGCACACTTTCAGATCACAATGCTATGAAACTTGAAATAAATCACAGGAAAAAGTCTGGAAAACCTCCCAAAACATGGAGGTTAAAGAACACCCTACTAAAGAACAAATGGGCCAATCAGGCAATTAGAGAAGAAATTAAAATATATACGTAAATAAATGAAAATGAAAATACAACAATCCAAACTCTATGGGATGTGGCAAAGGCAGTCATAAGGGGAAAGTACATTGCACTCAATTTCAAGAAATTAGAAACAGTGCAAATACAAAATCTAACAGCACACCTAAAGGAACTAGAAGGGGAGAAACAAGAGTACCCCAAATCCAGTAGGAGAAGAAAATAATAAAAATCAGGGCAGAAATAAACAATACAGAACCCCAAAAAAAACATTTGAAGAGATCAATAAAACCAAGAGTTGTTTCTTTTAAAAATAAACAAAATTGATAAACCTCTAGCCAGGCTTCTCAAAAGGAAAAGAGAGAGCACCCAAATAGACAAAATTATGAATGAAAATGGACTTATTACAACCAATCCCTCAGAAATACAAGCAATTATCAGGAAGTACTATGAAAAATTATATGCCACAAACCGGACAACTTAGAAGAAATTGACAAGTTCCTAAACACACACACACACACACTACCAAAATTCACACGGGAAGAGATAGAAAATCTGAACAGACCCATAAATAGTGAAGAAATTGAATCAAAATCTCCCAACAAATAAGAGCCCTGGGCCAGATGGCTTCCCTGGGGAATTCTACCATACATTTAAATCAGAGTTCATACCCATTCTTCTCAAGCTATTCCAAAAAACAGAAATGGAAGGAAAACTTCCAGACTCATTCTATGAAGCCAGCATCACTCTGATTCCCACCCCGGAAAGAGACCCAGCAAAAAAAAAAGAGAACTACAGGCCAATATCCTTGATGAATATGGATGCAAAAGTCTTCAAGATACTTGCAAAGCGAATGCAACAGCACATAAAAAGAATTATCCACCATGATCAAGTGGGATTCATTCCTGGGTTACAGGGCTGGTTCAATATTTGCAAATCAATCAATGTGATACATCACATTAACAAAATAAAAGATAAAAATCATACAATCCTGTCGATAGATGCAGAAAAAGCATTTGACAAAATACAGCATCCCTTCTTAATAAAGACCCTCAAGAAAGCTGGGATAGAAAGAACTTAAACATCATAAAAGGCATTTATGAGAAGCCTTCAGCTAACATCATTCTCAATGGGGAAAAACTGAGAGCTTTCCCCCCTGAGATCAGGAACACGACAGGGATGTCCACTCTCACCACTGTTGTTTAACATAGTGCTGGAAGTCCTAGCATCAGCCATCAGACACCAAAAGGAAATAAAAGGCATCAGAATTGGCAAAGAAGAAGTCACACTTTCACTTTTCACAGACAACATTTTACTCTACATAGAAAACCTGACAGACTCCACCAGAAGCCTGCTAGAACTGATCCATGAATTCAGCAAAGCTGCAGGGTACAAAATCAATATATAGAAATCAGCTGCATTTTTATACACCAATAACAAAGCAACAGAAAGAGAAATCAAGAAACTGATCCCATTCACAATTGCACAAAGAACCATAAAATATCTAGGAATAAACCTAACCAAAGATGTAAGAGATCTGTATAATGAAAACTTATGAAGAAAATTGAAGAAGACACAAAAAAAATCAAAAAGCATTCCATGCTCATGGATCAGAAGAATAAATTTTGTTAAAATGTCATTACTACGCAAAGCAATCTACACATTCAAATCAATCCCAATCAAAATTGCATCAGCCTTCTTCTCAAAGGTAGAACAAATTATCCTAAAATTTGTATGGAACCACAAAAGACCCCAAATAGTCAAAGTAATATTGAAGAAGAAAACCCATATTGGAGGCTTCATAATCCCAGACTTTGCCTCTACTACAAAGCTGTAATCGTCAAGATAGTACGGTATTGTCACAAAAACAGACACATAGACCAATGGAATACAATAGAGAACTCAGAATGGACCCACAAATATATGTCCAACTAATCTTTGACAAAGCAAGAAAGAGTAGCCAATAGAAAAAGACTGCCTTTTTAACAGATGGTGCTGGGAGAACTGGACAGCAACATGCAGAAGAATGAAACTAGATCACTTTCTCACACCACACACAAAAATAAACTCAAAATGGATAAAGGACCTGAATGTGAGACAGGAAACTATCAAAACCCTAGAAGAGAAAGCAGGAAAAATAACCTCTTTGACCTCAACTGTAGCAATTTCTTACTTGACACATCCCCAAAGGCAAAGGAATCAAGAGCAAAAATGAACTATTGGGACCTCACCAAGATAAAAAGCTTCTGCACAGCAAAGGAAATAATCAATAAAGCTAACAGGCAACCAATAGAATGGGAAAAGATAGATGCAAATGACATATCAGATAAAGGGCAAGTTTCCAAAATCTATAAGGAACTCACCAACTCCACACCCGAAAAACAAATAATCCAGTGAAGAAATGGGCAGAAGACATGAACAGACACTTCTCCAAAGAGGACATCCAGATGGCCAACAGACACATGAAATGATGCTCAGCGTCCCTCATCATCAGAGAAATGCAGATCAAAACCACACTGAGATATCACCTCATGCCAGTCAGAGTGGCGAAAACGTTAAATCAGGAGACTATAGATGCTGGCCAGGATGTGGAGAAACAGGAACCCTCCTACACTGTTGGTGGGAATGTTAACTGGTGCAGCCCCTCTGGAAAACAGTGTGGAGGTTCCTCAAAAAATTAACAATAGAACTCCCCTATGACCCAGCAATAGCACTGCTGGGAATTTACCGAGGACACAGGAGTGCTGATGCATAGGGGCACATGTACCCCAATATTCATACCAGCACTCTCAACAACAGCCAAATCATGGAAAGAGCCTAAGTGTCTATTAACTGACAAATGGATCAAGAAGATGTGGTTTATCTATGCAATTGAATACTACATGGCAATGAGAAAGAATGAAATCTGTCCATTTGTATCAACGTGGATGGAACTCGAGGGTGTTATGTTGAGCGAAATAAATCATGTAGAGAAGGACAGATACCATATGTTTTCATGTATAGGTGGATTAGGAGGAACTTAACAGAGGGCCATGGAGGAGAAGAAGGGGAAAAATACTTGGGGAGAGGGAGGAAGGCAAACCATGAAAGACTCTTGAATGCTGAGAACAAAGAGGGCTGATGGGGGTGGGGGAAAAGGGAAGGGGGGTGATGGGCATGTAGGAGGGCACTTGTGGGGGTGAGCACTGGGTGTTAATTGTAAACCAACTTGACAATAAACTACGAAAGAAAAAAAATTTTTAGTAAACAAAATTTGGAAAATGAGGGAAAACTGAAAGAAGAGAGAAAATTAACCCAAGTTCCTTCCAGTTGAATACAAACCACTTATAATGTCTCAAAACAAAAGATAAGAGCATAGCATAACTCAAGAGTTGGAGGACATTAGAGATGGAGGGGCAGGGGCATCAAAGCCACCCAAGTGGTTCTAGGAGTAAAATAACCACTATACCTGAGGGCACCATTGTTTCTAAGAGAGATTAGCTGCTTCCCCCAAACTGAAACATATCACTCTCAGCAAGGCCCCCCAAACTGTGGGTGTTTGGAGCAACAGCCATTTCCCTGCCTCAGAGCCATGGCTCTCAGACCTTGGTGTAATAAGAAGAACCTGAGGCATTTGTTAAAATGTATCCTTCCTTGCCTCAGAGAGCCTGATTAAGTGGATTGAGAGTGGAGCTCCAAATCTTTTAATCAGGCTCTCCTAGTGTTTCCCATGCCAGCGGTGTGCAAACTTGACATGATGTAACAGTCGTCTCTGCCACTATTGAGACCACGGATCACTCATACAAATGGATGGTTAGTCAGAGTGACTTCAAGTAAATAATTTTGCCAACGTTTATCTATTTTGAAAAGGCAAATGACTCTGGATGGTGTGGTTTAATTTCATAAATATTGCCATGATTTGATCAATGACAGTGTCTTCGGGTCTAGAGATCTTTCCTCCTAGGATCTTTGACTATTTCACTCAGGCCATTCTTTAAAATGAGAAACAATTAGCATTAATCAGTTCTAATGAAGAAGGGTGCTCATATATAAATTCCTACAAAACAAAACAAGAAACACACACTAAAATCATACATGTGAATTTAGTGTTTTGATGTATTCTGTACACTACCCAAACAGTAAATTTACAGTCTTAGAGATATGCTAGTCTTTTTTTTTTTAATGTTTTTATTTCTGAGAGAGAGAGCGTGAGCAGGAGAGGGTCAGAGAGAGGGAGAGAGAGAGACAGAATCTGAAACAGGCTTCTGTGAGCTGGCTGTCAGCACAGAGCCTGATGCGGGGCTTGAACCCACGAACTGGGAGATCATGACCTGAGCCAAAGTCAGACACTTAACCGACTGAGCCTCCCAGGTGCCCCTAAATCTTTTATTTTAGATGAAAAAACTAGAACTAAAAAAACAAGTGAAGCATCTTACCCAATGATGCATAGAAGAGCTACAACTGTCACCTTAATGAGCCTTCACTCACTACTCCATCATGAAGCTCTGTACCCCCTGGTCTGTCTCTTATAGTGCCAGTAATTCACAGGTGCTGGGAAAGTAACCATGCCCTTGACAGGCAGGCTGGATTCCAATTAAAATCACCATTAGTGTCAGTTCCTGAGGCACAGAGTGCTTGAAGGTTGAACAGCTGGCCCCCAAAATATGCTAAAAGTCAAGAATATATCATCCAGGATGAAACCTTTGCTTTAGATAATAAACCTTGTGTGTGACCTGCAGGAATATAATAACTATCCTTTCTACAGAAGAGACGTTTAAGGCTTGGTGTGTACGTCGCTGTAAAGTTTGAAAAATTCAGGTAACAATTCCTGGAGGAAAGGGGAATGAGCTGACCTTTTGTGCACATTGACCAGATGACTTGGCCAAGGTTATACACAGTCAAGTCAAGGTAGGTCTGCAGAGAACAGTGATGTCCTAACTCTGTGATGTATGGTTTAGTTCCAGCCACACTGTCTCCTGAATCTTCCCTGTTGATTTACAGTCATAGGTACCAGGAGGCAGAACCAAACATCTAAGACTGCAGGACTAGTCCAAAATTCATTAGAACACAAGGTGAAGTTGAAAGCAAAAATACCTACTAGAAATATGACCTAAGCTGTATAGGTAGGAAGACATATGTATGATGTTATCAACATGTCTTAGTTTGTGCCAATCACATGGGAAATCTGATTCATATGTTTGTTAAATGGGCCGAGTTCTGAATATGATTACAACCCTTCCGAGACCTCAGTTATTTCTCGGATTTTACTTTGGGGAATGGCATTTGAGTGGCCTTTGCCTTGCTCGGCCATAAGCAGGGTATGGGCTTAGTGTCCCGGGTAAGGCGTGGCAGTGCCCAACATATAGCATGTGATGCATTGCCGTTTGCACTAAGCAGCAAAGCAGTGATAGAAGGCAATTTGGGGAGATTCCATCCTACCTGATTTGGAAAACAGAGTTCTCTCTGCCGGAGGTAAGGTTAATGGCTTGGGTTTGCAAAGTACGTCTATAATTCTTACATAGCTTTTGAATTAAAACAGACAAAAGACCTGATGTATAACCCAGGTAAATAAAACCTACCAGACTCAAAAAGGCCCAAATCGGGTTTCACTGCTGTGACCAGCTGATTACTTCGACTACCCATTTTGCAGGGAAGCCAGAGAAAGGCGTTTGGAAACAGGAAGCCATTATTACAAGAATTCCAATTCAATACTCACAACAGGCTACTGGAAAAGGAGGGAGGGAGGGAGAGACATCCCTGCAGACCCAGGGATGTCTTTTAGGCAAAAGGACTGGTCTGGGTGTTCAGGGTCCCTGGGGCTAGGAATCTTTAATTTTACACCTCATTCCCTTCTGGCATGGCAGCAGAAGCCTCCAGAAAGCGTAGGGTTTGAGTGGCCATGGGGCACCCAGGGAGTCCTGTGTGCCATGCACCACATGCCAGGGGAGTTAAGCAGGTGTGAGACGGTGCCAGGTCACCAGCATGGGGAGGGATCATCCCTACCCCGTCGGGCCCAGCCTAACGCGGCCATCTGTCCACCACCGGCTGGTGCCAACAGCCAAGTGAGCACAGAACGGCATCTCAGGTGTTCCTCAGCAGCGGATGAGCTGGGATCTGCTTTCCCCTGCCTTCCACTCTTTTCCTTCACTTTCCCTGCTCAGCTGTCTGTCCTTGAAAAAGAAAAGTGAAATGACTTCATTTCGTGGAGGCTACTGGCTGCAGCTCCTAATAACTCTTAATAATGAAGTGCAAGGGACCATTAAGATTTGTCTTGCGTGGCTTTCACTCACCAGCCTCCATGATAGTCCTGGTGGGGCTGCAGGGTGTGATCCGAATGCACAAAGCTACACAAATGCAGGCGGGTGGGTGAGCAAAGTGCCTACCCCTTTCTGAGACAGGAAAGAGCATTCTGCGAAAATCGGTTTCTGAGAGGAAGGAATAGGGTCGTCTGAAATGAGGAAGGGAAAACTTTAGTCTTCCTGGGAGCGGCAGTGCGCTGTGGACTGAGGATGGGCTCTGAAGTTGAAACAACTTGGTTTAAAATTTGGTTTGAAAATCCGTGTTCTATTGCCGTGTCCAAGAGGTGTGCCCAAATCATAAAGTCTTTAAGGCTGATAAGAGTGTTGCATGAGAATATGTGTGTGATGTATAGGATGGTGCCTGGTACAGAGCAGGCAGCATTTGCCTGAGTTTCATTATAAAACAGTACCTTCTTTCTACCAGAACAGTCAAGACTAATGAGAGGGGCCCTCCATGTTGACTAACTTCCTTTCAAAAAAGAAAGGGGTACTGCCGCGGAAGTATCCTCTGAGCAGCCTAAGTAACCGACTCACCAGAGTAAAGCACAAAAATCTATAAGCTGGCATTGCTTTATGTATCATCCCCATTGGAGATCTACAGAAGGAGAATGGCAGCAACAGGATAGCAACATAGGTGAGGAAGTGGTCCAGATATCCCACAAGTCCAGGCCTGCTCAGAGCATCCCAGGAACCTCCAGAGGAGCAGAGCAGATGACATGGCACCTTGCGGTAATATCACACCTGCCTTTACCGGCTCTGCAAATGTGAGTCCAATCTGAGTTATTCACATCTTCTATAAGCTTACTGTGCAAAGTATTCTGCCAAGGTAGCTGAGAGGACTTTGATATTATTAACAAGGCAGCTGTAAAGGGGCACCTGGATGGCTCAGTCGGTTGAGCGTCCGACTTCAGCTCAGGTCATGATCTCACGATTCATGAGTTTGAGCCCCACATCAAGCTCTGTGGTGACAGCTCAGAGCCTGGATCCTGCTTCAGATTCTCAATCTCTCTCTCTCTCTACCCCTTCTCCACACACTCAATCTCTCTCTCTCTCTCTCTCTCTCTCTCTCTGCCTTTCAGAAATAAACGTAATAAAAATTTTAAAGCAAGGCAGTTGTGTAGAAAAGAAATGGTCTTGCAAGTTCTGTTTACGCGCTCAAAAAAGGGAGCAATATCAGATCCTGCCTCAACTTTTAGTAAACTGATCCAGCCAGCTTTACTGACATGATCTTTGTAAAAGAACAGAAAGAGCTACTCTTACTACATACCAAGTTAGATCAGCATTTTACCTATAGTATTTCAACAGCACCCTGAAGTGGGTGTCACACATTTCACAGATTGAAAAATTGAGGCTTGAGAAATTAAGTAATCCATTTGGGGTCACACATTCAGTTGTGGAGGCAGGATTTGATGGCTCAAACATGCCCTACTCATCGAGAATATAAGTTACTTCTTGTCCTACTCCTGATATGGACCATGATGTTCCTATCTTCAGAAAAAGATGCACTCAGGATTACTGGTGAACAAAGCTTTGAGAGTGGCCATTCGTACTCATGGCATAGTGAAAGGTAAGATGGTGCGGTGAATGAGTCCTTGCCGTGAAGGCACGAGGTCCCAGTGCAAGCTAAGATGGCTTCTTTCTTGTTGTGTGATGTTGCACCCATCACTTATTCTCCCAAAGCCCAGTATCCTCACCTATAAAGTGTGCCTCCTCATAGAATTGTCATAATCAATGCAGTAACGTGAGTCAGCTTTCCTATTCCTAAGGCTCTAGGCTAATGCCAGCTATTATATGGCTCAATTCGCTTCAGTTCCACTGAGGATTTACTCTGGAATCTCCGGAAAGATCTCCCAACACCTTATCTTTCTCATCTGTAACCTAGAGCTGTTGATACAGAACCTTCTAGTAATTCCCTTCAATTAGCCATTCATAAATTTTAGCGACCTACAACCTTTTGGAATCTTGTTAAATCAGATTCCTGGGCCCCGGTGATTCTGATACAGCCCAGCCAAATGGACCCTTGTGCCGTTCACGCCTAAGAAGGACCCCACGTGATTCTGACATCTATGGGCCATGATCACTCTGAAAAATTCTGCCCTGCAAGGTCAATGTTACAAAGAACTGTGGAACCTGTGGGGAAAGAACTTGACCAAGATCATCCGGTCCGTAACACAGCCAAACATTTGACTCCTGATGTCTAGATCCCATTGTTCTGACCACAGGACAGGGACTCAGGAGAACAGCAAAACCTTCTCCTGGTCAGTGGGTTTCCATCAGGGGATTTGACCCTAGAGCACACAGCTGAAGCTTCTAACACTCCACAGACCTCTTAAAAATATTGAGTGTCACTGCCTTGTTCTTCTTCTTCCACAGATACATTTGCAAGCAAAGTGGCCGCCACCCAGGACCAGTACGCAGATGCATCCATAGGCAACGTCACTGGCAGCAACGCTGTGAACGTCTTCCTGGGAATCGGCGTGGCCTGGTCCATCGCTGCCATCTACCACGCGGCCAATGGGGAACAGTTCAAAGTGTCCCCTGGCACGCTAGCTTTCTCTGTCACTCTCTTCACCATTTTTGCTTTCATCAACGTGGGGGTGCTGCTGTATCGGCGAAGGCCAGAAATTGGAGGTGAGCTGGGTGGGCCCCGGACTGCCAAGCTCCTCACATCCTGCCTCTTCGTGCTCCTGTGGCTCTTGTACATTTTCTTCTCCTCCCTGGAGGCCTACTGCCACATAAAAGGCTTCTAAAGGAACAATCAGATATAGTAAATTTATATATATACGTATATATATACATAAAATATTATGTATAACGAACAGAGGAAACTGACATTTGTCATGTTCACTTACCTGCTGATGGAACCCAGCTTCAAGAGCATACTCTGTACTAGGGCCGAAGTGAGAAACCATCACCTCCTATTCCCAGGGGCATCATCACCTTGAACAAGGCATGAAGGCAGGGGCATCTTTGCAGCTCAGCCTAGAAGGACTGTGTTCTCTCCAGGTTCATAAATCATTAAGTCTTTGATTTGTTTTCTGTTTCTGCTTGTTTTTGGTGGGGGCTGGGAGGTGGTTGATGTTTTGACTTTTATTTTGTCTTGTTTTGTGGGAGGTCAAAGTTTTTGTTTCCCTCGAGGGAGGTGATGACCAATCCAAGTGCAAATGGGTTTTTTGGTGAAAATTTAAATTATGACAATTGCCCTTTTTCCAAACACTTTAAAAATTATTTGGGATTCAGAAAGGATGCAGGCACGGAAGAAGAGGCAGGTCTGCGCTCAATCACTAAATTTTGTGCTTCTCTCTGGAATATGAGCAGAGATAAAGCTGCCTCCAGAAGCAGCATGGGAGCTTGAACAGAGTCGGGAGAAGTGATGGTTCTAGATACAGTCTGATAGTTAACAATATGATGCCTGACACTCTTGTTCAGCAGGTACAGAAATAATGTGCCTCGATTCCCAAGAACGTGCAAAATCATTAATTTCTTATCTCTTTAGCTCTGGACTGTGATCAGCAAGGCCCTCATTCTGATTTTCCAGCCTGGCTAACCCCCCAGACCCCCCCATCCCAACCCTCCTCCTCCTGCCCACCGTTTCTCAGGCAAACAGGAATAATCCCATTCAAAAAAGCGCATCATTGTTTTCCATTTGCATCATGTGTGTCCCGGTCGCACGTGTGCTGTTGCCTGGAACCATTCGTCGGTTTTATTTTGGGACGTATCCATGGCTTGCACAATCCCGTTCCAGTCATGACTGAACATATGCTCCCTCTTCGTGTGCCTGTTTGGGAATGTTGTTGTGATACCTGTTACACAGTGCATGGATGAAAAACAAAATAAGTGTATCTGTATATAGTAGAGTATAGTGTATACTGTTCTCCCATTCAGCAACGTTGACTGGACATTGAAGATAGAAGTGAGTTTCCTTTTCACCTGAGTTGTAACGTTTGTGTTACTGAGTTTGATTTTAGTAGGGATAAAAGAAAATGGCTTATTGTTCATGGACCTGCACATCCATTTCTAAGAAGCAATAACAGGTCATTGGGAAGTTAAAGCTCCTGAGAGGACAGCAGGCAAACTACCAAGTATCATCATGGGAAATTAGCCATGTGGAATACACCCAAGGCCTCTAAAGAATCACCTGTTGGTGATTCCGGAGGGTAAGGAGAAAGTTGTAGAGCAGTGGCCAGATTCGATGTGCCCAGGCTTTGAGAGCCTCCATTTCCCTGACACCCACCCCTGCCCCCAAAGTATTTATTTCACTTCTGCTCTGTCTGGCACAGATGGTAGATAGTGGTTTGTTCAGTTTATTTTTTTACGTAAAAGGCTATTTTGAGCCCTGTTACTCTCACCATCCAGACTCCTCTGATTCTATCTGCAGTTCCTGAGTAGGAAATAAGCCAGGGAGACCCATGGGCCTTTAAAAGTGCGTCTTCTGTACTTATGACTAAGGAGTAAGCAATTAAATGAGATTAGTGCCTCCCAGGAGGATTGCACTGGGAGATTTTTAACCCCGGAAAAGGAATGGCTCTTTCTATTTCAAAATACCAAAGAGCATGGATACACCCAACATTCCAAAGTAGTGAATCTAGTAATGAGGAAAAACGGAATGACTTTGGTCCTGTCTCAGAGACTTCTCCATCTATAAAACATCCCAGGCCAGAGACACCACTGGCCCTCTGTATTGATTCAAAGATACTTAAGAGATAAAAGCTGTTCAGAGTTATTCTCTCTTCTACTCCGTAATTATGATCACTCATCATTTCATAAACATTTGGTGACTGAATGAAAAATTAAATGCTGGTTACTACTCAATATATCAGGTGCTGTGCTACTCGTGGGGACTAAACCATGAAGAGGACAGCTCAGATCCCTGCCCTCGGGGCTCCCAGCTAATGTGATTGCTATCTCCATGGGTAAAAGTTAGCACAGCCAGATGAAAACAGTTTTATCTTGCAGGGAAAAAACAATTATAAAACTTTTAACACAAACACACTGAAACTGTACACATACGATTGTCCAAATATCTAAGATTTTAACTTAAGAGATAAAGCACAGGTTAGGGGAAGCATCGTATGTGTCCTCAGCCAATCTTGCAGATCTGTGCATCTCCCCATTGTAAACCAAGAAGGGCAATCATGTTGGTGATCCGTAGGACTGAGCAAGTCCAAGTAATCCCAGTTTTTATCTCTGTTGGACAATAGTACTTTTCTATGCCCCACACCTCTACCATTCCTCATATCTCCAGGAGACTCACCCCAGCCGGCCGTGGTCCAAAACTGGTGGCCTAACTCTTTTGGGGGCACATTCTAATCCATTTTTTTTAAGATTTAGTAAATGGAAAGCTAGCCTAGAAACGCCAAGTAAATATAGTCAAAGGGCGTGAGTTGTTGAAATATTAGATTTTTGCACTCAATTTTAGCCATATTTGGAACGTCAATAATCCTGTAGCAGATTTTCACAGAGGACTTTCAGAAATTCTTGCCACTGAATTTTAATTTCAAAGCTTTTTGGTTTGTTTGCTTTTTAAAGTTTCATGTTATAGGGAAAATATGATTCTGATTTTTTCAGGGTTTTAATTGTAGTTGTGTAAAATTATTTCATTTTGTTTCTCTTGTGTGTATTGTGCACAGCTTTAGGGGGGAAGTGCACTGATTGTGCTGTTCCTTATAAATGGTACACATTATTGGCACAAATAAAGTTTCTAATTGTTTCTGATTTAATCACCAGTGATACAGCATATTCTGTATGTAAATGTTTTCTCTCATGGTCATCTACTTCATTTTTGTTTTCATGTTTTGAAGAAATAAAGACCAAAAAGGTATTATTGTGCAATTGGTATCCTCATCCAAAAGACAGAAAATAGATACCCAGGATTCAGACTCTTGCAAATGTCAACCCTTCGGTCATGTAAGATTTCCTTTCTAATGTCCCAAGAGAGCACAGTGTCAGAATGTGTGTCTATCTGATGGTACAGAGATAAGTGTTGGAGATTTCTCCATTTCATTTTTTTTTTTCACATCTTTTAGTACCCTTTATCTGCCTCCTTTCTGCATCCAGGAACATTAACCCATAAACAACTATGCATCCAACCACTTTTTAGCAGAATATTCTGGCTAATAAATTAATTCTGGTAAAACTGACCCAAGCAATACTTAGTCTTTTAGTATCACGTTATTCCTCTCGATTCCTAATAGAACTTCCTTGCATTAATTTCTGACTAATTACATGCTATTGACTTTATGTGTCATATAATCAATAGCATAGGATGAGGTGACACCAGAAATAAGCATTTGTAGGGGGAAAGTACGTGACCTCTAATTTGTGTACTTATTTGCAAGCCTACATTAATATCAGTGAATTTAGTTCTTATAATGGAAACTGTCCACTGTGTACGTGTAGTGATATTCATCTGATAGTCTTTCACATTTGCTTTAGAATTCCTCATTATGTCCATATATGATCATATGTGCCACGCTGTCACATGTGAAGGAAAAAAGGTGTAACTTGAGTATTTTCTTGGATCATCAATTAATGTCTCCTAATTACCAATCTTTGGTTTAACACAAAATGAGCAGACAACGTTTATTTCTTTAAATAACAAAGACGGTAAATCAATGACCAGAGTAGTCTTGGCTGTTTAACTACCCTTCAACAAAATGCCTTGGCTCAATGATTCTCAACCTCTTCTGAGATCATTTTAATTCTTTCAAACCCAGTAAGTCAAGCCTGCCACCAGAAAAGATTTCAGAGAGCTTTGTCTTCTATAAACACACGTTTTCTTGTTGCTTTTCAAAGAAGAAAACTATAAAATTGCTCTTTTAAACCACCCTGCACGCATTCTGATAGGTGGATCCCATTTGCAACAAGAATCCCTAACACAGCATCTGTCCCCCAATGGTCTCACTGTTAATAGAAGCACAAGCTTTTTCCATACAGGGAAATTCATTGTTAGTCCACAGCCCAGGATCCCTGATCCTAATCTGTCAGAATAGAGACTGACTGGTTTGTTCTACGCATATCTGAGAACTTTGTGGAAGCAATTAGAAAAATAATAAATTTCCTCCAATAGATGATGAAGCCCTCCATTCTCTAACATTGACAAAACTTTACCTTCTCAAGAATATAAATCAGCTCCTTTAAGACCTCTTTTAAAAAGTGGTTCCTGGCTCAAGATGTAAAGCTTCTCTTTGGATTCTGGTTTTTTGTCCCTGATCTTGGGCAGTTGAATTTGGAGCAAGTCTTGAGTATGATTTCATAACTATATGACTGTGTAATGGCCATTCTGGGATTTACAGTGCACAACCTTAGATCTCATCCAGACCTACAGCTGGCAGTCACAGCTTCTCTTATAGAAACCGCTGGACTTGATGAAAGCATTCTAGCTATGGGTAAAAGTGAGCATTCTAATCAATAAATGAGTGAGTGCACTATGTAGATGAGCTTTACACGATCAGATGCTGTTATGAGTGCATTTATTACCTTTCATTCAGACCTACCTACAAATTTTTGTTACTGGATGGCATCTCTGCTCTTCTTTTCAATATTACATTCCTATCACTTCTAGGACCATGTTCATGGTCTTCCACCCAGCACGTTTTAAGTGCTGTGTGGTCTGGATGGTATTCCACCTACCAGGGTGACATAGGAAGGGGAAACAATTGCAACAGTTAGGGATTTCATTTTTGGAGCTTAATCAGGCCATGGTTAATCATCTCCCAAAGCAGAGAGAGTCTTTCCTATAGAAGGAACAACCACGGAGTGTTAGGTCTCCCAAGGGAAAGAGCACTTCAGCTTTCCAGCCCACAAGAACTGGTGAGTAGCCTACTGTGACTATTTCCCTGCCTACCAACGTGTCCCAAAAGATGCCCTCAGAGGCTCTACCAATTTTCAACTTTACCAAAGTTCCTCCGATTTAATCTCCTAAGGGACATTTAAATCAACAGTCATTGTATATATTATTATTTTATTTGTAGGAGGGAACATTACTTCACAACTTCAGAAGGCAACATGACTTTGTAGTTAAAAACCATGACTCCTATCTTAACAGGAAGACTTGCTTGCCCAGAATCACCCAATCTGTAACCAGTGTGGTACTTCACAGCTCCTTGGTCTGCTCATGTTCTTTAGAATCATACTGTCCTAACCCTTATCAAAGATCCAGAGAGGTGTTCCCTTGGAAATATGCAATCTTAGTTTTTCTTTTCCCTAATTCCCAACCTTTGTATTTTTTCCAGGACTATTCCCATCATATTCATCACCCTTAGTACTGCTCACTATTACCTCTCAGCATTGGGGAGAAGCTCATGATAAAGTGCTCTGGGCATGTTTTTCTGAAAGTGAATTTATCATAGGAAGAAATAAATGTAATGGCATTCTGCTTCGCAAACAATCAGTACAGTATGTATCTCTATAAATGTTTGGGATATTTACATATACCCTGTAGGTATACACTGCAACAGTATTATTGATTTTATTCCCTTTTGAATCACATTTTTCATACTTCACTGTCATCTACCTAGCCTTTTATTCTATCGAAATACGTAGATATGGATGAGAATTAAGGAGCTCACCAACACACACAGACACACACTCAACTCCTATGAAAGTTTCTACAAAGGTGAAACATGTAAACCTAGAAAACCATAATGTATGATTTTCATGCTTCCAAAAAATATAAGTGGGTAAAACAGTTTCTGTGGGTATTATATTCCTGACATGCAAAGGCTAGTAAAATTCCACATTAATAACCAAACACACCAAAAAAAAAAAAGAAATTAGCTAACTTCAATATTACTGAGTCAGTTTTGAGTTAATGCACAGTCCGGCCCTCCTGATTTGTTGGCTGCAAAGACAGATCTACCTAGCCCAATTCAAGAGTGTACTGTGGGGGCATGGGTGGGGACAGAGGAAGTAATGTACTGGAATTATTAGGCAGCCCTCTGTACTGGAACCTGTTTACTCACTGAGAAGAATCTGGCCCAGAGATTTCCAAAGACTTCTCCCCTAAATTTCCAAGTTGAAATAAATAACCCACTTTTAATTTACAAAACGTTTTATTAGACCCCTTGCAGCCACATGGTAAAACAATGGATAAAGTTTCTAGGGAGAACTTTCTTAAAAATGTGATTCTTTGTTTTGACCTATATTCTTTCCAAGTGGAAAGAACAATTCCAATAACCAAATATATAACCACTTCTCAAAAATATTTCACTCAAAAAATCAACTGTATAAATATTTAAGATAAAAGTTGTATGACCCAGATAGCTAGTTCTGAGAAAAATAATTTTCTCTATAGGTGTATTTCTCTACCTTCTTATACTTAACATTAAATTTGAAAAAATGCTCCAAAGAAGAAATCTTGAAAGATTTTACATTCTAATAATGTTCAATAAATAATATGCCTAAAATAATGTTTTAGGTGAAAGTTATTTATGCTGTTGACAGAATGTACTTAAAAATGAGAGAATTTAGCACAAAATGTGTGAGGTAAGATATCATCACAGACTACTCTTGTCTAAAATATTTGAAAGCCATTAACTTTAAGGAAGATAAATTTCCAGTTTCCAAAAACGACAGTGCAATTTCAGCTTGTATTGTTTTTATATGAAAATGAAAGCTGGGCACAGACATAACTTTTGGCTTTGGCAACCCCCAAAAAAGAATCCTTTTGGCACCCTTTTCCATATTATTCAGTTATTTTGTGGAATACACTGGATCTATGCAGGTGTCTCATAAAAATGCCTTCAATCATTTCCCTCTTCTTTTTTTGGGAGGGGGGCGTGGCCAAGAAGTTTCTACATTTCAGAACTTAATAATGACAATTTGATTCATAAAAGGCTGATTTCATTTAGATGTTATTAACATTTCAGAATTAATTTTAATATTTTAAATAATCATCATATGGGATATTGAGCTTGAGTCTAACTCCAGTAAACAAGAAAGCTCAGACAGACCTAGCAGAGTTAAGAGGCTTCTGAAACACTGACCTTTTCATGCAAATAGAAGGGGTGTTTTCAACCTTTTTTTTATTTCTACCAAAAGTTGCTATTTCAACCACTGTAATGAAATATTTGAAACGGTAGTTTGAAGATTATTTCTATGTGAATCAGACACAATTTCAGCATTAAATCTCCTCTATCCCATCTCCCTACAGCATAGAGATATACGCATAAATACAATGTATGTCAGATAACTTGAACTATGTTTATGGATGTCTAAGATTGCCCTAAAAGCCCATGTCCAGTTAGTGTTCATTTTTATCAGATACCTTTTTTTTTTATTTTTTATTTTTTTATTTCTAGGAGAGAGAGAGAGAGCGAGTGAGCAGGGAAGGGTCAGAGAGAGAGGGAGTGACAGACTCTGAAACAGGCTCCAGGCTCTGAGCTGGCAGTCAGCACAGAGCCCGATGCGGGGCTCGAACCCACAAACCGCGAGATCATGACCTAAGCGAAAGTCAGACGCTTAACCGACTAAGCCACTCAGGCGCCCCTATCAGATACCTTTTATAAGTGGGAAAAGGGAAAAAGATACAGAAAGAAATGCATTCCTGATATTTTTTTTTTTTTTGCTAAAGATGCAAATTCTAAGTGGTTTGAAAACTGGCCTAAAATGTTAACCATATATATCCTTCTAAAAACGAGTAGATCTTTAAAAGAACGAAATTCACTCTTCTTCCCTTCATTTAGCAAGCATTTCTGATAGACAGTCTTCAGGATCGATTAGAGCACCTTTCCGGCTTTTTCAATTACCCTCTGTTATTTGGAGGGTTCTGAAAACAGCTCTTGAAAAAAATTATGCTCGTCTAGGTCAAATCCTGAGGGATTAAAAGAATGAGATTTTATATTTTCCCTGGAAACATAACACTGAGCAGGCAGGCTCCCATATCTCACTTGACATTTTCTAGTAATGTGTTTTGGCACAAAGGAAAGAATGAATGAGACTCCTACCCAGTTCTGCCATAAAAACTTAATCATCTACCACCACGTAGATCTTCTACTAGCTGTAATTTAACTTAGATATTTTCACTCAAGCAACCGTCAACTTGCATATACACTGGCCGTGTTGTGCCTAGAATTTTCCTTCAAGATCTTATGAACAGGCAAACTAACTCTTTCAACCAACTGGTACGTGAGATTTCTCCAAGGGGTCCAGTCAGGGTGAGGAGTGGGTACAGAAAGGGGGAGTAATACTGATGTCAGGTCACTGGAACCTGTTTAACCAACTGCTTCATGACATACTGGACCTTGTTGGGGACACTTATTGTCTCAATATTGGAAATATTGTAAGGACTTCATTTTGCTATTTCAACAAAATTTTTGTGGTGTTGGATCTAAGGATAACATCATGCAAAAGCTGAAAGCCATTTTTATTAGCTCTACTGTTGTTACAGTTTGTCAGAAAGGACTATCTTTGAGGTTGTAGTCTCAAACTCTTAGGAACAAGAGTTTTGCTGCCATTAGTAATCCCTTGGGAAATGTGACGCTTCAAATCTTCTTCAAGACAGATGATACTGTGGTAAATGTATGCACATGGCTTAAAATATCTTAATATTCTCAGGTTGTCTTCACAGATCCTGCAGAGATTTACATTTTAAAAAATGAGTATGTTTCTCATCAAAATAGACTGGGAATTTTTCCAACTGGTTTCATTTTGTTGAGAAAAGAGCCTACCACCCAAAGAAGCCGGGAGCAGGAGGGTCGTATCGGTGACTCTTCTTCTGTGACCCCTTTCATCCCTGTGACTCTTAATCCCTGTAGCACATCTTTCAGAAACAACTGTAGATGATGAGAAAAAGCCAAAAGAAAGGGTTGCCCTCACTTTCAAAATGGACTAAATCTGTTGATCACCTTTAATAAATTGTTGACATTTTATAACTTTAAACACCAAGAGAGATGCTTTTAAATGCCAATTCTGAAGCCAAGATCTTTATGGCAAAGCCATAAAGAAAACGTATGTTAATTACTGAGACATAGGATTTAGTAACAACAGTGTTCAACCCTTACCCTCCACTTATACAGTATCTAGAGGCAAACAAGCAGTTGGGAAGGAGAGACAAATCGCTATCAATGTCCTAAGTCACATCACCATATAGATACTAGATGGAGTCGGGAACTAGACAAGATACATGGGGCCAATCCTAGTCTTGAGCCAGACCCCCACCCTTGCTCAGCCCCATAATGGATATGGTCTATGAACATCAGAACAATTGCAAAGTAATATTTTCATTTAATGTAAATATTACCTACAGAGATTCCTCTCTGCTCTGGGCCAGGCTGTTTTGTTGGACTCAAGTCTTTCCAGAGTCACATACCTCTGGAAAGGTGACTTTCCAGAGTCACCTGCCTGGAGAGTGAACCCATCTTTTCACACTTGTTGCCATGGACTCAATTTTTAAAAACACTAATAAGAAAGCAACAGAGCCAAATGCATTGGACCCAGCAAGGAGTCTACTCTTAAAGGAATCCAAGCTTGCATTTTTTCTTCCTGGCCAGTGCTCTAGCATCTCAACTCTGAAGTCGTCTTGTTAGTAAAATAAAAATAATAATTGCTTTGTTGCTGTTTAGGAATCCTACCTCTGTAGAGTCTGGGGCTTCCATTAACCAAAACCAGATCCAGGGATAGTATTATTATGACTTTACTCAAAGACTGAGTTTTGTGTTGGGAACAAACCAGAACTGGTCTGGGTCCCTTTAAAACAACAGACAAGATACTTAGTAATATTTGAAAACAATGAAAACGGTTCAGTACAGGCTGCTGGGTTAAAGAGGAGGGCAGAATTTGTGACAGGCTCTGTTAATGTTTTGCTCTTCCCTGTAAATTTTTATCGGTCATGGTTCCCAGTGGAGTATTTCTCATACTCGTTCTGTGGGAGGATACTGACATAATTCCAGAGTCTCCCTTTAATTTCCTAATTCTCTCAAGAGAAACAGCCATTCCTTACTTGTAATATAAAAGAAAGACAGCAAAGTTAGCTGCCTTACCAGTTGATCCAGAAGATTTGTACAAAGAAAGGCACAGACCATCCAGAGTATCTTTAACATGACTATGACTGTAATCCAGTAAAAAAAAAAAAAAAAGATTTGAGAAAGTATTTCCAACTCCTAATCAAAAGTCAGAAATCACTTGGACACTGGGATCTTAATGTCACTTTATCTTCCTGCCTGGCCCGCACAAATCAATAAAGGTTGAGAGATGCCGAGAGTGTTTGGATGGTGATGATGAATTAAAATTCAGATCTGGATGCTGAGGCTAGATAAATATCAAATGGTAAATTAGCTGAGGACAAAGAATCAGAAGCCAAGCCAAAGAGAATGGGAAATTAGTCAATTTAGCAAGTATGTTTTCCAGAACTGTTGATTCATTTTGTATTTCGTTAAAACTTTTTAAGAAACATCTATACTGTCAAAGCTGTGGAACCACTTTTAAATCAAATGCCAGACTCTATTTTGTTTTTTCAGTCCTCTAATTCTATACACCTCAAGCACTTATTTTTTTTGAGAAAATTAACACTGGCCCTGAATTCAGTTAAGAAGAGGCCACGTGTGGCACTCAAATTCACCTTCCATTTTGTCAATGCATTTTATCAATTTGAGGCTGATTAATGGAGCCATTCTGAAACCTATCAAGAAGATTTTAACAGAAATAGAAATACTAACTTGGTTAACTTCATAGTCTTTCACCAATGAGATAAATGAATTTAGACTCCACTAACACATCCTGGTATATGGTCTCTGATGTGTCAAGTTGGGAGAAACGGACTTCAAACATCATTTGCCTCCCCATTCCTGATCTTTTTTTCTATTGAGCATTGATACTAATTCATCACTGGATTTTCTTAACTCTGCCTATTGCTCTTTTTAACTTTGAGACATCTAGCTATATTTCAGTGAGTTACAAGTCCAGCTGTCACATTTTAACAGCCAACTAGAAGGGACCTCAGTCCCCATGTCTGAATATACAAGGTTCTCTTCATTTTGGCATCAACTAGTTATCAGAGAGGAGATCCGAAGGCTTTCCTCTTTTGAAAATTAGGGGTGTGAATCTTCGGCTCTCTCTGAACTCGAATTGCCTCATCAATAAAGGAAGGACTTGCCCCTAGCTTGCTTTCTCAGAATACATCAAGCCCTACATGATCTGTAGTTCCCTGTTATCTACTGGGTATGGGTTGAAGGTGCTTTCCACTGCGAACAAGTTTCTCTTCATAATTCTTGATGGCAAGTGTCAAGCCAAGAAAACCACATTAAGTCTGATGGGAATTTAAAAGTTTATTTTGAAATAATTCTTTGTGCGCTGCTGGAAAAAAAAAAGTGTCCCTTCCCAAACAGGGAGTGAAAAGTTTCTCCCTTTGGGGGAGACCCACAAAGAAGATTAAACAAGATTGGAACGGATTCCACATCAGTGACCTTTGTAAGGCTGAATCCACTATTTTTCTAAATGTAAACTGTGCGTTCACACAGTTTGCCATAATAATCCCACTTACTTTTCATTCTTTGTACTTAATGACAGCCTTTGAGGAGGAAGACTGACAGAAGTCAGTTTACACTAAAGGGAGTGAATACCAACAGGATACATATTGACTGGACAGAAAGATATTAAAAGACTGTAAAGGAAGATGAAACAGGAATTTCACTTTTGCTACAGATTCAACTGTCTTTTAAAAGCCTCCCTTGTTAATGGAGAAAATGACACTCAAGAAGGTTTTACAAAGACGTAAATCCCACCCCAGCAGTCATCTGGTTTGCCCAACAGCCCAAACGCGTCCTTAGCAATCTGAAATTGCACACAGTTGGAGAAAATATAGCAAGAAGCCATAGACATCGCCGCGGGGAAAAGAAGAAGCAACCACAGTGAACTCTGCTTACATAAACAAAGGATGTTTCAGTGGAATAAACAGAAGCTTTCTCTTGAAGGAATCCTAGTTAGAATGTCATTAGAAACGGCGAAACCATTTCAACATTGTTAAATCACATATTCCAGCTTTATTAGCATTGAGACACAGGGACAAATTTGTTGGGGCAGGGGGAATGAATAAACGTTCCCAATACTGTAACAGATCAAGTGATCCTGCGAGCCTCACTGTCCAGAGAAAAAAATTAAAACAGGCAACATTGCTTTAAAACTATATTAATGTCTCTGACTTCCACCCAGGGTTAAAATTTTATTTTTCCTTCTCATCACTAACCTTTCTATAGAGTCACAGCTCAGCTGCAGGAGGCATGGTATTCTTATATTTTGGGAAGTCCCTCACCTTGAATTTGACCCCCATTTCATATCTGATTAGGAGATCCCAAATTGGAAAGGTAGGATTTTCTTTTTTTTACAAAAATCTGCACCAGAAGTGTTTTCTGAAGATGACTGCCTTAAGCCATCTAGGAAGCTCTGTCAATCAGTGGTGGGGGCTTATAAGGCAGAGAGGCTGTGAATAGATTGAGCCTCCTTTCTGCATAGACAGCTGTTCAGTCAGACCCTCATGTCTCTTCTTCCTCAAGTCCTTGTACCATCCAGCCTCTTGAAGTGACCCAGCTCCACTTGTCAAACAAACTGCAAATCTCTAATTAAGTGTGCGGACAGCTTGTTTGGCTTTATTCCCCATCAAATGAATTTCTCGGATTTTTCCCTTGATGATCTTGCCCTCTCTGTACTCATGCATATAGGTCCTTACATTTGATATACTTTAAAAAGGATTTTACTAGAGAAAACAAAATCAACAGACCCTGTGTTCAGTGAAAAAAACTGAAGGAACTTAACCATCATTATGATAGCCACACTGAAGTAACGGGAATAACAACTGTGTGGTAAGACGGACACTTAATGGTAGCAGTAAACTACTACCCTCGGAAGAGAAACTGTAAAGTCTCCTACAAAAAGCCCTTTAGGAGGCCCAAATTTAATGATATGGAGAAACATTCTCTTCAGAGTCAGGTCATAGATCAGAATTTGGCTACATTTTACTTACAGGATTTCTGTATATGCAGACAAGGCACTTAAATTTCAGATCCTTTCTTTCTTTAATATGAAATCAGCATCTATCAAATCTGTCCTTTACCTACATTATAAAAATATCTAGGGGAAAAATCCAATACCGACCTTCACATTCCACACAGAAGAGCTTTGTCCTGGGAGCACAGTTAAGGTGATTTGGATAACTAGAGTGTTTTAGAATAAGGTATTACAGTGAATCTTAACATTTGGTTCCCAACAAAGTAGTATCAGCAACAACTTTGAAATTTGTTATTTATACAAATATTCTGGTCCTACCAGAGACCCAGACCTATGAATTGAATTCTGGAAGTGGGCCCTGCAATGTGAGTTTTGACAAGCTCTTACGGATGATTCTGGTGCATGATCAAGTTTGATAGCTACGAAATGGTGCTCTGAGAGGTCCAGGGAAGATAATGTCACCCGCTGTTGAACTCCGCTTCTTCACAGGAAAAAACTAAAATGGCTTAAATGGTAGGTTTCATGTGGGCTCAGTACATTCCGATGTATGGACAGAAACGTTCACTGTTTGAACATAAAATATTATTTGAAGGAAAATTAATCCTTGCAAATATTCTTTCCTGGCTTAACTGAGCTTCAGGCAGGCTCTCCAACCAGAGAGATTTCTAATCAGCTTTTCTAGTTCTTTCAAAAAACCAACAGGTAATCTGCTTTGCTGGACTGGCCCAGGGCCTCTAGAATGACCCTGGACACTCTTAATGGATTAGCTCTGACCATTTGCCTTAACGCTACACCATCATGTATCAGGACTGAGTTATATTTAATGACACAGTCTAACTGGTTTGAAGACTGAGTAGGAACTGATGAAGCCAAAATAACCACTGGTTATGAGTGAGTTTGGGTTTTAGAAAATAGTTTCAAAAGCTCACTACGACTCATAAAACCTGGAAAGCACAGACAGTGTAGACATCATCCCAAGTCCCTCTGGAGCACCTTTCCTGGCTCTCATCTGAACTGGTGCAGAAATGGAGTGGAGTCAGCAAGTGACTTTGCTCATAAAGAGATCTTGGAAAATAGAACTTAAGATTGTTATTGTGTGTGCACATGTATGTATGTTTCCTAAACTCTAAGCTGACAAGGTCCTACTTATGGGTACTTAACACATCCATAGATATTTTGACCCCCTTTCTTTTTGGGAGCCAGAAAAATAATTCAAAGTGTACAAGAGGAGGCCTACAAAAATGGAAACTCAACCACGATACTGTGGAGAGAAATTCTATAACTGTCGTTCATTCCAGACCTCCCGCAGAGGAATCAAATTTGTCAGATATTTTGGAATGACTGCTTTTTCAGGAATTACTGAAAAAGAATAACTGATATATCATAATGTGTTCTGCCTGCTTGTCTCAAATCTGTGCTCCTCTCCTGTTGCTGGTCAAAGTTTGAGGCATTTTAAGTGTCTGTTTTCTGTCTCCAAGAATATTTCCTCATTGGCTCTTTCCCCATCATCCTATTTCTCTTTCACACCTGATCCCCAAAAAGCTCCAGCTCAAACAGTACCTCCTTCCTCTGTCTCCACCAGTGGGCACATACCCATTTGCATATTATCTTACTATAAGTTAAAGCCTCACTAAAGGGATGCTTCCCAGAATAATCATCAATGTCCAGACACTTTGGTGATGGGAAGTATACCTTGGGGGAGCGGGGGTGGGTGCTGAATCCGATTGCCTGGGGTTCACGCAGATCCAGAGCCTTGACCTTCTTCCAGAACTGGAGTCCATTGTGATTTTTTTACACTCTTAAATCCAAGGCAGAGTTACAGTGGTAGCTTTGCTGTAGCAACTATCCTCCTTGCTGACCTTAGTCCACAACCCATGGTTCATGTTATTGGCTCAAGTCCTAAAACCTTTAGACAAACCTAGATTAAAAATTTCTTTCCGAAAGATTAGGAGAAAACAGTCAGACGCTCTAAAGACTCTTACTTATGTGGTACATCAAAAAGGCCTTGACATGAGCCGGTAAAAGATCATTGTTTTAATCTTCAACAGCTTTGCCTTTCAGTGCCATTCATGGTGATTTTCAGAGGTCGGTGGTGCGATTCAACACTATTCTAATAAGCCATAATAATAATTGTTGGCACAACTGTTATTACAATGGGGACTTCCCTGGGTTTCATCTACTAGTTTTCTGTGGACAGTAGGAAGCTCACACTGAGAAGGCATTTGTAGCATCCTAGACGAGGGCAAGGAAAGGAATTAGCATACTGTACATACCGTATACACGCACTGCTCTGTGCCACTGCGAGTATTCAAAAGAGGGATGCATGAGAAGGGAGAAATTTAGACAGGAACTAATTTAGAACTTCTCTCTTGCCTTCAATGACTACTGTCAGCAATTCATTCCCACTGAATAAGCCTGGTAAAGACTTTTGTAGTAAGCTGAACTCATCCTAAGCCAGAACAGGCAATCCATAAAGAAAAAAGTGGCAGGTCATTGGGCCAGAAACCTCCTCCCCCTAAGAAGTGATCATGAATCCCCTGCACGGGGCAAAAAAAGGAGTAACAGCTTGTTTACATCTCATATGCAAAGTTTAAAGGACCCATTACAAATAACCTTAAAAGGCAGAGGGGGGGAGAGTGGAAAGAAGAGAATAAAAATGGAGAGGAAGAGATCGTACGTTGAAATATGAAGTAAGCAATCCTAATATTCCTCTAAGTTGATCCTGAAAATGGTCACAGGTCTAAAGCTATTTATAAAAGAACTTAACTGCACTTTGAAATTCCTGAGTGGTGGTATGTCAGTAATGCATTTGGATACTTGAGTTTTTCAGTTTTTATTCTTTATGCCAATGAATGTAACCTCTAAACTTGCTGTTCTGAGTACACACGTGCACACACACACACACACACACACACGTGCAACCACACACACACATATATTAAGGTATGTGCATCATCTATTATTCTGTAGGAAACACAATGTATAAAAATAAAGAGTCCAGTGGATTCATTGTCTTTCAGTGATAACATGTAGTGGGGAATAAAGGTACTCTCATATCTTCCTTGCTGACCATATTGTTAAAATTATAATCTTAAGCAACACTGTTAGAAATGCCTGTGTAAGATATCTTCTCTAGTGTCAATGAATCAATACATTTGAATTCAACTTTCAAAAACATGTGCTAAACTTAAATATTTTTATATCTCTGGTGTTTTCTTATCAACTTATAGTAGTGAACAAGTGACCAGAAACCTGACATCATCCAAAAGGAAAGTGACCTAAGTGGAAAATTAAAAATAGAGGTTATTTATAAAGTGTTCTGCCAAAGAGCATTGTTTAACAAAAATGTAATTTCTTTCACTATGAATGTGATTATAAGAACTGCTCGCCCTATCATTCTCTCTCTTTTGAAAATCAATGTTTTGTATTCCTAAGGGCCAAGGAAAATATTCTTTAAGCCAGTGTAAAACACAGACACCTTGGAAATGAAAGGCACAGTAACTTGGATCACCTGCATAATGCTGGATTAGGATTCCAACATTTGATGGTAAATATATCATTGTTTCCTATAATTCTTAAACTGCACTAAGTCACTTTTGGAAATTTCAGTTAACCATTTTAAACGAAGGCACTGACATTAGTGACTGATCTTGTCTAACATGGATGGCATTAAAATGTTCCCTTTCAAGTATGAGGAGTGGATGGAAATTACCATCTAATCCTTCGACCTAATCATCTCACAGAACTCAGAGGTCTAATAACACTGCATAGAAGGTTAACAGACTATGTACACCAAGGATATTTCATTTGTGCAGTTAGCAAGAACTAGCCATTTACAAAATACAGTCAAATGTTTTGTAAATAATTTTTTTGATTCCTATAGTTTTGTTCAAACTGCTTTTAAAATACTTAGACTTTATTTGAATTTTAAAAATAATTGGTTATAAGTTAGATGTTGCTTTATTGACTCTGTGATTCAATGTATACTCAGCCATATTCCTGTGGGGAACTATCAATTCTGTTGACTTTCTTGGCATGAGCCAGAGATTCATAGTTTCTTTAAGGACTCTAAGTATGAGACAAAACCAAAACTAAACTCTAGTGAAGAAATTAGAAACCTATTGTATAAAATGTATTTTTAAAATCTTAAGGCATATGTGATTTACACTGCCTGTGAATCTAGTCTCTTTGTGAAATGACCATGGCATAATATTTGTTAAGACTGAAACACCAAATATTTGTGACGTTTGTATAACACTGTTGTTATAATCTGTGATTTCAAATGGTAAGCATCTTTGTTGTAATCATGTGAGCCCACAGAATTCCTGCTGTTATGTAAAACCAGCTCTCAGAATTCAGATTTCCTGCCGCTGCTATATCACCAATAAATGAGAATTAATTGTGGAAAAAAACACACAACTTTTTAAAGAATTGAGTTTTACACTCACTGTGCATTTTCCTAACGAATGAATTCAGAGTTTTATTTTTACCAGAAACGGTCCCTCTCCATCAGTAAACAAAAATACTGATTTCAACCATACTATCATTTCAATGGTTTCTATATTCTTGATCTAACTACCCCAAACTGGAAGCTTATTGCAAGGTGTACCCTAACAAATGTACAATAAATGACTTTTCCTGCATGCTGCCTGAGATACGTTGTAATTTGAAATGTCTTATAAAAAAATTATATATTTCATACCCCAAAATTGAACCAGCAATATTTCTCATATGTGTAACCATTGGTATGTTAACATAAAAATCAGAAGCACTGTCTGTCATACATATGTGTTTTATGTGACATTTAATCTTGTTACTGTAATCTCTAAAGTGTTCGCTGCCTGAACTAGTCAATTCTGTACAAATCATTGTCTTAGCTGTTTCCTAATCTGAACCATATTTCCTAACACTTAAATATAAATGTTTGTAAATTAGCCATTAATTTTTTTAATCAACTTTTACATATCTTCAGTGTGACTCAGTTAACTAACTTAAACAAAGAAGAATCAAAGCCTTCCGTGTCATAGTCCAGTTCAGGATAAGAGACATTTCAGCTAGGCATAAATGCATTCATTCATCCAGCAAATATTTACTGACCACCTACTATGAATTTGGTTCTATACCAAGTATTAGGAGAATTCCCAAGAACCAGAGAAATTACAAACCTCTATCTCCCAGTAAGGAATTTCTGAACTCCACCTCTACCATTCTTCTATAATTTCCATGGAATTAAAAAATTATTTTGTTTCTCCTACATTACAACAAAGATAGAAATTATCCACAGAAAGATCTTTGATGAAAATGCAGTCCATCTGGCCCAAGAAAATACAACTATCACTCACAGAAGTGATGTCTTAAAGTCATATCTTAAAATACATTAAAATAAAAGCCAATTTGACCCTAATTCTGGAAGAAATGCTTAAAAGCGAGTCTCCCCTTGAAATGTGCATATTGTGTTGGCTTTCAAACACTAAGATTCTTTGCTAACACGTCCTAAAACGGCATCCCTGCAAGGGATCAAGAAATTCTGTGAAGGAGGGGGAAAATGGCTGATGAAGGGGTAACTATTTATCCACAGAATATCATAGATACTTACATACACCGAGGATACTCTCTCAATGACAGATTTAATTACATTACCATGTCTGTTTACCACTTTTTAAAAGTGCTTATATGTGCACACCCATCCACTGACAGAGTCACATCTGAAATGTGGCACATTCTCGTTTTTCTTATTCAAGGAGAGATGCCTCCATTGTCTTTCAAGATGAACTGTGCTATGACAGAGATAAGGGAGTCTCAGATCCATCCACGTCAGAGGCAGGAGATCCGCAGATCTCCATCCACGTCAGAGAATGAAGATGAAAATTCCAAGGCAATTGAGTAGCTTGGAAGAAACCTAAAACCTTGTGATTCTTGCCATTGTGGTGCTTAGGGTGATGAGACTGACAGGTGCTCAATGCCTTGACCTTGTGTCACAAATTAATTTTTGCAGCGTTTGAAGTTTCCCTGAACCTACTGAGACTAATAGTAACTTGTCATTTTCACAGTTGATCATTAAGCCACTCATTCACTGTAAGTATGTGCTGCTCCCTGGAGGCAAGATTAGATCTATCCATACAGCCACACATACATGCACAAGATAAAACAGCTGGTGTGCAGATCAGAAGACTCTGAATTCAGGCTCCAGATTTGTCAGTCTACCTGGGTCATCTAGTCTTATGAGAATCCTTCACCATTTGGAAGCTCAATTTCCTGGAATATAAAATCAGACTAAGAACACCTGCTCTTTATAATTGTCCTAAGGGTTGAATGAAATAATAAACCTTTATTCAATGTCTGGCAACAGTACATGATACTCATAATCCACTCAATAAATGTTAGTTGGTATATATGTCCTATACAATATTTATGTCACTTAATGAAAGTGACAAAAACTCTCCTTGACCAAACTTGAGTCGTGCTCCTCTGAGATCTCTTCTTGACTAGGCCCTGACCTTGGGCTCTGTCCCTGGCCCACTTAGTCTAGTCTTAGCAAAAATCCTGTGGTGTCATTTTAGTGAAAACCCTCCCACCTTGGTATCTGATCAAATTCCTCATCTCTCATCCTTGATATCTTAACACCTGCCCTGCCTTCGGCAAGAAGCCTATTGAGTCAGTCTAGCAAAAATCTACCTAGCTTGGATGTATCTTCTTAGTAATATTCTATCCATTGACCTCCTCCTCACTCCTTGCCTATAAATCCCCACTGTCCTCCTCCTCTTCAGAGTTGAGCTCAGTCTCTTTCTTATTGCAAAACCCCACTGCGGCAGTCCCCTTCTTGAATAAAGCTTTCCTATCTCTGACAAGTGTCTGAATAAATTTTTCTTCAGCACCAGTAACATTTTCCACACTGAGAAATGAAAAGACCAAAGGAGCTTAATTCTAACTCTCTTCATTATGGTACATTTATTGAGTGTTTACTGTTAACCAGGCAATGCACTAAGCACTTTACCTGGATGATATCCCTGTTCCTCCCCCAAATCTCTAATTTCTGCCCCCTTTTATACATGAAAACCTGAAGCTTAGAAAACTTACCTATTTGCCCCAAATCACATTACTAAGTGGCAGACCTGAATTTGAATTCAAGTCTCTCTGACTCCAAAGCTCAAGTTTATAATCATTGTGTTATTATGTCTCTATCGATCTTGAAAGTATCCATTTGAGCAAATTCCCAAGATGACATAAAACGATAGCAATATGTAGGGGCACCTGGGTGGCTCAGTCAACTGGGTGTCCAACTTCGGCTCAGGTCATGATCTCATGGTTGGAGTTCAAGACCCGCACTGGGCTCTGGGCTTACAGCTCCGAGCCTGAAGCGTGCTTCTGATTCTGTTTTCCCTCTCTCTCTGCTCTCTTCCTGCTCATTTTCTTTCTCTCTCTCTCTCAAAAATAAACGTGGAAAGAAAATTTTAAATGATATCAATATCTACCAAAATATGCAACCCATGCAATCACCACGAGTAAATAAAAAATCCCATACAGATTTGATGTACAACTCCACATGCATCATTATTATCACAAATCTTTTAATTTGTGACAAGAAATCATATAGAATGTCATATCAGGAAAGAGACCCTGGCTAATGTCTCCTAGACGCAAGGAAAGTTAGGTTTTTCATGCCTCAAAACATCACCTTAAATACAGCTCATCCAACATCACCTTCAATATTTCAAACAACCCTGGGGAATAGACACATTTTTTTCTGTTCTTTGGGCCTGTTTATCTGTAGATGTCTGATTTGGGAACAAAAATAAGCCTAATTTCACTTACAAATTTATGCACGATTCTCTTAAGAAATCAAGTTATAAGATTACCCAGAGCAACAACAAGAAGGACATGCCTATGTAAATAATCCACAAATGGGTACAATTACCAGACCAACAAAATGTGCTTGAGTACATGGGGAGTTCTACTTTATAACAAGTGACCATTTTGTTCTAGGACTGTCCATAGGATCTGCTATGTTGTAGTACCATTTTCATCATCTGTGAACAACCGTGACACCAATCATGCCCAGTCTCCGTGGTACTGACTACATAACACGTAGTCACCCAGACAGGGAAGGACAATATAACCAGCTCCAGAGATGTGCCAGTAAACTCTTGATTTTCTTTTCGACTTCAATAATTGAACACGCTTAAATATAGATTTCCAAGATCCTACAACTTTATATGCCTATGCATGTGGAACCATATGTAGCTCTTCCAGATCTGTCCTCAGCCATTAAATGGCAGATAAAACTTCACATTTCAAGGAATAATGGTGGATACACTACAAATATATAATTAGTAAAAGTTCACATTCAATCCTTGGTTGGCACCTTGGCCAGATGCTTTATAAGTGTCTCTGCTTTCATTGTCTTTTTTTTTTTATAAGTGTTTTTATTTATTTCTGAGAGAGAGAGAGAGAGAGAACATGAGCAGGGGAGGGTCAGAGAGAGAGGAAGATACAGAATCTGAAACAGGCTCCAGGCTCTGAGCTAGCCATCAGCACAGAGCCTGATGTGGGGCTCAAACCCACAAACCGTGAGATCATGATCTGAGCCAAAGTCAGATGCTTAACCAACTGAGCGACCCAGGCGCCGCTGCTTCCACATTTCAACTACAGGTTAAAAATAGAATGACATAAAACAGTTTCAGAAATTCTGAGATGATAAATCTGTATTTTATAAAGGTTGTCTACAATGGCCCCATGCAGATCCCATTTATGAAAGGAAATCATCTCATCTGAGGAATAACATTGGCATGCATTACCAAAGATTTGCTATTGCAGGGCAAATTGTATTTTCATATGGTAATGAAAAATTATTTAAAAGGCCTATAGGCGAGAATTTATTCTAGGTTCTTTTCTTACCATATGTAACTAAAACTAAGCTACAAGTGTGCTAAGAGTCCAGGAGCTACTAGGAACTACACAATCTAGAAACTACAACAAACAGCTGCCTGTTCTGACAGCTCTGCTGATTTTACTTTGTGAGGAAAAATGTTAACAACCTTCTCTTGTTACCATGAGAACTAGAGGACAAACAACCCAGCAAGTTCCTAGAGGGGAAAAGAGAATGTGGCCATCTGTTTTAGAATTCTAGCCAACAAATTCCAACTGTATGTTAAGTCCCAGCCCTAAAGAAGCCAGAACCTAAAGATGCCAAAAAAAAAAAAAAAAAAAAATCTCGTCCTTTATTAATCAGAGGGCACGTGTGTTTGGGGACACTGCAGGAAAAAAAATAGAGCAAAAATTGTGGTTCCTGTTATTGATTACAGAAAATCTGTATTTCTGGGACTGAAGCCGCCATGATACCTCATCCCTCACACACTTGTGAGGACTCCTAGTAAGCCAGAGTTCCATAAATTCCAAGGGAAAGAGTAACTCAAAATTCTTAACTAATCTCCTTCTGTTGACAAATCAGAATAGAGCCTTCTCTCAAATGTCCTTCTCCAAAGCCTTTTCAGTTCAATAGGAACAAATGACCTGAGTACCCATTTCTTTCCAAAGATGATCCAAACCAACGTTCAGATGTCAAAAAGAATCCAGTTGTCAAAAACACAATCAAAACACACACATACATAATGTTCTTCTGCAAGTAGAACAAAGAAATATTACAGTCTTTTAAAAATTGATGAAGGATGAAATTGGGGTGGGGGGAATCAAATCTAAGACCCTTTAAGGTCAACCAGGGCATTTCTTTTTTTTTTTTAATTTTTTAAATGTTTTTATTTCTGAGAGAGAGAGAGACAGAAACAGACAGCGAGAGCAGGGGAGGGTCAGAGAGAGCAGGAGATAAAGAATCTGAAGCAGGCTCCAGGCTCTGAGCCAGCTGTCAGCACAGAGCCTAATCCAGGGCTCGAACCCATGAACCGTGAGATCATGACTTGAGCTGAAGTCGGGCACTTAACCGACTGACCCACCCAGGCGCCCCCTGGGCACTTCATTTTTATTTGAGTCCGTGGAAGCCTGAGATGGAACATGTTTGTAGTCATGGGAAGTACTCAGGCTTGACCTGCTGTGGCCTTTGAAAAATTGCTATGTCTCAGTTCTCACTGTGTAGGAGGAACATGTGAGCCTAAGCATCACTGTATTGCAGCTGCCTAACTCCTGATATGCCTCCAAGGTGGCGCTATAGAGAAATGGCTAAGAGCATAAATTCTGAAGCCAAAGTACTTGGTTTCAAACCCTGGCTCTGCTGAGCTCTGGGATCATGGGCAAGGGACTTATTTTGTGCCTCAGGTTCCTCATCACTACAATAAAAGATCAGCACATATCTAATGGAGTAAAAATTAGTTACTATGCACAAAATCCTTAAAGAGTGCCATGTAAATATCACCTACTATCAATCTCTGCCATGAGACAGAGAACTGTTATTGGTTCTATTTGCTACCCATCCATAGTGAAGTATGAGTTGATTCTTAATGTTTAGGGGAAAAGCAGAGAAGAACAGAGGCCACTGAGACTCAATTGGGAAAACACAAAAGGCAAAATATAAAAGTGAAAGCGCTGACATGAAATAGGACACTGAAGAGACTCATTTTAATGTAAAAGAAGGAAAGGGAGGTGAAGAAAGGAAACCTGATGGGTTGAAGTATGGATACAATTAGTAATGCCTGCTAAAGGACTCCACAACTTTTACTGCTGTATAACAAACAGTAATAATACCAACGGTTCACATTTAGTAAGTGCCAGCCACTAGTAGGCACTTAACATACATTATCTCATTCTGCCTTCATACACATATCAAAAAAGCCTCCATGAGTCCGGTATTATTATTCCATTTCAAATGGAAAACTTGAAAATAAAGAGGTTCCTAATGCATGAAGTTTATGTGATGATCAATACAGAGCCAGGATGAAGACCAGTCTGACTCCAGAGGCTGTACCCCCAACCACTGGGCTGTAATCACTCCCACACAGGCATCAGGACACAGATTCAGTCCTGGAGAAACCCAAATGTTGAACTAGATGGAAACAGCCATAAGAAAATCTTGCTCCTGAAATGTTCTGTTCTCCTCCTTGTAGGTTTTTTTGGTGTTATATTAATAGTTTTATATAAGCCCACCAAACACCAACGAACTTTTATTCTTTGATGGTCTTAATGACTCTGTGGATTCATTAGAGTTGTTATTGCCTGTATTAAAAAAAAGTACTGTTTCAGGAGGTTGCTTGAGCAGAAAAAAAGTGATATAGATGTAGATATATATCTGTAATGTGGTAGTTGGAGCCCTCACTAGTGTGTAAGGGATGAGGGATCATGGAGGCTCCAGTCACAGAAATACAGATTTTCTGTATCAATAACAGGAACCACACTGTGTGTGTGTGTGTGTGTGTGTGTGTGTATACACACATATATTAAGTCACACACATCAAAATATTATAAATCAACTCTAACTTTCCCACATAGAGAAAAAAATGGGAATCTGGGTTTATAACCACAGACATTTATGCTTGATAAACTATTACATTCCAGAAGACTGAAATACACCATTTTCTAAGCTGAAATACAGTTTTCTCAAACGCATAGAAGTATTTTTCATAGGAAAACTATTTAATTGCAGAAAATGATGTGGAAGTTAATATTACATCATAGCATACTTGACAAAATTCTTATCTTATGAATTTTTCAAAGTTCCTTCAATATTTCCGTAGCACCAGGTCAGAAGGTGAAATAACATGTTTATTGTCATCATCAGGTTCATAAAGTATGTTTTGGGAAGAAATTTAACAGAAATCTTTGAAGAGCCCCTGAGAAAGATGCAAGGTCACTAATGATCCAGGGAAACTTATGTACTGTCCCCTTCATTCCACTATTATGACATTGTACCACTATATCCATGTCAGGCAGAAGAAAGCAAGTCGTTGTTCAATGTTGGGATTAATTTCCTCCAACCAGGAAGATGAAAAATGATCACTTACATGCTGCATATAGGAATCTCTTAGGAATAACACATGTTTAATTGGTGAAGTGATTTAAGGATAATTACTTTGCATCAAAGACTGCTTATAAGAATTTAGGACTAAATCTATGACCGGGATAGGGCATTTCCTTTTGATCTACTTATAATTAGAAACACTGAATAAACCATTGTCTCTATGTAACTGATTAAATGGAATTAAAGATGAGTTAGAATATTTTAGAACCATTAGAAGATTTACTTTTTCCCCCTCACATATGCCAGAGTACAGAAATCCTTCATAACTAGTTCTGGGGGTTCATTTTATTAAATTGTCTTATTTAGTCACACTGAAGACATTCAGGAAATTAACCTCAAGTCATATGCTTGACCTAGGGTTGGCACTTGTGTATTAAATAGATGAATGAATGGAAGAATGGATAGATGGATGGGTAGATGGATGGTAACCCAGGAATAGTCAGGGTCCAAAGATAAGATGGGACCCAGTGTGGTAGAGCAGGTTATTGGGAAGACTTCAGTCCTAAGCAATTAGAGCAATGGTTTTAACTCTCGCCACACATTAATAGTATTTAATACACATACTTGGCTTAGAACCCACTACAGACCAATTAAATCAAAATCTTGACATATGAGAGTATATGGGTACAACTTAAATATTTTTCAAGAACTTTCCTAAGTAGAGTTACCAGGTTCTGCAAATAAAAATACAAAATGCCCAGTTGAATTTAAATTTCAGATAAAGAACAAATTTTTAGTTTAAGTATGTCCCAAATATTATACAGAACATACTTAGACTAAAAACTTTTTCTGAAATTCATATTTAACTAGGAGTCCTTATTATATCTGTAACCTCATCCCCAAAGGTATTCTAACGTACAGTATTTAGAACCACTGAATTCTACTAAGACAAGTGGGTAAAGCAGGACATCAAGAAAAAATACAACAGCAGCAAACCAGGATACCCAGAACACCAAGGACTTGGCAAATGACCGTAGGGATACAGGTCCAGAAGCAGTACTCTATCCTGGAAAGATTTGTGGGCATCAAAGTAAATCCTCAGTTTCAGAGAAACTGGGGCATCTGATAAGCCACCTAGGCAGAAAACGCAAATTCAAGTGAATAAGAAAGGGGCCTGTTTACTATGACACAGTGTGGGTGTTTTGATGGACGGAACACCATTGTGGAAACAGAATCGAAAGGTGAGAACAGAATTCACAAATAGGCAAAATCCTCCACTCTGGCACCAAATTATAGATCCAAGAGACTTAGTGTTTTCTCTAAGGAAATGAATTCATTCCAGAGACTAGAGTGCGTAATTCCAAGAGAGTTCTGAAGTGACCTTTATACTGTGACTGGAGGCTTTTTGGCAGAATCGGTGAGTAAGCCAACATTCACATCAAAAATTCTTAAAAATGCCTCTACTGACCAGTATTCACGTCAAAGCAACAGTCCAGATGAAAATGGTATGAAAAGCAAGATAAATGTCAGTCACTACCTATAGGAGTTTCCTTTTGCAACCTGAAGATGGCAAAATGAAAGTAGATTTTGTCACTTAATGGAACCATCAAAGAAAAAAGATTTAGGGAGTCTTGCTCACCCTAGAAAAATCCAAAGATGCTCTGGTAAAAACCAAAAACCAAAAAACATTAGAATATATAAAAGTAGGCTATATCTTATTTGGAATGCCAGTTTAAAAATGTAGGAATGACCCCAACAAACAGATACAGTTCTTACAAACTACAATAACTTCTATGTATAAATATGAAAAAATGAGATGTTAATGGAAAAATGAACAGAAGAGTACAAACAAGCATTTGCAAAATAGGGTATCCAAGTTACCAAAAACAAAACACAAAAAGCCACTCACCTATTTCAGCAACCAGAAAAATGTATATGAAAATCACACACTAATACTTCTACACAGCCAGCAAAATAACTAAAATCAGAAAGACAATGTCAGGGGGCGCCTGGGTGGCTTAGTTGGTTAGGCGTCTGACTTCCACTTAGGTCATGATCTCGCGGTTCGCGGGTTCGAGCCCCGCGTCGGGCTCTGTGCTGACTGCCAGCTCAGAGCCTGGAGCCTGTTTCAGTCTGTGACTCCCTCTCTCTCTGACCCTTCCTTGCTCATGCTGTCTCTCTCTCTCTCCTAAGAAATAAGCAAAACATTAAAAAAAAAAGAAAGAAAGAAAGAAAGACAATGTCAGGGTGTCCGGATGGCTTAGTTGGTTAAGAATCTCCTGATTTTGGCTCAGATCATGATCTCACAGGTTCATGAGTTCAAGCACCATGTTGCACTCCATGTGGACAGTGCAGAGCCTGCTTGGGATTCTCTCTCCCTCCCTTCCCACCCCTTCCCTGTTTGTGCCTTCTATCAAAATAAATAAACTTAAAAAATAAGACAATATCAAGTGTTGGTAAGACCATGAGTTAACTGAAATTCATGCACTGTCAGGTGAGAGTGTAAATTACATAAACCATTTCAAAAATCATTTGGTACCACCTAGTATATTGATAAATATGCATATACTATGGCCCAGCAATTTTACACCTCAGCACTCAACAGAAATGTGTGCAATATTAACCAAAGCTCATATAGGTGTATATTAATAACCCAGGCTGGAAAAAAATATGTGATAATAGAATGGTTTAATAAACTGTGGTATATTTATACAATGAATACAATATAGAAATTAAAATAAACTTATGTTATTCAAATATTTGATGAATCTCCCAAATTTAAGGCTGAAGAAGCCAAACAAAAGATTTTGTATGATTTGTATAAGTCGAAGAACAAGTAAAACAGTTTTAATGCAACAAGTCAGGACAGGAATTATCTTGGAACAAGATGTGAAGTGGTAATTGGGAGGAAATATGATAATATTTCGGATGCTGACAATGTTCTATTCATTTATTTGCTTATTTAATGTTCTATTTATCTCTGCATCCTATATTTTCACAAAAAGGTTTTTCTTAATTAATGAATGAAGGGATCCAAAAGAGTATTTGCATACATGGACATGTCCCAGTCTTGTATAGAAAAACTTAATACCAGGCTATAATTAATCTATAGTATAATCCCAAACAAAATACCAACAATTTTTTAATGTTTATTTTTGTGAGACAGCAAGAGCATGAACAGAGGAGGGGCAGAAACAGACAGACAGACAGAATCCGAAGCAGGCTCCAGACTCTGAGCTGTCAGCACAGAGCCCAACATGGGGTTCGAACTGACAAACCGTGAGATCACGACCTGAGCTTACTGACTGAGCCACCCAGGTGCCCCCAAAATTTCAATAGTTTTTTAGGCTAAGGGGAGGGTCAGTAGGTAAGACTTAAATTCACATGAGAAATATAGAGTAATTCAGGATATTTTAAAAGAAAATGAGGAGATAGCTCTCTCTAGATAATAGCATCAAAAGAAAATTCAGAAAGCTATGCTTGATAAGAGTATTTAGTGAGAAACAAACTCTGCTCTCAGCAATTATGCCTCACTTTATAAAGCACGAATGAAGAAGTGCACTTTTCCCATTGTGATTGGTTACTAGAAACTTACATACTTTATACTTTTTTCTTTTTCCTTTAAATTCCAATATAGTTAACATAAAATGGTATATTAGTTTCAGGTATATGATAAGTGATTCACCACTTCTATATATTACTCAGTGCTCATCATGTTAAGTGTACTCTTAAACCCCTTCACTTATTTCATTCATCCCCCAACCTACCTCACCTTTGTAACTATCAGTTAGTTCCCTACAGTAAAGAGTATGGTTTTGGTCTCTTGGTTTTCCTCCTTGCTTCTTAAATTCCACATGAGTGAAGACATTTGGTATTTGTCTTTCTCTGAATTATTCCACTTAACATTATATTGTTTGATTCATCCAGTGGTGTTGCGAATAGCAAGATTGCATTCTTTTTTATAGCTAAGTAATATTCCATTACATATACAGACCATTCTCCTTTATCCATTCCTCTATAGACAGACACTTGGGCTGCTTCTATAGTTTGGCTATTGTAAATACTGTAAGTAACAAAGGGATGCATTTCTCTTTTTCAATTGGTGTTTTCATATTCTTGGGGTAAATACCCAATAGTGAAATTATCTGGATCATACTGTAATTCCATTTTTTATTAAAACAAATTGTTTAATGTTTATTTATTCTTTGAGTGAGAGAGGGAGCACAAGCAGAGGAGGGGCAGAGGGAGGGAGACACAGAATCTGAAGCAGGCTCCAGGATCTGACCTGTCAGCTTGAACGCACAAACTGTGAGATCATGACCTGAGCAGAAGTCAGACGCTTAACTGAGCCACCCAGGTACCCTGTAATTCCATTTTTATTTTTTTGAGGAATCTACATACTATTTTCCACTGTGGGTGCACCAGTTTGCATTTCTACCAACAGTGTACAAGGGTCCTTTCTCTCCACACCCTTGTCAACACTTGTTTCTTGTATTTTTGATTTTAGTCATTCTCACAGGTATAAGGTGATCTCGTTGTGATATTGATTTCCATTTCCCTGATGATGAGCAATGCTGATTGAGCATCTTTTCAGGTCTCTGTTGGTCATCTATAGGCCTTCTTTAGAGAAATGTCTATGTCTTCTGCCTATTTTTTATTTGATTACTTTTTTTGATGTTGTAGAAGTTACGTATACCCTTTACTGAATATGTCATTCGCAAATATCTTCCTTTTAGTAGGCTGTCTTTTAGTTTATTTCCTTTGCTGTGCATAAGCTTTTTAATGTGGTCCCAATAGTTTACCTTTTGTTTCCCTTGCCTCAGGAGACATATTCAGAAACATGTTGTTATGTTTGATGTCAGAGAAATTAGTCTGCGCTCTTTTCTAGGATTTTTATGGCTTCAGGTCTCACATTTAAGTCTTTAATCCCTTTCAAGGCTATTTTTGTGTATAGTAAAAGAAAGTGGTCCAGTTTTCCCAACACCATCTGTTAAAAAGACAGTCTTTTTCCTATTGCGTATTCTTGCTGCCTTTGTCAAAAATTAATTGACCATATAATCATGGGCTTATTTGGGGGCAATTTGGTACCATTGATCTGTGTGTCTATTTTTGTGCCAGTACCATTCTGCTGTGACTACTGCAGCTTTATAGTATATCATGAAATCTGGAATTGTGATACCTACAGTTTTGTTCTTCTTCAAGACTGCTTTGGCTATTTGGGGTCTTTTGTGGTTCCATACAATTTTAGGATTATACGTCCCAGTTCAGTGAAAAATGCTTTTGGTATTTTGATAGGAATTGTATTAAATCTGTAGATTGCTTTGGATAGTATGAACATTTTAACAGTATTTGTTTTCCCAATCCATGAGCATGGAATATCTTTCCATTTGTTTGTGGTTATCTTCAATTTCTTTCATCAATATTTATAGCTTTCAGAGTACAGGTCTTCTACCTCCTTGGTTAAGCTTACTCCTTGGTACTTCATTATTTTTGGTGCAATTTTTGTTTGTTTTGTTTGTTTTTTTGGGGGGGGGGCGGAGGGAGAGAGGGAAAGGGAAAAGGAGAGCAAGAGAGAATCTCAAGCAGCCTCCATGCCCAGTGCAGAGCCCAACACAGGGCTCCACCTCACGACCATGAGATCATGACCTGAGTTGAAGTCAAGAGTTGGATGCTTAACCAACTCAGTGGTTAAGCAGCTGAGCCACCCAGGTCCCCTTATTTTGGTACAGTCATTACCAAACATTAAATGGAATGTTTTCTTAATTTCTCCGCTAGTTCATTATGAGTGTATAGCAATGTCATGAATTTCTATATATTGATTTTGTAATCCTGAGACCTTACTGAATTCATTTATCCAGTTCTAGTATTGTATTGGTGGAGTCATTAGGATTCTCTCTATATAGTATCATGCCATGTGCAAATTGTGAAAGTTTCATTTCTTCCTTACCAATCTGGAGGTCTTTTATTTCTTTTTGTTTTCTGTTTGCTGTGGCTAGGACTTCCAGTGCTCTGTTAAATAAAAGTGGTGAATGTGGACATCCTTGCCTTGTTCCTGACCTTAGGGGAAAAGCTCTGTTTTTCACCTGTATGATGCTAGCTGTGGGTTTTTCAGACATGGCCTTTATTATTTTGAAGCCTGTTCACCCTAAATCTACTTTGTTGAGGGTTATCATCAATGGATAGTACACTTTGTCAAATGCTTTTCCTGCATCTATTGAAATGATGGTGTTTTTAATCCTTTCCCTTGTTGATGTGATGTACCATGTTGGTTGATTTGCAAATATTGAACCGTCCTTGCTTCTCAGGAATAAATCCCACCTGATGATGGTGATTTTTTTTTAAATATATCATTAGATTTGGTTTGCTATTATTGAGCATTTTTGCATATCTGTTCTTTAGAAATAATGGCCTTTTTTTTTTTTAAGTGTCTTTCACTGGTTCTGGTATCAGGGTGATGCTGCTCTCATAGAATAAATTCGGAAGATTTTCTTCCTCTTCTATTTTTTTTAATAGCTTGGAAAGAATGGGTATTTACTCTTCTTTAAATGTTTGGTAGAATTCACCTGTGAAGCCATCTTGTCCTGGGTTTTTGTTTATTGGAAATTTTTAAATTACTGTTCAAGTTCATTGCTGGTACTCTTTTCAAATTATCTATTTCTTCTTCTTTCAGTTTTAGGGGTTATCGTTTTCTAGAAGCTTAGCCATTTCTCCTAGATTGCTCCAATTTATTGGCATACACTTTTCAAAATATTCTAGAATTCTTTGTATTTCTGTGGTGTTGGTTACTTCTCTCATATCTACTTTTATCTTTTTTCTTTTAATCTGGCAAAAGTTTCATCAATGGTTGATCTTTTCAAAGAACCAGCTCCTGGCTTCGTTGATCTGTTCTACTGTGTTTTTAGTTTCTATTTCATTTATTACTGCTTTTATCTTTATTTCCTTTCTTCTACTGGTTTGGGGTTTTGTTTGCTCTTTTTCCAGCTTGTTTAGATATAAAGTCAGGCTGAGATTTTTCTTTTTTCTTGAGGTAGGCCTGTAATGCTACAAACTTCCCTCTTATAACAGTTTCTGCAGCATCCTAAAGATTTTGGACAGCTGTGTTTTAATTTTAATTTGTTTCCATATATTTTTTTATTTCCTCTTTGATTTCTGGGTTGACCTATTCATTGTTTAGTAACACGTTATTTGACTTCCATGTATTTGTGTTCTTCCCAGATTTTTTCTTGTGGCTGATTTCTAGTTCCATAGGACTGTGGTTGGAAGGGATGAACAGTAGGGTTTCAATCTTTTTGAATTTTTTGAAACTTGTTTTGTGGCCTAGCATGTGAGCTCTTCTGAAGAATGTTCCATATCTTCTTGAGAAGAATGTGTATTCTGTTTTAGTCTGGAATGTTCTGAATATATTCATTAGATCCATCTGGTCTAATGTGTCATTAAAAGCTATTGTTTCCTTGTTGATTTTCTGTTTCGATGGTCCATCAAAGTAAGTGGGGTATTAAAGTCCCCTAGTATTAGTTTAACACTGTCGAGTACTTTGTGTTTGTTTTTAGCTGCTTTATGTAATCTGGGTACTTCCATGTTGGAAGCATATTTATAATTGTTATATCTTCTAGTTGGATTCTTCCCTTTAGGATCATATATTGTCCTCTTCATCTCTTGCTAGCCTTTGTTTTAAAATCTATTTTGTTCCATATAAATATTGCTACCCAGGCTTTCTTTTCACTTGCATTTTCATGATAAGTGCTTTCCTATCCCTTCACTTTCAATCTGTATGTATTTAGGTCTGAAATGCGTCTTTGCTAGGCAGCAGACTGATAAGTCTTGCTTTTTTATCCATTCCATCACCTTATGTCTCTTGATGGGAACATTTAGTCCATTTACATTCAAAGTAATCATTGATAAGTAAGTACCAGGTACGATTTTGTTACTTGTTTTATGGTTGATTATTCTTACTCATTCTTCTCTTACTCTCTTCTCTCAGGGTTGGTGTTCTCTAGTGATATACTTGATTCCCTTCTCCTTATTTTTTGCTCATCTATTACCATTAGGTTTTTATATAACGTCTTATGCATACAAGTCTAAGTAGATGGTTCCTTGAATTTGAACTCCTTCTTTATTGCTCTTCCCTCCACCACGTTTCATGTATACAGTGTCATAATTTATATCCTTATGTGAAACACTTAACTGAGATTTATAATTGCTGCTTTTCTGCTTCCTGCTTTTTTACTCTTGCTTATGGTCTTCCCTTTCCACTCAGAAAGTCCCATTTAACATTTCTTATATGGCTGGTTTAGTCGTGATGAATCCCTTTAACTTTGGTTTGTGTAGGAAACTCTCTCCTACTCTGAACGATAGCTTTGCTGAGAAGAGTATTCTTGGTTGCAGGTTTTCTTCTTTCAGCACTCTGAATATATCATGCCACCCTTCTGGCCTACAAAATTTCTGAAAAATAAGCTGATAGCCTTAGGGGGTTCACTTGTTGTAACTTTTTTCTCTTGTTGCCTTAAAAAAATCTCTACGATACTTTTACCATTTTAATGACTGTGTGTCTTGGTGCGGACATCTTTGGGGTTTTGTGTGTGTGTGTGTGTGTGGGCTCTCTGTGCTTCCTGAATCTGGATTTCTGTTTCCTTCCCCCAGATCAAGAAGTTTTCAGCTATTTCCTCAAATAAATTTTCTGCTCCCCCCCCCTTCTCTCTTCTCTTTCTGGGATCCGTATAATGTGAATATTCCGCTTGATGGTGTCAAAGAGTTCCTTTAAGCCTATTTTCTTTTTCTCTCTTCCCTGTAGCTTATTTTCCATTCTCCATCCTCCAGGTTGCTGATCCATTCTTCTGCTTCCTCTAGTCCACTTTTCCATCTAGCATATTTTTAATTTCAGTTGTTGAGTTCATCTGATTGGTTATTTTTAATGTTTTCTCTTTGTTGAGGGTCTCACTGAGATCCTTTACTCTTCTCAAGTCCAATGTGTATCCTAATGGCTATTACTTCCAAATCTGTATCAGGAACCTTATCTCCATTTCATCTAGCTTTCTTGCTGTAGTTTTGTCCTGTTCTTTCATTTGAGATATATTCCTCGGTTTCATTTTGTCTAGCTCTTTGTATCTATGCATTAGGAAAGTCAGCTACATCCCCTGATCTTGAAAGTAGTGGCCTTATGAAGAAGTCCTGTAGTGCCCTGCAGTGCAATGCCCCCAGTTCCTCAGAACCTGGAACTTCTGGGATATCTCCTATATGGGTTGTATGCACCCCACTGTTATCAAGCTGTGTTTGCCTTCAGGCAGCCATCTGCAATGGCTCTCATTGCCTACTGTCAGCAGGATTTGGTTCCTGTGTTGTTAATGGGCCAGTCTGGGGCCGCGTTGGGCTTGAGTCAAGTCAGACCAGGCATTTGCCAGAAATGCAGTAGCATCAAATTGCAGGGCACTCTTCCTATCCCCTGAGCTTTCATTGGTGGGTGGGATCCGCATTCGGACTATATGTCTGCCCCCATCCCATCCACAGGGATGCAGTCAGGCTGTTGTGATTATCTTCCCCTTTCCCTGGGGGAGTCACAACAGAATGGTGCCAGCCCTCATAAAGGCTTAGACATTGCCTGGCTTGTGGTACCACTTTGTGTGTGCTCTGGCCAAAGGCATATTGGAGGGGGCAGGCCCACAGAACATGAGGTCAGGGGATGCAGAGCCAGAAAGTGTGTGCTGTCAGCTGCTGAAGGGACCTGCAGCCCCTCAGGGAACTGTCCAGGCTGGGATGAGGAAGGTAAGTCTAAGAGCACGTGGCAGGGCACACTATTAACAAAGTAGGCACAGAGCATAAATGCTGTGCTTGTTCCTGTGGTTCAGGCTGGGGTAGGGAAATGGCACTCACAGCTCTTTTGTTCTTAGGGAAGTCTCCCAAAGATTCCTGCCCCTTTAACACACAGATTAGTAAATAAATTATATTCCCATATACCCTAGGTGTTTTTCATATTGCTTCTTCTATGCTGTATCTCAATGGGACTGTTAGTTGTACAGTCTCTTTAAAACCAAGGACTCAGTTTCTTACCATCCTCCAGCTCTACCAAAGCCTGGCCTGATTCTAAAGTTCCAGGTGTTAAGCCCCACTGATTTTAATAACTCACAAAGTTAACCCCCCCCGATTTTCCAAGCCAAATGTCATTTTCCCAGTGTGGGTCCCCTGTGCCTGGGGTGGGGTCTGCTCCTTTTCCTTCTCCATGTAGCATCCCTTCCTCCCAGGGACATTCCTACATGTCAGTTTGGCTCCCCAACCACATCCTGACCCTTCCTACCCTCTTCTGTGGCCTGTTATCTACATTTAGGCATGAAAAGTCTATTCTGCCAGTCTTCAGGTCATTTCCTTGTTATTTACACTATCCTTGACACTAGGTGAGCTTAGGACCCTCCTGCTCCACCATCTTTCCCAGAAAGTTTCCTGAAACTTACATTATTTTTCATGTTAATACCACTAAGTTTACTTGGTTGTAGCTGATTGCCTAGGAAACTACAAGGCTATGCTGACATGAAGAAGCATCATTATTTAAGGTGAGAGCATTTTAGGGAAATCAGGACAGTTTAAGTTTTAGTTACATGGCTATGGTGGTTGGCTTACAATTTGAGGCATACTCAAATTGTGGCCTCCATTTTGGTTTTTCTTTATCAGTAGTAAAACAACTTAGGAGTAAAACATAAAAATGTTACATTTCTAAGTATATAAGATGCATTATAAAATCATAGTAATAAATTTAGAACATGTAAATGAATAGAGAATAATAAATTGAACATGAGAGTCTAGAAATGAAGTCAAATATGTGTGGAAATTTGGTAGCATTCTAACTCAGCAGAGAAAAAAACTGAATTAATAGAACACATCAGAAGACCTACATATTCATCTTACAAATACATCATCTCCTCGCCTTACTCTGCACAACAAAAATACTTTGGATGGATTAATGATTTAATTGAAAGTAAAATTAGAGTAAAAACAAAAAAAACCTACAATCACAAAATAGTTCTAAAAGATCAAATGTCTAAATTGGTTTTGAACTATACATGTAAATTTTTAAAATATAAGTGGAAAAAATGCTCCAAGCCTCATAAAAATTAAAAAGTGGGAAATATATTCACAGCATATGGCAAAGGGGTATTTCCTTAGTACAGGAAGAGTTCTTAAAAACCAATAAGGAGGGGACCTAGGTGGCTCAGTCAGTTGAGCACCCAACTCTTGATTTCAACTCAGGTCATGATCTCAGGGTTGTGGTACTAAGTGCCATGTCAGGCTCTGCACTGAGTGGGAAGCCTGCTTAAGATTCTCTCTCCCTTTGTCTCTCTCCCCAACTCATGCTCTCTCTCTCTCCCTAAAATAAAAATAACAACAATAAGCCAATAAGGAAAACAGCATTAAACCAATTGAAAAAAGGACAAAGAAAAGGAACAGAACAAGAAGGTTTAAATACATTAAAAGATATAAATTTATATCAACTTTTACCATCTTAACCATTAAAGTGTATAGTTCAGGGGCACCTGGGTGGCTCAGTTGGTTAAGCGTCCGACTTCAGCTCAGGTCATGATCTCACGGTTCGTGAGTTCGAGCCCTCTGTCAGGCTCTGTGCTGACCGCTAGCTCAGAGCGTGGAGCCTGCTTCAAATTCTGTGTCTCCCTCTCTCTCACTCTCTCTCAGAAATAAATAAAAAAACATTAATTAAAAAAAATAAAGTGGACAGTTCAGTGTATGTATTCGTATTATTAAACATATCTTCAAATATGCTAACTCAATATATGAAATAAAATTAAAACTAAATTTTCACCCAATAAATTAGCATCAATAAAAAATCTGGAATGTAAAACACTGGTGAAACAAACAATTATTCTCATTCCTAACTGGTAGAAGTGCAACTTAGTTTACCATCTTTGGATAACAATTTGGTAATTTCCCAGCTTTAAAAGCAGACTTTTTAATATAGGATTTATACTTCTAGATTTCTTTTCTTTCTTTTTTTTTTGGGGGGGGTAAGGATTTGTCCATATACGAACAGACTATTAAAGCATGTGGTTCATGAAAGCTGGGAGCTGCACTGGTCTCGCTGGATGAGAGTCACAGCAAGGAAATGGTAGTGTTTGCACAGCTCCTGCCATAAGAAAACTGGTATCTCCTTCTGCTACTACTGGCTCATGTTGGAAATGAGCCTGCTGGTATTGACCAGGCCTCACAATATTCCAAAACAGACCGATATTCCCACACAGATTCCTCATGAGGGAAAGCATATTCCTGTCTTTTCAAAAGAGATTTTAGATGAAAGCATCGTGGATGGTTGTCAGAAGGCTCTTCCTATGGGCCTTTCAGATCCAAGACTTAGATAATAAAGGGGGCTAAGAACACAAGACTTACAACTGAGCCCGGCCCTGAGACAAAGAGCATAATTTAGAGTTAAGGACAGATATCCACCCCCACCCAATTGTTTCTTATTGGAGTACCAGATCCCTAAGGCATTTGTGATCAGTATTCAGAGTGACTTATTCTGGCCTTAAATATGCTGATTGCACCCTGTGAACGAACCTATTGTAGGAACTTCTTTTGTGATTCTGGAAGCAAACATTGTGCTTAAAGATCTGTTTCTCTTAATACTTCTCCTTAAACAAACAAGCTATTGACCCCTACTCACAAAGAACTTCACCCTTTTTATGCTAAAAATATTGTCTTGTATGCTAAAAATACCTCCCCCTTCCCCATAGGCTAAGCATCTAAATCACCTACCTCAATCACTATTGATAAAGGTTATGCCGGAGTCTTCTACAAATCTATGTTCTGGGAAATTCTTACATATCAAAGAAGTTTGTCATCAGAAATCATTGTCTAAGGCAAATGCCACTTCTGTGCCATCCCCCAAACACTTATAAAGTTGAGCCCCAGTCAGGGCAGAGATGCCTGCCTAGTGACCAGAAAGATTCTTGCGGCTTCTCATCCCTCCCTCGCGAACACCGTCCATCCTTCAGGGGCCCTTGGACCCGGCTGGAGCCGGCCTCTGGCATATGAACCCAAATGTCCATAAATAATATTGTATCTACTCAGTGCGTGAAATGTAATGGAATACTAAATAGCTCCTATAAAGAATAAGGCCATTTTTTGTAGAATGACCTGGATTAAACTCCAAGATATAATAGAAGTTATAAGATTTTCAATATGCTGCCAACTGTGCTAAAAAAAAAAAAAAATACTGGAAGGAGGGATAACCTATGATGCACTCAGATATACAGAGAATTCTCTGGAAACATTCATAGGATAGTAGTTTGAAAGTTACTTCTTGGTATTGGAACTGGAAAAGGTCAAGAGCACACAAACAAAAACATGTTCTACTGTAACCTTTTGTTCTATATGAAATATGCCACATTCATGTCTTACTAAACCAACATCAGCAAAACAAAGAAACTCCAAATTACAGTAACTTTCTGGCCTTTGAATCTACAGGAGTTTTATTATCGGGGCATTTTTCCTTCAGAGTAAGGAGTTTTTTCCAGCGGCTATACTGCCTGGACTTTGCTGAAGGAGGTGGGGAAATGTCACCTAGTGTTGAATACCAGTTTATATAATGGTTTCTGAACTTTCAACATAAGAGGGAACATCGCTAATCCAATATTCTTTGAGTTACCTCTTTGAGAGGTAGGTGTTAAGCACTTAACCACCCCACATCTCCGTTTTGTGCTCATCTGCAAACTGGGAATGATAATGGCTGCCTACTTGAGAGGTTTGTGATGAAATCATGTTCATGAAAATATTTCATTAGCGTATGTTATCATTTACGTGATTCATTTAGATACCTGATGTAGGTTTCAAACAACACTAGCTTACATGTACACTAGGGTCATCTGACAGGTCACAGAAACGCCTCCCTTGCTTGTACTAGTTAACCAAGGCAAGTCCAGCTCATTGTTCTCTCATCCTATGTGAAACAGGAGTCTCAACAGTCCTAACTTTCAGACACAGCAAGCATTGAAACGCCCAGAGATCGGAAGACCCCCAAAATCAGACCACCAGAGACCAGAGTCAAAGCCAAGCGGCAAGGGTTGTTTATTTGCAGGTTCGAACCTGGACCTCCGCGCACTCGTTGCCGGTGACGCTAAGAGGCCCTGAACAAAGCCTTTGCAGCCTTTTTATAGACAGAAGTAAACAAGTCATGGGGAGGGACAGGAGATTTCCATGGTTACAAGTTTGCCATTGGTTAACATTAAAATGTGAACATATACCGCATCTGATTGGTTCCCGCCATCAGGTTTTTGGCGGGATCCAATTATAATATTTGGGGTACCTTTGAATTCAGCCTATCATAGAGCGAGTTTGAAGTCTTGTTTGGCGACTAACAGGTTAACATCTCTCTCCAGGCCCTTCCCTCAGCAAGGTGGGGGGCATCCGCTGGCCTTTTCGGATTGGCTTCCGCCAAGGTGGGGTGATGGGGTGACAGGGGGAACATGAAGCTAGTCGCTTGGGCAATCCGGTGGTGGGAACGCAAGCCTTAAGCATTGTTACAGAAGCGGAAAGAGCTGGTTAGGTATTAGCTTCCCGTAGCGCAGGCATTTGTTCAGAAGCAGAAAAGCTGGTTAAGTTTTAGGTTTAGTTTATCTAGGACTGGGGCTACGTGCAGCCCAAGGTTTCTCTTAATGGAGGACTTAATTTTTGGCTCTTCAGCATTTGAGGGAAAGCATGCATCACCCCCGCATTCAGCAAGCAATTTCATATAACCTCTAAGAAAATAAGATAGATAACTCATTATATTCTTTATACTCACTATTCATCTATTCGGTTTCTCAGAGATATTCATCAAAAGTTTTCACACTGTTTCAGATTTGAAGTTTGACATTTCATGAATAGCAAGTGCCCTACAGAAAGGACTTGTTAATACTGAAGTGAATTGAGATGCAACGGGTGACTTGTTTCTCTCCTGTTCTTTCTCCATGCAGAGACCTCCTTCTAAAACTCACGCTCTGTTCCTTTTCCTGCAACTCATGCCAATTATCCTTCCAGGGACTGTGGCCCCACTAAGGTTTCTGCTGGCTCAACACAGCCCATACCTGCCTTTGCACTATTCCATACGCAAGTCACCCTAGATGAATTCTCTGCATGACTGAGTCCTCCTCGGGCATCCTACCTGCCTCTCCTCTACCATGTGAAGTTTTAAAGTCAGGTTTAATCAACTGTCCTTCCTTGCCTCCCCCTTTCGATCCCAAATATCAAGGTGAGGGTTTTTCCCCCAAATTTTCATCTGTAAAGAGGGAGTTGTGTTATCTACATCCTTAAAAACTCTCAAAAAATAAAGAGGCACACTCTATAAAACTTTATTTGGAAATAAAGGGTCTCTGGATTAAAAACATTCACCTGAAATGTCCATAAGCAATATTAGTTAAATGTTTATAGAGGTCACATGACAGATTCACTCGTGGAAAATAAGGAAATGAAAAATCTAATCAAAGTGTAGTAATTATTCCTGGGGCATGAGCTCATAATTGTGAGTGCTAGATGCCATTATAAACCAGCTTTTAAGGATCATTTGAAAATCAACATAAGTAATGTTGTAGCTATCAAGTACAAAAGAAATAAAAACCAAGTATACGAATATATTTTGAAAGTATTTGTGAGGAGGACAATTAATGCCAGTTAAAACATTATACACAGATTCAAAAGGGACTATGTCTTAGATGGAAGTGAAGACAGCATACTCTGGAAAGTGGTGAGATGGTCCCAAAGTGGCTTTATTCATGAAGACGCCAATGCTGAATATTTTGTGTGTTTATGAAACGTTATGAAACGTGAGAGAAAAAATATTGTATAATTTTTATAAAGTATGCTATTTTAATAGGTCTGCATCACTACATTAAAATATATTTTGACATTCATTTGCACTCTGAAAAGTATACTTATTATAACTGAACAAACCCATTTTGTGTGCCTGTGATACAGAGAGAAAATGGGAGACACCTTATTTGGAGTGTCCCCATATTTATGCTTGTATGGTAGTCATCTGAGTTCCCTCCTCAACTCATGTACTCACACATTTAAGAGAACTAAGGCCCCAGGATATGGTGTTGCCATCAAGAGTAGTTAATGGCAGAGGTTGGATTAGAACCGTGGTCTCTGTGTAGGCCACAGGCTCCTTTTAGTCAGAAAGGAAAATCCCAACAATATCACAGGAACAGGAACAAGCACAGCAGGAGTGGAAAGTTGTAAGGACAGTAAATGGAACGGTTCTACAGGATGATGGAAAGAGACCAGAAAAGTCATAAGACTTTTTTGGTACTGAAAAATCCATAAAGTATTGTCATGGGTATCTACCATGGAACTGTGCCCTCAGTGACAGGAAAGGTGCATGACTGGATTGGGTCCATGAGCTTGTCCCCCTCATGTGACCACAGTTATAAATCCATCTAGGTCACATGACTTAAGGAGCAGCACTTAGAATCCTCTGGAGAAACCGTCTCTTCTGGTGGTACAGAGTGAAAATAAAGACTAGTGTTGTCATTGGCTAGGTTTCTTGGCCACACAGAGGAAGCTCATCCTCAAAGGAAGTGGGAATAAGGCCAATATTCAAGGGGAAACAGGGTCAATAAATCTAATGAACAAGAGCACCGTGCTTTGGGCTATTGCTGAAACAGTGCCTGTAGACTTCTCAGTCATAAGCATATTGAGGAAAATACAATCAAATGAAACTAGAGATTGATCACAGTCATTACTCAGGAATGAGTACCTACACTCAGTTACATGTGGGGATGTATTGCTTAATACAAGTTTTATGAACAATGTATTTCACAGAAGATTTAACTTCTCTAATATCAATTCTACTGTAAACCAGCTGAGTAAGAGTGAGCTCTCTCTTAAAATCTCGTCTTTGCATCCATCAAGCAAAGACTTTGGAATGCGATCCCAAGATCCAGCAAAGCTGCACAGATAAAGTGAGACCAGAGTGTGGAAGATTATTTTAAATGCCAGGTCGGGAAGTTTGGCAGCCAGAGAGGTCTTCTCAACTCTTATTACTCTGTATTTTCTCATTTTCCCCATCTTTACCACCTTTGGAAATTTTAAGAGAGTTCCTCCAAACACAATTTTTTTTCTTTAGTGTCCTTTAATTTCCTAAAACACATTGTTATTTCTCTTCTTACGTGAAGTGAGCCTTCTTATATATAAGCCATGGTTGTGACCTTGGCTTCTGAAGAGTGAAAGTTTTGAAAGGTCATTATTCCTACTGCTTTCACGCTCTTAGGTCCATGCTCTTATTTAAGATCCTCTCTTAAATCCAAGTATAATTGATAGTACCTTACCAGCTGATACCACCTCAGCGTGCCTCTCATCTAATAATAGCCTCTATCTGGATTTCCTTTCAGGCAGTTCTAAATTTGATTCCTCTTCCATTCAGCCACAGAACAATCCCTGAGTCAAGGCAGAAGTAGGTTATGGGTCTTCGTCACTCCTGGGAATCTTAGAAACCTGAGAAGGAATTCTCCCAAAAAAGGACCATTCAGTATAAAACATTTCCCTGTGGGAAGATGAATAAACCCATTTATCTGGCATGTGGCATTTGCTCCTGCTTCCAGTAAATTCCTTCAGGGACATGATTTCTAACAGCCTTTCCTGGAATGGGTAGATGCTGTAGTGCTCAATATACAGCCTGAGGAAAGCAATTCCATCACAAAACTGGAGTCTGAAGACCGACAAGGCCCTGTATCCCTCTGACAAAGTCTCTTCCCTATCTGTGCAGTGTGTGTTCTAGAAGCATTTTGGAAAATTTGCACTCTGAAGAGCCCTGTCCCATCCACCCATACCACAATGTCCCTTAGAAATCCCTTGTGTAGTGAGAAGGGGAACAGAGGAAGAGAAAGGGCTCACTAATGTGCTATCAGCTTGCACGATACTTTCACGTGACTGAATTCTTTATAGAGTTTATAGGGTTTACCATAAGCAAAATTCACAATTCAACAATTTCTCAAGAGGGCGGGCAGATATTACTCTTTCTATAGATGAGAAAACAGACTCTAAATAAAATATCCATTTTGCACCCTTCATCCTAAATGCAGTGTGCTCTCTACTCCACTATACTGCCAACTGTGGGAGGAGGGAATCCAGTACCTGGGGTGGGGCTGATCCAAAATTTGTAGCATCTAAAGTCAAGCAGGACAAAAGCACAAAAGGGGTCAACTAAAGCTCCAAAGGCACACTCTTTGGGGAGCTCTTTGCTCTCATTCTCTTAACTATACCCACCAAAAGACCAATATCTACTCTCCCCTCTCGTTCTCCTGTCCCAAATTCCTTGCTTTCCTCCTCTGAACACTGCCATGGGTTGAACTGTGTTCCTGCACAAAGATGCATTTAAGTCCTAACCCCACTACCTCAAAATGTGACCGCATTTAGAAATAAGGTATTTACAGAGGCAATGGACTTAACATGAGGTCCTGAGAGTGAGCCCTGGTACAGTGGGACTGATGTTCTTATAAAAGGAGGGAAATCTGGACACAGACACATACAGAGTGAAGACAATGTGAAGACCCACAGGGAGAATGCCACGTGAAAACGAGGGATTGGAGGAGTACATCTAGAAGCCAAGGAACACTTGAAGCTAGGAGAGAGGAATGGAATAGTTCATTCCCTCATGCCTCCGAGAGGCTAGGACCCTGATGACACCTTTATTTCAGGCCTCTAGTCTCCAGAACTCTGAAATGCAAGTTCTAATGTTACGTCACCCAGTCTGCAATACATTGATGTGCCAACCCCGGTGCCTTTTCTTTTCCCTGCCCCCTACTATTGAGCCTCTACCCAGACCATGGGTGTCTGGGGTCATATGTCAGACCTGTTCTGGTCTACAAGGACTCTGTAGAGATGTCAGTCCTTTGTACTTTGTTCCACTAAAGCTTTTTCTACCTCCTCAGTTTGATTTCTAATGTTTCTCCCTGGATTCAGAACTGATTTTGTGCTTCAACTACACTTGCTGCCAATAGAGCCAGACCTAGCTACATTCTGGTTGGTCTACCATCTTCAGCACAGAAAATGGAAAAGGATCCATTTTCCATCTTATTGTCTCCTGCCACAGAGACACTGGTTTGCAAGCTTGAGCATTCATCAGAATCATGTGGAAGACTAAATAAAACAGATTATTAGGATCTAGCTCAAGAGTCTCTGAGTCAGTAGGTCTGAAACAGACTTAGAATCTTCATTTTCAACAAGTTCTCAGGTGCTGCTGGGTTCGAAGACCACAACACTGAGATACCCATGCTGATGTGAGGGTTGGGGCTAGGTGCTGATGTCTTAGGGAGGTTGGAAGGCAGGCACATTCAGACTTCAGAGCCTCCAGCTGCCTGGGAAATTCAGTGCGGATTTTTAAATTAATGTTTGTGGTCTACATTGAAGGTACTGAGGCAAATCTTCAAATAGGTAGATTTAGACCCACTAAAATATTTTTGTGTCTTAGCATCTTATGAGTCCACCTCAGATGAACCTGGAGTAATCCTCTCAGCCTCCTACCCAACTTTTATGGTTCAAGAGTCCTGAGGCATTACTTTGTAGCTCCCAGTGCCTATCCCTTTGCCCACACATCAGACATTAAAATTAAGATCCTGAGAGTGCCACTTGAATGCAAACGTATTAGGAAGTCAATAAGAGGTAGTGAACAGGGGGGTTAAGTGTGCAAGCCAAGTCAGATGGCCTGTAATTCAAGTTCTAGTCCACAACACGCAAGCAGGAGGACCAAAGGCAAGTCCATTTTTTTGAATGAGGAAAGCAATACCACCTCCTTCCAGAGTGGTTATGAGCGTATCATGAACTAATCCTGTTCCTGACATCTAGTAAACTTTCAATAGAATCTGAGTAATACGAGTTCCATTCCAATACTGCCCATGAACATCATAGCATGAAATCCTTTATCAGGTGAAGAGTGTGCCAATGAGTAAAGCCAGAGTTACAAAAATACGGGAACTGTGTTAGGGGATCATGAGGTTGGAGTACTAAGTGAGATAGCAGGACATACAAGGGGCCCAGGAGAGGACGACACCAAGAGACAGTATAGGTTAGATACTTATGTCATAATGTTGCCTAGGGCTTGAAGAGACGGCTCCTGTGTTATGAATTAGACTAAATGATCCTGGTATTTAGGTCTTTCCTTTCTGGAAGTGAAAGTCAATGTGTATTAACTAAATCCAGGTGAGATTTCTCAGCTTTCTCTCCCAACATTATGAGTGAGGTGTAAATGAGTATGAAGCAGATGAATCAAACTGCCACTTAAGTATATAGGGGGTTGAGAAGCAAATAGAAAATAAGCAAAATACATGCAGGGTTCACTGAACCTTAAACACCTCACAGTGTGTTTGCCAGGTGCAACATGCCCAAAGTGTAGCTCTCCAGACAGAGCCCACTCATTGATTCCCCCAAGTCCCATCTTCCACTTACCTCCCTGTCTCTACCAAGAACCATACTGACAAGAAGCAAAGTTTCATTTCCACCATGGAAATGTATTCCAATTATACTTTTTTTTTTTTTAGAGGAAACTTCTCTAAAAATTCCGACCTTCAAGGTTTGCTTCTATTTCTTGCCTTTGACTAGAAAAACAGCAGCAGACTGAGGTTAATGACTATCTAGGTTTGAAATCATCATCACTGCATCCATACATGTCACTGGCTGGTACATATCCAGCAAGTGCAACATAGAATGAATGAACCAACCTGCAGATACTGTGTCCTAACTCAGAGACCAAGGTAAGTGACACGCCCTCAAAAAGATTACACTTTAGAAAAATAAAACCTACAGACAAAAATAGGAAGAGAACAAGGTAGTGCCACATTTGTGGCCAAAGGTTTATAGGTGTACAGCAAATCAGATACCAAAAAGCAGCAAACTCAAGTAGAAACTATGAAAGCGATCTGACTTATCTTCCTGGCTGTATCACTCATGAAGGTTTCCCCGGGTGAGTTACTCTGGTAGTTGGAATACATTAATTTCTCAGCAGCAACACCCTTTTAAGTGGAGTCCCCACTTACCACAAACCCAGACCATACAAAACAGAAGGTAGAAGCCTCTGGACTACATCTTTGACGTTATCAAGTCTAAACATCCATTAAGCCTGCAAAATCACGGGGCACCTTGGAGGCTCAGTCGGGTAAGCCCCCATCTTTGGCTCAGGTTATGATCTCACAGTTGGTGAGTTCGAGCCCTGCATCAGGCTCTGTGCTGACAGCTCAGAGCCTGGAGCCTGCTTCGGATTCTGTGTCTCCCCCTCTCTCAAAAATAAACAAACATTAAAAGAAAAAAAACCCTGCAAAATCACTCCCCAGTGAGATGAGCAAAAAGGTCTTCAAAGGAAGAGCAGAGGAGCCCCCTGAGGGACTCAGTTAAGTAACCAACTTTTGATTTTGGTTCAGGTCACAACTCCTCATTCATGATTCAAGCCCCTCATCAGGCTCTGTGTTTAGAGCACAGACCCTGCTTCAGATCCTCTAGTTCCCTCTCTCTGCCCCTCCTCCACCTTCTCTAATAAAAATGTTTAAGTTTGTTTTTCTGTTTGTTTGGTTTTTTTTTTAGAAAAGCAGAAAACTGGACACAAAGAAATTTAAGAAGGAACAATTCCTTGTGGTGCGGGGACCTCAGAGCAGCAGAATAGTCTGCAGCAAGGAGCTTATCCACTCTCGTGGAGCAAGACGACTAGGAAGGGCATGGGCTTTGGAGTCAGATGACTGAGTTGAAATCCTTATTCTCTTATTGTAGCTGGGTGACTGCACAAGTCACTATTTCTTTGAACCTAATTTCCACACCTTTAAAGTTGGTTTCATAAGGTCGATCTTCACAGGGCTGTTGGAAGTTTTAAGTGAATTGTGTACACACTCTTTGGTGGTTTAAAAAAAATTACCATCGTAATCATTTTTAAGTGTACAGTTCAGTAGCGTTAAACACAGTGACCATCGTTGTGAAACAGATCTCCAGAACTTGATCTTGGAAAACTGAAACCAGACCACTTGAAACAACTCCTCCAGCCCCTGGGAGCAAACCTTTTACTTTGTTTCTAGGCATTTGCCTGCTTTAGTTACCTTATACCTGTGAATCATAGGGTTTCAGATATTTTGTGGCAGGCTTATTTCATTTGCCCTTGTTTCCTAAGGTCCTCAAGATCGTCCATGTCGTGGCATGGGACAGGATTTCCTTCCTCTTTAAGGTTAAATAATACTCAGTTAACACATTTTGTTACCCCTTGTCTGCCGATGAACATTTGGGTGGTTTCCATCTCTTGGCTACTGTGAATAGTGCTAATAGTATATTCTAACGCTAGTATATTCTGTTAAATATTGGCTCTTTAGCAAGAATCAGCATGCCTAGTCATTTATATTTTAGGGATTTTGTTATTCTGTTTACACTTCATTACCTGCTTTTCCTATGACAACACACTTTTGGCCAATAGGCCAGGGGAAAGATGTATTGAGTGGCTCAAGTAAAGTATGGAGCTAAATTTGTCTAGCTGAGTATTGAAACCATAACGATTACATCAGGATATAATGATCCAGTTGAACTCAGCAGTCATTCTCTTCTATCACAATATTGGCATCTCCTGACCTAAATCAGCAGGTAAGAATTAAGGAGGTCATCTCCAATTTTCATTAAAATACTCTTGGGTTTCTTTCTTCTTCCACCAAGTCGAAACTAGTTTGCACAGGTCTCAGAACTAGACCGATTTGGTCTCTGAATTCTTATCTCCTTTCCCATTTTGTTAGGGGGATGAAACAATGCAAAAATGAATAAAAAATTACCTTTACTAATTTGTTACATGTTAAAGCACCCCAGGCTAAATTTTGCTTCCACATGAAAAGTATTCATCCAAAGGATATTACTTTTGACAACAATTAAGCCCTATTGTTTTTTTTTAAAATGTTTTTTAAAAATTTATTTCTAGTAGATGGGGCGCCTGGGTGGCTTAGTCGGTTAAGCTTCTGACTTTCGCTTAGGTCATGATCTCGCGGTTGTGGGTTCGAGCCCCGCGTCGGGCTCTGTGCCGACTGCCAGCTCAGAGCCTGGAGCCTGTTTCAGTCTGTGACTCCCTCTCTCTCTGACCCTCCCCTGCTCACGCGGTCTCTCTCTCTCTCCTAGAAATAAATAAAAAACATAAAAAAAATTAAAAAAATTTATTTCTAGTAGAGAGAGAGAGACCGCGTGAACAGACTCAGAGAGAAGGGCTCCAGGCTCTGAGCTGGCAGTCGGCACAGAGCCCGACGCGGGGCTCGAACCCACAACCGCGAGATCATGACCTAAGCGAAAGTCAGAAGCTTAACCGACTAAGCCACCCAGGCGCCCCTAAACCCTATTGTTTTAATGGTAAACTCTAAGATGATCTGCCTAGCACTTTCATTACTCTTTTTAATGTGCTTGCCCTCAAGATACTTTTTAAAATATCTAAAGTTACATTAGTTTTATAACTATTTTTCTCTTACCAGAATCCTTATCCGCTGATATGTTAAGATGATGCCTTCTGAGAAAAGAGTAACTCTGCGATTATAGGAAAAAAAAAAAAAAAACAGGCACAACCTCTTCAAGCCTAAACGTTATTCAGTAGTGCTTTAAAACAATTTTAAAACATGTATATATTAAAGAGTAAAATGCACAAGCAACATGAGTCATAATATTTGATATAAAACTGAAGCCTTTACAGAAATTTTTTTCCTGGGAGGCTGCTTTGGGTTACTCTCCCAACCCCCAGAACCCCAAAAGTATAACTTCATTTATACTTTTTATACTTTGTTAGGGGTACTCATGAAAAGTCTTGTGACACATATAGGCCTGAGGATACACACACAGAATCAGGGCTGAAGATGTGGGGAATGAGAATGCCAATAAGAGAGGTTTTTGTTGTTGATTTTTGAGAGAGAGAGAGAGTAGGTGGGAGGAAGAGAGGGAGGGAGAGAATATCTTAAGCAGCCTCCATGCCCAGGACAGACTTGGCTGGGGAGGGGAGGGGCTCGATCTCACAACCCTGGGATCATGACCTGAGAGCTGAAGCCAAGAGTTGGACGCCTATCCAATCCAAGTGGAGCCACCCAGGCATCCCAAGAGAGGTTAGAGGTCAAAGGATAGCCCTCTTCTATCACAGGATAAAACATGGTTTCACTTCTCTCAATTCCTCACCTCTGATGGTTTCATCTTATACCATAGTGCATTCTCACTGCATTTATGAAGAAACATCTTCTCCCCCTTTCTCTTCTTTCTACTATAGTGGTTTTCAAACTTAATGTGTCCATAAGACTCACTGAGAGAAGTTTTTGAACATCCAGACCCCCCAGTCACCACTTCTAAGGATTTGAAATAGGGTTCAGGAATCTGCATGCGCATCAAGTCCCCTCCAGATGACTCTGATAGTCCCCTGACCACACAGAGAACCATTCCTGTCATGTATCACAGGTGCAAATGTGAGGCTATGAAAAAAACTTATTTCAGCCAGATTTTTTTTTTCAGCCAGATTTTCTAACCTAATTATTTTAGTTAACCAAGCAAATGCCAATTCATTAATGCTACAAAATTCACTGAATAGTTCGAGTACTGGGATCTTAGACTCCAAAATCCGAACCACATATTCCTTAAACTCAAGGGGATCACATAGCAGTTGAAAAGACAGAGCAGCTAAATTATACACTAATCTGATAAGTATTATCCCAGAAATAGAAAGTGGAAGACAGCTAACTGCTTGGGGGCAGCCAGTAAAAGCTACATTAAGTCAGTGACATTTAGGCCAGGAGTTGAAGTGCACATATTTAGCAAAACACAGGGCAAAGAACATGTGCAAAGTGCCTACTGACCCTCGTTTCCTGTCTACAGAATGGCCAGAAATTCAGTGTGGCAGAGGACCAGCTGATGAGATGCGGGGAGAGAAGCCCATCACTTCAAACCATTGCAGGGGGGTTAGACCAAGAACTAAAGAGAAGGAGATATGTAGGGCAAGGAGTAGAAAGGGCCAAGGATAAGGCACTGGGGGAGTCTTTCAACCCAGTTAAAATGCAGCCCAGGGCCTACTCCATGTCTCTCTAGAGCCAGAGTTGTTTAAATGCCCAGAAAATTGCACCCAGATGTTTTTGCATGAGGACCTCACTTCCCAGGAAGTCAATTAGACACATTTGTTGCTTATGCAGAGACTTGTGGTTTCTGCCAGATTATTATGCACTGCAGGGGGATGTGTTGTTCAACCCTGTCGTGTCTCCCCAGTGTAATTGTCATGTATGTGTCTGGAGCTAATTGATGCTTGCCTGCTTTTTAATAATTAGTCAGGTGGTGGTAATAAAAATTGAACAAAAAACGTGGGCTGAGTTTCATTTAATGACTGTTTGGGTAATGAAGATTAATAGCAGAAGAGTCAAGCACAACACGCTTTGACCTTGGATGCTGAAGTGTGGGGCTGAGGCAGGCCCTCTTGCTAGTCCCCCAGCCACGTCTCCCACTGAGCACCAGGGGTGGGGGGAGAGAGGGCACGCTGCGTGTAGTCAGAGACTTTCAGTTCCCTGGAGACACTGAGCAGTGATTAGTAGAGCAGACAAAGCCTGTCTTTAGAACATTCCCTTCTCATGGTCTTCACCCTTTCCCCACTCCCAGTCCTTTTTCCCCAAGGTGCTTTCCTGTGGCTCTATTTTGCCAAGCTGCCCTCTGCAGAGCTGCATAAGACAAGTCCAGCCAGGAGGATCCTCTGGGTACCTCCCTGACCTACCGTGTCCAACAGGAAATGTTAATGTAGGATTCCAGCAAATGTACTACCGACAACTCCATAAAATGCCCAAAAACCTCTGGAAATAAAGGTTTAGATCACTTCATTAGACAAAGAAACCCAGTTAAAGCTTTGGCTGGAGGTGGGGAGAACACAGAATGAGTAATGTCAGAGAAAATTCATTAACAACAGCTAGACTCTTGCAAGCAAGTAGCAAAGAATTATTTCAGCTTCTACATGTATTCTTCTGTCTCATATTTACCACTCAAACCTGGACCTCTCTAGTGAACACCAGATTCCTGTATCCTGCTGACCTTGACACCTACTCTTAGAAGCCTCATAGGCATCTGAAATTTAATATATCTAAAGACAGCTGCTTTCTCTGTCTCAACCGTCTACATTTCATTAGTTAGCAACCACCAACATTCCATTTGCTGTGGTCCAAAACCATGACATCATTAATTTTCTTATACTTCATATTTAATCCATTAGCAAATACAGTTGGCATTCTACCTTCTACATAAATCCAGAACCTGATTTCTTATCACCTCATCTATTATCTCCCTGGCCCGTGTCATCTCTCCATTAGCCAACCTTTACCTTGGCAGTCCCTCAGATTTTCTGCATTCAGGCTAAGAGAGAACTTTTATTGAGTGCTTACTACGTGTGGGCCACTGTTCTAAGAATTTCATGAGTATTAACTCATTTGATCCTAACAGCGACTTCATGAGAAGTCAACACTAGGTCTCCAAAGCCCCTAAATGAGGAATCTGAGGCATGAGGAGGTAATCATTTTGCCTAAATTCCCAGACTTACCCTGACTTTTGTCCTTAAGGCCAGATTGGCTGCTTCTTCCCCTAACGCTGACACAGTCATTGTCCTTCCAATAAGGTACTATTAACAGACAGAACTTTCTTTTGCTTATATCTAAAGAACAACAGTTCTTTGCTGGTTTCACCTATTAGAATGTCTTTCCCATAAGAATAGCTACTTGATTAATTCTCATTTCCTAAGTGGGAAGTGGGGTGTGGGCACGCACATGTGCATACTTCTAAGATATCCTGGGAAAAAAAAAACACCTCCATTTTCAAAGACTCCTAAGTATATAATTCCTTAATCCTGGAGAAGTAATTAATGGAAAAATTCCGGGCACTGTGATCGTTTCATGATGGCAGTATTTGGGAGTGGGGGGAGGGGAATCTGTTCATAACTGACTCCTCTGAAGTCACATCACATAATTCCTCATCTTGGCAATATTAGTTTGATGCCTCAAGAAAAGATTGATCAGTCTCCCCACTGTCCCAATACCCACATTTTCCTGAAAACCAAGAGATACTGGTCAATTCCATACTCATTTGAAAGTGAGTTTAGAATGTCAGGTTAAGATATTCGGCCAACTATTAAAAATATGAAGAAAAATTGGGGCGCCTGGGTGGCTTAATCGGTTAAGCGTCCGACTTTCGCTTGGGTCACGATCTCGTGGTTCGTGGGTTCAAGCCCCGCGTCGGACTCTGTGCTGACTGCCAGCTCAGAGCCTGGAGCCTGTTTCAGTCTGTGACTCCCTCTCTCTCTGACCCTCCCCTGCTCACGCTGTCTCTCTCTCTCTCTCTCCCAGAAATAAATAAAAATATTAAAAAAAAAATATGAAGAAAAATAATCTCTTTATCCTCCCACACTTTACTATCCTTTCTGTTTCTTATTCTAATTTCTTTTTCTCTGTCATTTCCAAGAGGCTAAAAGGAAATCTATATATCATACTCAAGAAATTTTTCAGCTTTCTATTCTTTAAAATGCTCCAAAGGTAACATTGGAGATGTGTATTAAGTAGAGATGTTGATTTCTTAAATGTGGCCGGTAATTGCCTCTCATACAAAAAATATTTAAATGACCTTTTGAGCTAATTCCTTTAAAACTGTTTTACAGGGGCAGCTGGCTGGCTCAGTAGGTTAAGCATCCGACTTTGGATCAGGCCATGATCTCACAGCTCGTGAGTTCGAGTCTCAGTCCTAGGTCGGGCTCTGGGCTGACCTCTTAGAGTCTGGAGCCTGCTTCAGATTCTGCATGTGTGTCTCTCTCTGTGCCTCCCTGCTCACAATCTGTCTCTCTCTCTCAAAAAATAAAACATTTAAAAAAATTTTTAATTAAAAAAACTGTTTCTACATAATGTAAGGACAAATTTGCCAGTGAAACCAGCAATAAAATGAAACCCTCAGGAAATGATTTAATCTAAACCTCAACTGAAATAGTTGGACTTATCAAGTATGCTTTTCAAAAACTCACACTTAGTTTACCAACCCCATACAAAGGGATACAAGGTGCTTTGCATTAAGAATCACTGGACAGACTCAAAGGTCTTCCAGATCTGATTATGTCTGAAATCAGGAGTGTCTCAGCAGAGAACTTGCAAGGAATTAAAACAATGTTGGCTACTAACAATAAAAACAGCTATCACATCTCCAGTTCCTGTGTCTGTCTCCCCTTGTCTCACACTCCAAAGACTGGCAAAATGACGGGGCACCTGAGTGGCTTAGTCGGTTAAGCGTCCTACTTTCGCTTAGGTCATGATCTCGCGGTTTGTGGGTTCGAGCCCCGCGTCGGGCTCTGTGCTGACTGCCAGCTCAGAGCCTGGAGCCTGTTTCAGAGTCTGTGTCTCCCTCTCTCTCTGACCATCCCCTGCTCACGCTGTCTCTCTCTCTCTCTCCTAGAAATAAATAAAAATTAAAAAAAAAAGTTCCAAGTATATAAATGGCCTATTCCTTAATGTAAAAATCGTTAAGAATTATTTGCTCAATAAGAGGGACGCCTGGGTGGCTTAGTCGGTTAAGCGTCCTACTTTCACTTAGGTCATGATCTCGCGGTTCGTGGGTTCGAGCCCCGCGTCGGGCTTTGTGCTGACTGCCAGCTCGGAGCCTGGAGCCTGTTTCAGTCTGTGACTCCCTCTCTCTCTGACCCTCCCCTGCTCACGCTGTCTCTCTCTCTCTCCTAGAAATAAATAAAATATTAAAAAAATAATTTAAAAAAAAACAGACTGGCAAAATGAGAATTCAGAAATCAGGAGAAGAGAGCGGGAGAAAGAACAAAAGGAATATACAAGTCAACTATATTAATAGGGTGGCATGGTGTGAATTATTCATAGTGATGAATATCTGTTTCAGTCATTCATCCATCCATCCTTTCATTCAGCAAAATTTCTATTATACATACTGGGGAAACTGTAGTGAGCAAGAGTCCCAGACTTGATGCTAGTATAGAATACAGGCACTACATACATTTTTAAAGGTGTGAAAAGTACTATGATATGTGCAGCAGAGAGCACTATGGAATGATGTTATGGCGAAAGTTGCCTGGAGGTCGGATCAGGTTCATCCAAGGAAAAGACAATAGTGCCAAACATGAAGAATTAACAGGAGTTAGCACAGCAGAAGAGCATGGTGAAGAGTGTTGTAGGAAAGAGCATGTTTAAACATCTGGAAAGAGAGGAACTAAAAGACACCCAATAGGTAGCCAAGTGGCTAAATGTGAGCAGGGGTCACTGAGATTGGCAAGGTGGGCAAAGGGTGCTCAAGTAAGTTGTATATTTTAGGACAAAAACATGTTATTGAAGGCATTTAAGCTAGAACAACAGGAGGGGGAGTATAATCAGATCGCAATTTTCAAAGAATATTCTGGGTAGTATTGTACACTCAGATTAAAACCACCGCAAATTTACAGGAGTGCCAGTCATTTTCTCAAGAGATACCCAAGACAGCAGAGAAAGTAGGTGGTTAAAGTCATCTGGGATTTGGGGTTGCTCTAAGTGGGTGTAGTGAACATGAGACATGGGAGATTAGGTATTACAAGAGAGTAGTTGAAATGATAGAATATTGCACATAAAATGGGATAAGAGTATCGGAGATGCAGAAGGTAGAGGAGTCAATGAATGAAAAGTCTTGATAGGGTCGAGTAAGAAATGCAATAATGAGTCTGAATTAGGACTTTGGAACATGTCTGGCTGATGACAGGCTCCAGACTGTGGCTGTCCAAGGGTGAAACTGAATGGATGTAGAGATCCTTGGTGAGAAAAAAAGAGTTGGATGGGTTATCCACAGAGCACGAATATCACCCTGGATAAGGACTGGACTTTGAAAGCAAAGGGAAGTCACAATCAGGATGAAAACTCAATGGAAGAGTGACTAGGTGATACAGTAAGTAGATAATAGTAAGAAGGAGAGTTTAGAGGGTGCTGGAGCCAAAACTCAGGAGACTCAGAGCAGCAAAGCAGCAGAATCATGCCCTGGAAACCTTAAGAAATGAAAATTATGCCATGCAATCTCAGAACCTGAGATAATGTCACAGTGGAAAGACTGGAGAGTCAAAAGGCCCGTCTCCCATTTTCTGAATCATCATTAGAGAGATCTATCCAAAACAAGATGAACTTTTATTCTTTTTAGGTCAGAAATATTTCCTATTTATGGTTTTTCTCCTTTAGTTTTCCTTCATGATTGTCTAAAACCAATTTCTTGGAGGGGCACCTGGGTGGCTTAGTCAGTTAGGCGTCTGACTTCCACTTAGGTCATGATCTCGCGGTTCGTGGGTTCGAGCCCCGCATCAGGCTCTGTGCTGACTGCCAGCTCAGAGCCTGGAGCCTGTTTCAGTCTGTGACTCCCTCTCTCTCTGACCCTCCCCTGCTCACACTGTCTCTCTCTCTCTCTCCTAGAAATTAAAAAAAATCTCTTTAAAAAAAAAAACAATTTCTTGGAAAGCATACTAAATTTTTTGAATTTTAAATAAATCACTCATTTTTAGTACATGGAACAATGCCATGCATTGTTCAGTTTTCCTAGCCAACAGAGACATGAGGTGCCAGCTGGATGATCCTAGGGCTGAGGAATATAATGTGTAGGCACAGAGATGTAACTGGTAAAAATGAAAAAAAATTAAGTGTTTTCATTGAAGACTATTAGTTGGGAGTCTAGCTGAAGTGGGGCAAATGTGCATTTCCTGTAAGGAAATCTGAGTTAACTAACCCCACATGTCTAAGAATTCTGACATGCCTCTTAATCTTCTCCTACTGGAAAGCACAGAAGTGCAGAGTGGATTGTCTGTGGGAGGATGCCTAAGAGAGTGATACAAAGCACAACAGTTGAATATTGGGAAGCCAGACCTTAGTGTCATGCTGAGGAGGCCCTAGGGCTCTGAAATGGAGCAAGGGGTTCCTCTGGCTTTAGTCCAATGAAGGACCAACGGGCACATGGCTCAAAAGGGTGAGCAGGGACCTTGATACCCTCCATAGCATCCCTGAGGAGTCATCTCTGCTGGGCAGCCAGCTGCAATACTGAGTGCGGTACAGTTAGATGTTTTCCTCAGGTACTATTCACTAGACTTCTGCTTCTGAAGGTAATTCTGTCTTTATTCTTAGTTGATTTAGTGATTTACTGGTTATTAACTTCTTTGTGGTTGTCTAGCAACTAAAAGCCTTCCAATCAGCACTCCATCTTTCTATGGGGCCTTGTGGAACGGTAATTCCTCACACTTGCCTCCCCCAGCAGACCGCTCCTATGGAAACCCCTAGAATCCATGATCAGTCAATTGGATGCTTGCTCCTGGACCCCAGGATCTTGAGCAACTCTAACCAAGGCAGAAGGACATTTAGAGGTCAAATTCATCAGAAGCGAAAGAAGAGCAGTAGCACTTGGACCAAAAGTGGCTTTGCAGTGTGATCCCAGCTGGGTGCCTGGCTGCTCCACCTCCAGGACTCCCTTGATTTCCTGTCCGCTTGCCAGTCTTGGGTCTTGATTCGCTTATCACCTTAGGGACTCCTCCCTCCTAGCAACCTGCTGGCAAGCATCCGTTTTGTTAAGATGGTTTACTTGCAATCAGTAACCGGTTATATTTTCTATGAGGCCTTTTTAGCTCATCGGTCAAAACGCTCAAGAAACAAAATTCGAAATTCTCCCCTATTCCAATAAAAAGTTGAGTTGGAATGAGGATGAGGCCAGAAGAGGAGTACAGATCACTTAAGGACTTGGACTGGGTCTTTGCATTATTTCTGAGAATAGTATGATCTATACTCAGCATAAATGAAAGTGAATAGATTTGTTGAGAAATGGTAGACAGGAGAAGCAGGCTGTCTCGTAGCATTCTTCGGTGTTGTGGACATTATTTGTGAGGAAATACTGAGAATTCCCATTACTCCAGATACATCAATTTAAATTTAATCACAAAATTATATTCCAATGTAAAAGATACTCTGTAACATTAACTACTTGGATTCTCTCAGATAATCCAACAGTTTAATATATAACCCACTATTTTATATATACATATATATATAATCATATATAATCAATAGTCCTCAGAATTCAGAGAGATTAACAGTGATACAGAATAACTAAAAAGTACAATGGAAGGAAAAAAAATACTCAAAAATCCTGGAAGGTACAGACAAAAGGAACAGAACAGATGTAGAACTCAAATTCTTTGGGATTCTTTGGGATTCCAAGACCACCCCAAGCACCACAAAGAGATTCCAATTCATTTCTGTCTTGTTTCACATTAATATAGAAGACTGTAATGAAAATTCTAAAGTTAATATCTTTTCAAGAAAAGTACTCCAATAGCTTGAAAAAATGCAGACCCAACACAAAATGACAGGTGTGAGAACAGCCAGCAAAAGATCCAGAGGTCAGAAAAAAAGTCAGTTGAAATGATCTAGAGAAGACACACTTCCTATAAGAGGTAATAAGACAGTCATTTGCCAAGTTAAATAATATGGTGATTATTCATTTTCAATTAGGCCACCATAACTAACCACACAGATTAAAATTGAAACAGCCCACCCATCAAGGTAACGACACTGGTTAGTTCCAATGATTCTATTTGAAAGCTAGATAGCTGTTTACTAAGTATGGGAAAAATGAAATAGATTATCAATGAAATGATAATGAGATTATCTGTGCAATACATAAGTGTCAGCTCTGAATTTTAAAACAGAAAGATCCTAAAAAGCAAGACCTAAGGAATCCAAGTTTATGGAATGGTAATGATTTTGGCATTAGCAATGATTCAAGAAAGTTTCCTTAATTTTTTTCAAGTTTCTTTCATTTGGGGGGCTTTTCCAAGCGTTGTTTTGCATGTGTCCCCAGATGAGGAAAACATGAAATGAGAGGATATAGATCTTGAAGATTTGTAACAAACTTTTAATTTTATCCTTCCTCCTGCACTTATTCAGCCACATCTGTTTCGATTCCTATGTTGAGTTAGAAACATTTATTTAAGCTGGGATCTGTCAACAGTACTCTGAAAACATAAGATGGGGTAGAGATGCAGTTCTGCTATCAAAGGAGTATCCACTTCCCTAGTTTGATCTCTCCAGCCCACCTTTCTGCGGTTTCGGTCAGATATAAATGGGAATAGCCAATTCAATGAGAACAGCCTCATGCTTATGAGGTTCTGTGGGCGCAGCTGAGACTCCCTCTGCTGCGTCCCCCTCCCTTCCAACCCACCCCACGCCCACTACTAATTCACTCTACCACAGGGTCTTTTCGCCAAAGGAGAAGAAAGCCTTCAGAAAGATAACTGGCCTCTTGGGGCGCCTGGGTGGCTTAGTCGGTTGAGCATCCGACTTTCGCTTAGGTCATGATCTCGCGGTTCGTGGGTTCGAGCCCCGCGTCGGGCTCTGTGCTGACTGCCAGCTCAGAGCCTGGAGCCTGTTTCTGAGTCTGTGACTCCTTCTCTCTCTGACCCTCCCCTGCTCACACTGTCTCTCTCTCCTAGAAATAAAAAAAAAATAAAAAATAAATAAAAAGATAACTGGCCTCTGGCAGCAAAATGCGCAGCACCCACTGGCTGGAGGTAGAGAGCGGCCGCCTCAGGGGTACAGCTAAGGGTTCCGCAGCCCTTAGCTGTGGCCACCTGTGTGTCGCAGGGGATGGAAACAACTAACTGTGGCTCCGCTGGCTGGAGGCAAGACCTTGGATTTTAAGTCAAAAGAAAGGCAGGAAATGCAGCTAGTGGAGAGTTGGGACAAATTTGGGACTGGCAGCAGCCAAAATCCTAACTTCCTTAACACCTAGGAAGGAAAAATTTCAAGGTAGGGATAAACAAGTCAAATCTTGATTCTCCCAGAAATTCTCTGTATGTCGATTTATGAATTTTATCTATCTTTCTATTTATATATATACACACACATTTATATATACATTTACAAATATGTCTGTGTATGTGTGTGTGTATATATATATATATATACACACACACACACACATATATATATATCTCACCACTATTATCACTTGTTAGCCACACTCCTCTTTTCTTAGCATGGCATTAAATATGGACCCTTATGTAATAGTACTACAATCACTGGAATAGAAATTACATGGAAATATTTTATGAATTATCAGCTATTTTTATAATGATGCCTGCTATCCAGATGCATCTGGGGCATAATCCTTAGGACAATGTGCTTACTCAGAGCTTTATAACAATGTCTCTTTCAGAAGAAATGTCCTGGGGAGAGTAGAATAGTAAATATTTTCCTTTTTTTTTTTTTCAAACCCTACTAATTTAGAATTACTTAGGGAACACTTTTATAAATATCTTACCTTGTTCCAAAAGGAGTTAAGGCGGCAAGGTAAAATTAGAAGTGAAGGGAAAACACCAAACCAAAGAAGAAGTAAAACAAACGAATACAAAAGGATGGAAAAGAGAGAGAGCCGGCAGTAAGGCTGAGTCTACTGCATTCTCATTCAATAGCCTGTACCATTTAGCATGGTTGAATGCCCTTCCATTTGCTTATTTTAATAATTAAATATTTAGGGGAGTCTGGGTGGCTCAGTCTGTTGAGCAGCTGGCTTCAGTGCAGGTCATAATCTCACGGTTCAGAAGTTGGAGCCCCACAGTGGAGCCCACTTTGGATCCTCTGTCCTCCTCCTCTCTGCAAAATGAAAACATTAAAAAAGAATAGTAATAAATATTTAGAGCCTGTGTGCCGCTCTCCGTGAAGTTTTCCTCCTTCGCTTTCAGAGCAAAGTCCTCTTCCGAGGTTCCTCCTCGATCCTCTTTTTTTTGTTGTTTTTTTTTATTTATTTCTAGGAGGGAGAGAGAGTCAGTGTGAGCAGGGGAGGGTCAGAGAGAGAGGGGGGTCACAGACTGAAACAGGCTCCAGGCTCTGAGCTGGCTGTCTGCACAGAGCCCGACGCGGGGCTCGAACCCACGAACCGCGAGATCATGACCTAAGCGAAAGTCGGACGCTTAACCGACTAAGCCACCCAGGCGCCCCCTCCTTTATCCTCTTAATTGGCTCTTGTCCCTCCTTAAATACCTTAAGGAAATCTTTTTGTGTTCTTCCTTCATCCCTTTGTTTTTAGCCTCTAAAATAAGTAATTCCTAAAAACAGGACCAATCACTCCAAAATTCAAGTTCTGCGTTTTCAATAGGCCACAAGCTATCTCCACCTTAATGTTCTGCAGCACCACAAACTCCTGGGCCAAACTGCTCTGTGCGGATCACCTAAGTCCCATTCTCCGGGGCGCAGGACGACAAGAACCTACCTCTAGGTCTCCTTCACTTCACTGTCACTGCCAAACTTCCCGCCCTCCCCCCAGGCATTAAACCAGGAAAACATCCCGACGACGGTCCCTCCTGAGCCCTTCCCCCATCACCTCTACCAGCAGCGTAACAAAGAGAGGGACAAAATCAGGGATATACTGCCAGGTTCACTCACAGAAAAAAGACAGGACAGGCCATCTGTTTGTGCAAAGAGGAGTTGGTGAAAAGAAGTCAGATTCAGAGAGGGAAAAATGGAGCAAAATTAGGCTAGCTCAAAAATGGTAAACACACATAATCGTGTGAGTTGCAAAAGATTAAAATATTTATAAAATAGTGCTACGGGCAACTCTGTGGCAACAAATGTGGAAAATAAAGACTCAAACATTTGATTGCTGCCCTCAGTAAATAAACACATATTGACTCAACTAATAAACTTTCCCAATGCTATTTCATATGATGAATAATCGGTTCTCAATATAAACAAAAGACATGGACACTGAAATTGCTTGCGAGTACTTACAAGCTTATACTAACAATTTTGTTCTAGGCTTTAATCATCCTTATGCATCACGGCCATCAAGGAGCTATTGCTTTTTTGAACATTACGTGCCAGACAGTATATTAACCACCTCATATGCTGGTTGTCTCCTTGCAAGTCTTTTTGTACAAACATCTAGAAAGTGCTAGGGCATGCAATGGAGTCTAGTAGGTCTGATTCCAGAGTTGGTCATGTTAATCAGATTAAGGTTTACCATTAATTTAGTAATGGTAGCATATTTTGTAATATGCTTTTACAAAATAACCCCTATATCTTCATAACCTAAAATGGCAGCTTATTTCCCAATTAGATCGCAAAGTCCAATATTGTCAAGCAATTCCCCAGAAGGTGGCCCTGTGGTCCATGTTGCTTCCATTTTTCAGCCCTACCATCTCAGCACCTAGCTTCCACAGGCTGGAAGTGACACGTGTCATCTTTGTTCATGGCTCATAACTCAGACTAATCACATAGCTACAATCTAACCACAAGGGGAGCTAGAGACCTCCATCTTCCTGAGTGCCCCAGAGAAACGGGATTTGGTGTCTCTGCCATAATGCAGATCACTCAGTTTGAAAATTCTTAAAGAGGCCAGTTAATATAGGATAAACATAACTTCATTTAACAAGGGCACTGTCTATATCTAGAACTATTTCCTTAAGGTAACTGTGAAACAATACGCATGATCAAGCTCCAAAATGTCATTAATACCTTGTAAGAAAATGAAAAGGAGAGACATTTGTTTCACTTCTTAGAATGATGATCAAGAACAGACAATATATTTAACAACTAATCAGAAGAAACCAAATAGGAACAAACGCCAGCCTTAAGAACCCATTCTTGCTACCAAAGGAGAGACCTAGACAGAAAAAAGATAGCTAGGGAGATGGTATGAGATTCCCAATCACGTGATCTCTCAGTTTTTAGGAAGTCTGATCAGATGAAGTAGGGTGATTTTTATTTTTTGGTGGAAAATGACAAAAGAGTTCCATATTTGGGTTCTTGTGAGCTGCATCAGAGCCACAAGCCAAGGAGGCCATGAGAAAGTAATTCCCCAGGAACCAACAGAATCTAAAATCTAAATCCTCACTTTGATGCATTTCTTAAACCAAAGGCAATTATAAGCCCACATAGATAGGGACAACAGGAGAATTCCCATTAGTCATCTGTGGGGGGCCGGTCCTTAGGGTTTTGGCAAAGTCCTACAGCATTATGCAGAGCCAAGCACCAGGGAGCCCCCTTAGGTCATCATTCCATCACTCATCATTCGTGACCTGCATCAGTCACTTACCCCAGCCTTAGATGCCACTGCCCAGGAGGCTGGAGACTTTCAGAAAGGCAGATCTGCCTCTTCTGTATCTCTTGTGGGGTCCTGGGAACATTGGCCAGGCTGACCGTCACTGTGCCTCAGGCCAGTCTTTCCACCCAGGTCATTCACCCAGGGTACAGCCACAGACTGGGCAGAGGCCTGATGTATCAGAGAATCTCAGGCCTGTGGCATCCATCCAACCTGGGTTGAATCTCCTTCTCCCCTGCTCTTGTTAAGGTGCTATAGATCGAATGTTTGTGTGCCCCCCAAATTCATATGGTAAAACCTACCACCCAAAGTGATGGTATTTGGAGGTGGCGTCTTTGGGAGGTGAGTAGATCATGAGGATGGAACTCTCATGAATGGGATTAGCTCTCGTGAAATGGGATTTTATAAGCATCCCTAAAAGGGACCCCAGACAACTCTCCACTAGTGAGGACACTAGAGGTTGGCAGCCTGCACCCTGAGAGAGGGATCTCACCACAAGTCAACCATGCTGACACCCTGACCTCAGACTTTCAGTCCCCAGAACGGTGAGCGGTTGTTTATAAACCACCTGGTGATATTCTGTGATAGTAGCCCAAATGAAGACTTAGAGCTCCCTGCTTTCCCCTTTTCCTCCAGAATATCCAAAGTAATTTCCACAGTGGTTTTAGGTCTTTATAAGAGATAGGAAGATGCCATAACCTTAGTAGATAGTAGATAGTATCTACTTTCAATTCTTCAAAACTCTGAGCTAAAGTAACTGTTTAGGATTGAATGGTGGAGGCAAAAAACACAAAATCTCAAACAAAACAAAGGAAAACCCCACCAACGTACATATATAGAATACACGCACACTAGGAAGAAGCACTTTTTCATAGGCAATCCAGCAGAATGAGGGCAGTTTCTTCTGAGAAGTGGGATTATGACGTTTTCTCTCTTTTCCAAACTTTCCGTGATGAGCACAGGTCACTGCTATAATAAGCGGCAATCTCCTAGGCGGAGGTGGCTTCACCAATAAATGGTTTCCAGCTTGCTACAGCTCTACCTCCTCCAGGTCCTGCTTCTCTCGTGTCAGAAAGCTTCCTCAAACACCTGGAGCACATGCTCAGCCTTGTGTACCTGGACGTGCTGTGGAAATGAGGACCCCACGGTCAATCTCCAACTTACAGGGGCTGAGAGTCAGTGAATGTCTGAATTCCCCATCCTGCGGTAGGACAATTCTGGAAAAGTTCCAGCGGGATCCACTCTTTCCTGGGATCACTTCCCAGATAAACTACTCCCAGCAGGGTCTGTTCGGGGTGGCGGGGGATGTGAATTAAGAGAGAAAGTCAACATTTCAAAATCATGAGCCTCTGCACATCTGTCTATATATAATGCGCAGTTGGGCAGCGGGGAGGTGCTCTGCTCAGAGCTTCACAGAACCAGGAAACCTGGATTACCAAGTACCAACCCTTATCCTTTACCCCCGTACCCCTACATCACCTAGAATAGACCCTGCCCCACATTAGATGCACTATCAAATGCCTGTGGAATTCAATTAGATTATAATTGACCATAGCCATGACAGAAACTTGAATGCTCCCTTAAATGAGTCAGCACCACCACAGATACAAAACCAGGCCTCTGAATCACTATTTGCAGCACAACCAAAGTGTGCACCTTAGAAGGGTGATGGTGGATCTTTACAACACAGTTAAAAAGGAACAGTTACCCAGGAACACAAGATAGCTAGAGCCAGTGTTGTTTGTTAGTTTACAAGTCAGTTCAAGTCAGCCCCCTTTCAGTGACAGCGAACATGAAAAGAGGCTTCCTCTGCCCATCCCCTTGAGAGTAATCACATCCTTTACCACCAGCAGAATCTCCACAAGGCTAGCTACCCTCAGAGAACAGATAGTGGCTCAGGGACATTCCCCCGACATCAGCTCTCCATGAGCCACCGCTCCCACGATTGGCTGGTATGAGGAGAATTTATATTCCTAATGATGACAAACACAAATAGCATGATCTTCAAGCACTATCATCAAAGAAAAATCAATTAAGTTTAATTGCAGGATTTTTCAAAAATGGGCAATCCATCTGTGGGCAATTACAGTTAACCAGAACATTTTATTAACAGCGAGACCTCAAGCACGCTGGGAGCAATCTGAAGTACAAGGACTACCACGCGTGTCACTGTTCCCAGTCCTGTCCCTCTGCCCCAGGGCTTGTGTGTGGCTTGGGTCTTTCAGCTTAGCATCCTGAAATCCAGGAAGGAGGCTGAGTGGAGGAGAGGGGAGTCCGCAGCCGCTTCACCTTTGGAGTTGGGCACAAGTTTGTAATCTTTGTCTCTACGTTTAAACTAGCTCATTATGACCTAATAGATAGTTGACAAATAAGGTGAGCTTTCTTTCACGGCCTTTTAAATACCCAGAAAAAAGTCTCAGGCACTCAATGGCATTGAAAATGTTCAGAAAGTGCTTCCCACCTCCCCTCTATTTGAAGCATGGGATTTCCTTAGGACGGATCCTGCCAAAAAAGTAAAGTCGAAATTTCTTCTCTCTTCTGGTGCCCTCAGTTCCTCCACTCTGGTTGCTTTCCACTCTTCCTCTTGAGGGCTCCCCTCTCAGGAAAGAGCGGTAGATTACACACATGAAACTTTGCTCCATAGACTACTGCCTTCATCTGGAGTTTAGTTCAAAATTAAATTTCACCGTGAATCTTTACTAGCTGGAGAGAGATTCATGTTTCGATTGTGTTTATGTTTGACGGGAGATAAGAATTCAAGAGAACAGCAGTAAAGGGGTGACAAAGGTTGATAGAGGCCTACACATGTGGGCGTATATTCTGGTTTCTCCTTTCCTTCCTGCAGGTATCATCACCTCCACCTTCTCCTAGTCTTACGTGCTAGGCATCATTCGAGATATTTTCATATGGAACACCTTAGCGCATCCGTTTATATTCAAGCCCAGTTCTCCCTCCTCTAAATTGAGTGCTGTGTTCTCTACACAAAATTAAGAGAAAAGTAGTCAAAGTTAACTAGTAAAAAATGCCCTTGTACTTTCTTTGCCCAAGTATCAGGCTTTAGGTTAAACCCAAAGGAATCCATGAATTCACAAGAACCAAAAATACATACATCATCCACAATGGGCAACAAGAAATAAGTGAGAGAAAAGTACTACTGTAGCTGTGATCAGTACACAGATAATGTACTCAGAGTGGCTAAAATTTGTGGGTTTTTAATTATGTTGCCTGTTCCCATTGGAAACTTAAGGTATCTGAGCCTCAGTTTCCTTACCAATTAAAGGAAGGTCCAGTAATCCTAGTCCATAGCACTGGTAAAGAATTACATGAGATAATGCATGTAAACCACTTAGCCCAATCCTGAAATAATCAATTATCCATAAAAGGGAGAAGCTGATTCTGAGCATCGAGTCATTTCTTTGTTAAAACTCATTTTCCTTCTCTTCATTTTCATTTCATGTAGTTTATACTCAAAATTAATAGCCTCCTTTCCTTCTTGATTTGCTTGTGTTCTCTGTGTGTTATCAATTAGAATCTCAGCTATTATGGGAATCAAGGTCTGATTCACCATGGGTGTTGCCACTTTCATTGATAGTAATTACCTTAACAGCAGTGGCTGCTCTTGAACCTTAACTGGAACTGTCTTCAAAGGCACAGACTCGTTTTCTCCAGCCAGTAGCATCCTGATTATGCATCTTTCTAGCTCACTCTCCCTTGCTCACAACATGGAATTTAAGAGCCATACCCTCTTGCTCTCTACCTCAGGAAAGCCAGCCTGAAATCCTGACCAGTTTCAGTTCAGTCTGAGCAACTGACTGAATGAGGAGGGTAATGAGGGTAATGAGGAAACAGGGAGTGAGTGGATAAAGTGACCAAATGACAATGGAAAGTCTGACATGATTCACACAGAAAAATCAATAAAGGTGAATAGTTAGAAGAGACATAGCTGAGACAGAAGAGTACACATTTCTGTGTTATGCTGTATTTTGAGATCTTCACAAACCTAAAGGGAAATGAAACTTGCCAATGAGCCTATGATCCAATCAAATTTCAAGTTTGTTAATTATTGGAGTGTCTACTATACAGCAGGCACTCTTCAAGATGTTATGACACAAGGCCGAACAAAACAAAATCTCTACCACCAGAGAGTTGAAGTGTGTTGCCTGCTAGCTTGGACCAACTTAGCCTTTCTCTTCCTGTCCTGTGGGTCTGAAAATTTCATTGGTTTAAAAGAAGCCAAAAAAATTTTCACTTCCATTTTTACTTCATTTTTTTAGCAGAAGACTCTTGCAGGAGCCACCCTTGTGCATAAAAATCCATTGCAAGCACTAGGGGAAAACCAGAAGGCATACAAATTCCAGCCCATCAAAATCAGAAACTCTATTGATAATAAGTGAAGGACTCAGAGAGCTAAGCCTTTTGAAATGATTTCCAATGCTAAATATTCGTGATGAGGTTACTAGTAATGTGAAGAAATTAAAGCTAATTTACCACTTTCCCCAAACTAGCTCAGTTAGAAACCAACAAGCATCATGGAGGCAATGTGGTAGAACTGTTAGGATTTCCCAATGAAAACAGAGCTGTGGTCTGTAGGTCACATGATATGCTAGGTAGAACCTAGGAATAAGAATAGTCTGTGTTTGGATTCCCCATAAAATTGATGAGAAGGACACATGTTGATAGTGGACTAATGAATAATTCTTACTACTTAGAGATTTTATGGAGAAAAGTCTACTTACAGAATTAAAAGATCAGGTGACATCACAAGCTGTGGTCAAGATATTGGTGTTTAGTGAGCGTGTGTTCCCTCTCTGCCCGTTAGTAACTCATGTCAGAAATTCTGCTGTAACCAAATATTTTAAACATATCTAGTAATTTATAACTTTCCCTTCTCTAGATCATAGCTCCCATTCCCAGACTATTAACTTTCATAGCAGCATGTAGCTCCCTCTATAGCAATTATTATGGGTATATTTTTATATTGACTTGGAGGATTATGTAATTGGTCTCACTTCCCGAGGGTTACTATCAGTGTATACATGCCCCAAGAGCAGAAATCAAGTTATATTTTCACTTATCACTGAATTACCGGCACTTCGCACACAGTAGGACCTCAATAAATATTTGTTAGTTGAATAAACTTTCGACCTTTAAGGTTGAGGAACTGGTTATATTCCAAACACAACATTATGATGGACAAAGTTTGTGTGAATAAGTCATGAGGAGCTGGGGAAAGGGAAGCAGAATGAGATTATTTGTGATAAACAGTAAATTGTGCCTGTGGGAAAGTCCAACTCAATTCCAAGAAAAAGCAGGCATAAATCCATGGGAATCAGATGTGCTGATGTCGGCTGCTTCAGCAGTTTCCAAACCTGATATTATCAATAGTTGCCATCATCATCGTCCACGTTATTTGGGGCTGTTTTTGTGCTAGACCTTTTATATTAATTTTCAAGAACTCTTAAGCATGTATTACTCCATTTTACACCTGAATACATTAAGGCCCCAGAGTTCTTCAGCAGTAGAACTAGAACTCAAACTCAACCCTGCTGTAAGTATATTAGACTTCCTTCCCAACATTGGCTCAGAAATCACAATCATCTATTCCAGTGGGAGGTTTACTCAAAAATTCACCATCTTAGACTTCACAGCTCTAAGGTTTTGCCTCTCCATCTGACTTGGCTTGATCCTACTGGTAGCCATTAGATTCGTGTCTCCCCCCCCCCCACCCCCGCGCAAGAAAAGGTTTCTGACTCCGATGTATTCATTCCTTAGAGAGTCCTATGCTGACAGCTCTGGCTACTCTAGCAAGAGTGCATGTGACAGACAGCCCCGGGAGGAATATCGTAGTGTAAGCACTGAAATCATTCTCTTTTGGCTCATAGAATAGAGCCAGCTATCACTCTTTTCTCACTAGAAAGCCACAGAGTATGAACAAAGGGACCCTTTTGTTAAGGTATCCTCTAAAAGAGTTAAAGGATTTTTTTTCCACATATGGGAAGTTCAACAATAAAGGAAAATATCAAGCCTTAATCATGTTGTACTTTCCCATCTAGAGTCACAATTATTTGTGTAACAGAAGCCCCATACGTGTTTATGGACTCTAACAAGTGTTTTAATAGATCATATACCCCAGGGAGAAAGGAAGACCTAGTTTGAAAATGACAGTGAAGACAAAAAATTGACCTAATCATTTCTGGGGGCAAATCATGAGTGTAATTGAGTGGAATTATACAAATGGACATGGCTCTACCTAGTCATGTCGTGGTGCCTTGGTGAGCACTAACCCACGATACCAAGAGAAATAAGACCATCCGATCAGGCTTGCAGAGACTTGGGTTAGATTTAGCATAGCTTTCATTCCTCTCATTTACAGATGGCTTTGGGAAAATGATGATGTTTCTCATTAACCCATATCATAGGTAACTCAAATTTCAGGGTCCCTGTGGATGGCTAGGATAGAAAAATTGGGAAATCATGTTGGGTTCAATGTAAACAACATATATCAACTAGTTCGCCCTCACTGATGATTAAGAATACTTTTCTCTGTATTGGATCTCAGTATCCAGTATGTTAAAACAAAATCAAATTAGCTATACACCTTCTATTTTTCATCCAATTGCAAAATATTTGATCTTTTGCCAAAACACTGATACATGTAATAAGTAACTGACCTCAATGAAAGAATATCTCTTGAAATACATTTCAAGTTAAAAGTGCTCCTCACTTTAAGGAAACCCAATTTATTAGATTCTAAGATTTCAGGCCAAAGTCTGTGCACAAATTATGTATTAGAAGAAGTAGTGAAGAATTTAAATTACTAACATCATCTGTTCTATTACACAAGATTCTCTGAAGGTTTCCTTTAAATGGTGCATTAGTACATTAAAATATGGGATAGGATATAATGGATGGATGAAATTAATAAGTGTCCCAAGGCTCCTTCTTTCAGACACTGACCTTTGGATTCAATTCAATGAGCTTACAAGGAAGGCTTTGCTGTGGTAAATAATGGAGGCATGGAAAGAAGGTACAGAAGCAGTGAGTTGCCTCACCTCCCACACAAAAATATGGACTGTCTTTTGTTCCAAATGGTCTTGGATTCTAAGACCAGCAACCACAATTTAAAAGAATCCCCAAATGAATTAACCTTATTGTTTTAATAAACTAGATGGAACATTCACAGACATGAAAGCAGAACTGAATTAAAACTGAAGCGTAGATGAGCTGGAACTGAAGAGACGGGAAGTGCTATTAAAACCAAAGCTGTCTTTGCCCTTATGCCCTCTATCCCCAAGCACACAAAACAAGCAGTAGTGTGCAGAGGGGATATCAGAACCCTATTAGGATAAAAAAAACTATCATGCTAATACGACTACCATGGACAACTCTTATAATGATTATAAAGTATTAATTATATCAAACTGTATGGCTGATGATATCACAGTAATAACTACTTTATGGAAGTAAATCTTTACAAAACTAGTTTTTTTTAAATACTTTTTAATGTTTTCTTCCTTTTTGAGAGAGAGAGACAGCGTGAGAGGGGAGAGAGGGAGATACAGCATCCGAAGACAGGCTCCAGACTGAGCTAGCTGTCAGCACAGAGCCCAACGCGGGGCTCGAATCCACAAACCTTGAGATCATGACCTGAAGTCGGACATTTAAATGACTGAGCCACCCAGGCACCCAAAAAAACTAGTTCCAATTATTAACAGCAATCATAACAATTGAAATTGTCCCCCTATCCTCCAATAAGGAGGCATTCTCCCAATGGCAGGGATAAAGATGACACGTATTTAAAAGTCTGCAGAAAGACTTCTAAGGAGAAGGTAAGGTGACCCTTTTCATACCCGAATAGGAAGGAGTCTGGTTCTTCCGGATACCTAGCTACCGAGATGATTGCTTGTATTTCTTCACTACCTCATCTACCTTTCTAAATGCCCACACATTTCATGGTTTCCTTTCACCTGAAAAAACATAGTTAACTCACCTAATTCCAAGTCTGCTTAATTGCTCAAAGCTCACCCCATTGTTTTTAAGAGGTTTCAAGAAAAAAGAAAAATCCCTCCCTCATCTTCCCATCACTACTTCTACTCTTGCCTAACATCCCATAACCTGACTTCAGAGAAATAAAATTATCTCATTGTGAAAAGATGAGGAATCCTTAATCTCTACTCCCTAATACTCATAATGCAATCTGGGGCAAAAGGCCTGATAAATCAGTCAGCGGTTACTCAATGTCCTAATAGATCACCTTCAAGCTACAGACCCAGTGCAATAGAAAGAAGAGTCAACTCTGTATTGTAGCTACTTTGGGCATACTAAACATTTCCTTTCTCAAATCCTGCCTTACTTAGCTCTCAAGTGTCTGAAATTCTGTACCCTTATATTTCATGTATACATACATTTTAGGAGATCTCCCATAAGCAACATGTCAAGTTTTGGGGTTTTTAAAATCTAGTCTGACAATCTTTATCTTTAAATTGGAGTATTTTCAGCATGTTTACTTCAAATGTAATTACTCATGTAGTTGAATCTAAACTACCATATTCCTGTTTACCTTCTATTAGTTCCATCTGGTCTGTGTTCTTCTCTCTCCTCCCCACCTCCTACCTTGGCTTCTGGCAGATTTATCGAATGTTTTATTTTTAGTCTATTTTCCTCTTGAATGCCTTGTTTTCTTTGTACTAGTTCAGTCTGGTGTATCTCTGGCTTGAAGGTTTTTGTTATTTCTGGAAAAATTCCACACCTTTTCTACCTTTAAATATCTATTGTATTCTCTCACTCTCCATCTCACCTTTTAATTTCTTGAAAATATTAAGCAGTTATTTTTAAAATATTTTAATATTTTTATTTATTTCTAGGAGAGAGAGACACCGTGAGCAGGGGAGGGTCAGAGAGAGAGGGAGATGCAGACTCTGAAATAGGCTCCAGGCTCCGAGCTGGCAGTCAGCACAGAGCCCGATGCAGGGCTCGAACCCACGAACCACGAGATCATGACCTAAGCGAAAGTCAGACGCTTAACTGACTAAGCCACCCAGGTGCCCCAATATTAAGCAGTTAAAGTCTAGGTCTCATAACTCCATTACCTGTATCCCCAATGGGTCTGGTTCCTTTGTTTCTTAGTCTTTTTGTTTGTAGTCACAAATTTGTATTTCCTCATATTATATGGAAACAGGAGGCTCTACAATATAGCATCTTGGCTATATTAAAGGAGTTTTAAATTTGCTTCTGGACCTAGGCTATGGGCTGCTTGCAATTCCAGATCACGGTAATACAGTCAGGGTTTGGCAGGATCCCAAACCCTCTATTTCCAATTCACCCTTTCTCCTGGAGAGTGTACCTTTGGGGTTCCAACAACTAAAACCTTGTGATTTTGGCAGAGCTCCCTCCCTAGTGCCCCTTAACTTTGGTGTTTATCTCACTAGCCCTGCAATGCTGTCAAAGATCTAATTAAGCTTCTCAGCCTTTGAGTTTCCTTATGTAGAAGTCTCTTTAGGAAAGCAGCCCCCAAAACCAAACTCGCCTCTCTGGGTTTTGTTCTTCTCCCAGATTAGTGATTCCTAAGTGGTCACTATCTTGCTATGTTGGTAAGTCATACCAACAGTTGTTTGGAAACAACAACAGTTGTTTTCCATAGTTGATCCAGCTTTCCCACGATTCCCAGTGGGATGATTGGTCCAAACAACATAATTCACCACTGCCAGAAATGAACTCCAAGTGCTCAAAATCTAACTTTGAAAGAGGTCTTTGGCTGGAAGCTTGGCTTCTATGTAAAATCCAAACACAACAAAGAGCCTATCACTCATTTACATTTTCAAGGAGGGTAGTGTTGAAGGTAGAGAACACAGGAGGAAACGTTGGGTGCTTTAAGTTATAGTTTAGCTGGTGGGAATGATTTCCCAGAGCCCCTTGGATATACAGATAACAGGGACAAGCCAGTATATACATGAATCTACCTACAGATATTTTTTATCCTAGAGTTTTATAAATACGGCTGTCTATATGGCTCTTTGGTAAGACTGCCTTGCCGAAGAGATCAGTGTAAGGACAATAATCCATCTCCCTGTGGCTGCCAAAGGCAAGGTCAATTATCATTTGTACTGTTTGCCCTCAGCATGAAAAATCTGCTCAACCTTAGCCTGATAAGCAACTCTGATGCCTTTCCTCAGGGAAGCACTGGCCGCTAATTGTGAAATAATGCTCTTGGTATTTATGCTCCCACCCAAGGGTTGGGATGGTCATTTATTTAAACATTTATTCTTAAGAATTTGTATATGTGTTTAAAGGCTAAGCTAGGTGATATGAAAGGCAAAAAAGATGAATCATATTCCCATCTCTTCCTAGCGGGATTCTGGTTACCATGGTTTTAAGAATTTTATTGTACACATTTTTATTGTAAGTCATTTCAAGTCCTTTTTGAAAGCAGTCAAAGCATAAATAATTAATAAGTCTATGAACAAATCTTCATCCCTGTTCTCAAGAAGTTTATGATCCAGAACTAATTCAGCTTACTGCAGAGTTAATCAGGATTGGGTTGCCCTTGAATGGAAGGTCATCAAGCTACTTGGGAGCATACAGGGGTGCTCTTTTGAAGCAGACACAGAGTTCTCTTCCCAACAGCCAATGTTCATCTTTTTTTTTTTTATTATTTAAATAGAACCCAATTCTGCTCATGTATTTACATTCCATGCCCATTATCAGGAGGCTTAGGAAAAGCTCCCAACTCTCCCTTTTCTCCCCACTCCCATAGCTTCAGGGAAATGTGGATCCTTCTGAAGTTAATTCCCTTCCTCTAGCCAGAAATTACAGCAGTGATAGGCACATGGACCAGTTCTGGTCTTTAAGACAGGGAAGCAAATCTCCTAAGCAGTTGCTACAAGAAAGCCACAGAAAGAGACTTTCTCCCTTCTTTCTCTGGATTTTTCTGCTTTTAACTATGTCACCTACAACAAGCATTTTGCAACAAGGCTAAGGACAAAGCCCACAAAAAACCAGGAGACTCTAGAGATGGAAAAGACACAGCACCTTGATGACATCATTGAGCCGGTGGTTTGAAAGTATAACTCACTCTCTGTTAGTCGTGATTTTTAAGGAGAATAAAAGTTTTTTTTAAATGACAAAATCTAAAACGTGGTAAAATTGGGTGGAGTTTTTGTAATGTCCTTTAATATTCCAAGAAAAAAAAAAAAAAAGCTAAGATGAGGAACATGATCTCTGATAAACAGATCTATCAGGTTCAACTAGAATGCTCCCTGAAGATTTTGGAGGCAATTTCTTCTAACCATCAGTTTGTCACAATCGGTACATTCCTATCAGCTGTTCCTGATCAAATAGCAAAGACAGCAGCCTCAGCACTATTGACATTCGGGCCAGATAATTCTTAGTTGTGGGGACGGGGCTTGTCCTATGTAGGGTGTGTATCAACATTGCTAGTCCCTCCGGGTTAGACGGCAGGAATACCACCCATCTCTTGGCATGACAACTAAAAATGCCTCCAGGTAGTGCCAAATGCCCCTTGAGGCAAAATCGCCTTCAGTTGAGAACAATGACATAAAGTTACTGCTTTATCCACCTCAGTCTAATATGAAGAAAAATATGCATTTCTTTTAAAAATACACCTGGAGCACCTGTGTAGCTCAGTGGCTTATGCATGTGATTCTTGATTTCCGCTCAGGTCCTGATCTCATAGTTTCGTAGGTTTGAGCCCCAGATCAGTCTCTGAGCCCCCCATCAGGCTCAGATCTGGCAGTGCAGAATCTGCTTAGGATTGTCTCCCTCCCTCTTCCCCACTTGTGCTCTGCCTCAAAATAAATAAATTAAACTTAAAAAAAAAAAAAAAACAGGGGCGCCTGGGTGGCTTAGTTGGTTAAGCGTCCGTCTTTCGCTTAGGTCACGATCTCGTGGTTCGTGAGTTCGGGCCCGCATCGGGCTCTGTGCTGACAGCCAGCTCAGAGCCTGGAGCCTGTTTCAGTTTGTGACTCCCTCTCTCTCTGACCCTCCCCTGCTCATGCTGTGTGTGTCTCTCTCTCCTAAAAATAAAAACAAACAAAAAAAAACCTTAAAAAAAATAAAAACATACCTTATACTATTCTTTAAAAAATTAACATTTTGAACTACAGAAACAAGCAACACAGAAAGTCATTCATAACCCAACCCGTTTCAAATATTAACAATTTAGTGTATAGGCCTCAATATTTTTTCCATTCCTGTGTTTGCATAACAGATAACTATTGTAAATATAAATAGGATTGTATTATAGGTTATATTTAAATTTTTTTAAGTTCATATATTTGAGAGAAAGAGCACACACCGGGGGGGCAGGGGGGTGTAGAGAATCCCAAGCAGACTGTGCTGTCAGTGCATAGCCCAACGCAGGGCTCGATCTCACAAACCAGGAGATCATGACCTGAGCAGAAATTAGTCAGATGCTTAACTGACTGAGCCACCCAGGTGCCCCTTTTCAACTTTCTACTTACAGTGTATATTATGTATCTTTTCACATTTATACATATGAATTTATCTGCATATATATGTATACTTCCAAGGCTTAGCTTCTATAATAGTTGAATGGTATTATATTGCATATCTACCTATGTAAAAATGAACAGGAGTTACTTCCAATTATCTGCCATTACAAGTAACAAGGAGTATCCTTGCATGTGTACTTTGCATACTCATGTATTTCTTTAGGATAAATTCCTTGAAGTAAAATTAATGGATCAAAGATTATAAAACCAGCTTTTTTGAAAGTTTAAATATACCTCCAAATGTGGAATAAGACTATAAGAATGAGGAGGACCCTACTGCACAGCATTCAAATATGCTAATTCATGTAGGAGAAAAATTAAATCTAGGGTGCTTGGAGGTAAATTACCTAAAGTCACCCAGCAGTGTGTGTGTGTGTGTGTGTGTGTGTGTGTACGCACACACACGCATGCGCGCGTGCTCACTAGAGTGCGTCAAAGTCAAGACTAGAACCTGGGCCTTCTGACTCCTGTTCTAGTATATTAAACAAGGAGAAGCATGTGGGACGCCAATTTATAGTGGTAGGAGTTTTTTTTAGATTTTAAAGAAAGCTGTTCTCCATTTGCCTGGGTTACAAAAAAATAAAAAACAAGCATTGACTTTTATAGGGAGCAGTGGCTCTTAACACAGAGTAAACTTGCCCCCCTCCCCATCCCCAGGGAACACTTGGCAATGTCCAGAGACATTTCTGGTTGTCATAACTGGGTAGGTGCTATTGGCACAAAATAGACAAAAGTCAGAGATGCTAATTTCCTACAATGCAAGAACAGTCATCTTAACAAACAGTTTTAGGCTCAAATGTTAATAGTGCTGAGAACGAAAAACCCTATACAGAGACAAAAAATTTAGATCTAAGGATGTAGACTATTTTCCAATGTTTGGTCCAGGAAAAGAACCAAGGGCCCCACCATATCCCTTCCTTGCCTCATTCCACACATATTCACAAATGTAAGAACCCCACAGAAATCACCAGGGTTGGGAGATCATCATTAATCACATCCTCTTCTCCATTAAGAGTTTGACTCCAGCAGCACTTGGGTCAAGTAAGTGGCCGACTCTTGATTTCTGCTCTGGTCATGATCTCACAGGTCATGAGATTGAGCCCTGGTCTGGGCTGCGTGCTGGGAATGGAATCTGCTTAAGATTCTCTCTTTCTGCGGGGCGCCTGGGTGGCTTAGTCGGTTAAGCGTCCGACTTTCACTTAGGTCATGATCTCGCAGTTCGTGGGTTCGAGCCCCGCGTCGGGCTCTGTGCTGATTGCCAGCTCAGAGCCTGGAGCCTGTTTCAGTCTGTGACTCCCTCTCTCTCTGACCCTCCCTGTTCACGCTGTCTCTCTCTCTCCTAGAAATAAATAAATAAAAAAACATTAAAAAATATATATATATATTAAAAAAAAAAAAATTCTCTCTTTCTGCTTCTCCCTCTGCCCCTCCCTTGCTAGCTCTTGCTCTCTCTCATTCTCTCTCAAAAAAAAAAAAAAGTTTGACTCCATTTGATAAGATACACAATTGGACAAATGATGATGAAAATGAGAGCACTGGCCTTTCAGGGAAGATGACAGAGTAGAAGGATCCTGAGCTCACTCTGTCCCATGGATACACCAAGATAACACCCACACCAGTGTAAATAACCCAGAAAAAACCCCAAAGCCTGGCAGAGCAGACTCTCCACAGCTAAATGGAGAGGAGAGGCCACATCAAGGAGGGCAGAGACACAGAGCCAACCTCACCCATGGGACCCTCTGCAGGAGGGAGGGACAGACTACAAACACAAGAAGGGGAGAGAACAAGACCGCACGCTGGGTACCAGGTACAAGGACCCACGTGGGAAGAATCCCTATAACATTTGGCTTTGAAAACCAGAGGGGCCTAACAATCAGTAGGGCTTAACCCTTGGAACTTTACAAATCAGCGGGCTCTGCTCTGGGTGAGCTGAGAGGGCGAGAGGGTGAGAGGGAATGGAGTCTTCACCCTTAAAGAGACAGCACAACAGGGGCGCCTGGGTGGCTTAGTCGGTTAAGCGTCCGACTTTCGCTTAGGTCATGATCTCGCGGTTCGTGGGTTCAAGCCCCGCGTCGGGCTCTGTGCTGACTGCCAGCTCAGAGCCTGGAGCCTGTTTCAGTCTGTGACTCCCTCTCTCTCTGACCCTCCCCTGCTCATGCTGTCTCTCTCTCTCTCTCTTAGAAATAAATAAAAATTAAAAAAATAAAAAAATAAATAAAGAGACAGCACAACAAAGAGTCCCCCTGGGACACAGCAAGAAAAATCTGAAAAACAACCTACATTATATCTAAAGGAGCTATAAGAACAACAACAAAACCAGTAGAAAGAAGACATTAATAATGATGCAGTAGAGTAGAATTAAATAGAAACAAACAAAAATACTAATATAACAGATCAATGAAACAAGGAACTTGTTCTTTGAAAAAAAATCAAAACTGATAAATCTTTAGCTGGACTCCTAAAGAAAGAAAAACAGAAAGGATTCAAACAAAATCAGAAATGAAAGAACAACACAGAAATACAAGGGATTTTAAGAGAATATTATGAAAAAATAAACCCCAAGTAATTGGACAACCTAGAATCAATGGATAAATTCCTAGAAATATATAACCTCTTTAAGCCAGGAATAGAAAATTTTTACAGACATATTACCAGCAAAGAACTTGAATCAGTAATCAAAAAACTCAAAAATCACACAAAAGCCAACGACCAGATGGCTTCCCAGGTGGATTCTACCAAACACTTAAAAAAGAGTTAACGCCTATTCTTCTCAAACTATTTCAAAAAATAGAAGAGGGAGAGAAGTTTCCAAATTCATTCTATGAGGCCAGCATTACCCTGATACCAAAACCAGATAAAGACAAAAACAAAAAAACCATAGGCAATATATCTAATGAACATAGATGCAAAAATCCTCAAAATATAAGCAAACCAAAAACAATGCACTAAAAAATTCATTTACCATGATCAAGAGAGATTTATTCCTGAGAAGCAAAGGTGGCTTGATATTTTCGAATCAATATAATGCATCACATCAATAAGAGAAAGGATAGAAAAACATGATCATTTCAATAGATGCAGAAAGAGCATTTGACAAAGTATAACATACATGTATGATTTAAAAAAAGAAAACCTCAACAAAGTAGGTTTGGAGGGAACATACCTCAACATAATGAAGGCCTTATGTGAAAAACCCATAGCAAACATTAAATTCAGTGGTAAAAGAAACCAAGAGCTTTTCCCCTAAGGTAAGGAACATGACAAAGATGTTCATTTTCTCACCTCTTTTATTCAACTAGTACTGGAAGTCACCACAGCAATTAGACAAAAACAAACTAAAGGCATTGAGACTGGTAAAGAAGAAGTAAAACTTACACTATGTGCACAGGACATGATACTGTATAGAGAAAACTCTAAAGACTCCATGAAAAAATTACAAGAACTGATAAACGAACTCAGTAAGGTCACAGGATACAAAATCAATATACAGAAATCCATTGCATTTCTGTACACTAATAAGTAGCAAAAAGCGAAATTAAGAAAACAACCCTATTTACAATTATACCAAAAATAACAAAATCCTAGCAATAAACCTAACCAAGGAGGTAAAAGACCTGTACCTTGAAAACAAGAAAACAGTGATGAAAGAAATCAAACATGAAATGGAAAGATATTCCATGCTCACGGATTGGAAGAGCAAATACTGTTAAAATGTCCATACTGCCGAGAGCAATCTACAAATTAAATGCAATCCCTATCAAAATGCCAACCACATTTTTCACAGAACTGGAACAAATGCCCTAAAATTTGCATGAAACCACAAAAGACCCTGGATAGCCAAAGCAACTGTAAAAAATAAAGAACAAAACTGGAGGTATCACAGTCTTAGATTTCAAGATACTACATAACCGTAGTAATCACAGCAATATGGAACTGGCACAAAAATAAACACATAGAACAATGGTACCAAATAGCCCAAAAATAAACCCATGATGGTACGGTCTTTCTTTAACAAAAGAGGCAAGGATATGCAATAGAAAAAAGACAGTCTCTTCAACAAATGGTACTGGGAAAACTAGACAGTAACATGCAAAAGAATGAAACTGGACTACTTACACCATACACAAAAATAATCTCAAAATGAAAACTTGAATATGAGACTAAAACCATAAAGATCCTACAAGAGAACATAGGTAGTCATTTCTTTGACACTGGCAATAACAACATATTCTAGATCAGGTCTCCTCACGTAAGGAACACAAAAGGAAAAATAAACTATTGGGATGATATCAAAAAGCTTATGCATAGCAAAGGAAGCAACCAACAATACTATAAAACAGTCTATTGAATAGGAAAAGAAAAATACAAAGGGCATATTTGATAAAGGGAGAGTATACAAAATATATAAACATTAAAAAAATAATGCAAGTAAAAATGGGCAGAAGACATTGAATGAATATGAACAGATATTCTCCAAAGACATACAAATGGCCAACACATAAAAAGATAGTTAACATCATTCATCATCAGGGAAATATAAATCAAAACTCCGATAAGATCTCTATCATTTCACACCTGTCAGAATGGCTAAAATAAACACAAAAAACAAGTATTGGCAAGAATATGGAGAAAAAGCCCTCATGCACTGTTGTTGGGAATGCAAACTGCTGCAGTCACTGTAGAAAACAGTATGGATGTTCCTCAAAAATTAAAAAGAGAGAGGCACCTGGGTGGCTCAGTCTGTTAAGCACCTGACTTCAGCTCAGGTCCTGATCTTGCAGTCCATGAGTTCTGGCTCTGCATCGAGCTCTGTGCTGACAGCTCAGAACCTGGAGCCTGCTTTGGATTCTGTGTCTCCCTCTCTCTCTGCCCCTCCACCACTCGTCTCTCAGTGTCTCTCTCTCAAGGAAATAGACGGTGTAAAAAAAAAAAAAGAAAAAGAAAAAGAAAAATTAAAAATAGAATTGCCATATGATCCAGTAAGTTCACTACTGGGTATTTACCTGGAGAATATGAATACACTAATTCAAAAATATACATGCACCCCTATGTTTTACTGCAGTGTTTACAACAGCCAAATTATAGAAGCAACCCAACTCTCCATTGATAGATGAATGGATAAAGAGATGATAGGTATATAATGGAGTATTACTCAGCCATTAAAAAAGAATGAAATCTTACTTTTTGTAATAATGTAGATGGATTAGAGGGTATAATGTTAAGTAAAATAAGTCAGAGACAGACAAATCCCATACGATTTCACGCTTGTGGAATTTAAGAAATGAACAAGGAAAAAAAAAAACAAGAAACAGGCACTTAATTATAGATGATGAATTGATGGTTATGAATTGATGGTTAACAGAGGGGAGTTGGATGGGGGGAATGGGTGAAATAGGTGAAGGAGATTAGGAGTACTCTTATGCTGGGCACTAAGTAATGTACAGAATTGGTGAATTGCTATACTATACACCTCAAACTAATATACACTGTATATTAACTAAACTGGAGTTTAAAAAAGAAATCATTGATACATATTTAAAAAAAAAGAAAAAGAAAATGACAGCATCATTCCTGATAAAACTCAAGAGACTGTCCTGACCTATGGCCAGAGTTGAGTTTCCTAATCTTTCTGAAGTATACTTTGTCCCACCAAAGCAAGCTTCTCCCCCCATCTCCTGTGAAGACAGGAAGCTACCCACAAAGCTCATCAGAGTTCAGAGCAAAGAAGTGCTGCTGAGAACAAGTCATTCCTATAGACACATGGGTAAAGCTGAGCTCTCCATGTTCAATCCCTTCATTTTCCACACTTATGGATCCTCTTCCCCCCATTTCCCCTGAGAACTACAATGAGGGCGTAGGAAAAGCCATGTATATTCCTCCCATTCTTTTCCACGTTGGGCAGTCATAGTTCCTTTCCTACTATGAAAACTTGAGGAAGGGAAGAGCCCTTTCACCAGAACAGTGAAATGGGGGGAGATGAATACATACATACATACATAAACAAACCAAAATAATTTGAGAGGGAGGAAGAGAGAGAGTACAAGCAGGGGAGGGGCAGAGAGAAAAGGCAAGAATCCCAAGCAGCTCGCAACCCATGGCAACAAGACCTGAGCCAAAATCAAGTCAGCCACTCAACCAACTGAGCCACCCAGGCACCTCAAAAGGCATCAGTTTTAAATCCCTCAGTCAGTCACATACCTATGAATACTAACACCCAGAAACTTCTCAAAATAAAGTGTCTCCATTGAAAAGATATCAGCCTCACTCTTAAGAAGCACCAGCTCTAGGCCTTCACACAGTTGATCTACCATCAAAGGATGAATTAAGCAGTTCAAAGCTCTAGTGGTGGGGAAAAAATGCTTTTGAGCCCTACTGCAATTTCCCAGAAAACAAAGCAGAGCTGCCTAGGATGGCTGGTGCAAAATCAACGGTGAAGAGCATTCAGCATGTGCTTAGAAAGCTGCTGTCTAGAAAATGTTCTGAAGTAACATTTGCATGGCCATCCATCCTTGATCTGAGCCTGATAGGAAAGAAACACATTCTACAGAGCAGAGAGCACTCAGAGTCCCACAAACTCGGTTTGGGGTTTTCTCACATGAACTTCCAGCAGGGATCGAGTAAAGAAACACTGACCTTAGCAAATGTTTAATAGATGCATTAAAACAACACATTCTCTATTCCCACCCTTTAAATGAAACTTTTAAAAGATACGTATTACCAAGAAAATTAAGATGATGATATAATGGACCACCTGTGCACGCACCAACTAACTTGAGGAATAAAATATAATAAACACATAGAAAGTCTTCCTCATTTGCATTACCCTCTCTCCCTTCCCCTAAATACTCTCCTGAATTTACCGTTTATCATTTTGATGCATGACACTTTTTACTACATGTATGTAATTCATAAATATACATAGCACTGCTTTAATGGTTTTTAAATATAAAAAGTCGCAGTTCATAGAACCTAGCTCCCTGCAGTATGAGCCCCATGAAGGCAGGGCTATGTTACCATCTTTCCCTATCGAGTGTTTGACATATGCCTTGCACAAAGCTAGTTCGCAGTATTTTTTCATGAATCTGATAATGGTGAAAACACCAAAAAAAGTAAATAAAAATGCAACATTAACTCAATTTCGGGGTTTAAATGATTGAGATTACTGATCTGTTGCATTTTTACATAATCTCCCCTAATCCCTCCTAGCTTTTTCATCACAAACATTCCATTTAGTGTTTTTTGAATCTTATTAGTAAAAAGGGAAAACTTGCCCCCTTTGAATACTAATTATCCTGATATTTGATACCTGAGGCAAAATATATCATCAATGAGTGTTAACCCTATCAGTTTAAGCCCTGCCCCACTGTGCTGACAGAAGCCAGCCGGTGCCCAGAGGGTATTCTGTCATGGCCACCAATCAAGATCTTCAAGGAATCATCAAACCTGCTTCATGTAGGCCATTGAAGGAAAAATAAAATATATATGTCCAAAAGCCAATACATAATTCACAATAAGAAATATATCTACCTAGAAGAGCTATGCCAGCTACCAAGCCTGGGTATCCTCTGACAATGTGCTGGAGATGTGCTGATGGCATTTGTTTTCCAGAAGGTCACCTGCCTGTGTCTCTTTGCAGACTTGCAAAGGTTCCTTTCATTGTCAGCCAGAGGGAATGTCCTGTTTGACCTTGACCAAGTTTATCATTCTCAGAGGCCTATTTTACACTCCATGGGCTTCTAAGTACAATTGCGAATCTCTGCTTTCAACCCCCTTTGAGTCTTAGTTTGTTTTCTATTAATTCCTCTTATTCTTAAAAAACTTAGCTGATTAAGCCTTGATACCAAAAGCAAACCTCATAAAGATACTAAACAATGTGCATGTAAAGGTTGAACTTATTAGTACCATAAAACCCAGGTAGGCTCTCTATAAAATAGTCTGGACTAGATCTATTTGATCTGTGTGTAAGGGATCAAAAGATTAATTAAAATATTGCTGCCTAGTGAAAGAGACATCTTTTCAAGAAAGTCTTATATACAGTGGTTTGTCAGCAAAGCTCTCAATTCTAAAAAAATCATGTATTAACTCAAGCTGAATTGGTGAAGATATAGACAAGGAGACAGATGAATACAAATGCTGAAAAAAAAAAACCACAAAGCACAATCCTCTGATTTTGTTTTAAAAAAATCAATGGATTTTTAAGACGAGTCTCATAGTAATGTTTAAATGGACTTCGCATGTTCAAAATAACCAAGTTATCACTGAATATTTTGTCAGGCCTTTAAAACATTTGAATCAAACAACAAATGAAACAAACATCTGAATCAAACCATGATTTTTTTTAAGTTTTATTTTATTATTTTGAGAGACAGCATGAGCGAGCAAGGGGCAAAGACAGAGAGAGAGGGAGAGAGAGAACCCCAAGCAGGCAGCATACCCAGCATGGAGCCCTATGCAAGGTTTGATCTCACAACCATGAGATCATGACCTGAGCTGAAATCAAGAGTCAGATGCTCAACCAACTGAGCCACTCAGGTGCCCCCAAACCATGAATTAAAAAGTAACCATTGATAGGATTAAAATTTATATTAAAAGCAAAAACACTGAATCCATCAATATGAAGGGGCAGCTTCAACAGACCCCTGCACTTCTGAACCAGTATAAAAGATTTCCCATAATGCCCAGTAACTATGGATTTTACTTAATCTCAAAACCCATAAAAGAGAACTGGCATCCAGTCAGATTGTTAGAAGGCACAGCATACATTGATTTTTAAAGCCACATCAATAATTTGGAAAATTCCAAAGAAATTCTTAAAAAAGGAATTAGACTGATTTTAAGTTCTGGCTACTGTTGAAAGCCAATCTTTCAATAATTCCATCGTGAATTTAATAAAACCAGAGCTGACGTAAAGCAAAATTCTTTGGCACAAAATCCAAAGGTTTAACACAATGTGTCGCATTTTCCATCTAGTAAAATTACACAGGTTTGTGTTCTTTAAAACAAATGCATCATTTTCGCATTTGAGGATCTCCCCTTTCTAATGTCGAAGGCAGAATATGAGCTTGTGTGCTGACCTCAGAGGATGGGAGTCCGGTGGCCGTCCTTATGCTGAATGCGGAGAGTCAAACCATTACAAGAGTCAGAGGGGGAGAAGATAAAAATAGCTTCAAACATTGACCCTTGGCTGGTGATTATAATAGAGGGGGATAGAGCAGCTAAATGGATGTCCATCACCTCAAGCCAGCAGAAAAAAAACACCACATATAATGACGTATGGAACAAACCTTTAGTAAGTTTTCTAAAAATTTTTACCCAGTTTGTGTCTAATTATTAGCCAGCAATGGAGCTGACCTCATCCCGCATTCAGCAGCCACACCAAAAGAGCACCAAAGTTTTCCCCAAGCAATGTGGGGGGAGGATGTAAAACACAGCGCCAAGGTCATTCTGAGTTGTCTGACGCTTACAAGCCTCTGGCTATTGGCAGGTTCATTAACCTCTCTGAGTCAGTTTCTTCTTGCAAGACTATAGCCAAGATCTCAAGAAAAAAATGAGCTATTGTCATTTCATGGAAGTGGAATATGGCCTTTCCTATCAGACAGCAATAGTGCAGAAGCAGCACAGGCTCACAGAGTGTTAAGGGTTTGTATCTCCTGTCAGCCAACTAGTCAGTACTAGTTTACTTAGGCATGGTTGTTAACATGTCTAGTGTTTATTTTCCTCATTTGTAAAATGGGGATAATGACATCTAGCTTGCTTTTTAGAAGGCTTCTTTGAAATGTGTTTTGCAAGGGCAACGACTAGAACATAGAAGGTACACAGTAAACAAGTAGTAGTTGTTGCTTTATTTTAAATATCACCATCCGGATGCTGGCTGGCTGATCTGGGGAGACTGTGGGAGGGACTGAATTAACAAGGCCAAAGGGAGGAAGATGCTTTACATCAGCTGCCCTGACTCAAAGAAAGGGAAGTAGTGACGTTGGGGGAGGAGGAATAAGTCAAGAAAAATAGAAGCACAATCTTGAGAAAGTCTGAGATGTGGGAGGAAGTCAGTAACCAAGTGAAAATAAGTTGAGGGAAGGAGAAGGAAAGCTCAAGGAAATGGTGGTGCTGAAAAAGATCCAGCAAAACCATCAAACTGTACAAGAATAAAATGCTCCCCCGGTTAGCAGGACTGCAGGTAGGCACTGTGACGAACAGGAGTCATGAAGATTCCTTGGGAAAAGCAGGTCATCACGACAGCCAGTTGGAAACTCTGGGAAAGGTAGGATTGATGTGGCCGTGTAGGCATCTGAGGATAACTGCTTTGCTTACACCAAGAGAATAGGACCAGAAGACTCTCCTGCTGCCTCCCAGTTTAAGGGAAAGGAAAGAGGGAACAGGGAAAAGAACAGGTCAATCCCAGTCAATTCCTACATGGCACTTAAGAGCAGAAATGCTGCAGAGGGGACACAAAGTTTCCATCAGCCTTCAGGACGTTCGGCGTGAAAACATTGGGACTATGAAGTCCACAGACACCATACATGTTTCAGGAGAAAGGTTTTAGAAGGAATTCTCTGTACACAAATCAACCTTGGCAGGCCACAGCTAAGCAGCTGGTTTACTTGAAGAAATCAAAGTTTCTTGGTAAACGCCATGCCAGGAGCCAACCTGCCAGCATGTAGTGTAAGGCTCTCCTCGTTATGTATCGTGGACTGAGGGTGCCTCTCACAAAAATAATGTAGATTCTTCACCTTACCTCCTCTTTTACCCAAGGCACCCTGCAGCTGGATTGCAGAAACTCTTCGTCTACCAGAAAGCTACAGTATACTCACAATAAAATGGAGGTAAACTTAGTGACCTCCCAGCTTCCAAGGAATCAGAACACTTGATCTTCACGGGGGGTGCCCCCTGCCTCTCCTAACCTCTCCATCAAGCGAAAAAACAGATGGGTTTTTTGAAACAATGGAAAATCCCCCAGGCTATACCACTATAGAGCATGCCTTCCTAGCAAACATACTTCAGCCCTGAACACGATGAGAGGAAACTCCAACATGGGCAGGCAACACACAGAGATCCAACTTGAATGTGACAGAAACACTGAAAGCAGGGACATGGAAAGAAGAGTGTTGGGAAATAGGCAAATGGACATCACGAAGGAGAAGGGTTGTGGCACAAAAGGCCCAACAATGCTGTTCCTATCCAAGGAGCTCAAGATAGGAAGAGGTTAAGGGTGGGAGCACTCGCATGGGAGAGGGCATGAAATTGGCGGAGAACAGAATGGGTGGAAGAAAGACCATAACAATTTTTTTTCTGTAGTCCCAGCATATAATTTACGTATGGCTGCTTCTAGGAGGAGCCACAATAAAGGTGCTTGTCTTCTTAGTGTGGACTGCTCCAAAGAGCTGCTACTTGGCCATCTTTTACATAAAACTATGATTTCTGGGGCAAAAACATTGGTACAGGAAATACATTCCTAGGCTGTAAGTGACTTCAAAGGGTGAAAGATGGAGCGTTTATCCTCACATAACAGCTTTCTAACGACCTTCCCCAATACACATTCCTCAACTGCCTACACAGGACAGGCTTCAATGAGCAAACAATGCTCACTTGTTTTCAATTAGGTCTCAAAAATTCCTTTTAATTTTTGTGAAAGGAAAATGCTCACAAGAATAAAAAAAGGAAAGGACATGAACTCAAAAGTCCTGCTTTTCCAGTCTCTGAGCTACTTAGTTACTAACTTTAAACACTCATCATTAGCCCTTTTGCAGAATTGAGCAGACATTAATCTTTTATTGAATTCTCTTTAATAAAACAATTCTTCAGGCAGATTTACCCATACCCCTAGAAAATTCACTTAGCATCAAAAATTAAAAGCAACAAATGTTTTACTATGCTATATAATTTAGCCTTTGAGCTGGGCACAGAGGGGGATTAAATTGATACTCTTCCAACACTATGGCTTCCCTGTGTCCATACTGTCCCCAAAGTACCCTACTTGTCTGTTACGGATTCTGATCAACCAGAAGCAAGACCCCCAAGTACTGTGAGTGAGGAATAGGGGGAAATGGGTGCCAAAGAAGTTAGGATCTTTCTCTCTCCCTCCTCACGCCTCCCCTTCTTAATCCACAACCCAAGACCAAAGGCAAATAAAGAGAAGGAAGAGAGTGATACCATTAATCCTGGGAAAAGAAAGGTGAGGTTCATCAAGTGGTACAGTCCTACTTAAACAGCTGAATATCCCACCTACTGCCAAGTGTTGCTGAAATCAGCCAACGGATTACTTTATAATCACCTGAAGAAGTGTGAGACCACATACAGACCAGAAATCTGCCTCCACTGCATCTTTATCGGAACCTCTGGTCTTTGCTGTGAAAAGATGACTCGCAATGTGTGATTCTGGGTGATACAATCTGGCAGATCAACCTGGAATGATACCTAGGTGGGTGGGGTCAGGAAAGCAGGTATTGAGTAAATATTCCTCACGGCTGATTCTTTGCAAGGTATTTTAAGCAAAACACAAATTATTTTGTTCTAAAACATGACACACTGACAAAATGGTTTTGCTTCCCAAATATGGTCACAGCCTTACTGGAGATGAAAGAGTGGTGAATACCCATCTCAACTGGGTTTTATCAACTGGGTTTTATCCATTAAAAAGATTCAGAGACACTCTTTCCTGCTTTGTTGAACATTAATTGACCGTATAATCATAGGTTTAATTTCTGGGTTTTCTATCAGGTCCTACTGATCTTTGCATCTATTTTTGCGCCAGTGCCATACTGCCGTGATTACTACAGACGACGTCTGGAACCGTGATACCTCCAGTTTTGCTTTCTCTTTTTCATAACTGCTTTTTTGGTCTTTTATGGTTCCATGTAAACTTTAGGATGGTTCTAGTTCTGTGAAAAATGATGTTGGTATTTTTACAGGGATTTCATTAAATCTGTAGATGGCCGTGCCTAGGATGGACACTTGAACAGTATTTTTTCTTCCAAACCATGAGCATGGAATGTTTCTCCACTTTTTTGTCTCATCTTCAATTTCCGTCATAACTGTTTTATAGAACTGTAGATGTGATTGTTCTATTCTTCTTTCTACTTCATTATTAGTGTATAAAAACAACAGATTTCTGCACATTGATTTTTGTATCCTACAACTTTACTGAATTCACTCATCAGTTGTAGAGTGAGTGAGTGAGTGAGTGAGTGTGTGTGTGTGTGTGTGTACATACGTACCTCTGGAGTATTTAGGGTTTTCTGTATCTAATATCATGCTATGTTCAAGGAAAAAGTAAACCTTTCACTATTTACCAACTTGGACGCTTTTCCTTTGTTATCTAATTGCTTTGGCTAGGACTTTAAGTACTATTCTGAATAAAAGTGGTCAAAGTGGACAAAGATGATCTCTTCAACATATTGGGTTAGGAAAACTGGACAGCTATATACAAAAGAATGGAACTGGACCACTTTCACCATATACAAAAAAGAAAAAAAAAAAGGTTACCAATCAAAGCCAATCAAAGACCTAAATGTGAGACATGAAATCATAAAAGTCCTAGTTAATAATCTAGTAATTTCTCTGACATTAGTCATAGCAACATTTTTCTAGATAGGTCTCCTGGGGCAAGGGAAACAAAAGCAAAAATAAACTGTTGGGATTACATTCAAACAAAAAGTTTCTGCACAGTGAAGGAAACAATCAATGAAACTAAAAGGCAACCTCCTGAATAGGAGGAGATATTTGCAAATGACATATCCAATAAAGGGTTAGTATCCAAAATATATAAAGAACCTATACAATTCAACATCCAAAAATCAAATTACCCAATTAAAAAATGGGAAGAAATGAATAGACATTTCTCCAAAGAAGACATCCAAATGACCAACACATTGAAAAGATGCTCAACATCACTTATCAGGGAAATGCAAATCCAAGAACCACAATGAGATCACCTGACACTTGTCAGAATAGCTAAAATCAAAAACAGAAGAAACGAGTGTTGGCAAATATGGGAAGAGAAAGGAATCCTCATGCACTGTTGGTGGGAAAACAGACTGGTGCACCCACTATGGAAAACAGTAAGGAGATTTCTCAGAAAGTTAAAAATAGAACTATCTTACCATCCAGTGATCACACTATTGGGTACTTACCAGAAAAATACATCCATCCCTATGTTTATAGCAGCATTATTTACAATAGCCAAATTATGGCAGGAGCCCAAGTATCCAGAGATAGATGAATGGATTTTAAAAAACATGGTATATATGCACAATAGCATATTATTCAGCCATAAAAAATAAAATCTGTCCTTTGCAATGACATGGATGGAGCTAGAGAGTATGCTACGCAAAATGAGTCAGAGAAAGACAATACCATGATTTCACTCAGACGTGTAATTTAACAATAAAAAAATGAACAAAGGGAGGGGGGAAAGACAAACCAACAGACTCTTAACTACTGAAAAACTGATGGTTACCAAAGAAGAGGTGGATGTTGGGATGGGTAAAATAGCAGATGGGGATTGAGGCATGCACTTGTCATGATGAGCACTGATATATAGAATTGTTTAATTGCAATATTATACATGCAAGGCCAATGTAACATTGTATGTTAACTTTACTGGAATTTAAAAAAAAATTTTTTTTAAAGATTCAAGGATACATATTGCTTTACTTTGTATAACTCATTTGAAGGGCCCTTCATCTTCTGAAGCTTGCGTGGCACAGTAGTCCTCAAAGGGAAGATGGGCAGACTATTTATTGGTTTTACACATGGCTGGTGGTCAATAGTTTGTTTCCCTTAAAGCCCATGTGGCCTTACTACCTTCCCCCACCCCCACTAGTTTCAGGGTTTACGTCTCCAAGTGTGGAGCATGAGCTCCATGAATAGCATATCATCATCCAAATGTAGGACTTGCCTATTTAGGGCCAAACGGACAACGTAGGAGCCTATAGTAAATACTGTTTCCTAAAATTTGAAGTGGAGAAGGAAACTGTGAAGATTAAACATGACTCAAGTAGTTTGCAAACTGCTGATGAAGAATCCGGATACACTCCGCATCAGTATAGCCTTCCAGCAATTAATTTAAGTTATAAAGGAATCTCTTGTTGTAAAACCTAAGGGAAGATTGTATTAAAGAAGTTCAGTGATCTGAACAGAGATTTCCTGAGTATTAATTGGTAGAAACTTTCTAGTTAAGATCAATGCCTTATCAATTATAAAACAAACGTGGTTCAACATTCATTACACTGCTCTAAAATCTGGATAGCATATATTTCAGGACAACTTTCTTGCTCTTTCTCTGACTCCATGATTTGGAAGCAACTTTATAATCATTAATTTGTGTGCCAAATACCACATTAAGAGGATAACCTGGATACAGACCACATTAGTCCAACCATGAGAAAGGCATTTGCCCCACTGTAAATCAACAGATCAACCTCTTGGCTCATCATGTATTTCTTGGGGGCTTAGTGTATGTATCTAAGAACTACAGAAAATTGAATCCAGGGGCGCCTGGGTGGCTTAGTCGGTTAAGCGTCCTACTTTCGCTTAGGTCATGATCTCGTGGTTCGTGGCTTTGAGCCCTTCATCGGGCTCTGTGCTGACTGCCAGCTCAGTGCCTGGAGCCTATTTCAGAGTCTATCTCCCTCTCTCTCTGATCCTCCCCTGCTCACGCTGTCTCTCTCTCTCTCTCCTAGAAATAAAAATATTTAAAAAAAAAAAAAATTGAATCCAGAAAGCTATCTCTTGCCCTAAAATAGCATCCCTATCAAGAAATAGCTACTAAGGTTTCAGGTGAGCTATAGCTGACTTCACTCATCATTTTTTTTTTAAAGAAGAAAACAAAATGTTTTCCCTAAGTACTCTCCAGTCTTGCTCCAACAACTGTGTGCTCTCAACAGATCAAATGCATCCCCCACTATCAGTCTTATGTTTTGTGTTTCTGGTGAACAGTAGTTGTAAACGCAGGCGTTATAACAACAAGGAGTCATTTTTATTGTGAAGCCTTGATAAGTGCACTTCAAACTTGTGAATTCGATAGCTTCGCATTCTAGCACCCAAAGGAAAAGTGTCTAGTCTACCTCACTGCAGTCTAAGAGCCTGTTTGGAAAGAATAAGACACTCCCGACACTTGTGGGGCCATGGCAAAAAGATCTCTGCCGGGTGTACATGTGAGACCTCAGGCCACTAAAAATGAGAAATTAAATAGTTTCTTTAAGAAAAAAAGTCATTGTCTATTTCCTCCACTGGGATGCTCTAAAGTAAAAAAAAAAATTGAAAAAGGAATGCATGTGTACTGTTGGTGGGAATGTTAGTTGGTACAGGCACTATGGAGGTTCCTCAAAATATTAAAAATAGAGTTACATGATCTAGTAATTCCACTATTGAGTATATATCCAAACAAAAACAGTAATTCAAAGGGATATACGCACCCCTATGTTACAGCATTATTTACAATAGCCAAGATATGTTCTCTGTCTCTCTCTCTCACACACACACACACTAGAATACTAGTCAACTATAAAAAGTGAAATCTTGCTATTTGTGACATGAAATGTAACGAGAGTATTGTGCTAAGTGAAAGAAGTTCAAGAAAGACAAATAACATATCATCTCACTTATATAAAGAAAAAAAAAAGCCAGACTCATAGACATAGAAGATTGAGGATAGCCAGAGGGAAGGGGAGAGGAGTTGTGGGATGCAACATGTGTGAAGGGGATTAAGTTGTTACAAATGGTCAGCCATAAAATAAATAAGTCCTGAGGATGTTAGGTATAGCTTGCAGAATGCAGTCAGCATTGCATTCACTTTGTAGGGTGACCGACAACTAGACTCACTGCGATCATCTCACAGTTTCTGTATCAAATCACTATGCTGTGCACCTAAAATTAGTAAAATGGTGTATGTCAATTATATCTCAATTTTAGAACTTATACTCAATACTAGCCACTTCTTCTCTTTTCCTTGGAGCCCTAGGTGCTTCATAAAATACATCATTCACTGTTATATATTTAAAATATATATCTGAATAAGGATCTAAATGGGTCAAAGCTGATTTGTAGAGTACAGACGATGCTTAAATTTGGGCGTGGACTTAGACTTGAAAGCAATTTAGAAAGTAGGCTTGAAAGACAGTTTTACTCAAAAAAAAAAAAAAACAAATTATACCTAGAATTTACCTGATATCAGATAGTACCTGGGAGCTTTGAAACATCTATATTTCTCCAAACTACTCTGCAAGACGGTTATTTTCCAGCTTTTACTAATGGAGGAACCGAAGCTTAGGAAGGTTAACTAACTTTCCCAAGTTCACAAAGCCAGACAATAAGAGAGAGAGGTTTGACACCTAAAAGTGTTTTCCTTGAAATACACTGGAGCCCCTCACGGAACACCTTTGCTCATTTCTGAATCAATGTATAAACAAGCTGTCGTTGCCTCAGTTTTTGCCTCTATAAAATAAAGGCTGTAAGTAACTGTGAGCTTCCTTCCTGCTTTAAGGCTTATGATACCATATGAACTCCACGGAACTCCAAAGGCAACTCCACGCTGCCTGCTCTACCATTAGCAATGGCTCCTTAGGACCACAGGAGCCTTTGAATTCCAAAGCACAAAATCTTTTTTATAATCTATCGATTAAACATTATGCCAACAATTATCTTCAATAGACAAATACAAATATTGAATCTAGAGGGTAACAGGTTGTCACTGTTGTGCCTGAAACTTTGAGAGCAGGCAGAAGAGAACAGGCTTCCTCAATGAATTTAATTGTAGTCCTGCCATTGCGGAGTCATCTTTGGGGGGCTGTGCCTACAGACAACTGCGGACGCCACAATCCTGAGAGCCTCCTTTCCACCCGTGGGCCACCTTTCCCTCTCGATGATGCCTCTTCCTTATGTAATATGAATAACTTGCGAGTGAAAACACTACAGCTGACACTTCCTGCCAAATTCCAGGTTCAAATTATCTAGTCCATTGCAAGGTCCCTTGTCAGGATTTTGGGTTTTCAATTAGGCAACACAGGTTTGCTATAGTTATGAACTATTTGTCCATACAGCAAAGCAGTGAAAGTTAGACACAGGTTCAAGTCCTGTTCTGCCATGAACAGCCTGTAGGACACAGTAAGATATAGAGCTGATTGACCTCCTCTGAACTTCAATTTCTCACTGGGAAATGGGCAGGATATATTTACCTTAAAAAGTTGTGAGAGAAATAAGTGAGATCAAGTATATACCTTGGCTCAGCCACCATATCATACTTGGAATTCTGGAAGCGCCTCCAAATGGGGCTCTCTGCCTGTAGTCTAGCCCCTACAGATCTCCTCAACACAGTAGCCAGAAGGATCCTGACGGAAGGGAAAGGGCTTGCTGGCTCATTCACCGCAAAAGCCAAACATTCTTGTGTATCTTATTAGGTCCTCCATGACCTAAACCCTCTTCCCACTCCTTCATCTGCTACACTTCTTCCACCCTACCTCTGGTCACCCTCCCTGTCCAACCCTGTTACAGCCACACTGGCTTCCAGGCAGGCTCCTGAGTGCCCCAGGCATGCTCCTGTCTTAGGACCTCTGAACTTGTTACTTCCTCTGCCTGGAATTCCCTTTCCCTGGATACATGGGTGGCTCATTCTGTCACTCCTCTGGGTCCTTCGAGAAGAACCTCCTCAATGTGGACTTTCTTGGCATTTTTCCCCAATTATAATTCCTCTGCTTCCAAAACTTCCTTTCTCTGCCATACACATTTTAACCTTAGTGTTCATTACCATATAACAGACTATCCATCTTACTTGTTCTGTTTATTTGCAGTTTGTCCTCTACACTGTTACATCTCCAGTTTTTAGAATAGTAACTGGGATATTAGTATTCAATGTTTTTCTTTGAATAAATGAAAGGAAGGAAGGGCAGCCAGATTTTTCCATAGTAGCAAAAAGCTGGACAAATATTAATAGGCGAGTGGATAAATACATCATGGCATGTGCACAAAATATTTAGTAGGATATCAATGCAACTATGTGGAAAACACACATGGCTCTTAGAAATACACGTTGAGTGAATAAAGTTATGCAAAACGATGCACACAGAATACCAAAGCCCAATTATAAGGAGAGCAGAATGGTATATTGTTAAAGATACGTTCATAGAGGATTTAAAAAAAATAACACTTTTCTTTTTGAAAGGGAGGAGTTTGGTTCCCAGAAAATCTCCAAACACTCTTCTTCCTCTAGCTCTCACATATCTAATTCTGGCTGACCACACCAAACAATAGCATATGTTTTAAGGTGCATAATATACATAAGTGAAGGTATACAAACACAGAAATGTGATGTGCAGTTACTTGAGGTGGATGGTTATCTCAGGATAGAAGAGCACTGAAATGGAATGTAGAGGATTATCTTTAGCTATATCTGTACTATTTTCTCCTTTCCTTATTTCCTTCCTCCTGCCCACCCCCCTCCATCTTCCTTTCTGAGATATCTGAAGCATCTATGCTTCTGAATAGTTAGAACTTATTTAACTTGATGGGTTTTATAGAACTGTTATATCATTTTCTATATATTTTTCAACAGGTTTAAGATGTTAAGAATTTTAAACCAAAATTTGAATAATTCTGTGTTAACACCAAACAAATGGACAGTTTTCTACAGGACATTTATCAAAATAAAATTGAAATAGGCCAGAATAAACCTAAAAGTGTTTAAGAAATGAAACATCAGTTAAAAATCTACCTACTGGGGGAGGGAGGGAAAGCCCCCATGATTTTCTAACAAAGTTCTACCAAATATTCAAGGGATAGATAATACTAGATTATGCAAAGTATTCCTGACAATATGAACAGGTAGAGAAAAAAGGAAATTCTCCCTCTTTTTAAGAGACCAGTAAAGTCTAGATTGTAATATTAGACATGGGTCATAAGAGGCCATAAAGATTTGAAAAAGTGAAATTTCAAATTTTACTGAAATTATGATTGTAGATTTTAGAAAACCCAAAAGATTTATATTCAAACTAGTAAAACTAATGAGGAAGATAGGAAATTTCCTGCATAAAAACTGAATATACAATAAGCAATTATGTTCTTACATAGAAATCTTAAAAGTAAAAATAAATTTGTAAAAAATGACTATTTACAGCAACATCAGAAACAATATATTTTTCAAGAATAAATTTGAAGATAGAGAATGGAAAGAAGCCATCCCTTCATGAAGATTATTTTAAAAACCATTAAACTCACTTAAAAAGACAAAGTCGATAAAGGGAAGAGAAAGAACACAGTCATGGGAAGAAACGATGGTGTGCAAGTATTAAGTCTTTCCAAACTATACTTTCAACATAATTAAAATCAAAATTCCAACAGGATTTGAAAGAATCCAGTCTATTACATGCATGTAATCCTGAAACTCCTAGGGAAAAGTCCCAAGAGTAGCCATGAAATCTATAAAGAAAGAGAATATGAATAAGAACGAGTCTGTCTACCCAGACACCTTCACATAATGGTTAGGCACACAAACTCAAACCGGATTTCAAGGGTTTGAGCCCTTCTTTTGCCACTTACCGCCCATGTGAGCTTGGGTGAAGCCCCTCACATGACTCTAAGGTTAAATGACCCTATAAATTTTTTCCTGGTGTGTAGTAAAGTGCTTTGGGTTAGGTACTGTTATGAAAATAAGAAATTAGCAAAGATACAAGAAGGCAATTCACGAAAATAGAACTCTGAGCATCCAATAAACACAAAAAATATCCTCAACCTCACTAGCAACTAGGGAAATGCAAGTTAAAACAAACCAAAAAAAGTCATAGGCAAACATTAAAGTGTCAAACAATACCAAGTATTGAGAAATATATGGAAAAACGTTTTAATTATAAAATCTCCCCTAACCCCACTAAAATCTGGCAATATTTGTTAAAGCTGAACAGCACAGAAGCTATAATCCAACAATTCCACTCATGGGTTAGGGCTCTAGAAAAATTCTCTCAAGTCTTGCACAGGAACCCTCCCAATAACAACTGTTACAGTTTTGTTTGTTAAAGTATTGGAGACTCTATCCACATCCCCAAATGGGAAAATACCTAACTTGTGATATGGTCACACAACAGACTACTATGCAGTAAGTATATAAATGAACTGGAATTCTGTTTAGCTATGTGAATAAACATGAGTGAAAAGAGTTATATATGGGTATGTACAGTTCATTTACAGAATTTCAATTGTACTCAAAATACTAACATTTTTATGTATGAAAACATTTAGTAAAAGTATAAAAACACACATTGGGGTTGAATAAACACTAAATTCAAAACAGATTACTTTGGAAGGGAGAAAAGGACAAAGGTATAAAGGAAACATCAATATCTCTAATGTAGATTACTTCACTAAAATACAGCAAAATGTAACCATTTCACAAAGCTTAGGTTGTGGGTGTGTGGAGATTTACGTTATGGATGGTCTCTTTTTCTATGTGCCTCAAAGATGTCCTTTTTTAAAAGTCTGAGAATTTTTTACTGTATTGCGGAAAACCACATTTAGAATGATCACATTATATGCATGTATATCTGTGTATTAACGAAGGCCTAGAAGATGCATATTATTAACTACTGACAGTGGCTACCTCCGGACTAAGATATAAAAATGAGGAGAGAGAAAGAGGGACTTCTGTGGTTTTTTTTCTCTAGGCTTCCGTATTGTTTTATCTTATTTGAGAATATATTATTTAAGTCATAAAGAAGTCATGACGAAGTGGAAACAACAGGATCAAGCCCAGAGGAACATTCAAAGGCAAAATCCAAAGAACATGGAGGTCAAGCCCCAGTTATGCAGCAAAATTAGAACACTTCTTGAGAGAAATTTCTCCCCTCTTCAGTACCAGTGAATCCTTTAAGGGCACTGCAGAGTTCTAAAATATATGAGGCAAAAGGTTTGGAGGTGATTATTACTAGTATTATCCTAAAGCTACACTTCTCTTAGCAGGAGACTTGGTCTTACAATGACACAGAGATTATTACCATCCTATTTACTCATGCAAGGCCAGTTTCCCAAGCCAAGGAGTATTCATGAAATGCAACCATCTCGAGTCCTATAGATGAATAGCAAGATAGTGCTGGGTGGGTGCAGGTGGGGGTGGTTTGAGAAGCTGTTCTTCTGATCTCCAAGGATGAGAGAACACACTCTCCTTAATCACAGTGAAATCAGAGCTCAGCAATAAAAGCAGCTGGCTTTAGAATGAGCTGTTTTCCAGGAGCCATTTATTTATTTGATGTTATGTCACTGATAAATGGCACCAACCATGACTTGCCGTGATTAAGCCAAGTTTATTCAGATGCACACCACTGCCTCCCGAAACAGCTGAGGCCAGAGCCCTCAATCTTTGTCAGGGACTCCAAACTATTTGGGAAACTCAACAACAGGTCTCTGGTGATAACAACCAGTGCTTTAAAAGTAAATCGTGCTCATCAAAATAAAGCAAAGGGAAGGAAGTCTGGGGGGAGGGGGGTGGTAGGAAGGAGTGGGAGACTGAAGAACAAGGTCAGAGAATCTTATCCAAGTCAGGAGGATTGTCTGTTGTTTTCCAGAGATTCAAATATTTGGAGCAATACATAGGAAGAATATTATCTGCCATTTCTTCTGGATCAATCACACAGCCAGCAGGATACCCAGTACTGTTTCTGATTTCCTTTCATAGACATAACCCCCTGCAGGAAGCCATGTCATCAAGCCAAGCCCTCCTAGCTCACAGCAGAGATGGGCTACCAAGAGGCTGGTCATAGAATGCATTAGAAGTCTATTTCTGTCACTTACATGATGAATATCTTTAGGCAAATCATTTAATTTCTCTGATCCCAGATTTCTCTCCTTAAACTTTGGTATGTTAATCCAGAAGATTGCTGCATGGATAAAATAGTTATAGAAAATTTTTGAAAAATTTTTAGCTATCAATTGCTATAAAACCTAGACAAATGGTAATGAGGTATGTAGTATTCTTCCAACCTCTAGCACATATATACACACGTGTCTGTCCTCAATTTCATAGGCACCAGGTCATCTTCCCTTTCTCTCAGGAAAAGCATATCCTCGGCCTCCTTCCTCAAACAACACCATTCCTTTAAAGTTCAGGTACATGGAGACATCAGAGGATTCACTTTAGTGTTATTTAGGTTACCACTTCTACAGCATCTGCTAACTATTTGGAGTTTTGCTGGACACACTCAGGAGATAGCCACAGCTCACCAGAGAAGCAAGTAGAAACTGGCTGGGGTGACAGGGCTGAGAGAGCTTCAGTAACCCCAAATGAGTTGCTGGGGAATCCAGCCAAAGCCCACATTCTAAAATGGCCTACACCAAATGCTCAGAAGAGAAGACGCAGAGCAAAATATGAGGCTGGTACTCACGTGGCCTGAATAGAGCAATACATACTTGTACCATTTCTCTAATACCACACTGCCCATCTTACAACATGCTTTCAACACCCTCACCCCTTCCCACCTTACAAACACCAACCACATTTACTTAGCTGACCAGTTTCTTCTGGTCCACCCTCAGTAACCCAATGGAGTTTCCATCTAAAGATGCAAATCATTTTATCACCAACAAAAATGACTATGCAGTTTTGTTGCTTTTAATTATTCAAATAAAAACATACCTTCCTCTTGTTGAAATCATACAGAAGCCTTAAATTCTCCTTGACCACTACTCTTAATCATTTTTAATGTATTTATAGGCACACACTTACATAAAATTGTTACAAATATCACAAATGGTCTTACACTGTACACATTCTGGGACTGGTTTGTCGGCAACAATATGTTTACGACTTCTATCGCTGTTAGCTGTGGGGTCCTGTCTCTATAGACTCTTCTATGGAACTTGAGACTAAATAGATCCTATTTATGGTTATTCAGAAAAGTGAGGACAGTTTCCATTTCCAAGTGAAAAGAGAAAGGAACAAAAGGGAAACAACTGCTGGACTGGTATCAGGGACATCAGGTGTCCTGATCCTCAGTTGAATGATTAATCCATATTTCATCCCTGGTTTATAGGGCCAGTGTCAGGAATCAGGCAAATCAGCATAGAACAGACAGCAACTGCTCTCAGGGCTTTAAAACACACAAAAAAACCCCACTTTTTAGCTGGAGGAGCAAGATTTCAGATTTCAAATCCTTTATTTTACAGGTAAGAAATCAGAGAGTAAGAAATATTATTAATTTATCCAAGGTTACATAGCCCAAGCTTCCTGGCTTTGTCCCAATATCGGGTTTTCTTTTTCCTACTTCCACAGATCTGTCTCAAGAACTTCAGGAGTAATCAATAAAGTAGTCCATATTTTTAAAACAAACCTTTGCAAAGCTCACCAACTATAAAAAGGTGCTGTCTTTGAATCATTCTTTGAGCTGCATTCTTTGAGCTGGAACACTGCAGTAAAAAACTGATACTTAATCAATCAACAGGGATGGTGACAGATTACTCCAATCATTTCCAAAGACCGGAGTTAACATTTGCTCAAGTGGGACAACCACAGGACTTCCACCAGCCACACATACCTGGACTGAGAATTAAATTTAACTGATGCATGTGATGAATTTACTTAAGCACAAAGCCTGGTACGTAAATACTTCCTAATCGTTAAACATTGTTATTTAAAGAGGTCTTCTTTGCTGGAACCTTTCTGATTGCTCTGAGATGAAAGAAACTGAGGACCACTGCACCCTGCTTGCCAATACCCTACCCCAAGTCAGCTCCCTAACACTTGTTTTAATCAAAGAAGGGGTGATGGCTACGGTGAATACAGAGCCATCTGGGTCGATTCCAAACGAAAAATAAATCCTAGTTCATTTCATTAGGAAAAGTGCCTTCCCACTGTGGAAGTCAACACTTTTCCTGCTTGGCATCTCTGCTCCACTGTGAGAGGAAATGGTTTCTAATCTTCCTCCCAGCCCTTCTCCAAGTCTTCAGGCAACTGAACTGTGCCAGCTGGCAACTGGCTTTTGAGTTGAGACTCCTTTCAGGTTTTGCACATTTGCTGCATTAACAAGATTATCCATTTGATTTTTTCCAATGCTTTCTTTCTAAATGAAAAGTAAACACGCCATTGTCCTTGGATAAGAGCCTCTATGACCTTCTCCTCTTAGCAGCTTATGAGAAGCAGATGCTATGTGGTTATAATTTGGACCCAGGGAAACCCATCCGTGTTCTAATCATATATGTGCAAACCAGATGTTGGCCAAAGAATCCTGGCCCTTTGAAATGTAGAGAAAAATCAGCTCTGATCCCTACTCCATGCCCACATCCAAAACATCTGCCCTCTCCCCTTCAGATTTACCTTGTGATTTCCTGGTCAGTCTCATTCTTCTGATCACCTCCGCTCAAGGCTATTTCTCATGTGCTTGCTTTCATTTCTCAGCACGGAATTTTCCCAAACATCACACTTAGCCTAATAAGCAATTTCCACTTAAATACATCCCCAAAGCACGCATGATCCTAATTCAATGAACTTAAGATCTGGGTGAGGAGTGATACAAGAGAGTGTTCTATCACAACTTTTATGCATCCTTGTTCTTAAAATGTCTTTTGGTCACCTCACCTTTGGAAATTTCCACTAGCTGCTTTTAGGAGACCAACTTCTTCACCCCATCTTTCTGGTTTTCTTGTCCAATCTTTCATCTCAACCTCTTCTTCAAAAGAACTCCAAATTCCTCTTCTTCAATTGTGCAAAGCCATTCAATTCTCTCAAAATAGCAAAAGTCAGTTTCTGCTTACCTTCATTCATCAAACCCCACAAACTCTTCAGCAGGACCATAAATGCTCCACTCTCTTTAGAGGGAAGTTGCCATAGCTATTGGAAGGTCCCCCACCCCACCACCACCATTTCCTCCCTATTTTGTTACATAGGAATCGAGTTCTTGGTTGGGGATAGACCCAGAGAACCACACTGGTCATATTGAGGTTTTTGTGGATTGGACCCCCTAGAGTTGTGCAGTGCTCAGGTGTATGGCCATTTACAGCCACCGTGAAGGGAACCAAGGAGTAAATTGAAATTGTAGTATAGGAATTGACACCTATTCTACAATTGTTTGGGGAGAAACATTCAAGACATTGGACAAAAATGACTGAACAGCCAAAATTATGGACAGAGAAAGGAATGTAAAAGAGAGGAGAAACACGGTGAGAAAGAAACAAAAGTAGCTAAAAGGGGAATAAGGGGGTGTTTTTCTGACAAATAGAAAAGAAAGGAAAATTGTCAAGACAAGACATTGAGGGGGCAGGGGGAGAAGGGAGGTGACAGATGAGGCCACTGTGCCCACATTTTCTCCTGGCTCCACTACACTTTCAACATTACCCAGCCCACAGGCCACTGGCAGTAGAGTCTAATGAAACAGAGCACAGGCTGGAGTCTTGATTCTGATAAGTGTCTGTCATTTATTCTCTCTGGTATGATTCATCTCTAAAAAAACAGCAATTCAACCCAATGTAAAGGTCCCTTCTAGTTATGAGATACTCAGTCGCCATGAGATAGGATAGCTAATTCCTCCATCACCAACCCCCTGCACTTAGTTGCTACTCTCCACCCCTCCTCTTCTTAAGCTGGGTATACTGGAGCCAGAATTCAGTAAAAGACATTTATGCTGAGTCAAATAGCCATCTATTATCTAGATAGCAATTAACTACCTAACAGCAGCCTCACATACCCCAGAAGATGACACAATTTCCTAGTGCATCATTTTGAACATGATCCCAACCACTTCAAATAGTTTGATCTAAAAGAATAAAATGCAGATCTGCCTATTCAACATTCATCCAGATTTGCAGATCTCTACTATACACTAGGAGATCTTCAGAATTAAAGTAGATTGAGGAATCAGGAGCACCCCAACCAAGGACGAGTAGAGGTGAGAGTTCTTGCGGAAGAGAGCAATAGCCCTCCTAGCCCTCATCAAAATCTTCACCTTCTCAAAGCCCCATTCCTAAAGGTCGGGGCGGGGTGGGGGGAGGCTGAGAACTAGTGAATCTAATTCACCAAATGCATGATTGGCTGTAAGATATTCTTTCTAAAGCAATACTAATAATATATAATACATAGGAATCACTAAGTATACCATTCAGGTCAAGTAACAGACTGAAGACAAATAGATTTTTGAGCAAAGGCACCTTTTATGTGCTTCTGAAATTATACAATGCAGACTAGATATATCTCTACCTATATATCAAGTTGCATTTTTGAATTTAAAAAAATGCCATGTGCTGATACTACAAAGAAGAAAAAATGAGGGGAGAAAAGCTGGGAGATAAAGGCTAAGAAATTGATCAAGAGTACTAAGGAGAGGAATTTGGCCATTATACTTGAAGCAGGCTTTATTTATATAGAGCAAGCCTGGCTTTTGCAGATTATAATGCCTGAGAATTAGGTCAGAGATTGGATGGCATTTACAGTTCTCTCAGTTTTAGGGGAAATCCTGAGTGAAGGTTCCCATGATCAAATACATTTGGGAAATGATATATTCTCTACGTGCCTCTGAAAGTCACAATACATATTAAAGACCCTAACATTTCTATTAGTAAAAATTACCTGATTCAGTAAAGCTCAGCCTTGCCTAAATCCAGAACCTCTTCTCCATAACACGTCTTAACATACTGCAGTTCTGGTATTCCAGGAACACACTTTGCGAAGAAATGACCCAACATCATTCTGATGTTCCTAATAACAAACCTCTCCTCCATCCTAGAGAGAGGACATGGCCTAGGAGCAATAAAGATAAAATTACCCCCACTTGGTTTTCACAGATGACAAGTGGCAGGAGAAGGGGGTTGTAATTTTGTCAGGGGTTTTCTTGCTGAAATAAGATGCAGATTCACCAGAATCATTGAGATGTGCATTACCATTACCATAGAAAGCATTTTCATTTTTTTGCCTATTGTTATGGATGTGTAAAGGACAACATGATACTGAGCTATCTATGTGTGGCATATTGCCTGACCTCCTTTGCAGATAACCATTTTTCCCTCTTAATTCTTTAGTGACCTTGCTTTGCCATCAGTACAGAAGTGGTCTTTTGTAAGTGTCACAAAACCAAAGACTTATGGTAAAATATAAGTCACTAGCACCAGTACATGGAATACCAGGGCACATGCAGTTCAATACTGTCTGAGAACTAATAAGTACAGAGTCTTCAACAAGTTGAGGCCACCAACTAGCTGTTGTGCAACATTTCCCAGACCACTTAACATTTGGCCAAGACTGCCTCACTTCTGAAATGAGACTGTAGGACTGGATTCGACTTAGAAGTCCCACTTAGCTCTAACAGAAAAGGAAACAAGATAAAAGAAGGGGTGAATATTCTGGCTTTAGACCCAGTCCCACTACTTACTGCCTGCATGCTTGGATCAATTATGGAACTTCTCTTTACTTGGAGATAACAGTAATCCCCAAGTGTCCATTAATACTTAGTTGACCTAATACATGTAGATAAAATTAGTTCTATTAGTGTTTACAGCATAACACATATAAAAGGGATCTATAACTATTCCTATTATGATTATCATTAATTCCCTATGCCACTGAACGTGCGGAATCTAGACAACAGATGGAGCCAAAATATAAGGGCCAGATCAGGCTAAGTCAAGTCCAGACCCACGTAGAATAGCTTGATCATGACAGCCTACACCATGTGCTAGGACAGTCTACTGTCAGGTCAAGGAGAACTTGAAACAATTTATAATACTTAGTGTCTATACCCTGCTTAAAACTCATTGATAGCTGCTAGTTGCATCTAGAATAAAACATCAAATGTCAACAATATCTGTCATATCATCTGTCCTCTCCTCCTCGCTGCTCCAGCCACCGACTTGAGAATTGTGCTTCTGCTGCTGCCCCTGACTGGACTGCACTTGCCTCATTCTTTGCTGGCCTGTTTATGCTCATCTTTCAGATGCCAAGTGAAATACAACCTCTTCAGAGAGGCCTTCCCTAACCACAAAAACTAAAGTGGCTTCCAACTTCCCCCACTTCCCTTGCCAAATCCCATATTCTTTATCTTAGCACCCAATGATCAATTCATTTATTGATTTAATTGGGTCAAGCTATAATATCCCAGAGCCCATCTTAATAGTTTATCCAGGGGCACCTGGGTGGCTCAGTCAGTTAAGTGTCCGACTTCAGCTCAGGTCATGATCTCAGGGTTCGTGGGTTCAAGCCCAGTGCTGGGCTCCGTGCTGACAGCTCAGAGCCTGCTTCAGATTCTGTATTTCCCTCTCTCTCTGACCCTCCACTGTTCACATGGTCTCTTTCTCTCTCTCTGAAATAAATAAAAAAACATTTAAAAACATTTTTAAAAAAATAGTTTATGCAATTATTATTGAATTATTACATTATTGAATTATTTTAGTCTTAATCTTTGACTCCAATGTTCTCTAGTCCCCAACCATGGCCCCTAGGTCTATTAAAAGCTTAAAAAGGGAGAATCTTATTGGTGTAGCTAAGGTTAGAGATTCACAGGGGCGCCTGGGTGGCTTAGTCAGTTAGGCATCCGACTTTCGCTTAGGTCATGATCTCACGGTTCGTGGGTTCGAGCCCCGCGTCGGGCTCTGTGCTGACTGCCAGCTCAGAGCCTGGAGCCTGTTTCAGTCTGTGACTCCTCTCTCTGGCCCTCCCCTGCTCATGCTGTCTCTCTCTCTCTCTCTCTCCTAGAAATAAATAAAAATATTTAAAAAAAAAACAAATAAAAAAAAAAACAAAAAAAAACAAAAAGAGATTCATCCTTGGCCCAACCAACAGTGGTGATGAGCTGAAGCCATGCCATACAAACATGACCTACCATTGCAAGCAAAGCCTGGACAGGTACCCCAAAAACATTTCTGAGCAGTGTTCAAAGCCTGTGAAACAGTAGGAGAATCAAGTTCTGAGCCAAAGCTAGAAAACTTCTGCTCACTCAAGACCAACTCAGGATCTCCTCTCCCTTCCTCTCTCCTCTTCAAGGAGGCATCCATGGCCTCCATGAAATCTTTTCCTAAGCAACAATGACCACATCCTAGAGTGCTCACCTTGAAGCATGGATCTTACTGCACTAGGCTTCTTTGTGAATAAGTCCGGCTCTTCTACTTGGCTATGAGCACTTGGCACAGTGCTGGTGCATATTAGATGCCCAAAAATTCTCTAATAAGTGAATAGATTAATATGTGAATTGGAACTTAACTGGTGACCATGACATTTTCAACAGGAGAGCAAAGAATCATGGGTTACAAAGTTAGGTCAGATGTTCACAGTGTTGAGCTACATTCATGGTGTAGAAAGAAATCATCTGGGTACCCCAGTGACTGGCACACAGTAAACCTTCAGTGACTGACAAGCGTTCATTGTACTGATGATGATGATGATCCCAGCACTTGGTGATGAGGAACTTAAGACATTTTTCACTTCTAGCAAAAAGGAAGTTATTCAATCTGTTTTCAGCTTCTCTTCTCCCTACACACTTTTAAAGGTCATTTTTTCAAAAGACCATTTTATCCTGGTTCTATAGGAGGGTAATTAAAGTTAAAATACCTGCATTTCAAAGGATGACTTAAGCTAAAGTGAAATTAAAATTTTTGTCCCATACATCTTGAGGTTCTTTGCTCCTTAGCAAGGAAGGGCAATCCAGTTTTTATCATTTCCTTTGCTTGAGTACAGCTGCTTCCTTTTGCTGAACCAGATGGAATTTATCTCATTTCCAAAGTTTTGCTTCAGATTTTGGCTTTTCCCCCTTTTTCCAAGCCTGGTGTAAATAAGGACATGGGCTAAGAGAATCAAAACATAAACCAAGAGCCAGCCATCTAAGGAGTCCTAAAGTGTGTTTGCATTATAAGCATTGCTGAAACACCAATCCATCACCAATTTTCCAGGAATGTTTAGGTGTTGGATGGGAGACCAATTACAGATTGTCTGCAGAAAGCAACTGGTGTCAAAATGGACAGAGCTTTGAAGAAACCGTTCTGTAAGAACTCATCTGTTGCTCAAAATAACAACCTTAATGATTTGGGCAACGTGAATGCAGCCTGTTGAAGCATCACCCCATGTCTAGTAATCTTGGAAACAGGCTAAACATACTGCTCAATGACAAACGGATAGGGTTATACTGGACCTTAGCCATTGGCTTTCCAAATTAGGAATATTTCTGAGAGTACTGAGAGATGTTTGATAAGAAAAAATGTAGTTGCCTTCTACATAGTAACAATAACTGTGATTCCATAGTTATTAACAAATACTATCAATGATATTTTATTTGGTAGCTTAATACTTCTAGACAATTGGGTTTGAATCTCAACTCTGCTACTTAGTAGCTATGTAACCAATAAGTTATTTAATCCCCCATGCCTGTTTTTTCACCTGTAGTGTGAAATGAAATATTTACCCCATAGAACTGTGTGGGGATTAAATCAACAGCACATGGTAGAGAATGAACACTCTATAAATATTAGCTCGATTGTTATTGAGGTCTTATTATGTGTCTCAGGTTGGTTTGACAGTGAAGTCTCTGTTCCTAAGATGTTCTATCTTGCATCCTGGATGATGGATGGTAGATGTGTGGGTAAAGAGGGTAGATGGATGAAAGATGGAGCTAAGAATAAAGACTTGGAACAGTTCACTTTGTCATGCATACCATAAATTCAGAAAGAGATGTATAAACCATGATCTTTCTAGAGAGGAGAGAATCCTAGAACAAACCTCATGGTGTACTCAATATTCTTCCAGACTATAATATTTTCAAACAGGAAAATTCTGATTAAAATTAAAATCTAACAAATTGTTGAATTAGGAGAATGAGCCAAGGGTAAATCTTAGGTAATAAAAAAGAAGTTTGCAGAGGGTAATGGGGAAGATACAGCAAACAGCAGAGGACAAGCTGGCAGGGGTTGGGGTAGAGGAGGTGGGGAGAAGAGGCTACAAATGGAGTGTAGGTCACCTCAATGAACCCTCTTCCCTTCTGTCCAGAGGATAGAGCCTGGAAGAGCACCTGCTTACAACCAAGTTCTCTTGGAATCCCACTCAGAGACAGAGTCTAATGTGCAAGAAATTTATTAGAAAGTGTCCCTCTGGATCAATTCTAGTGGAAGTCGAGCTGTAAGGCAGGGTCCTGAGCCTCAGCTGACCCGATGGGGGCTCTGGAGCTAAATGGCCCATCAGATTGGCCTATGACAGGATGAACTGGCCTTTAATAGTCCCAGCTGGAGTCACCAGATGAAAGAGGTGGGATTTGGAAGAGGCAACTTTCTGCAAATAAGGCAACCTCTGAGGGTCCATAGAGCTGATAGCAATCTGCTGATGCCACTCCCAACTGCTGGGACAAAAATCCTTGTTAGAAGGGAGATTTGGGTGACAAAACTGGCTGCCCCTCACAGTCCCAGATAAGTGTTTCCCTACTTATGGTCAAACCACCACCTGCATCAGCATCACCCACAAGGGACAGATTCCTGAGCCGCAACTCCTAACCTACCCAATCAATCTCTACAGGTAAAGCTTGAGTGTACATTTTAATAAGCTCCATGGCTGATCTTAGTCTGCAGGGAAGATTAAGAATACCTACACAATGAGAAAATCTTGCTGCCAAACCAAGTTGAGAAAGAATTTGCAAATTCAGCTACTAATTCCACAATGCTCAATGTAATTTACAAACTAAATTCTTGCCTAAAATAAATTTTCCCCTCAGCAGCTCCTGTGGGCATATTTTCCTGTGAGCATGGACCCATTATCTGTAGCTGGCCATCCAGCCTGTGTCTGCCCACAGACACGTGGAGGGACGCAGGGCGTCTCACATATCAGCACAAACCTGGCAGGCCTGGCTGCAACGACTGATTCATCGTGCCAACAAGGTCCACAGGCTCATTCATGCCAGTCTTCCAGAGGACTTTTGGTGCTTCTGAAGGGCCCCTATGTTACTAGCACAACCCAGCTAAACCACAGCCTTGGATAAGGAAGCTTCGGGGGGGTCAGCGATTAAGCTCCCAGCTCCACCCCCACGCGCCAGCATATTCAGAGGACCGGTTCATCTGAAGCCCGTCTTCTGGGTCCCCGCCATGTTTACCCCTCTCTTCCAGCCTTCCTTCTCATAAGGTTTGAGGCTCACAATGACACATCAATCTAAATCCCTTAAACCTAAACCAGAAATTGAATGAACCAGGCAAAATTAGACCTATGGAAAACACGAATGTTTTCTAAGTACCTGTATTTGTCGTATACATTATGAAACTTAAAGTTCATATGCTTTGACGGTCAGAATTCACCTAAAGAATAAATGTGGAGAAAGCACAAGGATGTTCATCACAAGGTTATCTGTAACAGTGACAAAAATGGAGAAAAGCTCAATAGGCTACAAAATGAATAACTGAATAATGAATATTACATTACGTTGTTAAAATGTTTATGGATAGTTTTAGACAATATTAAATGAAAGCGCTTTAAGTGAGAAGGGAGGGATGCATTGTTGTTTACACAAAAAGAATTCAAATGTTAAAAGTGCTTAGAAAATGGGGCGCCTGGGTGGCTTGATCCAACTTCAGCTTAGGTCATGAGATCATGGCTCAAGCTCCGCTTTGGGCTCAGTGGTGACAGCTCAGGGCCTGGAGCCTGCTTCAGATTCTTTGTGTTCTCCTCTCTCTAACCCGTCACCCACTCACGCTCAGTTTCTCTGTCTCTAAGATTAAAAAATTAATTTTTAAAAAATACTTAGAAAATAAATTTGCCCAAATGTTAATAGCTAATATGTCTGGGTAATGAAAATGTAGAATTTCTTCTTTGAGAATTTTAACTTTATACTCTAAGTTTATAATTTTAAAGAGATCTATAAAATGTAAATAAATGCTTGGGTTTATATGTCTCATTCTTTACACTGTCTACATTAAAATGCAGATTCCTAAACAGGAAGACAGTATCTCCCTCAGAGATGTTCCATTACATAGATTACAGAAGTGACCATCTGTTAATACAGGTACCAATCCAGAGACTTGGAAAAGGTTTTCTCATCTGGGTTTTCTGCAGTTTTGTTTGTTAATAATCCCCAAAGAAACTAGCCGTGCCCTGGTGATACAATCAGAGCTAAAAGCATGTGCTTCTGGAAAGCAGCTTACTGCTGCCTGTCTCCGTACACACGATATCTACAAATTGTTTTAGGATCTGGCTGTCGCTACAGGATCCTCAGGTATTATTTCTGGTCAGTCTGTAAGGATTAATCTTCTTTGCTCATTCTTTCATGGAGAGAAATAACAATAGACTTGATTACAAATTCATTTACATAATTATGAACAAAATTAAGGATAGAGGTTTTAAAAGCAAGGAAGCTGGAGAAATGTGCCACAAATATAAGTGGGTCGTATCCTTTTATTTAAAGGACTAACCAAAATGGCTTTTTAGTACAAAAAGATTTTCTCTAGAGAGCATTTTTTTTTGCCTTTTCACCTTGTGTTATAGTTCCTGAGGCTAATAAAGAGATAAAAAGAATGCTGTAATAAAAGATTTCTATAAATCAAGAAAAATAGTTCATATAAAATGGCTGATAGAAATATGTTAAGTAAACAAGTTAACATTAAAAACTGAGAAGTGATTTTTGATATATTCAACGCAGGCGAGTGTACAGTGAAACCGTCTCCTACACAAGTGGGAGTGGATACTGACATAGCCCCTCTTGAGGTCTGCAAAGCAATACTGATCAACAGCCTTTAAAATATTTATATTTTTGGGGCGCCTGGGTGGCTTAGTCGGTTGAGCGTCCGACTTTCGCTTAGGTCATGATCTCACGGTTCGTGGGTTCGGGCCCCGTGTCGGGCTCTGTGCTGACTGCCAGCTCAGAGCCTGGAGCCTGTTTCAGTCTGTGACTTCTCTCTCTCTGACCCTCCCCTGCTCATGCTGTCTCTCTCTCTCCTAGAAATAAATAAAACATTAAAAAAATATATTTATATTTTTCTAGTCTTGTCTAAGAATCTAGTCTAAGAAGATAAATAGAAATTATCCTAGTTATCTATTGCTGTGTAATAAATCTTTCAAAACTTAGCAGCTTAAGACAGCAACTCATAGGGGCACCTGGGTGGCTCAGTCGGTTGGGTGTCCAACGTCAGCTCAGGTCATGATCTCATGGTTCATGGGTTCAAGCTCCACATCAGGCTCTGTGCTGACAGGCCAGAGCCTGGGGCCTGCTTCAGATTCTGTGTCTCCCTCCTCCTCTCTCAAAAAAAGAGTATATGTTTAAAAAAAAAAAAAAAAAGACAGCAACTCATATTTAGCTCACAAATGTGGGATTCTGCAGGGAAGGCTCATCTCTGCTCCGTGCTGCATAAGCTGGGACACCTGGAGCAAGAAGATCCACTTCCAAGGCTGGTAACTGGGGCTAGCTGGGAGCTGGGACGGGCGGAGGTCTCAAGTCCTCCCACAGGGACCACACCACAAACTGCCTGGGCTTCCCCACAGCATGAAGGATGGATGCCAAGAGTCCTGAGAGACGGGGAAGTGGATTCTGCCAGTTTCTTGAGGCTTAGACCCCCGAAACTAGCGTAGGTGCCCTCCACTCAAGATTTAAAGGGAGGGACCTAGAACCTACCTTTAGATAGAATTATGAAAGAATATAAGGGCCATGTTTTAAAACTGTCACAGAAAATATAACACAAATGTACATTATAAGACATTTATTGAAGTACTATACATGTCAATTAATAAAAATACGCAAACTCAATACCCAGCATTAAGGGAGTAGTTGTGGTACATCTAATGGAACATCATTAAAAACGTTTATAAAGAAGTTCAAACATCAAGGAAAATGCTATTCTATAAAATATTCTGGACAAAACCAGCATGCAATTATGTAAAAAGGACAATAGTCCTTTGTTTACAAATCACTAGCTTTTTTTACTTTTTTTTAAGTATCTCCCTAACATCCCCCACACACAGAAGTATTTGTTTTGCTATAAAAGATAAATATTTGAGGGGTGCTGGGTGGCTGAGTTGGTTGGGCATCCAACTCTTAATTTTAGCTCAGGTCATGATCCCATGATCATCGGATGGAGCCCCATGTCAGGCTCCGCACTGAGAATAGAGCTTGCTTAGGATTCTCTCTCTCTCTCTCCCCAAAGAAAATTTCTTTTATTTGAAATACCTCAAAAAATATTTAATGAACTTACAGATTAACATATCAGTTTTAACACCATTAGGCAGTCCTGGCCCTGGACTAGAGCTGCTTAAAATCTGCCCATATCCCTACCTGTAATGGGTACCCTTTGCACTAACTGTTCTTAGCTCTAAACTTGTTTGGACTTCTGCCCTCCATGCTACCTGTGTAATTTACTACTTTAACCGACCTCAGTGTCAGATACGCACTAACTTGGCTGTTTTATGAACGGATCTCCCCTGCCTAGAGAGAGCCAGCAGCCATGGTTGGCTGGAATGACATGTCAAGTAATAGTTGTGCATGGTTCCCCTCCCTTAGCAATTACTGGCCGTGCTGTCCAAATATAGGACTCACCCCGGTGCACCAGAAGGAACCCGGCTTGTGTACCACGCATCCTTCTTTCCTACCTCAGTTTCCTCCACTCCCACCACCTGAAAACATTCTAATTATATCATCTTCAACCACATTCAACTCCTAGTTTCCACCATAATTATGGCATTTAATACTTTCACCTACATACCCACTCCTCTCCTTGATAACTCAGATGTACTTTCCCTGACATCCCCCAACACCTAATGCCCACACAGGGCTATCCTATGCCCTTGCTCTCTTCTCCTAGGAGACTCTATGCGGATCCTTTTCACTGCATAGATTTGTAAAGTTACCTGTTTATTGTTCATCTTCCCTAGCAAGTTATTGGCTCCCTAAGGACAGGAATTGTCCTAACCACTGTATTTATGGTAGACACTAGCTTCTCCCCAAAGCCATCTGCAAAGCCTTCTCCTTCGCCACATGTCACATTACAGATTGCAAAGTCTAATGCCTGTTTTGTCAGCCTTTTTTGTAGCTAGGAGTTATGGCCTGAGACACCCAAGTCTGCCATGAGGACTTCTATCACAATATTCTTCACTGATCTTGCCCTTTTCTTTTCCCTGTTATTACTACCTTAAATGTTGTCATAATAGCTGGAGGACAGCAATAGGGAAAAGCCAAAGTATTTCAGAGACAGTGGAACTAACCTGAATTGAGTCTTTAACACTATAGCTGCTATCTGTCAGCATCCCATTACCTAATAATAAAGTCCCTTGTTTAAATCAGCAAACTATGGGCCAAATGTGGCCCATTGTCTTGTTTTTGTAAATAAAGGTTTATTGAAATATAGCCATGCCACTTCACTTACATATGGTCTCTTGCTGCGCTTACAATGGCTGAGTAGTTGCAATAAAGACCATATGGAGAAACCTAAAATATTTACTAACTGGCCCTTTACAGTAAAAGTTTACTGACCCTGGTTTAAGCACCTGTTGGTCGGGTTTCCTGTTGATTACAGCCAAGTGACTTTGATTAACTTAATATCCCATTACCTAGCCTAACAGGGCCTATCCCACAGAAAATGCTAAATGATGGTCTGGTGAATGGACGGGTCAATGATTTGAGATCAATAATGATTTCACCATTAAAAAAAAATCTTCTCCCAGTGCCAAACAATGAGTTATATGGTGAACACTTAGGTATATATAGATTTTTTCTACATGTGGATGTAAAAAAAACATCCAAAACAAAAATTAAACACTAAGCTGTGTAGACTTAAGGATAGAAGTTGAGAATGCTGGGCTATGCATGCAGCCCTAGTGCAGTAAAACAAATTTTCACAGTGCAACCAGGAATTTTAGCTATTTTTCTTTATGGGATTCTCCTCAAATAAATTCACATGGCATTTGACCAATAAAAATGGGGGGCGCCTGGGTGGCTTAGTCGGTTGAGAGTCCGACTTTTGCTTAGGTCATGATCTCAAGGTTCATGGGTTTGGGCCACGTCGGGCTCTGTGCTGACTGCCAGCTCAGAGCCTGGAGCCTATTTCAGAGTCTGTGTCTCCCTCTCTCTCTCTCTCTCTCTCTCCTAGAAATAAATAAAAATTTAAAAAAAAGAGCTTTTAGTGGTATGTTAATTTAGAATGATTCAGAAGAATATCTCATAGAACTTTTAGCCCTAAGGATTTGACAAGGACTCTCTGGTAACTTAAACATACTGTTTAACCAGGTAGGATTTAAAGAGGAGCTGGCTAAGTGGGATTTGAAGATGGGAGGTAGACGGGATCAGCCTAAGTAAAAGCATAAAAGTAAGAAAAATCCTGACACACTTATCTTGGAATGCTGCTTTCCTTCTAAACAAAAACAAATACCAATTCAGGATATCCATGTGACCTGATACTATTCATGGTCTCACATATCTAGTGGTCTATTTTTATGAAAGACGTAGAACAGTCTCTTTACAATGTAGGTCTTTCATCTGAAAAGTCAGGTAAATCCAAAACCCTTTTGCATTTTGAAATAATTCTATCCTAAAGAGATGTTCAAGATTTACTTTTGGTACACTTCTATTTCAAGAATGGAAGCCCAATATTAAAGGCATCGTTTAACAACTGTGCCATCCTTACCACGTATTATCTGCCAAACTGCCAGAAATCTGACAAACGTCCCAATGCTCACAGAGGAAAATAAATGAAAATTGTGTTTCTAGGAATGCAAAAGTGGTTTTATTGGGGGTGGGAGAAGAATGAAATGGAAGGAAACCTTATCTTGAACTGGGCCAAAATGAAGACAAACACGATAATGGATCTACCCAAAGTTGAGGTGGGGGACTCAAGGGACCAACGTTGGTGTAACTGAATTTATCAGGAGATAAAATGGAAGGATGAAGAGCAGACATATAAAACCAACTTGCTATTTCCACAGTCTTAACAGTCTTAAACCCCACCCTAACTTGGTCAGCTGAAGTCCTGAAGGAAAGATGAGAACAAGACTCAGTGAGATTGTTTCTCTAATACTTGAAATCCTTAACTCCCTAGGAGGCCAGTGATAGAATTTCTGCCTCTCAATTTTATTCTCCTGCCTTGAGAGATTTCCATTTGAACCACAAAGGAAGCATTGGCTGTAAAAGGATTTTAATATTATATGGATCCCTGACAATTCAGAAGGAAATCTCAAAAGGTTTCTGATCCTAAGGATTTGATAAAAAGTCAATTTCAGGGGCTCCTGGGTGGCTTAGTTGGTTAAGCATCCAACTTTCGCTTAGGTCATGATCTCATGGTTCGTGGGTTCGAGCCCCGCATCGGGCTCTGTGCTGACTGCCAGCTCAGAGCCTGGAGCCTGTTTCAGAGTCTGTGACTCCTCTCTCTGACCCTCCCCTGCTCACGCTGTCTCTATCCTAGAGATAAATATTTTAAAAAAAAAAGTCAATTTCATCTAAAGACTCTGACACCTTGGCCATATAGATTCTAGGTTTTTTCCCCCCTCCCCTCCCACCCTTTGTTCTAATTCCTGAGGCTAGAAAGATAAAAAGAACGCTGTACTAAAATCAAGACCTGATTTCTGGCCAAGGATCTGCCACAAATTAGCCTATGACTTCAGTCAAGTCACTTTACCTGTGTCTTAATTAGGTCCTCTGTAAAATAACTTTAGGGCTCTGAAGCCCTTTCCAGCAATATGGGCCCTGATAGCAAACCAAGATCATGTAGTGATTATTATTCTGGGATGTTACTGCTTTAACATCACTTCTGAGCTCCTCTGGAAACAATGCATTTGGGAAGGTGCAGGACATAACAAAACATTTATATTTGGAGTCAGACACCTAAGCTGACAAAGCTGAAAAATCTGCTCTATATAAACATAATCCAGGTGACCTCGAGCTGGTTACTCAACCTCCTTGAGCCTCATTTCAATATAAGGGCACTGTGAGAATTACATAAAGCAACATATAAAATGTTTGGCAAGTTGCCTGAAAAAGGTCAAGTACTTAATTTATGTTAGTTCCCTAGCCTCTTTACCCTTCACTGATTAAAGATGAAGAGAGGCTAAAGCTGAAAACTACTAGGGCCTTGACCACAACTAGGAGTACAGTGAATAGAAATTTAGTAGAATAAAATGGTTTGAAGGTTCCAGTCCAGTTTTAGGAATATTAATTTGAGATAAAAGTTAAACCCAGAGGGGCACCTGGGTGGCTTAGTCGGTTGAGCGTCCGACTTTTGCTTAGGTCATGATCTCGTGGTTCGTGGGTTTGAGCCCCACATCGGGCTCTGTGCTGACTGCCAGCTCAGAGCCTGGAGCCTGTTTCAGTCTGTGACTCCCTCTCTCTGACCCTCCCCTGCTCACCCTCTCTCTCTCCTAGAAAGAAATAAAACATTAAAACAATTTTTAAAAAAAGTTAAACCCAGAGAAAATGTCTACTGGCTGGTAAGAACATAGACTCTTAAATGATTTAAGAGTGTGATCATCATTAACAACTCTCTAGGGAAAAAACCCAGAAAACTCCCTAGAGCAAAGGTTTTCAAATATTGACCACAAGGCATGTGAAGACAGACATTTGACATTTTTAACTAATACTTGTTAAAGCACATGTGTGCGCACACATTTGTATACAGACGTAGGATAATACATTTTTCAGGAAAAGGTTTGTACCCTTACATGAGATATAGTTATATATTTTTCTATTGTGTTCTAGTTTACTTTTTGTTTCATTAAGGGGGGAAAAAAAGTCTTGGCGACAACTCTAAATAGGTTGCAAGGCCCAACACTAAGCTGAAACAATCTGAAAAACACGGTTTTGGAGGAAGTACAGTCATGACTTATAAGCTATTACCTAAACCACCTAAGAACTCCATGAATTCCTAGCTTTCTCCAACAGAATGAGAAGAATCCCTGCTTTCCTGTGACATGGTAAACCATACCATGTGTGCACCAGTTTGTTGGGTGATTAATGCTGTACCTGGGAACAATGGCAGAGATGCGTGGAAGCCCTTAACAGTTTTAAACTGGGTTCACTCGCCCTTGAATCTTTGATCTCCCCAACTCTGGTGAGAATTAAGTCACTCATTCTATTAATGAAGAAACCGAGGTCCCCAAGTCACATAGCTTTGAGTCCAGATTTCCTAAGGTCATATCCTTCACAAATACAATCTGCATTGCTGTTTTGTTCAAAGTACCATACAAATCAATAAACTACAAAGTATTCTTACTGAAATCAATTCTGAATATTGCTCAATAGGCAATCATTTTACAAATCCCATCCGCAACCTAGAGTGTGTCTCCCTCCAAGAAGGTCTCCAAAGTCACATATCAAGGTTCTGGACATCTGTCTCCTGTTAGGTTCCAATGCTCTGCTAATCCTACATAAGATAAGAGAGACTCAGAATTGTGATTATTCCCCTTTCCTGAGTGGTTTCTATTAAAACAACTCCTTAGCTAGTCTCAATAAGAGATCATTTAATTAAACTGAGTAAATAATTCAACAAGCAAAAAAATGCCTTTTCTCACAACTCTTTGCCCTATAAAATTTCCCACCCAACAGAGAGAAACGTGAGGAACAGGAGTTGGCTGGTTTAGATCCCTTTAGATTTTTTTTTTTTTTTTTTTGCTTTAGATAAAAGTAAGCTAAGTCATCAAATGATTTTGCACAGGAATTCTTCAAGATCCACAGTAAATGCATCTTCCTTACAAAGATTGCCTTGGCCATAAAAATTAAGGACTCCTTGTAATGTCCCATAACACATTCTAGGTATCTCAGTTCTACCTGTATCATTTCACTTTCATTAAATTTTTTTTAATTTAAAAGTATTTAAATTTTGTGATTATTTAATTATATATTCTATTTTTATCTTTTTAGTTTACAACCAGATTCCTTCAAACATATAGATCTCATTCATAATTTTTAGTCTCTGTGCTTGATACCTTATACATAAGGAAGCCTACAATATGGAGATTAAATGATCCATATGTTGGATATCAAAGTGTTTTGCATTATTCTCTGGTATTACAAAAACAATTCTTACAGATACTTTTTTTGGAGAAAGAAAATCATAATTAAAATCATGGATACAGAGAAGACTTCTATAGAAGACAAAGCAAGAAAGGGAGAGTCAGCCATGGGGAATTCCAGTAATTAAACAGCTGAGAAGGTGAATGGAAACTTAGAAGAAAAAATAGAGAACTAATGTAAAAATATAAAGCTATGAGATAAGAATTGTATCTCTGCTCAAAAAAAAAAAACTCTATTAAATGTAATTTCATAGTTTGTCCAGGTACTTTTCATATTAGGCATTTCATTTTGACACCTACATGTACGATATTTATTAACATACATGGAAGATTAATGACATTGGTTAGAGCTGTTCTTAACAGAAAGAGTATTGTGTCTACATTTAAAATATTGTTTACCAAATAAAAAGACTAATTCCTAAAAAGAGAGAATTGAATATATACAGTGTTTTTCCCATTCTCAGAATAATTCAACAAAGGGGATGACCTAGCTTTCTACATAAGAAACTAAAGCTCAGACAGCTAAGCACTTTGCAAAGATTGTTCTGGTTAAGTGCTTGAATCAAGATTTAAATCCAGGTCTGATACAAATCCTGTCTTTCCCCTTATATAATTGGTGGTCCAAAATGGATTTCTTCTCCCATTTCAATAAGAAATATAAACACAGATACAGGTGTCATGTGTCTCAAATTCCACCTCTCAGCTCTTATTTCTGCTTCTGTCTTACCATTTCCCCAGGTAACATATGCTCCAACTTATAAGGAGACTGGATTTATTCACTTTTCCACAGACCCTTGATCGTTATCCCCTGGACACTGGAGATACTTCTACCAAGGAACTATCAGAGCTGCAAACCTTTAATCATAGGTGTCTCTGGACAAGCTTCCTTAGGCCCTAATATGGAAATAGCAGGAGTGAGGGCTCCAAAAGGGACAGGAAGTTCTATTTACAGGTAATTCAAACTACATACTCCATTGGTTCCGGGCCGGGGGGAGGGGGTGGGGGCACAGTTGATCACCAGAGTTTTGCGTCAATCTACAGTTTCTTTCCTCATTTGCACTGATCATATGAGTTGGAAGATCAAATATTTAACAGTAACAAAACAACCCCTTTAAAAGGTAGTTTAATAAATTATTCTAACTCAGCCCTCAAGACCTTAGTATCTGATTAAAAGCTAAGCCTATCTGTGGCCAGATACAATAGTCAAACTCTTAGAAGCAGAGAACAGGGCCTGAGGTTACGTGGGAGAGGGATGTGGAGCTGCTATTTGACAGGTCTAAAGTCCCAGATATGGAAGATGGAGCTCTAGAGATCTGTACAACATAGAACCTATGAATAAATATTATGCTACGCACTAACACTTTAAGAGGAAAATCTCATGTTAAGTGTTCTTGCTCTCAGGAAGAAAGGACTTCTATGGAGGAGAGGAGGGATCTCAGTAAGAGTTCAGGGTACAAGTTTTATACAGAGCCTGTCATCAGCTTCTAATTTAAACTTCCCATATTTATTTCGCACAAAGGAGCAGATAGGTATTTTCTCCCCTGTCTTTCTTTCTTACGTGAAGGGTACTCTATTATAGGTATTACTTGGACTTTGCTTTTTTCACTTAACCAAGATAGCCTGGAAAGGCACTCCAATAGAAGTTCACAGGGTATTCTATTCTTTTCACCACCCCATAGAAGGCTATACCATACAGAAGTACCGCAGCCAATGCAACCTCTCCTATGGATGGACCCGGAGATTATTTTTAACAGTATTTTCCAGTTAAAAGTTATAAGCCTTGTACATTTATATTTTCATATGTTGGAGCTGTATCTTCAGGGTAGATTCCTCGAAGTAAGATTGCTGGGTCAAAAGGTAAGCACTAACATTTTGTTAGGTCCTGACAAATAACACTTAAAGAAGCATTGCTCTGGTTTGCAACGTTAAGTGGCAGGTAAAAGAGTAATGGTCTGCCCACAGCCTCACCAACAGAACATGCTGTAAATACTTTGAGATTTTTGCCAATCAGTAAGTGAAAAATGGCATCACAGAAGGTTTTACTACTTTGCACTTCTTAAATGAAATAAAAGTTACCTTGGTGTTCCAGGGCCATTTTTACATGTCAGTTCATAAAATTATCTGATCTGGTGTCGACTTTCTCATTTTTCTGTTGGGTTTCTGGTCTTTTGTACCTCAGCCTTTAAAGGGAGTTGGCCTTTACAGTATAGGTTGCAAATAACATCTCCTAGTTTTCAGTGCTGGTATTTTGACTGCAAAAACATTTTATGTAGTCAAAGTTATGAGTCTTCTTTTACTGTCTATAGACTTTGAGGCTTTTCCCACAGGATTAAAGAGGAATTCACTCCTGTTTTCTTACAGTACTGGTTTCAGTGTTCCATTTAAGATCTTTGATGCACATTGAGCTAATTTTGTGTGTAGTGTGAAGTATGGAATCTTTTTCTTCTTTCAAGTGGCTACGCCAGGTTACCCAAGCTTCTAAAAAGCCCATCTTTACCTTTTATCATATGCCAAATCTCCATATGAACTCTGGTCTGTTGAGTTTTTCTATTCCACTGACTCACACTCCAGTACTTAATCAAAACAAGCTGTATAGCAGATTTTAATATCTGATGGGGCTCATCCACCCTCATTTTTCCGTGTTTTCTGGGAGATCCTTCTAGATTTGCTTTTTGCAAAGAATTTCAACATCCATTTGTAAAGTTCCATAGGACAGCTTTAGATTTTATCAGTATTGTAGTAAATTCAGAAAGGAATAGACATCTTTATAATGATGTATTTGACTTACTTGGATCTTTGAGGTCTCGGGTTTGTCAAATGTGATAGATGCAAATAAAGATCATTTTACTGCTTAGTCCATTCTTATACTTGGATTTCTCTCATCTAATACATTGGCTAATACCTCTAAACCAAGTGTTGAAATTTAGTGACTATGGTAGCATCCATGCTGTCCATTTCTGATCTCAGGAGAAATTCCTCTAGTATTTTCCCATTAATAAGATACTGGATATAAGACCAATATATCTTTCATTATATTTAGAAAGTACCCCTCATTTCTTAACAGTTTTATCATAAACTGGATTCCACCAATGGCCTGATCAGCATCTATGGAGAGAAATAGATGACTGTTTTTTCCTCAGAACTATTAATGCCATGTGTAATATTATGGAGTTTGCTAATATTAAGCCAAACATGGAATTCCACTTGGTCCTAGTGTATCATTTTCTTAATGCAGGACTGAAATGTATGGTTTTTGCATCAATATTCATAAGTATTAGTCTTTGATTTCCTTTTTGTAGAGTGTTTAACAGGATTAAGTTCAATATTGTATTTGCTTCATAAGAGTCAGGAAGTTTTCCCTCATTCTCAAAGCTCTGAACAATTTATAGAGCTTGGTCTTTGAAGATTTACTAGAATTTCTCTGTGAAACAATCTGGACCTGCCTTTTTTTGTGGGCTAGTCCTTTAATAACCATTTTCTACTATGAAAGTTGAACTTTTCAACTCCAGTTACGTCAATTTTGATCATTTCTACTCTCTTAAAACTTATCCATTTCACCTAGATTTTAAAATGTATGTAAAGATTGGTAGTCTACTGATGATTGAGATTTCTTCTGTTTCAATGGTAATTTCTCCCTGGTCAGTTCGTATTCTGTATACTAATGCTATTGGTATAGGTGGTAGTTGGTATTTTGCCACTAATTTACTTTATGGAAAATAGCAATATACTTGTAGAGTAACCACATGAATTGAAGAGGGTTGATTCTGTCAGTTATAGAGGATAAGCTTCACCTAACCAAAAGGTGATTGAGGAAATTTCAAGCCAAGGATTTTGCTGCATATCAGGTATTTCAGTATGTAAATATAGATATAATAAAAACTTGGTGGGGGGGAGGGTAGAAGTCTAAAGTATAAATGTATACTGTGACAAAGTAGATAATGCAAGCTGGAAAGGGAGAAGACAAATAGAATAAGCTTTTGGACTGCTGTATATAAGCAGTAGATGAGAGTTAAAATGGGGTAACAAAAAGTGGTAAACGCAATCTTCAAAGGCAAAATCCAACCAAAAGATGCTAATAAATTAGTGGCACTAAACAAGCTTAAAGATAGTCATACCAGGCGCACCTGGGTGGCTCAGTCGGTAAAGCATATGACTTCGGCTCAGGTCATGATCTCACGGTTCATGGGTTCGAGTTCCGCGTCGGGCTCTGTGCTGACAGGTAGCTCAGATCCTGGAGCCTGTTTTGGATCCTGTGTTTCGCGCGCGCGCGCTCTCTCTCTCTCTCTCTGACCCTCCCCTGCTCACACTGTCTCTCTCTCAAAAATAAAACATTAAAAAAAAAAAAAGATAATCATACCAAAAATACAAATACTTCTAAATACCAAAAAAATTTTTCAGGAGAAAAGAATATATATTATAGAGAAAGAAGCTTAGCAAATATAAAATATATATATATTGCCATAGAGAAGGCCAAACATCAGTCATATTAATAACTGTAGTAGATTTAACTCTTGTACTAAGAGAAAGCATTCAATCTAGCTCATAAAACATTATATAATATACTGTATACAAGAGATATACCTGAAACAAAGTAGTATTGAAAGGCTAAAGATAAATGAGTGAACAAAGGCATACCAGGCAAATGAAGAAATAAGGAAATGGGTGTAGTAAGCCTTAGATCAGACAAAAGAGAACTGATGAAAAAAGGGTACTTTTTCCCTTTTATTATAGAATACACATATAAATCCATCACCTTAACTGCTTTTAAGTGTAGGGATTGTGGTATTAAGTACATTCTTATTTTGTGTTGTACAACCATTACCACCTTTCATCTCTAGAACTTTTATATCTTGCAAAGCTGAAACACTATACCCATTAAACAATAACTTCCCTCACTGCCCCTGACAATCACCATTCTACTTTTGGTTTCTCTGAAGTTGACTATTTTAGGTACCTCCTAAAAGTGACATCCTACAGTGTTTTCTTTTTGTGTGACTGGCTTATCTCACTGAACAGGACATCCTCAACGTTCATGTTGTAGCAGATATCAGAATTTTTCCTTCTGAAGGCTGAATAAAATTTCATCTCACACACATACACCAGACTTTGCATATCCATTCATCCTTCAGAAGCTTGGATCGCTTCCACCTTTTAGCTATTGTGAACAGGAGAAGCAGCTCGTTGACTGCTACGTAAGCAATATACAAGGTGGGAGTGAGTATGCTAACGAAAACAGTTAAGCCACATTGTGAAAGGCAAAGTCCAACCAACCAAAATGCCTCAGAAAATGAGAGGCATTTTCTGATGGGAAAGTAACAGTTCACAACATAGATATAGCCTTATGAATGTTTTTATACCAAATAACCTAAGCAATCTTTACAGAAAATACAGGAGATTCAAAGGAATCTAGAATCCCAGGACTAGAACACATCCATACAGGTGAGACAAAATGGACAAAAGATGAGAGGAAGACTTGAACATGATCAATGGAGAAGATCTTATGAATAAGTATCACCCACACTCTACACCCTCACAAGAGAGAGTAGATCTTCTCAAGCTCATGCAACAGTCGCACAATCTGTACATTTACACAAAGTAAATTCCCTGATAGGCTGGTAAAGCAGAAGCTCTTCTGGGAAAGGAGGCTGGGGTGCGGGGGGGGGGGGGTGAGCCCTGACTTGTAGCATTTGATTTTTCTGATGTAAATCCTCCTACAGCTGATTTGAAGCCACCCCCCGGAATGCCACTGATCAAGAAGCTGCGAAGAGAGATATACAATTGGCTTTCATAAGCCAGTACAAGTCCTCTCCAGCACACCCCTCAGTTCCAGAGTATCATTTGTAGGATTTCTACTTCACGATCAAAGCAATAGAACTAGAAGTTACTAACCAATAGAAAGTCTATCGTGAAATCTAAAAGCCTTTTAATCTAAAATCTAAAAGTACTTCCACTACTCTTGAGTGGAAGGGGAAATACAAATGAAATCATAGACTTAAAAATTAAGGAGAGAGGGGTGCCTGGGTGGCTCAGTCAGTTGAGCGTCTGACTTCGGCTCAGGTCATGATCTCATGTGGGTTCGAGCCCCGCATCTGTCTATATGCTGATAGTTAGCTCAGAGCCTGGAGCCTGTTTGATTCTGTATCTCCCTCTCTCTCTCAGAAATAAATAAAACATTAAAGAAAGAAAAAAATTTAAAAATAAAGAAATGAAACATTAAAAATTTTTTTTAAAATTAAGGAGAGAGCTCTTTTGTCAGGACCTATAGGATACATTTTAAGCAGTTGTCTTTGGAGGGGGGGGGTGTAAGGAGTTTTTTTTTTTAATTGTCAAGTTAGCTAACATACAGTGTATGCAGTGCACTCTTGGTTTGGGGGGTAAGTTCCTATGATTCATCACTTATATACAGCACCCAGTGCTCATCCCAACAAGTGCCCTCCTCAATGCCTATCACCCATTTTCCACTCTCCCCCACGCTCCCATTTCAACCCTCAGTTTGTTCTCTGTATTTAAGAGTCTCTTATGGATTTGCCTCCCTCTGTTTGAAACATTTCTCCTTCCCTTCTTCCCTCCACGGTCTTCTGTTAAGTCTAAGTTCCACGTAGGAGTGAAAACAAAGGCTCTCCATCTTTCTCTGACAGACTTATCTCACTTAGCATAATACCCTCCAGTTCCATCCACGTTGCTGCAAATGGCCAAATTTCATTCTTTCTCATTGCCAAGTAGTATTTCATTGTATACATAAACCACATCTTTATCCATTTATCAGTTAATGGACATTTGGGCTCTTTCCATGATTTGGCTATTGCTCAAAGTACAGCTATAAACATTAGGATGCATGCAGCTGTCAAATACATGCATACCACACATTAAAGTCTTTCCAAGGCACGTGGGGGGCTCAGTCGGTTAAGCGTCCGACTTTGGCTCAGGTCATGATCTTGTGGTTTGTGGGTTTGAGGCCCACGTTGGGGCTCTGTGGTGACAGCTCAGAGTCTTGAGCTTGTTTCCAATTCTGTGTCTGTCAGTCTCTCTCGCTCTCTCAAAAATAAACATGTAAAAAAAAAAAATTAACTCTTTCCAAAGACCTTATAATGACATACCCACCGAAGTATTTAGATATAATCAGTATCAATCCAACGTTCGCTAAAACCTACAAATAGTAACGATACTCAGTGCTGGCATCATCCCCAGGCAATTGCAGTTCTGTTTATTCATTTGATGTCTTAACATTTAGTTGAATTATCTAACCAAAACACCCCCAAGAAAAAGAATGGAGTAATTATATTAACAGAGCAGAACTGTTATAAAGCAAGAACAGTTAAAGCGTAGCCTGAGTTAATTTGCATATGCATATTCTCCTGAGGTTTGAGCTCTGGAGGCCTTTGCTATCCATTTTATTATATCCTCCTTTGATGTCTGCAGATTTACTGGTTTTCTTTAATGTGGTGCTATAGGAGGTGTTCCTTACTTAGGCATCATATATTCATTTCAATTCAAAGATATACCCAGGAGTCTTGGAAACCTAAGTGGGCTATAATTATAGGACACTTTGGAATGATAACAGGGAAGAAATGAATGAGGGAGTTTGTCTAGAACATGACCTTCTGTGCCCTTGAAGGCCCCAAGTCTTAGATTAAATTCCTACATGGGCCTTCAACATGTACACTAACTCTTCAGGAAAGCCTCCAGCATTTAACTGTAAATGAAAATGGCATTAATTTTAGAAGACATTTTTGCAGTTCTAGGCCCATTTCTGTAGTCTGAAACTTCTAAAAGGAGGAATTTCTCTCACCTTAGTTTCTCAGTATCCTTTTACCTCTTCCTTTTCTTTCTCCCCATCCTCTTGCACAAAAACTATATATTCCTTGAACCTCCTTGCTTAGGTACATGGCAGCTTGACTCAGTTCCCAAGGAAAATGTCGTTTAGGTTCCTATGTCCACATCACTTGCTTTAAAAATATGGGTCTCAAAAATACACCTCTTGAGTTTAAGTGAAGGCTAGAAATATATAATGCATTTCATAAAACTAAAATTCTCTCTGGGGGGAAAAAGGGGAAAAAACTCTTGCCACTATGGAATGTTGCTTTGCAATGTCATGGAATGAATAAATCTCAAGGACAGAACGCATCAGAACATGATGTTCTATGCAGAGGCAACAAATATTGATAGGTATATAACCGGAGCATGCACACTGTTTATCCCATTCATTCTATGTACCCTAAAATAAGAAAAACCTTCTAGGCAGAGACATTCCCTTGCCTTTGCGTCCCGAGGATTTCAAGGACAGGTGCATGTGAATTTAAGTCTTGATGAGGTGGTTAGTGTACAAAAGGAACAAATGACTCCTCAGTGATTCACTCTCAAATTTTTTTAGAAAAACACCATGTAATTTCAAAGGTTCAAATTATGTGACTGATTTTTCCATGGCGGCTGTTCAATCCGTCACCAATTAAAAATTTCCTGGGAGGAAGGGTATGATAGTAGTCTGCTACCTTTTTTTATACTGATATACATTTTTCTAAAATATCTCAAATCCGTCTATGAATAATTATTCTCAAAGTTTTCTAATAATGTAACTTTTAGTCTTCTTCAGTCTAGATGAAGATAGGCCAACAGGCACACCTAGAATGAAAATGATGTATCCCCAGGACAAGTAGGATAATATGGTAGGAAAGTCTGAATGGAGGACAGAAAAGGCAGGCATATTATGCACCAGACAGAGGTGTTTGCCCAAAATAGGCAGGTTGAAAAGATGCCAAGAGGGTTGAGGCTGACTGACCATTACACCCAGATGAATCTATCTTGACATAGTTCTTATTCTCAACGTTACTCTCCTTTGCACTGAAGACTTCGAAATGAGCTAATTATTACTGATAGGTACACAGTTAAACTCACAGGGGATTTCTATACAAACCAGATGTCCAGTTGATGAAGTTTCCAGTGGGCATATGGTAGCCATGGAGATTCCAGAGCAAATCTGCCACGACAAGTGTAGTTCGATCTTGGGGACCTGCTGCAGCGTTTGAGAAGAGACTGTGCGGTTACCTGGCAGCCCATGCCCATTACTGAGTGCAGCACTGAGCAGGGATGCTGCCCAACACAGACTTTTCCTTTCCATGGGCCTGGCCACTGCTGCCCAATGCAGAACTCTTCCTTCTGTGGACAATCACTAGAGCTCCCCTTAGAGTTTGGCAAATAGTTTTTGCAGCACAGTCTAAGGCTGTTCCCAACTACCCAATCTTCCTTCTTTCCTCCCCTCCTTTCACAAGTGTGAGACTTGCTTTGCAGACTTGTCTATCTGTCTTCTCCAGGTCCCTCTTCCCTTTGTCTCTTAGTCATCACCCCCAATAAACCCCTTACTTCTCTTTCTCAGCACCTTCTGCTATTAATGAGTGCTCAATAAATGCATGATGTGCATTTGAAGGGGTAGCAAAACAAGGTAACTTGAAAATGTTCCCACTATGAACACCTACAAATGCCAATTAAACATAAGGCATCTTTAACAGATGCCTGAGTGGCTCAGATGAGCCTCCAACTCTTTATTTTAGCTTAGGTCCTGGTCCCAGGGGCATGGGATGGAGCCTGTGCCAGGCTCTGTGCTGAGCAAGGAACTTGAAGATTCTCTCCCCCTCTCCGCCCCCTCTCTCCCAGTTGCACTCTCTAAAAAAGAAAAAAAAAATCTTTAAGATGCATTGCTGGGACTTACTTACAAGTAAGAGGACTTCCCAAGTGAGAAGTGAGAACAGTTAGAGCTTCCATCTGCAAATCCCCACTCTGATCTAAAATACAAAAAGGAACGATCTTACAGACTGTGTAAGCATTCTAATCCAAAAAGCTCAGCTAGTAGTACGGGAATCTGACAGAAAATATGAAATAAGTATATTTGAAATTATTACATACACTAATGGAAGAATCCAAGTCCTATGATGACACTATCAAGAAAAATGAAATCCAGGAGAATTCCATCTAATGTTTACACAATTTTAGAGAAAATAGAAAATGTTAACCAAAGAAATAAAAAGCAAAGGCTGCAGAAGCTTAAGAATGAGACATTATGTAAAAGAGTTGAACAAATCACCAAAATGTCTTCGAAAACGCTAAAATTGAATAGATTAAACAATTTTAGTGACTTAATGAACTAGAAGACATATCTAAAGAAATCCAGAATATAACAGAAATAGAGTTAAAAAATATAAGAAGTGAAGAGGGGTAGAAGAGAAAGAGCAGCTCTAATTTATAGCTAGGGGTAAATGGAGAGGCAATTTCAAAAAAGAAATAGCTGACCATGGCCTAGAATGAAAAAAATACATGAATCCTAAGATTCAGGAATCATAAGGACCCCCAAGAAGAAAGACCAGTGAAATTAATGAAAGCACATACACAAAAGGAAACTCTTGAGTAACCAAGAAAAAGAATAATGAGACTAACATTTCTGTTCAAGACTAGACACTAGGATAAAATCCTGATGGAATGAATTAAAAAAGGAGTTTGATTTAGGTAAGAGGACAGATAGGTTTTATTTTGTATGCCCTCCTCCATTACCTAGCTACATGTCCTTAGAAGGATTTTAAAGTTCAGTCAATCCTAGTAGGGGGAAAAAAATCCTTTAATTATTGTAGTCCATCATTATCAGAAGGCAGGCAAGCAAAGCTCCAGAGTGGGGTGAGTGAGATCCATCTAAGATGAGGGTCCTAGTGAGGCTCAGTGAAACTACTACCCCATGGCAGAAAACATCTTTCTCCTATGGTCAGAATCTCAAAAGGCAGGCCCTTAAGTTTACCTAACAAGACTTTAAGAACTACTATAAGCTACTATATATAACTTTAAGCTACTATATATAAAAAATCTCTGAGAAGACTGATATTCAATAAATGGAATGGCATTAAGAAGCACACTGCTGGAAAGAGGCTACTGAACAGCCTCTGAGCCCTGTACTTGGCACCAAAATGTGACCCCTTCAACTCAGGAGAAGTCAATTCCCGTGGCATGGAACTCAAGATGAAACTCAAGGGAGCAAATACCAGGCTAGCCCTGATTAACTGCACTATCCCCAACAAGGGCTTGGCATTTACGTGCACCAATGGCAGCACAATCATAATTGGTTTTGTAAAGGTAGACTCCGCATCAAGAAAATGGATGATCATGGGGCGCCTGGGTGGCTCAGTCGGTTAAGTGTCTAACTTCAGCTCAGGTTGTGATCTCACAGTTCGGGAGTTTGAGCCTCACGTTGGGCTCTGTGCAGCAGCTCGACTCTGGAGCCTGCTTCAGATTCTCTGTCCCTCTCTCTGTCCCTCCCCCAACTCACACTGTCAAAAATAAATGTTAAAAAAAAAATAAAAAGGGAAGGAAAATGGATGTTCTGCCTGAAATACCCTAAAGGACATACTGAATCACTATACTGCATACCTGAAACTAATACAACACGGTATATTGTATACTACGTTGGAATTAAAAATTTTAAGAATTAAAAGAAAAATACAATAAAGTACAGAAAGCCTTTGGGAAACAGACATTTTCCCATATGAACAGTGTTAACAAGAGGATTGATCTCAAACCGCCCTAACAGAAATCTGCATTGCTCATGATGAACCTGAAACAAATTACTGGGTACCACCTTACTAAGGGGGTCTTTGTCCCTAAGGGAATGTCCACATATAGATCCCCAGTAAAATGTCAGATCCAGGACCAGAAGACCACAGTTCTTGTGTCAGTCAGGGCTTTTCCACTACACCATGTGTCTCATATCCCCACCTCTGGGCACTGAACCCAACCCAACCCCAAACTCAGAGGAAGCTGAAGCAAGGATGAGGAGTTCCAAGAACGTCTGTATAGGCTTGGGAGTGGTTTGCAAGGAAATTTCCTTTCTTGGAGGAAATCTAGGCACACTTGTAAGAAAGTTTAAAAAAAAAAAAAAAGTAGAAAAGGCAAGATGATTCTATAGACTTTGTACTGAAAAAAAATCAGCATATTAAACTCTAACTCAAGTAATGTTTCAGATTAAGTGTTTAAATGAATCTGGTAAGCCCCTGAATTAAGCATTCTGTGTATTTTATTCTCCTAGCTACCTATAAGGTAGGTATTAATCTTTTCCCCATTTTATAGAGGAGAAGACAGAGGCTTAATAATGTTAAGTTGTGAGTGTAGGATCAAAACGCTAGCAAGTGATAAGGCTTTGTAAGAAAGATGAAGTCTGGCTCCAGCAGCACCATGCAACATAGTCTCCTGTCCAGGGGCACCTGGGTGGCTCAGTCGGTTAAGCGTCCAGCTTCAGCTCAGGTCATGACTCACAGTTTGTGGGTTCAAGCCCCACTTCGAGCTCTGTGCCAACAGCTAACTCAGCCTGGAGGCTGCTTCGCATTCTGTGGCTCCCTCTCTCTGCCCCTCCCCTACTCGCTCTGTCTCTCTCTCAGAAATAAACACTAAAGAAAATTTTTAAAGTGTTTAAAAATACGGTCTCCTGTCCGATCCCATTAAGTTGGCAGGAGGAGGGATGACACACAGAAATGGCAGACAGGTTTTAACTCGTGCCAACTCTAATCTATGTGTGGTTCTTTTGATAAAGTTTCCAAAGCTCTATCAGGGCTCAGTGACAAAGAATGCTGCAATCATTTAGCAATGTCTGCCATCGGTGAGAAAGCGGCAGAGTGACAACATTTGCCACGTATCTGCATGCCTAGAATAGTCCATTCTTCAGCGAGTTTCTATCTTTAATACTCAAGTTAGAATTACAAGAAAAGGAACATTGACAATTGCTGCCACTCCTGGGTTTTTTTTTAATGAAAAGACACCCATCTGTGATATAAAACTTAAAAATGGAATACAAGCTGCTAAATTGTTCCGGAGTCTGTATTGGTGAAGGTTAACCTCAAATACTACTGCCTGCAATATTCCAGAACTTTAAGTGATAAAAAAGCAATAATCCAGCAGCAGAGACAAAATGAAGTAGTCTGCTTTTAAAAGTCTTAGAACTGTCAACCAACTGCCAGGAGTTTCAGAAGTCAAGTCCCCAGATTAATAAATCCTAGTTTCCCCTCAGATCCAGGGAAACACATAGGGGGAAAAAAATCACCTGTCTAAATCTACCTGACCGCCTCTCATCACTATACTAGCAGCCACCATCGGGGTCTCACAGTTGAGTTAGTCTAATAACCCCCTGCATGGCCACATGGCTTCTACCTTTACTGGCTACAGATTTTAGCACAAGTGCTAGAACAATTTGAAAATCCTCCAATGACATCCCCTAGGATTCAGTAAAAGCCAAAGTTTGTACAGTGGCCTACCAGGCCCTAAGAGATCCCTTTAACCTACCTGCCCTGCCCGCCCACCCATCTACTTACCCACACTTGCCTTTCTGTGATTCTGTAAACTATGCCAGACATGATCCAGCTCAAGGCTTTTGCACGTGTGATTCCCTGGGGCTAGAATGTTCTCCCTTCAGATACTCCCACAGCTCAGGTTCTCACCTCCTTCTGGTCTTTACTCCCCTTGTCCTCTTACCAATGAAACCTTTCGATTTAAACCTGCCACTCCATACCCTCTTACCACACTGCTAGCTCTCTTAAAATGTTCTCCTCTGTAGCACTTGTGACCATTCTGCAAATTACATTCACTTCTGGTGTGACTCACCCCTTTTCTTCACCCCCACTGAACTATAACCTTCACGACAGCAAGGACGTTTTCCATCCTGTGCTCTGCTCTATCCTCAGGGTCTAAGCTTGTGGCTGCCAGATAGTAGGCACTCCTGTGACCCATAATTCTGTTTCTTGGGCAACAGAAAACCTAAACAAGTTTTTCAATCATTTTTTTTAAGGTGGATCCAAAACGCACTGATTTTCCTAAATGTAGCTTTATGTGCACTTTTTAAAAAAGGTTTATTCTTAGGAGACAGATGAGTGGGAGAAGGGACAGAGAGAGAGAGAGAGAGAGAGAGAGAGAGAGAGAAGCAGCCCCCAGGCTCCGAGCCATCAGCATGGAGCTCAATGCAGGGCTTGAACTCACAAACCACAAGATCACAACCTGAGCCAAAGTCAGACATTTAACTGACTGAGCCACCCAGGCGCCCCTGTGTGGACTACTTCTTGACAGAGATGCAAATTTCTAAAGTCTTAGTCCCGTAGACAGCACACTGAAGCGCTTTGTCCTCAGTGACCAGGAGCACATATACTGTCCTTACTACTGCACACGCCATCTAGAGACCCACAGAGTCGACTGCAAACTTGCTACAAATGTAGATCTCTTCTCATTCCAGAACTTGAGTCAGAACATGCATTTTAACACACACACACACACACATATATATATATATATATATATATATATATACACACACAAAGGCTTTTATGCACAAAGTCTGAGCAGCATGAGGAGTTTCCAGCAAAAGGCTCTGAGGTCTTAATGGAGAAAAGCTCAAGCCAGTCACTGGAATCCAGGACACCCAGGGCGTTGCTTGTTCCTAGAAAACCGAGCTTTAACAAGTAGCTGGGTCCACATGTCAGCCTTCCATTTTCTTTAAAAGCAATGGGAAATCTCCAAAGGAAAAAAAAAAAATCCATGATCCTGAATATCCCACACCACCTTTAGTTAGTGTCCCAGTGCCAGGGCTTAGCCAGGAACACCCTGCATGAGGAAAGTGATGCTTGAGCTCCTGACTTGTAAGCTCTTGGATCCCGTTTTCTCCTTGAGGTCCAAACTGGCTCCTCTGTTTAGGTGGGAAAAGCTCACCCTCCCTCAAGTATGTTTTGAGTTTCAGATGGGATTGTTATTTACCAAAGTTTTCTGAAAAGAAAACAGTGCTGCATAAAATGAGAGGTTATTTAGGTATTAGTATTTACTTGCCATTTCCTAACACATGCTTGGTTCATGCTCGGTGAGATGGATTCACACCATATCACGATTCTCATTTGAGGACCAACTGTTGTTTGTTCTTATACTAGAAGCCATAGCCATTAAGGTAGCACATCTTCCAATTATGTGGTTTTGGTTCTAATTATTTTGTGCCCACACAGCAGTTAAGTTTTCCGTTGCCAGTAGCAGGATTACAAGAATCATCATCCCTTCCTGAACCACTAGAACCATTAGAACAGAGCTTTTCCAGAGAATTCCACTCTTCCTGCGCTTTCACTACTAGTCCCTAGTGACTCCTGCCTCACTTTGAGGAGCAAAACAGCCCGGTCCTCATCAAGAAGGAAATTTTTCACCTAGAAGAAGAGTCACCCTTGGATCAACAGGTAAGCCACAGTCTCAGAATTGCCTATTGTTCACATGTAAGGACACACTGTCCCCGATCTCCTGGTCTGAGCCCTGTCTACCACCTGTTCCCTAACATATGATCTCCTGTAAGTTGTATTTCTATCAAAGCCCTTTTATTGCTCAGGATATTTGGTTGTCAATCTCCATTCACCTATTCTGTTTTGCTTTTTGCAAATTCTTCTGACCTCAACATTGCTCTCTGAAGTCATAGGATTTACCCAAAGTCCATTCCATGATCTCCCCAAGCTCTCCAGTTGGGATTTTTGTTTGTATACTGTACCACGAATTAGAACCAGAGGGTTTGGGCTTGACCTACCCCCTCCTCTGGGTCTCTAGATTCCAAGACCACCCAACCTAGTACTGAGCACCAACATGCTGGTCCTCCTAATGAAACAGCTTTTTGCTAAATTTAGGTGCCATTGTGATCAACAACTCCATGATGGTTTTATGGAAGCTCTTTAACAGCTCTCAGGCTATACTCTTGGTTTTAAAAACATTTATTAAAGCACAATACACATACAAGAAAGCACAGGAGTCAAAATAACATTCAGAGTGAGCATATCGGTGTAACATCTATTCAGATTGAGAGATAGAAAATTTCTAGCATCTTCAAAGACCATCCATGTCCTGTCATTAAAATCCCTAAGGTAAACACTCCTCCTCCCCAGTCATTAGCCACCCACCCCCCAAAACTGCCATTCCCTGGACCAGAGATTAGTTTTCCCTGCCTTTAGGCTTTATATATGGAATCATACAGTTTATGACTCTTTCATGCCTGCCTTCTTTTACTCAACATTACATTTATGAAATTCACCAATGTTGTTACATGTATTTACTATCTAGCATTTCATTGTATGAATATACCAGTATTTACCAATTTTCAATGGACATTTGGTTATTTCCAGTTTTGTTCTATTATGAGCAATATTGTTATAAACATCCTGGTGCGTATCTTCTGGTGAATATAACGTACATATTTCCTGAGCATATTCTGGTAACCAAGTTATACACCTAAATAGTTCCAGGGGCTATTTATAGGAAAAAACAGATTAATAAGTGGTTGTTGAAACATTTCTATTTTTCATTTAGGATAACTTCACATCAACTATGATCTTCACCAGAATATGATAATGAGTGTTTCACAGTTAACTTTTATTGTACAGCAAACTATCAGAGTGTAGTCATGTAAGATAATCATTCATTCTTCTCAGAAATCTAAGCATCAGTTTAGGCTATGCTTACCTGAATGTTATCTTAATTGGACTTGTTCACATTTGTGCTCAACTACAGATAAGCCACACAGCTTTGCTTCTGGGGGTGACTGGGGAGCTCCTGGGATGATGGCATACGTAGGCCATGTGCGTTCCATCCAGAAGGCAGCCTGGGCTTATGCACATGGCAGTCCCCTGGTCTAAGACCAAATGGAAGTGTGTAAAGCCTCTGTGTGAGGGGCACAGGTTCAGAAACAGCAAACACCATTTTTCCTTCATTCTACTGGTCAAAGGAAGTCACAAGAGTTGTTGGAGATCATGGAGAGTTTGTGACCACTGGTTGACCCAGGGAATCAGACTCCCCCCCCCCTTCCCTGTTCTTGGAATACATGTCCTATTATTCCCACACTAGCAACCATTTCAAGAATATGGTCTTGAGAGAAAGGTTGTTGAGACACTATCTAGACTAGACCCTTTTAAAGCCTCTATATAACCCTTTAAGATGCTGGCAGGTGGGTGCAGATATCTACTCATCTTTGCAAAAGATACATTGCAAAAAACACATCGGAAAAGTCGGCCACAGGAAAGGAAAAATGGTGGCTGTTTTTGAAAATATTTACTACAATATAAAGTGTCAAACATGTTAACTCTATCCTTGTTTGGATTACAATTCCCATTGTTAAAAAAAAAAAAAAAAAAAAAAAGCTTTCCCAGCATTAATACAATACAAATGAGGATTTGCATTTTTCCATCACATGAACAGTGAAAAACTACAACCCAGGGCTGGCAAGGGAGTGAGGAAATGGGCACTTTCATATGCTGAGATGCAGCTACATCAAAGCACATACTTTTGAATCAGAAATTCTACGATGAAGAAATTCGTCTAAAAAAATAATCATGGGCTTCACAAAGATATAGCTCTATGGCTATATAATGAAGCTTAACCAACAAACTTGGTTAAGCACATTATAACCCTATAATGGAATACAGGATCCTTAAAATGAAGATGTAGTAGAATATGAAATGATCTGGGAAGACGGTCTTAACATTAAGGTCAAACTGCATTTTGGTAGTTGATCTGTTTGTATTTTTTGGATGAACTCTTCTGAAGATATTACGGTTAGTTTTGTTTTTGTAATTAGAGGGATAAATACTCTTTGACAATACATTTGTCCATCCCCTCACTTGCTGCAAATGTAGCATAAAAAACACTCCCAGTCTACCGTCACCAATATGACAGGATCACAGACGAAGTTACAAATCTCATGTACTGCGAGGCATTGTTTAAATTCAAAGCTCTGCAATGAAGCACGACCCTGTGCTTGCCAGTCATTTGCAGTTTTAATGCTCCAATAACTGGTATATGCAGTTGGATTTATTTGGAAAAGGAGACATAAAATGTTAATAGATCCAGCTTTGCCACATTCCGGTTGAATGACTTGGAGAAAGTCACCATCTCTTTTCATTTTCCCATCTGGTAAATGAGGATATAACAGACTTCAAACTCTTTGGGGGTGGGGGGACTGGTGGCGGAGAACTGACCAGGTCTAATTAAACTTTGTGTCCACAGCCTTGCCTGTGGATTATATGTGCTCAAATAATGTACCCGCCTAATTCATAGAGATATTTGGGGGGAGGGGGACCATGCAGACCTGTATGAAACATATTGGTAAGTGTACCATCACCCTGCAAGGAAGGTTTCTATAAGGAGGGAAGATGGACAAGATACTTCTTACATACCAGATTAGTTCCACTCATATTTGTCTATCCCCAGGGCATTTGGCCACTTGTTCTAGCCTTAGTGGCTCTAGTAACTACCAACTCCATGGGAAATCTGACCAACTTCACATGGGCACAACCCATCTCACATTACCCATATCACACCCCCTCTCTTGCCTCTGTCCCAAGGTTTCCCCCGTTGGTGCGAGTGACACCCTATAGGGTCCAAATGGAAACCCAACATATGTGACCTAACAGTGAAAAATACTTGGGGGAAAACCCTGACCAATGACCTAAATCTTCTCCCTTCTTCTCCAGACTATCCTGTGAAATGGTCAATTATGGGACCAATATCACTTTGGTAATATGCCATCATGGTAGATTTTCCACCTTTCTTGCTTCACTCCCTCTTTCCTACCCTCCCGCTTCCTTGCATTCCAGACCTCCTCAGGGAGGGCCCTAAAGGCAGTAGTTAAGGACATCCTAGTGTTCAGAGATATGAGCAGTGTGTTTTATTGTTCACTTTGTAGGAGACATAAACGGCCTGAAGTATAGATATACAAGGAATCCTGGGCAGTGGTGAATTAATTGGCCAGATGGTCAGGGACCATGCAGACCAGATTAGAAAATTGGAGAGAAAGGTCTGAAAGAAATAGAACATAGAACTATGGGCAAAACTTGATGTCTCACATTGTCCTTCAGAAAACATTCACCATAGGGAAGACTATTAAAAACCAGATTTGCCCTGTGGACATCAGCCAGGATGTCTCCTGGACCACTTCAGGACAGCAAAACGGGCCCATGAACAGTGACCATGGTGGTAGGAATGGAGACTTGGCAAGGACCCTGCAGCATGGCCTCCCTCTCAGCAAGACTCATCTAGTTCTACTACTGCTTCATGCACAAACTGCCAGCAGGAAAGACTAATGCCAACCCCTCGTATGGCACTATTCTGGAAGAAATCCACCAACTGTTTGATGACAGGGTAATTATATCAGATGCATTCTATCCTGGAGGAGATAGCAGTTAGTCCCAACTAGAATCCGTATCTACTCTGGATACAGGCCTGCCTTCCCTACTACAGTGCTACTGCCAGTATTACCATCTAAAAACCTACAAAATGCCTGTCCTACTGACATTATTTCCCATCTAGTACTGCTTTGGACCAAGGGACCAATTTCTCATCAAAACTCAACAATGGGTACATGACTATGTGGTCAATTGCTCATTACTCTAAAGTAGCCAACCTAACACAAGAACGAATAGCCTGTTAAAAGCTCAGCTAATGTACCAAATTGAGGAAAACCATTATGGTGTTGAGGATCTCTTCGCTAGAATATGGTATTAAGAAGTACTATGTTCTCGATACTTAGAATACGGAGATTCAGAAACCAAGGAATGTGGGGCGCCTGGGTGGCTCGGTCGGTTAAGCGTCCGACTTCGGCTCAGGTCATGATCTCGCGGTTCGTGGGTTTGAGCCCAGTGTCGGGCTCTGCGCTGACTGCCAGCTCGGAGCCTGGAGCCTGTTTCAGATTCTGTGTGTTCCTCTCTCTCTGGCCTTCCCTTGCTCATGCTGTCTCTCTCAGAAATAAAAAACATTTAAAAAAATTTAAAAAATTAAAAAAACCAAGGAATGAAATGGGATTGGTCCTTATTCCTGATGACTTACTATGGAATTTTCATTTCTCATCCTATTTTCCAATTCTGGGTGGGGGTAGAAGCGGGGTGAGCAGCATGAACAGCAGATTTCCCCATGGGTGGATGGTGTGCATCAGAGTTCACTTTAGTACCAAAGGTCACTGGCTTCCTCCTGCTACTAGACAAAAAAGTCCTATTGGTAGGAGGGACTTGGGATCTTGACTGCCTTGAGAAGCCAAGGTAGCTGTTACACAATGGATGAAGGGAGGAGCAAGTCAAGAAGATTCCCCGTAACATCCCCTGGGGCTTCTCTGCTCAGTAAGAGCAACAACTGAAGCAATCACAGCCTGATAACAACAAAACACAGAATCCCATAGCCACTGACATGTTGGTCCCAGGTGGGGACAATCTAGAAGAGAGGAGAAAGGATAAATATCAATTAGCACCTTGTGACTAGCTGTAACAGCAGCAACTATCTAATGCTTGTTTCATTAACCTCTTTGTCAGGGCACCTGGTTGGCTCAGCTAGTAAAACATACAACTCTTGATCTTGAGTTAGGAGTTCAAGCCCCACATTGGGTGTAGAATTTACTTAAAGTTAGTCAAGGGGCACTTGGGTGCCTCAGTTAAGCATCCGACTCTTGATCTAGGATCAGGTCATGATCTCCGTTTGGGAGACCAAGTCCCACAATTGGCTCTGTGCTGACAGCACAAAGCCCTCTTGGGATTCTCTCTCTCCCCGCCTCGCTGCTCCTCCCTCAATCTCTCACTCTTTCTCTCAAAAAATAAGATTTTAAAAAATTAAGTAGAAAATAAATCAAAAAATACATATTTAAAACCTTTAAATAAAAATAAATAAGACCATGGTCCAAGTCTTTTTCAGAGTTTGCAGCTGGCAATTACCTTGAACGAGCCTCTGACTTCACTCTCCTCCCCAAGAAGGCACCATTTTGTAGTACGGTAGCAAAATTTAACACCTTCTCCTACCTCCACCAAGTATTTCTAGGCTCCTGCCCAGGACTTCTTGTTGATACAGAGATGGGAAATTCTACAGAGCCTACACATGCATATTCAAGAAGTTCAGAGAAACTAACACCTGGAGGTTAACTTTTGACCAACAACCGATACGGCGGATTCACCCATGAGCTCCTCTTTCCCTTGGAAAGAACTTCTTACAACCTGCCATTCACAGTCTCTCAGAAGGTGATCCTGCAAGACTGAGCACCAAGTGGTAGCTGGTTTAATAGCACCTTTGTATTGGCTTTCTCTCCTCTCCCAATTCATTTGCATTTTCCTTTCCTCCTGTTCCCCAGGATAGATTCCTTAATAAAGTAGTAACATATAAGCCTCTGCCTCCAGCTCTGATTTCTGGTGAAACCAAGGTAACACCAAAAACAATTGGCAGGCATAGCTGTGGTATTCATACCAGGAGGAAGGTTTGTGGGACAGGCATCAAGGCTTCGCATTCAGAGATGGGAGCAGACCATTCTTCCCAGAAACAAAGCAGTCTTCATGAATTTCCCCAGGGACCTGGTCCAATACCAAGGTTAAGGCAAGGAGTAGACCTTGCTTATCCAAATGGATATTCCATAATCCCTTTCTTCACCAGGCTGAGAGCACATTATTCCTGTTGTGATGGTGCTGACCCTGCCATCACCCCAAATGATGGCCATGAGATCAGTCCTGGCCTGTTCAAAGTTTTCTTTTCCCTAAGTATCAGGATTGCTTCAGGGATCAGTCTAGTTTTTAATTGGAGCCAAACTAGTCAGGATCCTCCTCCAAGATCTTTCCACAAGTTCTAGAAGGAAAAAAAGTGCTTTCTCTCTGCTGGGGATAGGAGTCTGGAGCTTCTAGGAGCCTTCAATGATACCACATGGAATCTGCCCAATAATGAAGCCAGCAGAGATCAGAGGTGAAAATAGAGACTTTTGTTGCAGCCACCACTGTTGTGGCTCAGTTGGGACCATCAAGAGAGACACTATCAGGCATACATTAGCCTCTAGGAAAGGAGTCAAGGTTTTTAATGACCGCAGCCCTGAACAATGTGTTGGGACCTTTAGAAGCCAAGACATGAAGGCTGTCAAAAGGTCATTAAAGCTAGTATAAGCAGAGTAATCTACAAGGTAATACTGGCTTCAGACATGGCTGGATCTCAAGGTCCAAACAATATAATCATGGCTATCCCTTTTCATCTCTAAGCTCTGCTTTTCCTCTTTTGGCTTCATTATTGGGCAGATTCCAATGTGGAGAGCAGCCATATCCTTTAGGCTCAGTGTGATTACAGTAACTGCAGTAACTGGTGGTTGAAGCAGGCAGGGAGCAGGAGAGGGAGCTGGGATGAGTCAGCTATGAGGAGGGGCAGTAGGTCCATTCCCACATGAAGAGTGAGCAATAATTGACAAGGGCAGCAAGGAGAATAGATGCCGCATTTGGTGGTGGACATGAGGAAAAGAAGAGTGTAAATCCTAGTTCTAGGGATCATGATGGAAAAGAGGGAGAAATTATACTTTTGATTTGCACTTTGTTCTTCTATAGCTCCCCCTGTATCCAGCTCTAAGCATAAACCAGATCAAATGTTAAGCAGATGACGTTGGACGGTTACAATGCAACATTTCCTCTTCTCATTACTGTACCATTTCCTAGCTGTTTGGATTTCTCATGCCTGCCCAGAATTCTAAGAGCTGAGTCATGAGAAGGGACTTAAAAAATACATCGATTTTTAAGGTGAATGTAAGCATCTACCTATAAAGTCTGAGCACATATGAAAGTTTTGCAACTAAACAAGTCTCCCAGAAAAGTTCATCTCTTACCTTCCGTAGTATAGATAGCATTCTTGTGATGCTCAGGAATTGAACACATCAGATGAGTAGCTTGAAGAAAGGACTATTGCCACATTTTTCACAAAGTCAAATCAAATGTGTTTAGGTCAGTTGTAAAGAGAGGAAAGAAAAATGGTTCCTGCTCTCCTTTCCCACCAAAGCAGCAATGCTTGGAGAAGGTAATCATTGCTGCAAAAACCACATCCCAACCCTTCCCGTGTTCAGCTGTTGGCCTCTAGAAAAAACTGGAACCTCCATCCACACACACAGTAACCTCAGGAGTATCTTCAGGAAAGCTCCTTGTTTCTTTACCCATAACTTTCAACAAAGGAATTTTGAAGTTTCCAAAATGTGTGATAAAGCACGGAGTTTTGCCAAAACTAAGATTTCCCGTTACCAATTCTTTCTGCTTTCTAGAGGGTTCCAGTATCCCTTGAGCTCAAAGAAGAGAAATCAGGGATGAATTGCAATCCTTCCAAGAAAGGAAAAAAAAAAAGATGAAGATAGATGAAGCTAATAATAGTTACTTGGAAGGAAATGCTTTTCTATTTTTCAATGCAGCCAAAAGTTTTAATAATCAAAATGCTTGCCCTTTCCCAAACGGCCCATCCCCCTTGCCACCGCACTGCCATGTCCTTACCAGGAATGGCACTGTACTGAGGGCACAATGTGGTGAGGGAACGAGCAGAGCCCTGCCTGCCTACAATCAGGGAAGCACAGGGAATGCAGAAGCGGGGAGACGGGACCCCTCACCCAGACTATGGTGGTTCGAAAACCCTCCTGCGGAGAGTTTAACCCAAAAGTAAAAATCAAGCTCTACACAAATGCTTGGGGCGGGGCGGGGGGATGGGGGTAGCGTTCCCGGCAGGAGGACAAGTTAAGCCTTGAGAGGGCAGTGTCACTGAAAGGAATTCAGGAGAGTTCACTTACTGGGATGTTGAAAGTAGAGACTAAGAGATGAAAATGGGAACTGGAGTGGGGAGTAGAGAATGAGGAGGAAAGAGAATGGAGGGACGGAGACAGGAGGGTTTTCAAATCATGAAGGGTTTTTAAAGTCATGCTGAGGTGTTCACAATTTGACCTACGAAAATGAGCAGACACTGAGGAGATTTAAACGGAGAAGAGAGGTGAACATATGTATTTGAAGATCTTTGCCACCCCGCTGTCTAGCATAGTGCCAGACTCTTAGCAGGTGCCAAGTAAGTGCAGAGGTGATACGGCGTGGCAAGTGTGAAAGACAGGACACACCAATATGATAGTCTTTAAAAAAAAAAAAAAAACTTTTAAATAAGATATAGTTATAAACATAACGTTTGTAAACATATAGTTAAAAAAACAAACATGTTTGTAAACATATACTATAATACAGTAAACTACCATTAGACCACAGTCACAAAAATCTCCAAAACATTTAAGATGTTTCCTCATTACATAAATCATAGTCTCCCTAATGCTAACATTAAAGGAACAGGTGGCTTTCAGAAGAAAGGCAGAGTCGGAGTGCTGTGCAGCCTGGGGCAGGAAGAGGGGGAAGTACAGCTATGAAGAACATGGACTCAGACTTACACTCAAATCCTAGATCCTCACGAGATTCCCAGAGGCTGAACAAACCTTGGCCCCTGTACCTCCATCTCTGCCTTTAGAAGATAAGAATGTTATCAACTATCTCAAGTTTATTATAGCAGTTGAATAATACAGTTACCTATAAAGCCACTACACCATGCCTGGCATTTGGTGATGGCTCAAGGACTATTCACTCACAGGTCTGAGAGACTTGGAAGAAAGTGGACACTTTAGAGACAGTGTGGAAGACGTGAGGGTTGGAGGCCACCAGGATATGATTTAGAAAGGAAGAGGGTGCCAGAGAATCCCCATCTATTCCAAAATCCTAGAATAGAGGCCTACCTCCTTTGAGAATTTAGAACTGAAACCAAGTTTTGGTACATTTTAGGTTTACTCATCCCCCTCCTCCCAATATTTGTTAAGCACCTACTAGACACTAGGCACTACTGTTGGGAACTAGATATTGGACAATGAAAGAAAAGGTCGAAAAGAAAAAACCAGGAAAAATATAGTGAAGAATTATTTCAAAGAAGGTTTACACTCACAAAAATGAAGTGGGTGATGTGGCTGGAGGTCTTAGAAGTTTTGTGAAAGAGGAGTTTCCTTTTACTTCCCTAGGCCTAGAGGGGAAGTACTGGCAGTAAAAGCAAAGTAAACACACCGACCAACAGAACAAGTGGCTGGAAATACACGTGAGCACATTCAGCAGGTCCTGATGTATTGATTAAAGCCACCAGGTTGGCAGAGTCTGTGGAGACTTCCTGAAGAATCTTGAGAAGTTTTAAAGAATTAGGGTGGAATGGGGTGCCTGGGTGGCTTAGTTAAGCGTCAGACTTTGGCTCAGGTCATGATCTCGCAGTTCATGGGTTCGAGCCCCGCGTCGGGCTCTGTGCTGACTGCAGCTCGGAGCCTGGAGCCTGCTTCGGAGTCTGTGTCTCCCTCTCTCTCTGACCCTCCCCTGTTCACACTGTCTCTCTCTCTCCTAGAAATAAATAAAACAAACAAACAAAAAAAAAGAATTAGGGTGGAAGGTCTTAATACGTTTTTTGTTTAGGTCACCAACAAAGCTCAAGGAAAGGCAGTAGGGTACTTGCTCAAGAGATTGGGGTGAGAAAGGAGAAGCAGTAGCTTCAAAAAGTACAAGAGAACTTAAACCATATGTGGAGGAGAGGACATTGCTGAGTAGGTTTATAAGCACAAGCAGACTGAATACAAAAGGAGAAGAAAACCAACACATTTGTCTGGATCTCATTTAAAAAAGGAAAAAAGTCATTGAGAATTATAATTCACATCTGTTGCTCAGTAAGGGTTCAGGAGGACACCAAAAGAATAGAGCATATTTTCTGAAGAGGTGAAAGGAGGTATGAAAACTACAAAGTAATTTGTTTTATCAAATGTAACCAGTGTGGTCCAGGTCTCTCATGAATCCCCAAACCCCAAATTACAGGATCTGCGAGATCCTCATCCCATTTGACTTGAGAAGTTTAGTCTTTTTCAAGTTTCTATCCCAAGTATTCTGGACTCCTTGGGGAATGCATGCATGCTCTTCAAATCCCTCTGGTCACTGGACACCTGAGCCAGCCACTTGGCTCCAGGCATCTTATGTGGGCTAATGTCTGCACGTATGACCTCCTGCCACCTTCTCAGACATTAGGTTTATTGTTAACTGGGCCACCCTCCTTTCCCTTGGACTGCTTTGCCTGAAGCCTGGGCATAGCGCTTCCTCAGGTCCAGTTACAGTGGAGATGAAGTCTACCAGATTGTATTGCTATTTGGGAGGTAATAGACCAAAGGAAACCTGGGATGCGTTCACGGACCTTCCACTAGGGAATATGTATGGTTCATAAGCTGGTTCCTTAAACAGTCTCAGTGAGAGAGCTATAGGCATGAATCTCTTGAAGTTAGCTTTGGTCTTGGCTTATAGGTTTTGAAAGCACCATATATAAAAATGGTTTCCGTTTTACTGCCTTATTTCCTTTTCAGCGAAACAAGTTTCTTCTTTTTATTTTGAGAGCAAGAGGGTGAGTATGTGCAGGGAAGGGGCAGAGAGAGAAAAAACCCCAAAGAGACTCTGCACCCTTAGCGCAGAGTCTAATGGGCTCAAACCCACAAACTGCGAGATTGTGACCTGAGCCCTAAGTCTGCTTAACCTACTAAGCCACCCAGGTGCCCCTCAGTGATGCAAATTCAGGTGTTGAGATCATCTGGATGGTATATGTGACTAAAAACCCAGTTAGAGACTATACATAAATTTTTAAGATTTGGCAGCCAGGTGTGGAAATCTACTTGTTTCATGGCCGCCCAAGACAAACCTTATAAAATAAGTTTTCTTGTTTATTAGAATTGCTACTTACTGATCTGAAGTGATCTGCCTCTTTCTTTGGTCTCTTCCTGCCGTCCATAGAGGGCAGCCAGTTTGCAAATCAACAAAGCCCAAAAATATACAAGAGTGTATTTAGTGCAGATTAATTCCCAGGTCTGGACATTTCACTCTTTAGTATAAGATTTGGGGCCTCAACAGTCCAGCTTGTGTTGAGCTATATCAGACTCCGGCTACAGAAGATGAAGATCCTATCTACACGTTTTCCATCCAGGTCTTCTATTCCCCTATCATCAGTGGCTTAAGCAAATGCACATGAACTTATCCACAGCAAAGACAAGACTAGATTGCTGTAGGGAAATCCAAATCTATACACAGAAAAGCATGTTCTAAAGAAAATCCTCTGAAATGCAATTCTGTCTGTAAAGACATACTACTAAATTGTAAAGTCAAACAGTTTAGCTCTTTGGGACCAAGAACTCTCAACTCCTGAAGTGCAGAAAGGAAACTTTGCTCTGCCTTTCGCTAAATGTCCATGGGATGGGGGATGGTGGTCCCAGAATAAAGAAGGATAATGAACCTCCGGTTAAATAGTCACTCTCTATGAAAGTAAGATTTTTTTTTTCAAATTCTACTCACTGTACTTTTAGGGATTGTCATAGAAAAGCTTTGATATATAACCAATTTGGTATTTGTGAAGTTCTTTACTATTGTGGCAATAAATGTATTACACATCTTTCATAACTAAAAAAATGTTTAAGGGCAAATGTATGTGAAAGAGTTTCACTAAGTATAATATATTGCCTTAGCAACTCAGGTCAATCTTTGGAAAGTTGAAGACAAACTAATTTAGAGTCAAGGCAGGTTAAAATAAGCCCGTGACCCTATAGATCACAAAGAGGGGCAGTGCCTCTAACTCTTTTATATCCCAACTTCTATCCTTAGACATTTTGAAAGCTCATTGCCACATATCCCTGGCCAGAGATATTAGGAGCCATTCAAGCTCGCCCTAATCCTTAATTCTACTTAAAAGTTCTTTGGTGCCAAAGAGTCACTAGTTGATCAGTTGCTACTCAAAGTGCATAAGCTCCTTGTATCTAAAGTCTTCTTACAGAACTGTTGAGGATAAGCCAATTTTCCATAAGTCTCAGTATCAACCTCAGGGTTCCAACTGAACATAACTTGAATATGCACTTATCTTCACTTCTTCCCAACTCCACTAAAATTGCAATAAATTCATTTCAAAGGACAGGCCAAACTCCTTATCTCCAGGGAATTCCTGCGCCTACCAGGTGCCTCTGGAAGTCATGAGAATGAAAACCCACATGCTGCATGTGAAATCTCTAGTTCTTTTCCCAGTTTAACTCCCAAACTCAAAAGCAGCCAGACATATGCTCCCCAGGCAGAAGACTGGAGAATTCTCCCTAGGAAAAACTGTAGCAATACAAAGATCCGCATATATGGAATTTTGCATCCAGTACTCCACAATGAAATTTGATCTCAAATGTCAGTAAGTCCAATGCTGACATGAGATTTTCCAAACAGTATTTCAATACCCCATTCTTAAAATGCAGATCCCAGGATCACCAGGTATTTAGGAATACTTCTGAAATGAAGATAGACCAAAACAAGCAGGAGAAAAAAAACAGGAAGGAGAAATAATGCAGGGAAGAAAATACATTAACTATCAGTCATTATGCTCCAAGAGATAAGAGTTTTGAAAACATCACAAGAATGAGGGGCTTGGAGGTGTTATCGGCATCGTAGTACTGTAAGATATTTCTCATTTGTGCATCCTACTCCCCGCTCTCCAATCAATTCAGCATCCATCCATAGACAAATGAACATTTGGAAGAGCTGTGGGACCCAGTACTGGGAGGAATTCCATCCACCCATAAATCAGGTGAACAGCAACATAGACCTGAGCCTAAGCTGTGGACCTGGCTGTAGCCATGAATCACTTCTAGCAATCTCAGCTGCAGTCCAGGAGCCCTTAGAAAATATAGTCTTAGGGGCGCCTGAGTGGCTTAGTCGGTTAGGTGTCCGACTTCGGCTTAGGTCATGATCTCGCAGTTCGTGGGTTTGAGCCCCACGTCGGGCTCTGTGCTGACTGCCAGCTCAGAGCCTGGAGCCTTTTTCAGATTCTGTCTCGCTCTCTCTCTGACCCTCCCCTGCTCACACTGTCTCTCTCTCAGAAATATTAAAAAAAAAAAAGAAAGAAAGAAAATATAGTCTTAGACACCACCCATAGATGAAAGAGGTTTTGTGGAAGTCCAGAGGAGGTTTCCAGAGACATTCCAGCACCCTCAGGGCTGGGGGGGGTGGGGTGGGGGGGTGGGGGGGGAGAAGAGTTTGGATGCATTGGAGTGGATAAGAGAAAACTGATTAGTAATGCAAAACTGTACACCACACTGGGAAAAGTGTATAGACTCAGGTTTTATAGAAGCCTCTAGTAACTACAAAGCGAAAACCTGTGGTAGATTCACAAGAGGACATCAAAACACACCATTACAAAAATAATTCACAAATGCAGGCAGCAAGAAAATGAACAAGGAATTACAAAACAGCTAGAAAATGGTATTAGTAAGTCCTTTGCCCGCCAATACTCTGAATATAAATGGATTGAATTCCCAAAAAGAGTGGCTGCATAGATTAAATGTAAGAACAAAAAAGAGTGAACTGTATGTGGTCTTCAAGACACTCATTTTAGCTTTAAGGACACACAAAAGAGCAGAGATAGTCTATTTTGTCATATAGAACTATCTAAGTCAAAAATGGCGAGAGACAAAGTCATCACAGAAGAATATAGGGGCCAATTCTTTGAGAAAATGGATCATAAAAACATTCACCAAACATCAGAGCACCAAGTAATATAAATACTAAAATCTGGAGGGAGAAATGAACTACAATACAATAGTAGGGAACATGAATATCAACTTTCAACAATGGTTTTCTGTATGATCGATCCAACAAAAAAAACTTTCATTTGAACCATATTTTTGACCAAATGGACCTAGAAGACATGTACACAACATTCCATCTGATAGCAGCAGACTACACATTCTTCAACTGCAGCACACAGAACATTTGCTAGGATAATTCATAGGTCACAAGTCTTAACAAATTTAAGAAATTAAAATCATACTGTCACAAAGATTTTTCCACCACGATGACATCAAACTAGGTATCAACAACAGGAGAAAAGCTGGAAAATTCACAACCACATGGAAATTAACACACTCCTGAAGCAATGGGTTAAAGAAACAGGACACCTGGGTGACTCAGTCAGTTAAGCATCCAACCATTGATTTTTTTTTTTTTAATTTTTTTTTTGTTTTATTTATTTCTAGGAGAGAGAGAGAGAGAGACAGCGTGAGCAGGGGAGGGTCAGAGAGAGAGGGAGTCACAGACTGAAACAGGCTCCAGGCTCTGAGCTGGCAGTCAGCACAGAGCCCGACGCGGGGCTCGAACCCACGAACCGTGAGATCATGACCTAAGCGAAAGTCGGACGCTTAACCGACTAAGCCACCCAGGCGCCCCCCTCCAACCATTGATTTTGACTCAGGTCAGGATCTCACAGTTCACGCAATTGAGCCCCATGTCAGGCTTCCTGCAGAATGGAGCCTGCTTGGGATTCATTCTCTCTCCCTCATTCTCCCTCTCCCCCTCTCTGTGTGTGCAAGCACTCTCTCAAAATAAATTTTTAAAAAATGGGTATCAAATATCTTGAAAAAAATAGAAACACATCAAAAGCTAGGAGATAACACAAACACAGTTCGAGAAGAAACGTAGGCTTTATCACTGTCAGCTTTAAGTATTTCAAGTAAACAACCTACATTTACACCTCAAGGAACAACTAAGCTCAAAGTTGACAGAAGGAAATGGGTAAATAAGTGAAATAGAGACCAGAAAAATAGAAAAGAGAATGAAACTAAGAGCTGCTTTCTTGAAAAGATACACAAAATTGACAAACGTTTAGCAAGACCAAGAGAAGGCTCAAAAATCCAATGAAAGAGATTTTGCAATTAATACCACACAAATACAAAGGATCATTACAGATTATATGCCAAATTACATAAGCTACAAGAAATGGATCAATTCCTAGAAACATACAGCCTACCAAAACTGAATCAAAGAAATAAAAACTCTGAACAGACCAATACTAAGTAAGGAGAGTGAATCAGTAGTTTAAACTTTCCAAAAAAGGTTCAGAACAGATGGCTTCACTGGTGAATTCTACCAAACAGCCAAGGAATAAGCACCAATCCTTCTGAAACCTTTCAAAAGCAATTGGAGAGAATAAGGCCTAAACTCATTTTAGGAGGCCACCATTAAGTACCCTGATACTAAGGCCACATAAGAACACTCTAAGAAAACTATAGGCCAGTATTCCTGATGAATATAGATGCAAAAACTCTCAACAAAGTATTAGCAAACCAAAAATCATCACATTGGAAAAAATCCTGTATCAAGAAAAATTTATTCTTGGGACGCAGGGATTATTTAACATACACATATCAATAAATGTGATACGCCATATTAATAAGACATTAAAAACATGATCATCTCTGTAGATGCAGGAAAGTTTGACAAAAATGCAACCTTTCATGATAAAAAAAACTCAAAAAAATTAGTATAGAAAGAACATAGCTCAATATAATAAAGGTCATATATGACAAGCCCACAGCTAATACCACCCTCAATGGTAAAAGGCTGAAAGCTTTTCAAGATCAGAAACAAGACAAGGGAGCCTGCTGTTATTCAACAGAAGACTGTAGATCCTAGCTAGAACAGAGGAGAGAAACAAAGCAGCCAAATAACAATGGTAAAATGGTCTTTGCAAATGGTATAATCTCTCTTTAAAGTTTTTATTTAAAATTCCAGTAAGTCAACATAGGATGTAGTATTAGTTTCAGGTGCACAATAGAGTGACTCAACACTTCCATCTAACACCCGGTACTCATCACAAGTGCACTCCTTAATCCCCATATAATTTTTATACAGAAAATTCTAAGGACTATCACAAAACTGTTAGAACTAATTAGCAAGTAAAGTTGCACAATAAAAATCAGTATGTAGAAATCAGCATTTCTATACTCTAACAAATTATCTGAAACAGTCCCATTCACAGTATTAAAAAAAATCCTTAGGAATAGTCAAATCAATAAGGCAAAATACCTGTACCTTGAAAACTACAAGATTTTGATGAAAGAAACTGAAGAGGAAACAAAACAAAGATATTCTGTGTCCATGGGTCAAAAGAATGTTGCTAAAATGTCCATTTTACCAAAGGCCATCTATAGATTTAATGTAATTCCTAGAAATTCCAATGGGATTTTTCATAGAAATATGAAAAAAATCCTAATATCTGTATGGAAACAAAAAAAAAACCTGAATAGCCAAAGCAATCATAAGAATAAAGCTGGAAGCATCACACATAGATTTCAAACTATACTACAAATTTATGATTTAAAATAAAGCAAACAAAAAACAGTACAGTATTGGTTTAAAAGAGACACATTGTCAAATATTGACTGTAAGGGATCGATTGGACTAAGAATCCAAGAATACTCCATGACAAAAAGGTATTTTCTTCAGTAAATGGTGCTAGGAAAACTGGACAACCAAACAAAGAATAAAATTGGACCCCTGCCTCATACCACATTCAAAAACTAACTTGAAAGGGATTCAAGACTTAAACATAAGACCCGAAAACACAAGACTCCTAGAAGAAAACAGGGAAACCACTCCTTGATGTTGGCAATTAGTTTTTGGATAGGACACCAAAATCACCAGCAATAGAAGCAAAAGTTAGTAAGTGGGACTGCATCAAACTAAAAAGCTTCTCAACAGCCAAAGAATCTACAAAATGAAAAGGCAACCTGCATACTGGGAGAAAATATTTGCTGGTCATATATCTAACAAGGGGTTAATATCCAAAATACATAAACTGAATAACAAAACCACAAGCAGCCTGATTATGAAAATGCATACAGGAACTGAATGACATTTTCCCAAAAGAGACAAATAGATGACAGGTATATAAAAAAGTACTCAACACCATTAATCATGAGGGGTACCTGGGCAGCTCAGTCAGTTAAGTGTCTGACTTCGGCTCGGGTCATGATCTCCCCATTGGTGGGTTCAAGCCCCACATTGGGCTCTGTACTGACAGCTTGGAGGCTGGAGCCTGCTTCAGATTTTGTGTCTCCCTCTGCCCCTCCGCTATGCCCGTGCGGTCTCTCAAAAACCTGAAGTTTTAAAAAAAAATTGTTGGGATGCGTATAGGTATTGTATGGAAACCAATTTGACAAATTAATTTTTTTAAGTTCAAAATTTTTAAGAAATTCTTAATTATGAGGGGAAAAAAAAATCAAATCAAAACCACAATGAGAGATCACCTCGCATCTATAAGGATGGCTATCATCTCAGAGACAAGAGATAACGTGTTTGCAAGAATGCGGAGAAAAGGGAAACTTTATACACTGTTGATAGGAATGGAAATTGATACAGCCATTATAGAAAACAGTACATCAGTTACCCAAAAACTTAAAATTCCCATAGGATCCAGCAATCCCGTGTGTGTATGTGTGTGTGTTCACGCACGCACACACATGTGTATCAAAAGCAAATGAAAGCAGGATCTTAAGGTATCTGCCATCCATGTTCACTGCAGCATTATTCACAACTTATACTGTTTATGTTGTACTATACTAAGTTTGTGAAAACTGCCAAGAGATTAGATTTTAAATGTTCTCGACACACACACACACACACACACACACACACACAAAGAAGGTAATTATATGATGCAATTGGGGGGGATTAGTTGATGCTATGGTGATAATCATTTTGCAGTATAGAGATCAAATCAAATAAATATCAAATCAACGTGTTGTACACCTTCAACTTGTATATCAGTTAGATCTCAAAGCTAAAAATCACAATGGCAAAAGCTATGATCAATAAAATTTCATCTGCATTTAAAAAAATGTGTGGTAAGCCAAGCTGTGACCCCAATGGAGTAGTTCAGAAAAGTAAACATTTTAAAATAAAGAATATTTTTAAATAAAGAATTGGGTGCTTTAGAGAGTAAAAAGGAACACTATGGAACAAGACTGCGAGTATTAAAAATACCACATACGTTAGAATTCAGTACATCTCAGAAGGTAACAGTTGAACAAATCTCTCAGACAAGCAGCAGGGGTCGTTTCAGGGTGTGGGCCACTGAAAAGCTGGAACGTGAGTGGCTTTGCACATATGGATGCCCCTGGAGCTGTGCCACATCTGGCCCTGCTCCAGAGCAGAGTGTCCAGGGCACTCTATGTACATTTAGTCCATCCTAAACAGTCTGAACCAGATAAAGCCTTTTTAGCTTGTGTTTCTTCCTCTGGTCACAAAGCACCAAAACATTCCAATCCGTGTGATGATTAACTTCATTAGACAGATAGTTGGGATGCAGGATGCAAATGTCTCCATACTGGGTTCAAGTCCATAGAGGCACTGCCCTGAAGCAAGGAGGAGAGATCCTCAAGTGTCCCATTTACTGTGCGACGGGCACTGCAAAGCAAGAGGTCATTTCCCCCCTTCCACAGTCACTTCTAAAGGGAATGATTAAAACGCAGGAAAATAGGAGCTTTTGTCACCCATCACTGTTGAGTAATGATCACTTTAGTCACGAAGGAGTCTGCCCTGATAAGGAAACGCACTGCCTGGAAAATGCAATGTTTCATACTCGTGCATCTGCACTCTTGCAAATGCTTTCTTGGCACCATATTTTGTATGATTAATTTTCCACTAGATTTACCCAAAGGAATTCAATTCCTTCTTTATAAAAATTTGACTTGGATTTTCTAAGTAACTCCTGACACCAAATGCGGAAATTATGCCTTCGTGTTCCAAAAGAAAAAAGTTATTTTCTTCACACTTGTAGCTGGACATTACCTTTCCTACTAAACAGAAATGGTAAACAGTCCATTTGCTAGATCAATAAAACCGGCTGAGTCATCAGGCCTATTGTAGGGTCTCCGAAATTCTGTGCACAAAGAGTAACAAAAAACTGAGCCTATGATGTACAGAACACGCTATTGGTGACCCATCAGGGAAAATTCTTTACCAGAATGGCACGGCCCTGAGCTGGGCTTGTTGTCCATTCTAAGAATGCAGAATTATCCCTCTTATGAATTTGAGTCATGGTCATGGAAAAGTGAAAGAAATCTCAAGATCCTATGTTGGACAAAGAACCAGGAAGTAAGCTATATATACTAGGTGTCATGCATATAGATCAGGAGGCACTATTATTTCACAGACAGCTTCTTAAGTGTTGAACAAAACATAGCTTCTTTTTTATATCCCTCTAACCCACCCTGCCCTCACCAAACACCTCCATACACACATAAAATTTGATTACATAGAAGATGGACTTTGAGAATCTATAACTTTTAACCTCCCAAGCAACACCAATAATCAACTAGGGAACCATCTCTACGTGAGCTTTTAAGTCCCTTCCAGAGCTTTGGTAGCTAGAGGAGATGGCTGTGTCCTCCAGGAACTTGAAATATAAATTAAGACAGAACAGTGCAATGTAAGGGGTTACAAGAGCTACAGGAGTATCTTAAATAACAAAAGGTCTAAGAAGGTAAAGGTTCAGAATTCATCTCTGGAGGAGAAAGACTCAGAAGAGTCTCAGAATTTTTATAATGAACAGGAGACAGAGAAGGGCACTCCTGGAGACACAGAGGCGCACCGGCATGAGGTGGAGCAGGCCAAGCAATACATGCAGGTGAACACTGGCTGTGAGCAGTATCAGCTCGGTCTGGATTCCATAATCCTCCCCTCTGGATTCTGTGCCCCAAGTTTGCTTCCCTGAAGATTTCCTGAAGGGAAAGGAGAGGGCATCAGAGTAGTACTCAGCCTACCACATTGATAAAAGCTATGCCAGACTGACCACAAGGCCTAATATGCAAATCCTATCTCTTTCGTAAAGCCTTCCCAGACCAACTAAACTTTTCTTCTTCTTCCTCTGAACTCAGTGAAGGATGAATTAAAAGCACCTAATCCAGCTCCTTTATATTATAGATCATCTTCCTGAGAGGTTTAGTTGCTTCCCAAGGTCACACAAGTAGAAGAGCCAAGAAGAGTAGATCCATGGTCTCCTGTGGACAACCCAATGTTCTCTGCATTTCTTCACCTTTCACTCTTGCTGAAGGGGAAATGGCATCAGTTCTTAGTATTTATGCCTGTGCCTTTTTCAATATTATCCATAAAGACATGAAGTACCCAATAAATACTTGTCAAATAAAGTAAATTCCTTTATTTATTGAATTCAAACAATATTCAAAGAGCAACCAAGACTATTAGGCTCAGCAAAACTTTCTCCAAAATCCCCATGTTCTCTTTTCCTTTTTTAAAATATTTTTTCTTATTTGAGAAAAACAGACAGAGAAAACAAACACGTGTGCACAAGCAGGGGACGGGGCAGAGGAAGACAGTCTTAAACAGTATCTATGCTCAGCACAGAGCCTGCTGTAGGACTTGATCTCACAACCTTGGGATCATGACCAGAGCAGAAATCAAGAGTCAGATGCTTAACTGATTTCACCATCCAGTAACCCCTCTCTTCCTTTAGGTCTCTGAACATTCTCCTTGAAATTTTTTTCCTCACATCATTCCTCCCTTCTCCTCTAGATATGGACAATGCATACACTTTCAAATAACCTTCATGCAGCTGACATCACTTTTAAGATGATTTTTAAGTGATTTTTAAGAATGATCCAACTATATGCTACCTACAAAAAGCTTCCTTTAAATACAAAAATATAGGCAGGCATCACAAAAGAGCTAAGGATATATGCTGTTATTAATCAAAGGAAAGTAGGAATAGCTATTTAATATTGGATAAGTAGACTCCAGAGAAAAGAAAATTACCAGTGACCAAAAAAAAGTTATATAAGATAATCCACAAGACAACAATCCTATATATGTATGCATTTACAAATACAACTGCAAAATATGGAAGGCAAAAATCTGATAGACTAAGAAAAAATACATAAATCCACAATTATACCTAGAGACATTATTCCTCTCAATACCAATAGAACTACTCAGAAAATCAGCAATGATATAGAAGAACCCAATATCAACCAACAAGACCTAATAAACACAGAACACTCCACCCAAAAATAGAATACACATTCAAGCACCTAGGAACGTTGATCAAAATAGACTATATCTGGGGTCATAAACCTCAACAAATTTAAAATCCTTTAAGCCCTAGAGTCACTAACCACAATAAAACCAAACTGAAAAATCAGTAATAGATAACAGAAAACTCCAAACACTTGAAACTGAAATGCTTCTAAACAGTCCATGAATGAAAGAAGTCTCCACAGAAATTTAAAAATACACGGAACCGAAGGAGAATGAAAATGAAGAGACATGATCAGAATTTGTGGGACACAACTAAAGCAATACTAAGAGAAACGTCTAGCAGTAAATGCCTATGTTCGAGAAGAGAAAGATCTCTAACATAAACTCATGCCCCAAGAACCAAAAAAAAAAAAAAAAAAAAGAGCAAACAAGCAGAAGGAAATAAAAAATGCAAATAGAAAAACTGAAATCAATGAAGCACCAAGTTGATAGATAAAACTGACAAATCTTAAGACCGACAAAGAGGATAGAAGTTACCAACAACAGGAATGAAACGGGGGAGATCCCTCCAGGTACTGCAGCCACCAAGGGGATAGATAACAAGACCCGGAGGAGGGGCTCTGCAGGCAGCAACTTACCAAGTTCGGCAAAATGGACCAATTCCTTAAAAAACAAACAACTCCTCCAATAGGATACACAAATCTGGAATACCCTCTAACTATTAAAGATACTGAAGTATCATTTTAGAATTCCCAAAAAAGAATTCACTAGGCCAAGATGGCTTAATTGGCAATTCTGCCAACTATTTAAGTTAACGTCAGTTCTACACAATCTCTTCCAGAAAATGGGCAAGAACACTCCCCATTTTGAGGCTAGTACTGCCCTGATACCAAAACCAGACAATTCCTAAAGAAAATCTACAGAATATTCTTATCAACATGATGTATAAAGGATTTAAAGTAATAGAAAATTTTTATATATTGCTGAATTCTATGCCGATTATACCTCAATTTAAAAAACTTAATTATACACCATAACCAAGTGGAGTTTATTCTAGGAATATGAGCCTGGTTCAATATTTGGGAAGCCAATATAGTCTGCTATATCAATAGACTAAAAGGAAAAAAATCCCATGATCCTCTTAATATGGAAAATGCATTCAATAAAATTCAACACCCATTTATGATTTAAAAATGAAACCTCTCAATAAGGAAACTTTCTAAATTTCATCAGGAAAATCTATAAAAACCCCACAGTTAAAATCCTACTTAATGAAGAATGATTGAATGCCTTCTCAAGTTCAGAAACAAGGATGCTTGCTATCACCACTCTTATCCAGGACTGTAATGGAAATTCTAGCCAGTGCAAGAAAGGGGGAGGAAAAAAGGCATACAGATTGGAAAAAGAAACAAACTGTCCCTGGCTGTAGAGGACATCATGGTCTATGTAAAAACCCAGGACATCTACCCTCCCTCCCAAAAACTCTTCTTAGAATGGAGTCTACAAGGTCACAGAATACAAGATAAACATACAGAAATCAACTGTATTCTTATATACTAGCAATGAATGCTTAAACACCGATAGTTAAAAGATACAATACCACTTACCACTGTTCAACAGCAAGAAAAACAAAGGTGTCCATCTAACCAAACCTGACTTATATGCTGAAAACTACACAATGCTGATAAAAGACTTCAAAGATCTAAAAAGAACTACATTTTCATTAGAATAACCAAAATAAAAATAGGGACAATACCAAATGCTGGTGGGAATGCAGAGAAACCCAATGGCTCACATGTTACTGAGGGGAATATAAAGAATTAGTCACTCTACAAATATCATAGGTGTGCACGTATAGGAGGATTAGGAGGAACTTAACAGAGGACCAAGGGAGAAGAAGGGCAGAAATGGTGGGGGAAAGGGAGAGAGGCAAACCATGAGAGACTCTTGAATGCTGACAAAAACTGAGGACTGATGGATGTGGGGGGGAGGAAGGATGGGCATGGAGGAGGACACTTGTGGGGATGAGCACTGGGTGTTATGTGGAAACTAATTTGACAAACTATTTGTAAAAAATAAATAAATAAATATTTAAAAAAATCTCCATAAAAAAAGAATTAGTCACTCTAGAAAATAGGCTGGCAGTTTCTTTAAAATCTAAAATTCCCACATAACCCAGCAATTGCCCTGGATATTTTTCTCATAGAAATACAAACTTACAACACAAAAACCTAGACATGAATGTTCATATCAGCTTTATGCACAACAGTGCAAACTAGAAATCATGCCGAGGTCCTTCAAGTAAATGGCCAACCCATGGTATATCTATACCATGGAATACTAAGCAACGAGAAAGATATTGATTGACTTAGATAAACATCCAGAGGAATCTGGTGAGTGCAAAGGCAATCCCAAAAGGTTACATACAGTAAAATTCTACTTAGAAACCATTCTTGAAATTATAAAATCATAGAGATGTTAAACAGGGTAGTGGTTTCAACAGAGGGAAGGAGGTACAGCTACAAAAGAGAACAAGGAAGATCTTTGTGGTGATGGAAAGGGTTTTTTTTTTTTTTTTTTAGTTTATTTTGAGGGACGGGGGCATGCACACACCTGCAGGGGAGGAGCATAGAGAAGGGGAGGAGCATAGAGAAAGGGGGAGAAAGAATCCCAAGCCAGCTCTGTGCTGTGAGTGCAGAGCCTGACATACGAATCGATCTCACAACCGTCAGATCCTGTCCTGCGTGGAAATCAAGAGTTGGCCGCTCAACCCACTGAGCCACCCAGGCGCCCCTGGAAAGGTTCCGGATCTTGACTAGATCAGTGTTAGTATCTTGGCTGAGCTACTGTGCCATGGTTTTTACAAGATGTTACCAGCAGGGCCAACTGGATAAAGAGTACATGGGATCCTTCTGCAGGATGTCCTTCAACTGCACTTCCATGCTACAATCTTGAGATAAAAATATACTTTGAGATTGTACGTTTATTTTATTTTTATTTTTATTATTACTATTTTTTATTTTTTACAAATAGTTTATTGTCAAGTTGGTTTCGATAATCTCAAAGCATTTTTTAAAAGGTGGCATGCTGCATGTAGGGGCACCTGGGTGGCTTAGTCGGTTAAGCGTCCAACTTTCGCTTAGGTCATGACCTCGCGGTTCGTGGGTTCGAGCCCCGCGTCGGGCTCTGTGCGGACAGCCAGCTCAGAGCCTGAAGCCTGTTTCAGTCTGACCCTCTCTCTCTGACCCTCCCCTGCTCACGCTGTCTCTCTCTCTCCTAGAAATTAAAAAAAAATGTGTTAAAAAAATAAATAAATAAATAAAAGGTGGCATGCTGCATGTTTAAAATTTTGAATGAGATTCTTTCTTGAAGAAAATATCCTTAAATATCTTGCCCTAGAGATTTACTCACTACCTTCAAACTGACGGTTTTAGGACTACCAGGGAAAGCAAGCGGCCAGAGGGCTGAGAAGGTCACACGCCTAAGCGCTGGAAATCAATCAGCAGAGTTCAACAAAATGCAGCCCTTAATCCAGCTCCTGCTCCACAGCCAAACGGGAGGGAGGCTTGCAGGCTCAAGGACTTTTTGTTTACGTAGAAGCGCAGGAGGACAGCAGTCCCCAACCTACCACACAGGCACAACAAGAACGAAATTCCGCAGGACACTTAAGGGAGGAATCAGCTTCCGCGGTGGTCATGGTCACGGTCACGGTCTGAAAGGTCCTGCCTACCATTTGCAAACGGAAAAGTAGAGGATTGAAGTAGAGCAGTGAGAAGGAAAGGTTTTAGTCCCAGATGGCACAGGCTTGATTTGTGGCCTGAGGTAAACCACCCCCCATGACCCACGGGCACTAGACCTTAAGAATTCCCCTCAGGATGTATGCTGCCAGTAACGGCAGAATCCAATTACAATCATGTGGTGTTTCCTGTCATATCAAATTGTTTCATCAAATCATTTTGTATAAATTTAGAAATAGCCCACATTTCACACACAGCTTCCTCTCAATGGGAAGAGCTGTTAATATCTATGTGTCATTCCAATGCCAACACTACCCTCTAGTGGCTGGAGCAGGTGGCTGGCCTGACAGAGCTAAACCTATCCTGTTTGGGGGCGGGGGGGGGGGATTGTCCAATCCACAGCACTGTCATCAAATACATCCTCACTGAAGAGTGGTTGAACGAATCCATTCTATAGCGTCATGGAATAGCATGCCAGAACAGGAGCAGCTGGTGGATTAGCTATCATACTTAAGCCTCACTCAGTAATGTCTAAATTCACCAAAAAAATTGAAAGAGTTCCTAAGATTCTGCTTAAATACCAATATTCCTTGTAAATTTGGAATAGGATTTGATTTACAAAAGGTCTTTTCCCACAACTCTGAAAATATGCCTCTAGAGTACATAGATTTTCATTACCATTTAAGAGTAAAAAAAGGTTTCTGCCTCCTCAGTGGGCAAGGATGTTTAAGAGGTTGTATAGGAGAAAAAAAAGACACATTTGGAGGATCTCCAATCCAAGTTTAGATCCAGTCCTGTCATGGTTAAGGGTTTTGGTCAAGTCACTCAATATCGTGATTCCTTCATTGTTTCTTAAAAAAGGGGGTTTGGGGGAAGAGATTAAAATGGTGTCTGGCTCACAAAGTGGGGAAAAAATGTATATAGAATTCCTGGCATGTAATAGGTACTCAAAGTACATTATTAGGTATAAATCTGTACCAATTCACACACGCTCAAGAAACAAAGAACAGGTGAAGTGTCATTTGGGAGAATTATAAAAAATGAGATGAACAGTCTTTCCTTTGCAATTACCAAGATAGGATCTTAAGACCTTATCTCTAAAAGCTGTATCTTTTAGTAATTCTTTGGAATAGACCTACTGTATACTAACCACTGTTCTGGATACTGCATATGAAATAACTCATTGAATCTTACCACAAGTACCCTACAAGAACTTAAGGTCAAGGTCACATAGAATATGACCAGATGGGTACTTGAACCCACACACTTGAACTCTAGCCACACCCTCCCATGCTATCCCAACTCCTTAAAGCAAGGCCAGGCAGGTGGAGAACACGGATTTGGGATTTTTGTCACTGATGGCTTATTCTTAACACATGAGATCAGGCTGATCAGGTTTTGGAGGATAGAGAAGGGAGCTACTGCCCAAGAGTCAAAGTATTTCTGACTAAAAATTCTTCCCACTCACTCAACATTTGACACGCATGAACAGAAAACTGAACATGCAAAGTGTTGACATTTGTTCGGCACTCTACAGTCTGTGGTTTCTTCCAAACTACTGAAGATGATTTCCACCCTCACAATAATGCTAACCCAGGAAAATATTATGCCCTATTTTATACATCTGAGGCTAAGACCGTTAAGTAGATCTGAGATCACCTAGCTAGGAAACGGCACAACTAGGACCCTTAATCCCCATTCTTTGCTGCCAATCTGTGCTTTCCCTTACCAGGTCTTCGTAGAGAAGGTCTGTAGAAAATCCGGTTTCTAAATGGAAGATCTCAAAGGCCAACTTTCAACTGTGCCAGAAATTCAAATTCCAGTCTTCATTAGGGAGGGAAACATGGAAACAAGTTTAAGGTTGATCAGGCTAGAGGTACCACATTCTCAAGGGGCCGTTGTTGCCTTCTCTCTCATGTCAGCTATGGTCTGCCAGGCCTCAGAAGAGATTAGGCCAGGAGAAAACCAGGTAGATAGGAATCTTCACCCATGTGAATCCATCAGCACTAAGAGAAATCCTCATCTGCCAACTTTCTGGGTCAGTAACTGCATCATTGCATTTGAAGGACACACAACTGATTTTGGCTTACAATCACATGATGGAATTGTTTTTGTACACTGGGATTTTGAGCTGGATTTTCAAGCTGCATCTATCACATCCTGAAACCTCATCTTCAAAAGGTATTTTAGATGTTAAGCTGGAAGGGCCCAGTCCCTTGAAACCTCTCTCCTCTATGCTGGATAACCTATCCACTATTTGTGTTTCTAATTTTCACTCAAAATGAAACCAGACTGATGGCTTTTTTTTTTATTATTATTAAGGGGGGGAATGCTGTGAAGGTAAAAAATTGGCTGCCTGTCCCCAGGCTACCATGATGTCTCATGGGAGGGTGGAAGCTTTAGGGGCTTTTCAATTCAAGAGGCAAAGTCACCCTCAAGCATATGGGGACAACCAAGACTACACTTTGCAAAGTTCTCTGGCAAATTATCTTGTCCCCCTACTAAAAGAAAAACAAATCCCTACAGATATGTGCAGCTGCAAGCAATTACTCATCCCCATTATACACTCACTTAGAAGACTAATTCAAACCCTGCTGCCTACACCTGTGTGAGGAAAGTAAACAAGTTATAAGGGGCAAGGGCAACAATGGAAAAACCTGTCTATAAAAGCCTGTATGGGGTCATTTCCATAGCCCCAACGTTAGCTAATCAAGGCATCAAGTAACTGTTCTTGTTACTAAGTGGTCTGGGGTTACTCCCGGGGTAAGCAACGCATCGCTTCTGTTGCTAAATATTGTCAACCTCTTCCAGAAGTACAAGTCCCATGCTACCCGTAGAAAAGACATAAAATTAATGATTTGAAATAGCCTCCTATTTCCACCCAGGGACAGAAGAAATGTAAGCTCAAAGGTTTCACGAAGCAACCAAAGATCTGCAGAGCATTAACGAGAGATCTGAAGTTCTACATCCAGCGGGCAGGACCTATGTTCCAGACAACGTGGCTGGAAACATTTCATGGGTTATCTGACTTTCACCACAAAGAGGGCATGGGTAGTATCATTTTCAAGGTTTAAAGAAGTGAAGAAACCTGTCTATGATCACACAACTTAAAAGCAGCCACATGGGAATCCATCTTCTCACTCCCAGGCCCAGGGCATTAAGCACTAGGCTAAACCTCCAAGGCTGAGCGTGTAGCACATGGGAGCCTCAGAGGGGGCTCACCGCATGTTAGAGTCACCTGAACAGGGTTTTTACTGGCGGGGGGGGTGCTGTGCTAATATCTTGGTCCAACCCTCAGGGAATTTAGTAGGTTTCAAGTGTGTCCTGGACTTGGTTTTTTGTTTGTTTGTTTGCTTTTGTTTTTTTAAATAAAACTTAATTCTCCCATGCAGCCACATTGCCAACCACTAGTGAAACAGAAGCAGAGGGGCTTGGGCATTCCTTTTCTTGGTGGGTGCCAGAAATAGGGGTTTAACATAAAGGTTAAAAGAATCATTTCAGGGATCATCTGGATCTCAGTCTCAGCTCTGTCACTTGCTAATTTTATAATCTGGGCAAAATTAACCTCTCTAAACCTTAGTTGCCTCACTTGTAAAATGCAAACTTAGTGTTCACAAGGATAAAGTTAAATAGGATTAAGAACTTAGCATAGTGTCTGATAGGCAGTAAAGGATTCCAAAAATATTATTCCTATCACCTTTGAAATATAGGAGTCTAGTGATTTCATTTAATCTAGATAAGAAATCATGCAGATCATTAATGTTGATAACCATCCTGAGGGTTACTCATTAGAGTTTGTGAAATATACTCACATATCTCATTTAATGCTCATCTCTGTGATGTACCCCAGATAAGTGAAAATGAAGTTCAGAATACCAACTCTCTTTCCTAGTGGCACATATTCCTAAGTGACAGAAGTAGAATTTGAATGAGTGTCAAACAGCTCAGGAAAAAACTCAGGTTCAAATGAAAGAACTTTATACAAACTGTGAGACTGGGAGGTTTTTTTTCTTCAAAACCCAGCAAAAATTCTAGGTTCTTCTTCAATATAGACTCCTTATTCTAAACAATTTGAGGAACTGGTAGTTCAAATTTATCTTTTGAACTACTTTTGGAGCTTTTAAAATAGAAGATAAAAAAAGCCACCCTCCTCTTATTAATACTTTCTAGTATAGAAAAGGAACATCTAGTTTGATCAACTCAATCCACGGTGCTTACTTTTACATGAGATTTGAGCAGGGACTGATTTTCAAGAAATGAACACTAGAAAGAAGGGGCATGTTCAAAAGATTCTTCAAGTAGTTTCAGAAAAGGAATTTCAAAAAAAACTAGAACAGCTTACAAAAATTAGTAAAGATCTGCTTTGCTTTTAGTCCATCTCCTCATTTTACTGAGGCAGCTTGTATATGCGTAGATCTCTAAAAGGCACAAATAAGACTTCAGGAAATGTCCAATAACTTGTATCATTGCAAAAAAAAATTTATCTTCAATTCCAGCCAATGTAAAGGCCCCTAAATATGTTTCATCATTTGGGAGTGATTTTTCCTCGGATACACACAAATGAAATTATCGGACTTCATTTTTATTATAGAAATGACCTCTGAATCTTAGAGGGCGTCCTCTCAGATTTATCAAGTCTCAATTTCTTTACATTTTTACTATTCTCTAGGTGATAAAACTATACTATCAATCCTGTTATCTTCATGAAATTGAGAATATTTTTAAAAAATGCCTGAAACTAATCTCAAACTTGATCCTAATATGTGAAATATGTGCCAAGAAGAATTAAAAACCAATATAGGCAGCAAATGTAAGTTAGGTCCAAAGGTTGTTAAAACTACAAGGAATAAAAGATCATCCACCCTCCCATGAGTTAAACCGAAAACAGATTACAGACTAGACGAGTCTTCTCACTATCAGGAACAGACTGGAATTCAGAAAACTTACTTGCTTCCTCTAAGGGTCCTGGTGCCACAATCCTGTTTGATTTGCTCCAAGCATCAGTAGGATACCCCTACAGCCACAACAATCTTCTAAAATGTGTTCCCAATGATGTATTAGAAGGGTAAGGAAGAAACTACTGATGTGGAGTCCAAACAACAGACTGTTGGAAGTCCATAGATTCCAGGGTCTAGAAAAATCAATAAGCATCTAGGACTTACAAAGAGTCAGATCATCTATTCACTTACTTTACAAGTAAGGAATCCACAAAAGAGGACATCAAAAAATTAAAAGAAGAATAGCCTAGTGATTTTTGCTCCCGGTTGAACACTCCACCAAGCCACTCTTGGGCCCATTCTTATTTTATCACAAAAGCCTTAATAATAATAATAATAATAGGTAGGTTCTATTAGCATTCCTAATTTTTTTTAAAATAAGGAAACAAAGCAAGAGTGTCAGTAAACTGCCAAGGCCACATGGCTGTTGTGGTAGGCAGCCTCTCTTAAAATGATCCCCAGAAGCCCCTGCCTTCTGGTATTCACAATTACTAGTGACCGATTTCTAACAAATCAAATACAGCAAAAGTGATGGGTGACAAGAGATCTAATTCTGACTTCCTGGTACTCTTTCTAGCTCTAGCTTCCTCACCACAATGAAGCCAGATGCCATGATGTGAGCTGCCCCATGGAACTGAGCATGGCTCTGGCCAAGAGCCAGCAACAAGCTGAAACCCTCAATCCAACAGCCCACAAGGGACAGACTCCTACCAACCATCACGTGAGTGAGTTTAGAAGCTAATCTAGCCTCACTAGGATCTGGGATGACCACAGCTCAGGCCAACAGTTTGACTACAGTTTGTGGGAGACTAAGAATCCAGCTATGCTGCACAAAGATGGTATGGTTTTAAGCCACCAAGATTCAGGGTAATTTGTTATGTAATGATCATGTATCTTGTACACTGAAATTTCAAGGTGTAAGGGTATCCAACCCCAAAGTCTCTTCTCTTACCTTATACAACAAGGTCAACAAGGATAGTCTAAGCAGCTCATAGCTAACCTACAATAGGACTAGGTCCATGTCTGCCTCCTTGGGGTCCTTTAAGATTTACGGACACTTACTGCTAGGTGTCGGGAACTCTCCAACACTCTAGGATATGAAGACAAGGTTTCCGATCTTGTATTACTGGTCTTCAATTAGAGAAGAAAAACATGCAAGCAGTCAACATTAAGTTTACCACTCAAATTCAAGTCGTAGATATTCATTTTCATGACCAAATATGCAATTCTAGCCTTTCCAGATTTTAATGTAGAGATCCACGGAGCATCTAATTCCTACTTTTGTTAGTATTATTTAGCAGCACAGAAATAAACCCTATTTCACATGCAATGTTATTTCATATAGAAACCATTCACCTCCATCTCTTGAACTTAAACACAATATTTTAAGTAATGCTTCCTAAAATTAATACAAAGTAGACCTACAGCAGATGGTATATTAGAACAACCTACAGGGAAAGAACATGGTGAGATTTAGAAGTATAGACTGGAAGGAAATTTTAGGAGGAAAAAAGGCAAGGGTGGCATTAAAATGGACAGAAAAGTGCAGCTAGAATATTGCTTGCTCTAGCTAACCCATAAGCTGCTTTCTCCCTCCCCCTTTCCCTTTTGAGGCAATTGAGCAGAGTTCACACTAAAATGATAATCCATGGCTTATTTGAAAATGTATCTGACTTAATTAGCAGAGGATGACAGTGGATAATGATGGCACTGAATGCTGACTTTGGGTTCCTAATAGTTTTCAGGAGAATTTGTCTCAGTTTGGTTGAGGAGCCTGACAGCCTGTGAAGTGAAAACAGTGACAGAGTGAAAAATGAGGTGTTTTTCCTCAAGCTATTTGATCAAGAGCTGGTGCCGGAGATATAGATTTTTGGTAAATTTACATTTTAATATCCATAAATTTCTTTCTGCTTCAGATAGATTAGTCTTTCTCCCCCCACCCAACTTTTCAAAAATATTAGCTTTGGCTTACCTTCCTGGTTTTACATATTTTCCTTTCCTGTCCTAGGTGCTATATGTTCCATTCTACAAATGACTCTTATGGGAATTAAAGCAATGTTTTTTAAAAATTCTAATGTAAAAACCAGTTTACACTAATCATTCCTGCCAGACCACATGACTAGCAGGTAAAAGGTCTTCTCAAAGAAAGTACCCAACAACAACATGACGATTCCGTTTGAATTTCTAGACTGGGTGGCTTAAACAACAGACTATTCTTATAGTTCTAGAAATGGAGGGTCAAGATCTGTCAGGAATGCTCTTCTAGGTTATAAATGGCTGCCTGCTTGCCGTCCTCACATGGCAGGGGGGAAGGAGGGGTAGAGAGATCATTCTAACTGTCTCCTCTATCTTTACAAGGACACTAATCCCATTGAGAGAGAGAAATCTACTTCATGACCTCATAAAGATCTAATCATCTCCCAAAGACAACCCCCCCACCTCCAAATATCATCACATTTGGGATTAAAGCTCCAACATATGAATTTGGAGAGGACACAAATATTCAATCTTGACCTCCCATTTAATGTGCTGGGGCTAATGAGCCCAAGTAAAATGAGGAGATGCTGTGCTCAGCCTGTGATGACCTAGTCCTAAGCAGCCAAGGCAAGACAATCAGGTCAAACCGTACTAGCCATGAAGCACAACCAATAGAATAATCTATAGATGAGGAAAACCAGTGGAACAGGTATTTGAAACCTGTATAACAAATAGACAGTATTTGAAAGTATAACAAATAGAACCGATAGAAGATAAAAGAAACACAATGTTAAAAATCTAAAGCCAGGACCAGATAAAGGATTTTAAAATTTTTAAAAGTATAGATGGAAAAAGATGTTGCATCAAAATGAAAAGTCAATTGAAGGAATTAACAGCAGAGTGGACAAAGTTAAATAGCAAGTTAGGGAGCTGAATGATTGGGTTGAAGAACTTGCCCAGAAAACACGTAAAATACAGAGATTTAGAAGTACACAAAAAAATACGAAGGTCTAAAGAAGTAGAACTGTCCAAAGAGAAAAGAGGGCTGGGGCGCCTGGGTGGCTTAGTCGGTTAAGCGTCCGACTTTCACTTGGGTCATGATCTCGCGGTTCGTGGGTTCGAGCCCCGCGTCGGGCTCTGTGCTGACTGCCAGCTCAGAGCCTGGAGCCTGTTTCAGTCTGTGACTCCCTCTCTCTGACCCTCCCCTGCTAACACTGTCTCTGTCTCTCCTAGAATAAAAAAAAAAAAAAAAAGACAAAGAGAAAAGAGGGAAATTATTTGAAGAAATTACAGAATTTTCCAGAACCACAGTGGGATCTGTGGAAGAGTTTAGACTATAAGAGGGTTTGAGAACAAGTCATTCTTGAGACCAAAAACTTCTGAAGGGATGAGGGAAGCAAACCCTCAGAAAAACCTGAAATTGATCAATTTCTCAGAGGCACTGGGTACACAAATATGAGGTGTTAATATCTTCAGACTGCTAAAGAGTTCATTGCCCCTAGAGTATTACATCCTAGTATGCTAGAATTTAAAAAAAATAATGACTTTTTCAGATTTATGAGCTGTCAGAAAAATATACCAACACTGAAGCTGTTTGAAAGGTACTCTAGGAAGAGGATAAATGAATACAGTTGGAAGATATAGGGGAAGCAAGCAGAAAGAGTTAGAAATCTTATGGTTTAAATAAAGAGGAACAGAGGTGGGGCGAAAGGGGGAGGTGCAAACGAGGAGGGCAATGGAAAACACACAACAGAAAAGAACAGAAAAACAAGAAAACGGACCCTTACTCTGGCAAAGAGGAACAAAACTCGGAGATGGTAAGAAACGAATTTGGAAATGGAGGTAGAGCAGGAAGAGACTAGAAGGTCAGAGGGTGCTACTGTCGTCACCTTACTGGAGATGGAGGAAGGAGTGGGGCAGGCAGGACAAATGCACTTTATAAATAGATGGGGGAATAGGTATAAACAGGGCTTTCGTTTTTAATTTTTATTTATTTTTGAGGAACAGAGACAGCATGAGTGAGAAAGGGGCAGAGAAGGAAGGAGACCCAGAATCTGAAGCAGGCTCCAGGCTCTGAGCAGTCAGCACAGAGCCCAACGCAGGGCTCAAACTCACGAACCAGGAGATCATGACCTGAGGTGACTTGGATGCTTAACCAACTAAGACACCCAGGCACCTCAGGGCTTTCAATTTAAGAGTAACTAGCGGATAAAAGTTAAAGCCCAACTGCCATCCCTATCCTAAAAAAAAAAAAAAAAAGTTGAGAAAGGAAAAAGCACACAGCAAACAAGAAACAGAATTCTCAGAAATCTGCCTTTTCATCATAAGCTACATTACACATTCTGATGTTGAATCCCTCCTCGAGATAAACTATACCTGCTTGTGATCCATTTAAAAAGCTATCAAGTCTGTCTACACAATATAAAGATTTTTGTATTTATGTTCACAAATGAAACGGTCCTATACTTCTCATGGGTTGTCTGGGATTTATATCAGAGGTATTCAACTTTTGTGTAATGATTCAAGCAGCTTTCCCCTTTTTACTCAAGTTGTGGAAACAGATACAGTACTATACGTGCTTTGAATAGCTACAAAAACGCTTTGGGCCTACTGCATTTTACAGCAGGGTAGATTCTTGCCATCTTAAAGTCTTTAATGGGAATAAGTCATCAAGGCTATTTTCAGTCTGGACCATTGGTATGTCCAGATAGGTCATCCTCAACTTCTTACAACCCGAGATTCAGCAAAACTAACTTGCAGCTGCAAGCTCATGTGTCTTTATACAGGTTAGGTCTTCTTCCTGGAATCACCACTTATCCATCCACCATACAATTATTGGCAAGGATAACTTTGGCATTTCATGTGTCAGCCTGTGCCTTTACTTCTCCTGAACACTTCCCTAACCCACCCCCTGAAGGGCCTATGCAGGTCCTGTCCATTGGATGGAGTCAACTCCCACAAATATCACCCTTTCCATTTGTACATCTCCCTGTTTCATGCTTGATACATTTTCACAGTTCCCTCAGGTCAGCATCCAAGAGCATGGAACACAGGATTCCTGCCACAGGCCTTTCACTTCACCTCTTCTATGAGCCATACTGACCTTCAGATGCCAGAGACCTTCTCAGGCCTCAGCAAGCTGAGCATATTAAGAAGGGAACTTTAAATGATTAGTATAAAAGAAAGGTGGGATTTCTTAATTAACAGGATTCCTCTTTTACAGGACCGTCGGCTTCCCAGGATATACCATTCAGATCGAGAGAAGCCCCAGGGCAGTCTTTGGTCAACGGTCCTTTTTTGGCTCAACCTCTTCACGTGAGCCCATAGCCACATCTCACAATCCTGTGTTTACCACTCACAAAATCCTGAACACATTGTATAGACATTTTTCCACGTGTGTGTTGCTAGAGTGGAAATGGGGCAGAGAGGTAACTGAGAAGAGGCCACTGGGCTGAAGGCAGACCTGGAAATCAAATGAGGTTAAGGCTCAACTCCAGAGTTGCACATTAGGAAAGCGACTTTAGTACGGTCTTACCTTCTCCCTTGCTAAGGAGCCCCACCTGGCTCACAGGATCCCTAGCGAAGAGGGGATAAAGTGACATTTCTCTTTCGAAGGTGTTTTAGAAAGTGAAGAACTATCCAGACAGAAGGTATTAGTGAGCAAAGAACTGGTGGTTAGCCCTAAGAAGGACTGCAAGGTTTTGTGGCTGGCTTGCACCATTTTATGTACTAAGCAGAATTTCCTAAATGACAGTCTCCTGGCTTGAAACCTTCATATGATTTCCCCTAAAACTTTTGCCAACTTCTTCAAAGAAGCACCAGACTTTTCCATCAGCAGGCACATACAACAGAGTCAAAAACTTAACTCACAGCTCATATATGCAAGGTAGAGAGATCATCAGTCAGTCAGATTCATGTAATCTTTCTTTCAAGTCCTTATCTTCTCAATCCACTTTATATGTGATCTGATAGAATTTAAACAGTCCTTTAAAAGAGTATTCTGTTCACTAAGAAAGGATGCTCAGAGTCCCAGCTTCCCTGTACCTGCTCTGCTTCTCTCTGACCTGGCATCCAGGTACATGGAGGAGTCAGGTGTGTGAATCTTTGGGGAGCCTAGGGATCCCCTGACCTTGAACTGGGCCTTTGGAGCAAGAGTCCTAGTCTTCCTGGGAGCCCCAACGGCTTGCTCGCTTTCCCCGAAGATGGTAGAATTCAGGCTCATTCTCCTGGCTCAGATACGCTCCTGGGCTCACTACAGTCTGCCTTCCAGAGGCTACAGGTGCAGGAGTTAGTCAACATCACCTCGGCCAAGGGCTACCACTGATAGAGTCCCTTTAAGAGGCTCTTGGGCACTCAGTTCAGTGACTTCCTGACAGGAATGGGGGAAACTCTGGAAAGCTCAGCCGATGGCTCCTGTCTGCGGAGCCCTCGGTAGGCTTTCCTGCGGTGGTGCTCCAAAGGGAGCAGTCAGCCCCTCCTTTGTCTGGCACCAGCCTCATGTTCCCAATACACCTATTTCTCAAGCCTAAACCTGAAGGACAAATGGACAGCATCTGTCCTGCCGTCTCCCTCATCTCTACTCTCTGCACACAGCGAACAGAAGTGGGATATTCTTTCTCCTCCTACACCTTCCCCGGCCTCCTTCAGAGAGCCAGGCTGGTATTAACAGACAAGGCACCTTCCTCATGCCAGGGGGGAGTCTGCTTATTTGTTGATATCCTTAAGGGAACCGGAACGTCCTTCCTCTAGACCATTACCATGGCTTACAAACTCATGATCTTGCTAACTAATCTGATTTTGATTATTAGATTCTGAGTATTTCCTTGGCTCTCCCCTTTAGCATGACCTTTATAATATATTCTATTCCCCAGAACTTCCCAAGCCCCCACCCCCCAGACAACGAAGTACAGCAAGAGCAGTTATATGAAGATAAAAGAGGAAACCAAACTATTAAGTTTGAAAGTAGTCCCCCTTTGACAGGTAAATACACTGTGGGGAGAGACAACATTTTCTTGGAAGGATAAAGACTAGAATGCAGATGCAGACCTCCTTTGGAAGGCTGAGTAACTTCAGCTTTTTTAGAGTTTAATACAAAGGACTCTGGTATTCTGTGAACCTGGAAGACGTAGCCTAGAGAGGTTCCAAGTCTGAGCCATCAATCCTAATAATCTGTAGTCAAGATGCCACCTACTACCGATGGTAATAACCGGAAAGCATGTCACTAGAGCTAGCCAGAATGTCGATGTTCACAGACTGCAGAGACCACAACCCCAAGTGCTTACAGGCAGAGGGCAGAGAGCCTGTGTCTGAAGCAGTTGGCTCTACTAGGACATCAGAGTGGACAGGGCTTCTAGGGAACTAGATGGACTTTTTTTTTTTTTTTTTTTAAAGCCGTGAACACGGTTTCTGCCCACTCCCACCATGAGCATTTACTAAGGATACAGCCTTGGGGGCGCCTGGGTGGCTCAGTCTATTAGCATCTGACTCAGGACTTTTGGCTCATATCTCGTGGCCCATGGGTTCGAGTCCCATGTCAGGCTCTATGCTGACAGCTCACAGCCTGGAGCCTGCTTCAGATACTGTGCCTCCTCCTCTCTCTTCCCCTCCCCCATTCTTCCCATCTCTCAAAAACAAACAGTAGGGGCATTTTAAAGATAGCCTGTAATCAGAGTTTCCCATCCTTTAAGATCATTTTAATTCTGTGTAAATCTCATGGACTAGTGTCCTCCAGTCAAGAGGGGGTTGGCAGCACTGAGAAGGGAAAAACCATCGCAGAAATATTCCTAGTAAGTTGTTACATCTCCCTTCGTATTAAACAAGAATGAATCTTTAGAGTAAACCTTGTTTTGTCTATTTATGGTGGGGATAAAATGATGGGGAACTAGCTTCTAGTACAATTGATCCTCATGTAGATTTAGGTCCGGGGTCACAAATCTGTGTGGCCCCAGGGGTCTTGTGGGCAGGACCACTGTGTGGGGCAAGAGGTGGGCCACGGAGTTCACGGGCAGTGAAAAGTGGGAGAGACAGGCCTACTCCTAAATATCAAGACCTACATTTTATATAATCCTGGGTGACCTCTGCTGCCTCCCTTTGGTCAGGAGGACACCACTTTCCACCACCTCCAGGATATACTAACAACGCCTGTATCCTCTGAAGAAATGGAATTGGTTTCTATTTCATAAAACAAGTGAAGCTTATGGTGTGTGAATTAGAGTTCCCCCATGGGTGTCCAAGTGCACACATGTGCCTATGGCCAGAGGTAAAGGGTCTCTGAAGGGGTGAAAGTGAGGGAGAGCGCCAATTAACAAATACCACAGGTTTCCAATCTTTCTCTAGAAGACAGGAGGCCTGACACACTCATCCCTTTCATAAATTCTCACTGACAAGGAGAACCGGAGTTGGAGAAAATCATTGATTAGTGGGTAGGAAATGGTGGAGGGGAGAGAAACCTAAAGAGAAAGGCCCGGGGCACCTGGGTGGCTCAGTCAGTTAAGCATCTGACTTCAGCTCAGGTCATGATCTAATGGTTCATGAGTTGAAGCCCACATCAGGCTCTGTGCTGACAGAGCATGGAGCTGCTTCAGATTCTGTGTCACCCTCTCTCTGTCCCTCCCCTACTCATACTCTCTCTCAAAAATAAACAAACCATTAAAGAGAAAGGCCCACACGTCTCATGTATTAGTCCTAAATGAACTGAAGCTCTCCCTCACTTTACAACGCTGGGTCTTTTTAGAATAACCCAAATCAGAGTCAAACTTGCCCAAAGACGACATGTTTCCTTTCACTTGTCCAGTTAAGTCTTTGAATTAGTTACCATCCTTTAAAATCAGAGAGATGTCAGAAAGCCCAGCAGCACGTGAACCAACATCCTGCCTGTGAACAGAGGAAGCCTCCTCTCCAGATGGGAGCTATACTCTTTTTAGTTCATCACAGTCCCTACCACAGAGCTTGCCTTTTAGCACCATCTTGGGCTATTGTTGGGTTTTATTTTTAAACAGCCAATTACTTACGTTTCCTGCCTGGCACCATGGGCATCAGAGTCTATAATCCCTCTCTGGAATTCCCTTCTCCCACCGCTTCCCTGCAGCCCTCCCCATCACCAGTCCACAATCAGGACTGTGGCCCCATGATCAACACTACGCCCGTGTACACACAGGAATGCCAAAGAGAAAATTCAGCACGTGAATGGTCAGAGAGGTTTTGCCAAATTAGGGAGCTGTGGTTTCAGATGAATAGTCCTGACTCCATGACTCCGGACTCTACCATCTGACCTAAGGAAGACCGGGCTCTTGACTTTAGCCCTGGACAGCAATTGGCACCGCTTCTGGAGAGAGAGAAATTCTTAAATGGACCAGTCCAAGGGTTGCCATACATAAATTCCCTCTTCCTGGAAAAAGAGCTCACAGATCTTAGTGACACTTGCTTAAAACAGTCATAGTTCCTCCATTTTCTTTTTCTCAGAGAAAGAAAGAAGCACCATCAAACCTGAGGAGTATTATTAAGGAGGGTGTGAACAAGCTGTGCTGGAGATAAAAATACTCCTCCCTTTTCTCCTCCCTTTGAAAAACTGATTTCATTTTCTGCCTCCATGTATGCAGTCACAGGACTTCCCAAAATCTTTGAAATTACGTCTCAGAAACCTAAATTGCTAGCCTCATTCTTGCTCACAGAAACCTCATCTGTGCACTTGGCAAACATCTGGCCACCTTGGAAGCTTCGCCTGTGACTCAGGGTGCGACATGGACTCTCTGAAGATCTCATGGGCTTCTCTGGCTTCTCTTCTTCCAAGCAAAAGCCAAGCCTAAGAGGATGAAAGAAGTCATTTGTGACAACAGGCACGATCTGTTTGGTGAAGCAAGCATAGAATCAGGAAGTGGCAGGCAGGGAATAGAGACAGAATTGGGCCCAAACGCCATTTGCCCATGTGTAGGATTTTAAACATCTCCTAGTATATTTGCCCTTCTCGGTAACAGCCCTTCAATTTCTGTCCTAGAGAAGACAAAGGCAAGTAACTCCTGGGGAAGGAGAAAATGTCAAGACCGTTCCTTTCACGAGGAAAGGAAAACAGGAAGTCCTTGGTGGAAGAGAAGTAGCTGTCAAAAGAGAAAGGTAACCTGTGAGCAGTCAGATACATTTTAACTGGCACAGTAGGGAATTAAGAATCCCACAATCGGCTATGGGTCAAGGCAGGTTCTCAAACCAACTTTATTAGTAATGGAATATTTCTTCATTTTAAACTCCTCTCTTTTTCAACTGGTTATAAATAGATAACAAGAGGGGTAGGACTTATCAATTCCTCCTTCAACCCCAATAAATAGCAGGAGATGGAGTGCAGAATATTAGCAATTTCCCTAAAGTGTAGCTTTGATTAAATTCTAGCTTCTTAAACAATGATAGGGATAAGACAGGCTATTGAATCTAAGGATCATTGTCAGCCTTCCATGAGAAGCAGAAATGAAACTGTACGGTTATCAAATTTAAAGGACTTAAGAGCTGAGCAGTGGAAGAAAACCCCTGGCTGCACAACTAAAACTTTTTTGAAGGAAAAGGGTCATTAAACCAAACTTCTGTTCTTCCTCCCCAAGGCCAAGGCTAAGAGTGGAAGAGGTCATTTGTGAAAAAATAGGCACATAGAAACATCTAAAAATTATACAGAATAAAAATAAGGCAAGCCATGGACATTTACAGTAACATCAGAAATTTAAGATTTCACTTTCAACTCTTATCAAAAAATAGAACAGATGCTTATGTTCTAAAACAATTATTTTAACAGAAAACATGCAAATAACAAAGGACAAACTAAGAGAGACAAGGTGAAGGGTACGGTTTGAAGATCTAAAGCAGAAAGAGAAAGAACATGAAGACACATCATCTACATTTATGCCCCTTCCTCTCCTGCAATAAGATGCATGGACAAGGCCCTGACCATCTCTCCCTAGTGAATCACATATTCATTGAACATCAAACATCAGCATTTAGGCCAAAGGAGATTTTCCCCCCACCAACTCCTTACAGCCTATAGCCACTTCCTACTGAATTGGAGACATGGACAAGGTAATAGGTTCCCAAAGCCCTTCACTTCATGACCTCAACTTTCATCTCCTTTTTTTCATCCAGCCTCTCCGATTAGCCCCTCTATACAATCCCCCTGCCCCCCCACATCCCCCAATTTGTTTTCTGACCATTTGATATTTTCACTCTCACCTTCAAGGCTTCTCCCAGGGCACAATTCACCCTGGAATTTTATCCTTATCCTGGCTCCTACTCTAGCCAGTCACCCTTACCCACCAACAATTCAGAAGGCTTCTCACTGAAAGCTTTCCCCGCCCACGTATACTAACCCTGACTTAAAGATTCTCTTCTAGAATTCACTCTGCTTAAACAGGACAGTTCTAGGAGTTTCTATGTGTTCACAGAAATTTTATATCCTATGCAAGCAAAAGACTAAGGCAGTTTATGGATGTAGTGAGGATTTCTGGATAATTCTTTTATTGACCTCTGGAGGAGAAGAGATCTTGCCCATTACTGATCTCCCGGAATAGCAATGTTTTTTTTGTTTTTTTTTAAATAGTTTATTGTCAAATTAGTTTCCACATAACACTCAGTGCTCATCCCCACAAGTGTCCTCCTCCATGCCCATCCCCCCTCCCCCCCACATCCATCAGTCCTCAGTTTTTGTCAGCATTCAAGAGTCTCTCCTGGTTTGCCTCTCTCCCTTTCCCCCACCATTTCCTCCCTTCTTCTCCCCCTTGTTCCTCCGTCAAGTTCCTCCTAATCCTATATGTGCTGTACCCCAATGTTCATAGCAGCACTCTCCACAATAGCTAAAACATGGAAAGAGCCTAAGTGTCCATCAACAGATGAATGGATCAAGAAGATGTGGTTTATCTATACCATGGAATACTACATGGCAATGAGAAACAATGAAATCTGGCCATGTGTAGCAATAATGTTTTTAATAATGAAGTTGAGAGGCACCTGGGTGGCTTAGATCATGATCTCACAACTCATGGATTCAGGCCCCATGTCCACCTCTGTACGGACAGCTCAGAGCCTAGAGCTTGCTTTGGATTACTATCTCCCTCTCCCTGCCCCTCCCCCACTCACAGTCTCTCAAAAACCAACATTAAGGACAAATTTTTAGAAATGAAGTTGAAGTTCCCCACAAGCCTGCTTCCATTCTTCACGGCAAAAAAACAAAAAAGATCACCTTTTACCTATTAGGATAATTACTAACCCCACAGCCCACCTATACCCCCAAAAAACAGGTGTTAGGGATATAGAGAAAAGGGAGCCCTCGAACATAGTTAGCGGCAATGAAAAATGGTACCACCACTGTGGAAAACAACATGAAAAGCCCTAAAGAAATTTAAAAGTAGAACTACCACACAACCCAACAATCCCACTTCTGAGTCTATATCCTAAAGAATTGAAAGCAAGGTCTCCAAGAGATTTTTGTACAACCATGTTCACAGCAATTTGTAACAGCCAGGAGGCAGAGGCAACCCAAACATCCACCAGATGAATGGATTAACAAGGTGATATACATGGAGAGTGGAGTATTATTCAGTCTTAAAAACGAAGGTCTGCCACGTGCTACCATATGGGTGAACCTTCAGAACATTATGCTAAGTAAAAGAAGCCAATCACCAAAAGACTGCATGATTCTACTCATGAGGTATCAAAAAGTAGCCAAATTCGTGGAAACGAAGTAGAATGGTGGCTACCAGGGGCTGGAGGGAGGAGGAGAAGAGTTGAGAACAGAATTTGTTTGGCAACATTAAAATGCTCTGGAGATCTGTTTCAGAAGAACATGGATATACTTTAACCTTACTCAACTGTAGGCTATAAAATGGTTAAGACGGTAAAGTTTTGTGTTTTACAGGACAACTTAAGAAAAAGATGTGTCTCAGTGTTACCTACTGGATTCTGATGTTCTCAAATCCGATTCATGCTATACTATACACCTGAAACTACTATTATGTTGCATGTTCACTGGAATTTAAGTGAAAACTTTAAAACAGTTTGTTGGATTGATGTGTAATGAATAGCCCAACTTAGTTTTTGCACGGAGTTCACCAAAATCTCCATGTAGACTATGCCTCCAGCATGTGAAGGTGTTTCTATGGCTAATCCAGTATATGAATATTAATAGAATCCCAGTTTGGGACCTCTACCAAATATTGTGATAGAAATTATAGTGGGGGTAGAGGGGACCAATTTCCCCTTCCTGGAGAAGCAGGAACTAGAGCTTCCTTCCTGTGATTTTCGGTAGTCTGAACTGGAAGTAGAGGTGGGGCTGTAAGCTTTAATGATCAAAATAAGGTAGATGGTTTGACAGTCACTGTCCAGAAAAGAGAACCCAAACAGGATATCCATTTGAAGAGGAAGGGATGATCAGAAGTAGAAGTCTAAAGGGAAAGTGGAAGAAAAGGCTAGAAATCTCTGGACTTCCCTTACTAGGTAGGTCAAATGGCCACCTCTTATACTCTAAAAACCACAAGCTCTTCTTTATAGCCTTCATTTCAGTGACAATTACCATAGGGTAAATGTAAATATTCTACCCAAACCCAATACTCTAGTTATTGTCTTACTAGAAGGGACAAGAGGAAAGCCACTTTGTTAATCATATCACAGACAAGGAAACTTGAACCAAGAGTTGTCCAGGGTCCATCAAAGTTGTTAACTCTAAAACCTGCACTCTGCCCAACCCACAGCCAATTTTGATTAAAATATTTAATTTTGAGAGAGAAAGATGAGAGCACAGGGGAGGGGCAGAGAGAAAAAGGGAAACACAGAATCCAACGCAGGCTCCAGGCTCCGAGCTGTCAGCACAGAGCCCAACGTGGGGCTCAAAATCCTGAACTGCAAGATCATGACCTGAGCCGAAGCTGGACACTTAAATGACTGAGCCACTCAGGTGCCTCACAGCTCCCAATTTAATCATGGGAACAGACCACACCAACCCACTTGAGAGTTACTTAAATTTCCATCTGGAAGACTGGAATCCAGAGAGAGGGTAAAGTAGGATATTAAGCAATAATTTTTGATCTGCTATTTCATCAGAGCTTCTCTTCACCACTTAACAACTGCCCTGGAGGGACACACGTCCTGGGTAGCTCGGTTGGTGAAGCATCCAACTTCAGCTCAGGTCATGATCTCACAGTCCAGGAGTTCAAGCCCCACGTCGGGCTCTGTGCTGACAGCTCAGAGCATGGAGCCTGCTTCAGATTCTGGGTCTCCCTCCCTCTCTCTGCCTCCCCTGCTCACACAGTCTCTCTCTCTCTCAAAAATGAACTTACAAAAAAAAAAAAAAAAAAAACTACCCTGGAAAAGAGAACCAAGAATTTCTCAAATTTGTAGAGACCAAACCAGAAAGGCTCTTGTTTAAAAGTTGGGTTTTTGGTTTTTGGGTTTTTTTTAATCATCTGCATATCTTTCCTAAAAATTTAACACTGATAAAGACTTCTGGATTAGGCTATTTTTATACTGTTTTAGGTTTCCTGAACTAGGAAGTTAAAAGCTAGAGGGCAGTTAATTCTTCAACCATCACAGTAAACAATGAGGCTGTTTCATGTAACTTCAATAAGGCTCTGTGTCCTTTTTCCCTTATAAGCCACGCAAAACAGCACTTATCCAAGTATAAGGAATTCAACTTAAAATAATTCACTTAAGTTTGAATGTCAAACACACTACTTCCTGGCTATGTAGTCCTAAAAAGATTTAGGCTCTCTGTAACTTTATCTTCTCATCCATGAAATGGATACAATACTATTTACCTCATGGGCTTGTTATAAAGGTTAGTTTTCTATAAATGCCTAGACTAGTGCTTGATATAGAAGATGGCTATATAAGTTAATCCTTATCTCCTAATATTCACCAGGTTGGTTAAGATTCATGTGGTCTGAATCTTCAGTATTTGAATTAATGACTAGACCTTCAGAAAATGAAGTTCACTCATCTCACATGAGAAAAAACCATGGGTCTCCCTCAGAGTCTGGGAAGGTTTAAGTGTGATAATCCACATAAAGCATCTCACCTATGCCTGGTCCATGCTAACTGCTCTGTTTTTGCTTAGCTTTCATTCAATTAACAGCTTTTGAAGGCATCTGAGTTAAGGTGGTAGGCAAGAAAGGAGAAGACAGTCTCTTATTCTCAGAAATTGTATTCCCTCTTACTGAATGAGGATACATTTAGGATTGTGGGGGGGAATTTCTAGAAGGGTGGACAATACAGATAAATCAGAGTCCTAAGGAAAGAGACACAGGAAAAGGCCTCATGGAGGGGTGGGATCTGAGCCAAACCTTAAAGCATGGACATGACCTTGAAGGATAGAGATACGGGGCTGAGTATAGCCTTGTCTAACAGATTAAGAAAGTAGTCCCAGAAAGCAGAAGTCACTTGACCCAGAACCCTCAATTAGCAGGGGTGGGGCCCAGCCCTATATCCAGGCCACTTGGCCTAGAGCCCATGCTCTCCCAGTTTTACCCCAATTCCTCGAGGAGTCCTCCATCTTTCTTGTGGAACATTCAGAGAACACATTTTAAATATTAAATTCAGACTAAACTAGAGGAAACCTCCTGGCCCAGTTAACATCCTCTTTCTCATAGCTGTATGCCATCTGGCTATTAGCTCTTTATATGGACTCAGACCTTGGCCTCATCACACCCCTAAGCCTGGAAAGACCCAAGTGGCTAAACAAGACATAAAAGTTCACTGCATTTAGATAACAAGAGACTTGCTGGCCTGCTTTCATCTTGGCATCATAGGTTAATTCCAGATGTTAAAAGAGCTGCTGTTGAGGAAAGGGTCAAGCCTCTCTGGAGGGCAGGAAGGACAGTCTGCACTAAGTCTGAGTGACCCTGAGAGACTTCATCTGGAGTTTTTCCCCTCAGAGCGGGAATGGTGACATTTATGGTGTATCCCTCACTCACGGACCAAAGCCGAAGTTTATTAACATTTATGTTTTTCTCAGGGAGGTACTGAAATCTTTAAGGAAAAGAAATCTGGAGCTCTCGGATATTGGCTGACACTCATGATCCAGTGGGGACCCACTGGTCACCAGCAGCAGTGACTTTTCAGAATAGCTCACTATAAACCAAGTTAACTACCAATGGTAATGGTCTTTCCTCTTCTGCCAGCTAGATAATCCATTTTCTATAGATCATAGTTTGTTCTCAAGTAGTTTTCTTTCCGAGTCTTTTTCAAATAGTGGGTCATTGACCTTGAATGATTCCAGATACAATTGGATTTGCCAAGAAGTAAAGATTTGTCAGTAATAGTTAAGTAGATTATTCCAGGGCTACAACTTGAAGAAATTGAAAACTAAGGAGGAGAAAATGGAAATGTTATTCTGGGGAGGGATGAGGAGACAGAACAGCAGCTTCCTTCTTCCTGAACACCTAATGGGACCGGCTGCTCCCACCAATGGAGTGTTTGCTGAATGTCAGGCACTGTGGCCATGCACTTCCCACACCCAGTTAATCCGTACCACAACTCTGGAAGATACACACTACTGCTTAGATTTTATAGTTAAAGAAATCAAAGCTAAGAAAAGTTAAACTTGTCATAGGTCACAGAGCTACTAAATAGCAGAGCTGACATTTGGAAACAGCACTACCCGATTCCAGATCTGCTGTCCCTCTCCCCCATACCCTGAAGTTGTGAGTGGCCTGTTTGAGACCCCTGACTATTCTGGAAGCAGGAGAAGAGGATGGAAGGAAAGGATATAAATAAGTAGGCATCTCCGAGGCACAAATGGTTATAACATTTACAAGGTAAAAATAACCAGAGCACAAAACACTAAAGCTGAAAACACCGAAGAAGAACAGGCTTTATCCTGAAACAAGGCCAGGTCTATTCCAGTCACATACTACCTGGTTCTCAGAGTTCTCTCCTGTACAACAGTACTAACACCACCTGGTTCAGAAGTTTGTCATGCCGCAATTATTTAATATGTACTAAGTCATCTAAAACATAGGAAATGCTTAAGAAATGCTAGTTCCTCCAACCCCTTCTCATAGGGGAGGCCCCATGACACCCCTACCTCCCTACTATCTCCCACTGTGGGGGTTTTTTGGGGTTTTTGTTTTTGTTTTCTTTTTTGTTTTTTTAAAAGGAGTTGAATATACAACCCAACCAAATGAAGCTCAGTCCAACTTGGTCATAGCCCACATTTCCCTTTTACAATAGAATCGTGGAAGAAATAAGTCACTGGAAAAAAATGTTTTAAATAAAATCTACCCTTAGCCAAACTATTTCCTTTAGCTTATTGCCTTTCTGACATAAACCTCCCTTATGTGTGGGACACAAAATGTACTTGATGATATACTTTCAAATAGGATTTCCTTCCTTCCATCTTCCCTATGGGCACAGCTCCCAGAAAAAGTCTTTATACCTCATAAAAATCACTGACTTAATTATGAGTTTCGTTCTGGCTAGTCTTTCTATCCCCCCAAGATCTGGCTGTTGTTGGGTTTTCCACGCACCCCCAACCACAAGCACCACCACAAAAATATTCTAAAAGACAACAATGGAAAAACAGATTATAAATCATATCACTAAGGCTTTATGTAGAAGGATCTGCCACAGTTGATAAAGTCGCAGCTTTAAAAAAAATACATGTGACAAAGAAATGCTGATTATAGGAAGTGATGCAGGTTTCAAGCCAATGCTATGTCGCAAATCCCTTTGCAAGTATACCAAATCAACACATTATACACCTTGAACTTAAAGGTTGTGGATTAGTTATAGCTCAAGAAGGCGGAGGAAAACAATAGGTGTGACTCAATGATTATAGTCAAATGTTTGAATTACATTATCCAAAACATCAAAATCATTTTCTAGTTTTATGGATTATGTTTTCTCTTGTATTTTTATTATTACTTAGAAATCTCAAAGTATGATTTTCCAACACTACCCACCAGGTCCATGTCTCACTCTCACTGCTGGCAGATCCTCACATCCTTCTAACACCAAGATGTAATAGTATCTCACGGAGGTCTGGAGAAGGTTCTAGTACCTGAAGAGCAGTTTCTGTAATCCATTTGGCTCCTGGCTCAGGGTCTCACACATAGCTGTTGTTCAAGTATTTAAAGTCTATTGAGTCACATTTATTCACCTTGATCAAATATAGCCTAAAATATTACCTGCTATCTAGGCCAAACTCCATACATCCTTGGTTATCTTATTGAATTGGTGGTTTGTTAACTTCTCTGAGGCAAGCATGGCTCTTCACATGGAGAACACATTGAAATGTGTTCAACAGGGAATACAATGAAACATTCCCTGCACATTCAATTAAGTGGGAATTAAACTGAACATTCCAGGAACAATTGGGAAGCTGTAGAAAGCAGCTTGGGGTCCTGCTCTACACCCTAATGGTAAATGAGTAGGTACAGTTAGTTTTTTTTTTTTAATTTTTTTTTTAATATTTATTTCTAGGAGAGAGAGAGAGAGAGACAGCGCGAGCAGGGGAGGGTCAGAGAGAGAGGGAGACACAGACTCTGAAATAGACTTCAGGCTCTGACCTGGCTGTCAGCACAGAGCCCGACGCGGGGCTCGAACCCATGAACCGCGAGATCATGACCCAAGAGAAAGTCGGACGCTTAACCGACTAAGCCACCCAGGCGCCCCAGGTACAGTTAGTTCTTATAAAGATCAAGAAAGAATTCACTTAAAGTGTGGAAGGGTCCTTTTCCTTACTAGAATATGGAAAGTTCTCATTATACACAAGGTCTCTCCTCATCAAAGTCTCTAATTTTGTGAATACTGCATTACGGGAGACCAAAGAAACATGGGGTTTCTTCTGCAGCATAAAAAGTGACCTAAAGTGGGGCAATCCCTCTATTCTAGATCAGTGGTTTCCAACTGAGGGTAATTTAATTTTGTCCCCAGAAGACATCTGGAGACATTTGTGATGGTCACAACTTGGGACAGGGAGCAGTTTACAACTAACATCTAGCTGGTAGAAGCAGGATACGGCTCAATATCCCCCAACACAGGATAGTCTCCCACTACAAAGATGTCTCTACCCCAAGTTTCCAGTAGTGAGGTTGAAAAACCTGATTCTAAACAAGGCTCTGCCACTTATATTTGTGTGACTTTGACCAAGTGACTTTCCTTAATCTTGATGTGGACCAAGAAATTCTTTCCTTATCTAACTTGTAAGACAAAATGGGAGTAAGAAAGTATTTGATAAACTACAAGTACTGATATTAACATGTTGTTAAAGCAGAACACGTGAAAACTAGTTGTTGGGTCTAGGTACTGTCAGCCAGTCAGTGCACCTTGAAGTGAGCAGCCCCAAGAGGCGGGCCAAGACATAGCTTCAAACACAGCCCTCTAGCGGGACCTCCAGCTTTCCCTAGGATCCTAGGTCAAGGTCAGAGCAGACCTTAACCCCTAAGATTAGTCTAGAACAAGTGTAGTCCCTGAGAGATCATCTAGGGGACATCTGGAGAGTCACTAGGAGTTTACTCCACTGCTGGCCTCCATCAGACACCAAAACAGTAGCCAGTTAGCCTAATGGCACACTTCCAACTAGAGCCAACCAGTGAAGCCATACTTCCTTCCATTCCAGTGGCAGTTCCTTAAATACAGGAGTTGTTTTCAGCTTATAAACGTTTATCAAAGACATGCTACCAAAATATATGGACCTCAAACCTTGAGTGCTTAAAATTTAGGGATTAGCACTGGTAAGTCCAGACCCAGCCCAAATATCTACGGAAATAGGGCAAAGTAGTTCAGAAAAGCAGTTGTATCAAAACCTAGACATCAGCTCTTTTTCAGCTGATGAGAATGCTGATAGAAAACCAACCCTAATGTAGTTCTTTTTTCTTCTTCTACAATCCTGAGGGAAAAGTAAATTTTCTTGAATGGTCTTCAGAAATCATACTTACTTGATGTTTAGATGGGTGGGGGGTAGAAACAGACCTCATTCAAAAAATAAACTGATAGTTGCCAGAGGGGGAGATTGGGGGGGGGCGGTGTGAAACAGGTAAAGAAGGGTGGGAGGCACAGGCTTTATAAGTCATGGGAATAAAAGGTACAGTGTATAGGATGTGGTCAGTAGCATTGTAATAGCCTTATATGGAGACATATATAAGTCATGGGAATAAAAGGTACAGTGTATAGGATGTGGTCAATAGCATTGTAATAGCCTTATGTCAGCGACACTTGTGAGCAGAGAATATATAGACTTGTCAAACCACTATGTTATACACCTGAAACTAACATCGTGTGTCAACTATCCTTTAGTTAAATCTTAAAAAAAGTTTAAGTACACCTGAAATTTCAAACCGCAATTTTTACAAATCCTTCATATTTAGGACATTTAGTAGCATGCCCCAAAGGCCAATAAACTCAACAAAGTTAAAAGAGGCTTGGCATTAGAATAGTTCAGTCAACCTGCATCTATGATCTCCTAAGATAAATACTAAATCTTTAGGTCTGTAAAATAGATTTTAAAGAATTAAGGTATGTGTGGATTTAAAACTTGAACATGGGAATGAGTGGAGGAAAGTAAGATTATAAATATGTGGCATTTGAATGTCATCTATGGTGGGAAGTCCAGAGTTAAGGCAAGTTTTCCTAAAATGTATGGCCATGAATTAAGGCATGAAGATAATATTTTCCAAAACTAAGAAATATTAGTCATTATAGTTACTATTGGTCCTAGTTTTGCCCCCCCTTTCAAAAAACTTGATTAAGAGAATGAAAAATATTGATTCTCTCTGCATTCTATGCCTGAAAACACACTAAGACTAAACTTTATTGAAGTGTTTCTCTTTAAATAAACCCGGATTAGGGGCTATAAATGATAAGCCACTGACAGCTTCTTTTTCAAGTACCCAAGTACAAAGCACCATAAGGTCTCAAAAACATCTAATGCCGCAAGATCCCTGCCTTCATTAAAAAATTATTTAATTTTTAATTTTAATTGGAACACTTAAAATTTTTAGCTTTATTAGAGCAAAATGGAATATATAAGAGATTAATAAAAGTTCAATAGACTATCCTAAAAATTTGAGTAGGATTACTTGTTCTGTGCAGAAGATAAACTGAATGCTATTAGAATATAAGGCCAGAGGAATTACTGTGAACAGTAAAGATTTAGGAAGGTACACAGATTAGAATCAGGTCTTCAAAGATTAACAGAATCACAATGGGCAGAATAAAAAGGAAACGGTGCTTCATCATGCCAAACAAAAGGCAAAGGGGAGAAAATCCAGAGGGCAGAGGATTAAGCGATTTGGACTGAAGGGTGAAGGTGAGCCACTACATGAAAAATTAAGGAAGAGCAGGTTATGGGAAGAACCTTGAAGAAACCTGTAAGTTACAATTTGGATTTTCCTTCAAAGAAAAAAAAAAAGTGGGAAGTTGCATAGAAGAAACCCCTCCTTGATGCCGCAATCGTGCCAGGCCAAGGACACAAACAAAATGGTATTTTTAAGAAAGTTTAGTAGTAAAACAAGGATCAGAAAAGGGAAAGCCAAGAGCTAGAAGGACCAAGGCCAAAGGCTGAAGAACTACTGGATAACTCCATAGCTTAGTTTCGTTAGCTTTTCAGAGCTATACATAGAAGCTTTACGAAGAATGACAGAATGTTTATATGAACTATCTTTTAGTGGGTGTCAAATTAACATAGTTCATATAAACATAGCTGCCAATTATTTAAGTGTGTTTCTGCATGCCAATCAGTACTGTTAAAAACAAATCTCTCTTTGATGGAGTCTACTACTCCACAGTTAAAATGTTATTTAGTGATAGCCAAGGATCATAGACCTAAAGACTCGATAAGATGAGGCAGTCTTGTAGTGGCTAAAGGATAGAAATATTGGGGCACGTGGGTGGCTCAGTCAGTTGAGCTTCCAACTCTTGATTTTAGCTCATGATCCCAGGGTCATGGGATCAAACCCAATGTCACACTCCATACGGAGCATGGAGCCTACTTAAGATTCTCGCTCTCCCTCTGTCTCCCCTGCTCGCACTTGCTCGGGGGGGGGAAATCATAGAATTAAATCCAGTAGTTCTACCAGTGCCTACACATATGGAATATGGCTAAATTCTAGGGACCATATTTTAGGAGGAGCTTGGTTGGTGTACCAGAGGTATCCAGAACAGGGCAACCAGGTAGGATATAAAGTGAATCAAAGAACAATTAAGGGGGGGGAGAGAATCAAGATTCCTCATCTGGTTGCCCCATTCCAGACTATTTTATGTGAAATAGAGATTTTCTCATTTCTCCCCCAATTCAAGAGAAATGAAAATCACAAGAACTTTCACCAACAGCTGAAGCAACATCCTGAAGGCATTAGCTTGTACTACTCTGGATGTCAGACTAGAAGCAGAGGATATATAGGGAAACAACTTGAGATAAACAGAATCCAGTTCAGACAAATAATAATCATTTGACAGTAGACCTCTTCAGGTCATAGGGAGCTTTCCATCACTGGAAGTATTCAATCCGAAGCCAAATTACCATCTGTCAAGGAGGCTAGGAGGGCTTCTTAAATTTTGTGGTAAATCTAGGATTTAATTCAACTCTTTTTTTTTTTTTTTATTTATTTATTTCTAGGAGAGAGAGAGAGACAGCGTGAGCAGGGGAGGGTCAGAGAGAGAGGGAGTCACAGATCGAAAGAGACTTCAGGCTCTGAGCAGGCAGTCAGCACAGAGCCCGACGCGGGGCTCGAACCCACAACCGCGAGATCATGACCTAAGCGAAAGTCGGACGCTTAACCGACTAAGCCACCCAGGCGCCCCTTAATTCAACTCTTATCTGCAGCCTAGGATTCACTCTTCTCAGGAGACTTTTTTTTTTTTTTAATAGTTTATTGTCAAGCTGGTTTCCAGTGCTCATCCCCACAAGTGCCCTCCTCCATGCCCATCACCCCCTTCCCCTCCCCCTCCCCATCAGTCCTCAGTTTGTTCTCAGCATTCAAGAGTCGCTCATGGTTTTCCTCCCTCCCTCTCCCCACTATTTTTCCTTCTCTCCCATGGTCCTTCAGGAGACTCTTTTTAAACAAAGTACTGAAACCTACTCTAACTTCAAGGGGAAGTTTTACTGAAAGGACCTAGGGGGAATCTTCCAGAATCCTAAAGACAGGAAGAGTAGTTGGAGCCACAGGAGGGACTAGAAACTGGAACAGAAGGCAATCAGGAACCAATCTTTGTTTCTCCATCTTCTGCTTGCTCCTTCCCAATATTTTATATATTATTAAAACATATGTATAAAGTATTGATATACATCAACACTTTCAGACAGCAGTTACTTCCCACATTCCCAGATCCAAAGGTTTCCTTTTGAGCCTCAGAACTACAAAGGTTGGCAGAGCATAATACAACCTTCATTTCATATATTATAAAATAGATTTGAAATCAAATGGAGTCTACTATTCTTAGGGCTAATGGCCTAACTGGGCCTGCATCCAGGCTTTCCTAAGTTCATTCAGCTCTTCCTTCTACACAGTATGCTGTCTTCTTTGATCTTTATTTTAATTGGTAGATTCAAGAGTTACCTCAAAGCCTCATCAACAGTCTACTACTGCTTCTTACACATCTTTTCACAACAAGCTGCCTTCAAGGACTACATTCAATTGAACTTGGCCTTGAAAATAGATTCCAACAATATCATAAACAAGGACAAATTTGTAACTGCCCTTCCTTCTGCCTGGGACAATCTTCTCACCAAATACACATTTCATCATCTGCCCCATTAGGATAGAATCTCCACAAGGAAAGTGCCCAAAATAGCACCTGACACAAAGTAGATGCACAGGAAGTATTTGTAGATTGAAAAATAAACCCATCTTTCGGTCTCTGGCGCTCCAGGAATTCTGGATCCTTTTATAATAAGGACCACCAACTTCCTGCAGCCATTTTACTTCGTTTTGCTTAGGAGATGCTTCATCCACCATGTGAAGTTGAGTAGAACCTTGAACAGGAGATGCAAGTAGGATACATTTCCAAGAAAAGGGTCTTTTCTGAAACCTGCCTAACCCAAAGGAAAAATGAGAAAGGAAATAAGACTCACATTAAGGATAGTTGATAAAGGCCTACTAGTGCATTGGCTGAGATACCTAAAAGAGACAAAGTGATGATCCTAGAGCAGGCGGGAGATTCTGAGATCTCATCCTCATCCAGAGATTAAAGATGATTGTAGACACAAGACTTGTCAGCTACTGAATTACCTGGAGATCCTAAGAACACTTTCTGCCAGTGAAAGCCCAATCCAAGGTGACTAGAAATTTCGGTATATGAAACCTGGTTTCAGGCAGAGTTTGGGGCAGGGGTCAAGTGATAGGACCACGACTCTCCTTCCTGCTCTCAGTCTTTTTCTGCATTTGGTTCGATCTCCAAATAAGCACAAGAGACTGCAGCACTCTATACAGCTAATTTCAAGTTCAGCAGAAAAGAGGGAATCTGCTTCAGTGATAGCAAATCACTGTCCCCAGAACAGAGTTTCATTAGCCCCTACTAGCCTGACCTGGATCAGAGGTTGGTCTCTAATCCAACCACTTTGGCTAGGGGTATAGGAAGTTTTGATCGGTCTATGCTCTATTTTAATTAAGTTTATTTTGAGAGCAAATGCACACACACCCAGCAAGCAGGGGAAGGGTAGAGAAAGGGGGGTGGGGGGGGGGGAGAGAGAATCTGGAGCAGGCTCCACACAGTCATCCTGGAGCCCAACTCAGGGCTCAAACTCATGAAATGGGAGATCACAATCTGAGCCTAAAACCAAGAGTCAGACACCCGAAGGACTGAGTGATCCAGGTGTTAAGTCTACATTCCATTTCTAAATCAGCTTCTCTTTGAAACAGAGTTGGGGTGGGAGGGAGGATTTTCCCCAATGGACTATCAGGATATAGCTTTCATGAGGGGAAGTGGATGCTAGAGGTAAAAAAACTATTAACATGTACTCCATCTTCCAACTAAGCGTAAGCGTGGCTTTTGTCCTAGATGGCCAAGATCCTGTATTCTTAGAATCCCTCAAGACAAAAAGAGGTGGTATAAATTTGGAAAACACTAATTCAAAACTGGCTCCAACTTCTATCTGCCATATTGTCTAAGATTATTTCACCTCATTGATCCTCAATTTCCCATGTGCAACACAGTGATCATGCCAACTTCCTCAGTTATTAGGACTTAGAGAACATACATAGATTGCTGACCTCATGGACCAGTCAACCCCAAAGATGGCTGTGATAATGGGGATATTCATAGTTGCGTCACTGCCAGTAGAACTCTGTTCACCTATTTCACTGTGCTCGGCCTACTCTTATGAAGGCCAAGTTAGTCTTAAGGTGCAGTGACCACTCTAATACAGTGTTCTGCCTATCTTTGATTACAACCTCATTTCTAAGAAGATTAACCACTAGCTTAACCCCTTCTGTATCATTCAGTATAGGCTATATTAAGCAAAAAGAATTTTTCTCCCACAAAACTAAAGATTTCCATTGGTTCTACTCTAGAAAAGTCTATACTTAATTACCATAAAAAGAATTATCAAATCCTTTTGGAAAGCTGGTCAAACATAGAAAAGCACAATTTAAAATAAGCACATTTTGCCTGTCATTCTCTGTATCCACAATTTTGACCAACTCCACAAAATCCCTTTTCTTGAATAGAAATTCACAGTATATCGCCACCTGTTGGTAGGGCTTAATAAAGCTGGTTCATCAACAAATGGGCAAATCCTCCCAGAACCTTCCCAAGATCTGGGAAAACAGAGCTTCTGTCTTGTATATAGAAAGTCTTCATTTTGGTTTTTCCTTAAGAACATGCTGCCTAAACTTCAGGCTGTCAATGACACCGGGAAGGACTTGCTAGGGCTATTAAATATAAGGAGGCAATATTTCTCTGCACATTTTAATGCGTCTATTTCAAATGCTCTCTCCGTCCTTTGCCTTTCACAATCACTAGAAAATCCTCAGAAATCTCCTGAGAAGTCTTTGGCACAGGCCATAATTCAGGTTTTCCTCATCCAGTTTTATTCTAGGTCAGAGAATATAGCTGATTATGGTCACTCTTGGCTCACTGTAAGCATCCTTTTACATCAAAGGAAAAGCTCAGTTTTATGATTTGAGTCAGAATTAAAATATTCTTAGTGCAGGTTGTAGTACTAACAGTGTTGAATTTTTTTAAATCCTTGCTTCTATGGGAGATTTTTTAAAGCCCAGTTTCCTGACCTCTCCTATACATAGGTTAATTTGTCAGCATACCACTTAGTGTTCATTATATCCTTTCTCAGGTTTACTTTAGGAAATTCTAGAGGGCAAGGCAAATTATGTATTCCAAAGTATGTAGATTCAGAAGATGACTTCAAGTTGTAGGATTCCTTGACCATATTTGATTTTTTTTATAGTTTATTTTTGAGACAGAGACAGAGCATGAGCAAGGGAAGGGCAGAGAAAGAGAGAGAGAGAGAGAGAAACAGCATCTGAAGCAGGCTCCAGGCTCTGAGCTGTCAGCACAGAGCCCGACACGGGGCTCAAACCCACGAACCACAAGATCATGACCTGAGCTGAACCTGGACGCTCAACTGACTGACCCACCCAGGCGCCCCAATTCTTCTTCATCGTGCTCAGTCACTATCAGGGCCCTACAGACAAAAGTTCAAAAACCAAAACCATCAAACTCAAGCATATGCTCATCATGTATGGTCAGGTGATCGCCAAACCCAGCACATGCTTTTCTAGTTAAAAAAGTCCTTACAGGAGATCTTCACTGTTAAAAGATCTGTGTAAGAATTATAATATAAATTTCTAAGTATTCTCGACATAGATAAAACTTGAAGTAAAAATTCTCTTGCAAACACTATTGAGTTGATAAAGCCAGAACAGGGGATTTTCTTCAGTGACCAGGAAAACGACTTCTCACGTGAAATGTCACTAACCAATCAATCTGACAACATCAATCCCCACCCTCCATCCTTCACCACCAGCTGATTTCCCTGGAAGACGTCTGCTTTTAGGATATTAAGAAATTCTATTTAAAAATCAAATCCTATTTATGAACAGACTCCAATTTTACCTTTCTGCTTTCAACAGACAAAAGATGCATTTTTTAATCTCTTCCCTTCAACCTTAAAAGGTTACTATCCTTTTATAGACTTTATGATTCAAATGTTTGCTTGAATTTGTAGGAAACCAAGTTCTGGGAGCTTAGAAAAGGCTTACTATACCTCAGAGAACCTCCACTCTTATTTTTAGCTCATTTGTTAGAACTCCAAGAGGAGAGAGGATGGTGGGAAGGTCAAGTACCCTGTATCAGAGCCCCCTTCCCTCCCTCTACCTCTGCCCCCTAGGTGCTGGCTTCCTTTACCAGCACACCCTTATTCGCTCCGTCCTCAGGAAGCTTACAGACTAGCACTACTGGCATCGGAACACAAGATGTTAAATGGCACAGTGAGAACACATGGGGGAGTCACCTTAGCCACCCTCGAGGCTGGCTTTGTGGGTGTACAACTTGTGGGATTATACAAGACACCATGCTCTGCAGAATCTCGAGCTTGGTTTCAGGCAGTTATGGTCTTGAACTTCATTTAAAAAAGAGAAAAAAAAAAGGACCCTGCATTCATGTTGCTCTGGGTTCTGCAAGTTCTGCAGCTGGTCTTGGCCACACTGATCATGCAAGGTCAGCCGCAGACCTTCCTCCCGCTCAGGCCCAGGGTGGCATTTAGAACTCCTTGTCTGGAGCAGGCTCTAAGGACTCAGCCCGCTTCCCTTTCCGGAGTGCCACCACCGCATTCCTTATTCGTCGGGCTTGCCACCCTCCTCACTGGCTGCAGAATGATGCCTAAGTGCAGTGGCTCACCTACTTAGCGGAGAAGACGATCAGAGTTCATTTGATGGTCTTGTAAACCCTAAAGAAAAAACTAATAGGTTATAAAGTTACGGAGCAAATGGTGGATTCCTTTTATTGCAGTTTTAATACTTATTTTGAGAGCGCACACACATATATGCAAGTGGGAGATGGCACAGGGGAAACGGCAGGGGGAACCGGGAGAAAGAATATCCCAGGCAGGTTCTGCACGGTCAGCAGAGCCCGACACGGGGCTCTAGCTCACCAACCAGGAGATCAGGACCTGAGCAGAAATCAAGAGTCGGATGCTTAACAGAATAACCACACGATCACCCCTATTGCAGCCGTTTTATCCTCAGGGATGCAATGGAAAAACTGCACCCCACCAAGCCTGAACAGTAAACAGAGGAGAATAGAAACTACTTGGGTGGCTGGCCTTTCTGTAGTCTAGACTGGGCCCCTAATACCCAAGATAAGGGAATCCCGGAGGCATTTTCTCAGAGGGTAAGACCCTGTAGTCTCCGGAGCAAACCACTCAGATCGGCTCAGAAAATGGCGCCTCCTGCTGGGAGGTCTGGAGCACTCAGAAGAAACACCCTAGGATTCCACCCATTTTAATGGGAGCTGTGGTGCTTAAAGGGGGTGAACTTTGCAAAGGTCACACAGCTAATAAACGAAGGACACAAATCTTCTGCGCCAGACGCCAGAACCTCTACTCTTGCCCTAGGCTACACCACCTTCCATAGCTCCAGGCTTCCGGGGCAGCACTTTGGCCTCCCCATTGTGCTAAAATTTTTCAGCGCCATTTAAGTATGTAGGTAGAAACCAGCAGCTCTACACTCCCAGCGGGTTCAGGCCCCAAGTGTCGATGTGGGCTTTGGGGAAGAGGCTGGTGGCATAGCCCGTTCTAACCTCTGGGGCAGCCAGCCTGCGGACAGGGATAGGCCAGCACCATGGGACGAGTAAAGGCACACCCTTCCTGCTTTCCAGCAAACTGCATTCTGCGAAACAGTTTTTCACGGAGAATAGAGGTTTTAGAGAACAGAGGCACAGGAGAAGCTGAAGGGAAGGACTGGGGGCCGTGCAGTGAGCGAGCCAGAGAGAAGTTTCAGCAGCTGCCATGAACTGGAAATCATGAAGGAAGGAAGATTGCTAATTTTTAAAGAAGCTTTCGGAGTGGAAGGCTGCAAAAGGAAAAAAAAAAAAAAGCCAACAACCAACAAACACACCTATACTGTCCTGTGGCTCCTGGGTGGCTCAGCGGTTAAGCATCCAACTCTTGATCTCTGCTCAGGTCAAGCTCTCACAGTTCATGGGTTCGAGTCCCACATCACCCTCTGCATGGACAGCACAAAGCCTGCTTGGGTTTCTCTCCTACTCTCCGCTCCTCCAATGCATGCACACACTTTCAAAAATAAACATTAAAGAAAGTTTTTAAAAAACACCTAGACTGCCCTTCTAGCAAAACACAGTTAAGACAACAGTCTTCACATCTTCTCAAATTAGACTGCACTTTCTTTGAAGTGGTATCCACATATCCTGGCCACAAGAGGCACTAGGGTTTTCTCAAGTTACCTAAGGAACAAATCTACACTTCACCATTTCTACTGCTTTGGAAATAACTAGAAGCCTCTCGGGTAGGATTCATCCTACCCCATGAATTCTGCCACTAGCAATGAACTCCAGTAGATACTAGGTACTTTAAAAAAAAAAAAAAAAAAAAAAAATCAAGAAACTTAAAAGGCAGCTCAAAGCCACAGAAGTCAAACCTTAGTTTTTAAGAAGCCCTTCAGGAGAAAGCTCTGGAGCAAAACAAACCAGCTACCTAAAGAGCAGAAAATAAACCACGTCTACAGTGACTGGATAAATTCCCTCCAAAATGTTAAAAATAAGGTTTGGTTATGAGGAAGCAGGAGACACGTGGGTTTCTCTAAGAAGTATTCAGACTCCAGATGAGATCTAGACCCTTGAGGACACTGAACATATGGATTTATTCAGGTAATTATTCGTCATTTATTGGCCCCTTATTCCAGTTTCAACCTTAGCGAAGTCTCAGGTTGAGAGTCCATTAAGTCATATTTGCTCTTTGGAGACAGACTTCCTGATCTACAAAGCAGAGCAGTGAAATAGCAAGGCTCACATCATATCAGGGGAGGAAATTAAAGAGGTTATTTTCACCTTAACAGTAATGATTCACCTGGCAAACCCTGGGAGAGGGAGACTAAAGGGTCAGAAGTAAAAATCTCGATCAAGTTAACCCCCAGACTCTGGAAAAGCTGAACTTTGTTAGCAAAACAGGTTTTCTAGACTCTTTAAGGGAAGCCATTCCCTGAAGCAGCCCAGCTCCAGGTGGGGGAGGCAAGGGAAACCCTTCTTCCTTGGACTGTAACACAAGCCACTTCAACGAAACTGGATTCTCAAGCAGATGAGGAACATCCAGAACTTTCACCTAGAGCTTCCGTCATGAAGAGTGAGGAGATGTCACGTGTTCACGTGATCCTAAGCCTGGTTTCCTTTTTTAAACAAGTAAAATTCATTTAAAAATTAATCTTTGAAGCGGACAATTCAGGGGAATTTAGAATATGCACACCACCCCTACTTCCAAGGGACTCCTCAGTCTAAAAAGAAACCCTGTACCCATTAAATAGTCACTCCCATTGAACAGTCACAGCCCCTGACAACCACCAGTCTGTCGTCTATGGATCTAACAATCATATAAATGAAGTCATGCAACATGTGATCTTTGGTCTCAGGCTTCTATTTAGCCAAACATTTTTGAGATGCATCCATACTATAGCCTAAATCAGTTCATTTTTTTGTGGCTGAATATTCCATTGTGGGACAATATCACATTTTGTTTATCCACTTGGTATATGGACATTTGGGTTGTTTCTGCTTTGGGCTAGTAGGAATACAGCTTCTAGGAGTCTCGTTATTAATATTATTGTGAAGCAGTTCATAACCCTTGGCATTTTAGATTACCTTATCTGAGCCTGTGATGAAATTCTCCCTACTCCTCTCAGGATTTTCCTCAGACACCAAGATAGAAATTTCAAAAGGTATAATTCCAAGTCACTTGCAAATGTGAAGACCCAGGTCCTTGGGTTCTTAGTGGAGAGCTCTGTACCCCCACGCAGGACTTCTAGTCCTTAACTATTTTCCTCTGGGACCAAGGTTTCCTTGGGCAGCCGAGGCCATACAAATCATTCCCTGTTCCAAACCCCGCTGAGAACAGTGATGGATTCTGAGAGAGTAGGAAGTAGGTTTTATTCGACTTTATAGTCCAGCATCTAATACAGAGCTAGCACCAAAAGAAAGTTTGGAAGGAGGGTAAGGAGAAGGAAAAGGAGGAAGGAAAGATACACATTAAACACACATGGTCAGTGTTAGGAAAATACAGTAGCACCTCCCCGTACCTGATCTGCAGAGAAGGTGTTGCCAGACTTCTCATGGATACCCTACGTGGTAATGAAAAACCCTAGATTTTTCCTATCGTTACAAAATAAATAAATAAAGCCCCAAATGGAATCCTCTGCTTCTCCAGCCCCCACCACCACCAAGAGCAAACCAAGACTTAGTTTCAACTTATTCTCAGAAACATGACCTTTAACAGTCCATAGGTTTCCTGATCACTAGGGAGATAACCTGGTTGGTAAAAAATAAATAAAAAACCCTCCACCATTCCTGCCCCCACAAAAATAGAAGATGTAACCCTTCTTTTTCTTTTGCCAAGAACTTCTTGCCCTGACCTCCTTCCTATAAAAACCTTCCCTTTTGTCCAACGACTTAGAGCTTCTCTCCACGGTACCTGCTAGAGAAGATGTTGCCAGATTCATGAATCACTTAATAAAGTGATCAGCTTAATAAAGCCAAGTAGATCTTCAGGTTAACTTGGGTGAATTTTGGTTTTTAACACTATATGCATATATATATGTACATACATGCCTACGGAGGTTTGGTTTATAAATTAGGCACAGTAAGGTTAACAACTAAGGTGCAACAGTTAAAGCAAGATATTCAAAAAGGAATCCTGTGAATGGGGTCTCTCCATCTGTTGGAAGAGTACTTATCATTGTGCATCCTCACCTGAAGGATAAAAGGTCTACCTGTGGAGGGGAGCGACCTAGGTGCAGTGACATAGCATTCAGCTACTGCAGACTTTCTGAAAACTTATCAGGAGTATCATCCGCTTCCAGACCACAGGTAACAAACTGCAGAAAATGAAACCTCAGATGAGGGGAGAAATTCTAGGTTTGTACCTGTGACTTCCTGACTGGTGTGCCTTCGTGCACAATGGGAACATGAATCCTGAGAAAGTCCTGACTGTAGGTTAAAAAATAAAGGGCAGAAAGTGCTGTGATCAGATCTCCAATCAGCAAAATCCCTGCCACAAATCAAGCCTTTTTTTCTTCCCAGTGTTCAGACCAGCTCACTATCTAAAAGCAAACTAATAGGAAAACTAAGAACAGCAGCAAAAAGAACAGCCTTTTATACTTCCTAAAAGGCAGGAGTTCCATCACCATACTGCCAAGGTCATACTGCCTAACTCAGTCTCCATATCTGGGAGAAATCATGGCTCTGAGTACACATTCTATCCAGGTTAGCTCTGGATTTAAGATCCTACCTAAGAGTACAGAGTTTCTAGAATGCTAGACAAATACAAGATGGATTCTGATCCTGGAACCACTATGGAATCAATTCCAAAAGCCTGTGCAAGTCCTACTCCCCAGCTCTTCCCTAGTGCAGTACACAGAAGAAATTTCTCTACAGCATGTTGGGTTAGGTGAAGACGTACTCACAGGGACACATTGGGCTTGGACCTGCTGAGATAAGGAAACTCTTCTTTAAACACGAATAGGGGAGCCTGGGTGGCTCAGTCAGTTAAGGGTCCGACTTCAGCTCAGGTCATGATCTCATGGTTCGTGGGTTAGAGCCCTGCATTGGGCTCTGTGCTGACAGCTAGCTCAGAGCCTGGAGGCTGCTTCCGATTCTGTGTCTCCCTCTCTGATCCTCCCCTGCTCACACTGTCTCCATCTCTCTCTCAAAAATAAATGAAACATTTAAAAAAAAAAAAGAAAAACCCAACAAAATCTATGGTAATAACATAGTGTTTAAAGTTTTCCTATTGGAACCTTCACATTAGCAGGATACAGTCCTCATGAGGACTATCTGAAGTAGGTAGCGGTCCCATTTTACAGATGAAGAGACTGAGGCTCAGTATAGTTAAGTGATTTATCCAGCTTACAAGTGGCAGATGTACTGCTCTAAACCAGGTCTTCTGATTACATCTGTTGCTTAGGACGTCAATTGTTCCTCAGCTTCTGTAACATCAGTATTAGAAGCTTGTTAAGAAATACAGATTCCCAAAGGTGGAATTATGGAATTGGTTTCTGAGAAGCCCCCAAGTACAGCCAGTCTTGGGGCCTATATTCAGGAATGAGTGCTGAGCTGACCACTTCTGTCCAGAGCTCCAGATTGTCCAAGTGTTCACAACAGCTCACTAGTTACCCACGGACTTAGCCAGCCCGATCTTCAGCCAGGCTGCTCTCTTCCCCAGGGGCCCCTGAACGTTGACTTGCCCCAAGCCAGAGCATGCACTAAAATGCAGAACATGGACCTCTTAACAGCTTACACCTGGGGTAAGCCAACCACACGGAGAAGGTTCCCGTCAAACTACCCCATCCTGCTTACTTGTCTACCCTGCTTACCTGCCCATTTTCCCCCCACAGAAGTCCCTCCCAGTCTGGTTTCCCCTCCCATAGGGAATAAAAGCCTTGTCCCCTGCTTGGTTTAGAGATTCTTGTAGATCTGGAGATCTGAGTATGCCTCCTTAGTACAGTTTTCTCTTTGAATAACATCTCTCCTTACAAATGGTGACCAGGTTGGTTTTCCTTCAACAAAGTCCTCAGCCACTGCCTGAGCTTCAAGCTTCAGAGAACATGGGGACACCATTTTAGGTTCCCCCATCTTTTGCGGATGCAGGACTCTGGCTGGGGAGCTGACCCCATCATGGACAGCCGCGGGGCACCAGCACACGCTGAAAGGTGTTTGGACCCCACCGCAGACCTTTCTGACCCAGCTTCCCGATTCAATTCCTGGCATTTGAACATCAGGCCTACAGGGATCCGGAGGTAAAAGTCTATTTCTCCAGTTTTTCCTCAAAACTCTGAAGTGCTGCCATGAACAACTTCTCCCCAGAGATGTACCCAGCATGTACATTTCGCAGCGAGGTCAAGACCTCTTCTGTCAAAGTGATCTTGACAGGCGACTGTTTTCCCCCAACAAACGGCCTCCTTGGTTTTTGTGACTCCTCAAGGTTGAGACACTTTCCTCAAGGAGGACTAAGCCAAATCTCAACAGCCCTGAGCTGCTGCTCCACCCCTGCCCTCTCCCAGCTCAACACTTGGCCGGGGCTTAGCACAACTCTTGCCAGGAAATCACCCAGGCTCTTAAGATGCAGAGGAGAGTGCCAAAGAGGGAAATTAAAAGAACAGTTTTCTAAATGTAAAATCCCTTCCCATCAGAATTAGAAGGAGTGAGGCGGTTTCTCGTCTAATGCTAAAAATGAGTTCATTTGATGGTGGTTTCTAGAATTATACAATTATGCCCTATTACACAATTCTGTGATGTTGCCAACTTTGTCTTTCAAGAAAAAGAAAAACAAATTCTTCGTCATAAATTAAAGAGGATCACAGGAAATGCTGGGTCTGTAAGGCTACCAGCACAGCTCTGGACTATGGTACAGCTTTCTGAATAGGGAACACTTTTCCTACACCCCCTAAGAGACCTTAAAGGTGGAGGGAGGGGCGCGTAAGTGGTTAATAAGCAGCCCATGTTGGGAGAAAAAAACCCTGGAGACACCTGGATTTAAATCACAACTCAATACCCAAAGCAAGTCAAAACACTTCACATCGATTACTTGATCTTAAAAGCAGGCACAAGTAACAATCTAGCCTGCCTCGTCTGGTAGGGGAAAGTAAGGCAACTTGAAAGTATTTTAAGCCAGTCAAATGGGGCACCTGGGTGGCTCAGTCGGTTAAGCTGCCGACCCTTCATTTTAGCTCTCAAGACCTCAAGGTTCTGGAGTTCGAGCCCCGCGTGGGACTCTGCACTCACAGCGCCAAGCCTGCTTCAATAAATATATATACCAGTTAAGTGTTTTAGAAAAGCAAAGCAACACATAGGAAGTGCCCCCAGCATGGGCTTCCAGTCACCCCAGCACAATTTGCTGGGCGTCCTTTGTTTGACTTCTCCAAAGAACAAACGACTCTCACCTTTGAGACACATTCTGAAATCTACAATAAGGTTTTTGCCAAAAACTCGACTTTACCGGTCAGTGTTATTACGTTAACAAAGCAGGCAACGTATATAAATCTTTCTAGAGGAGTCTTAAACCACACGCCAGGAGTTTAGTACAACAGCACTTCACTTCCTGCTCACAAAACCTCATATGAACTTTCTGGGGGATTAAGCAACCTTATGTAACTCCAGAAATCTGGCTTTACGTAAAGGCAGAGGCTTATTCTCCTTTTTAACGGACCAGAAGCTTTGTAAGGTTTTCCCAAATAAGTCTTACAAGGTCTCAAGTATATTCCCTGTTCTCGCGACGCACCTGCAACAAAGGATTATCCTATTACCCCTGTTGTAGAGAAGGAAACCAAGGCACAGGCAAATCCGTCCAGAGGAACTTTTAAGGGTCTATTTTGTTTCTCTAGTCCCGGGCCTGGAAAAGTCGAAAGTCAAGGCTCTCTCCCTTTTGGGGCTTTACCTGGGGTGGCAGACAGTCCCTGCGGCGCGAGTGGTCACAGAAGATCCCGCAGAAGGCTGGCGTTTGGAACAGAGGTTCCAAATACCACGGTCGCCTCAAAAATTCAAAACCAGCCCGGAGCGTACCTAAACCTTTCTCCACCAAAACACTCTCCTCTTCAGCAGCGCTCAAAATGCGGCCTTGGGGCGGCAACAGAAACCGCCGCGTCTTGAACCCCGTGTCCAGGGTTGCAGGGCCGCGCAGGAGGCCCACTAAGTAAGAAACTCTGGGGGCGGGGCCCTCCTGGTGACCCTAATGCTCACGTGTGTCTGAGCACCTCCGCTTACTTCGCAGCGCGGTGGGAGCTGTAGGATGCTGTTCCCAGTGCCTGAAGGGTCCCTAGGTTCAAAGTCCCTTCGTGTGCCATTTTTTATGGGTTTTGTTAAAAGAAAAAATTGAAGTCATGGGGTTTAAGGAGAAAAAAGGCAAAGCCCTACAAATAAGTTGAAGCCACCTGTGATGCCACAACCCAGAAATAACCACTTAAGGCCACTGCCTTGTACAACTCTGGGGCTGTGTTTCACATAGAATGCAATGTACGTTGATTGCGTGTACAAGGGGCCTTGACCATTATTCATGTTTTTATGAGTATCTTCCAATATCTCCTCTATGGTTTGATAACTTGGTTATTTACCATTTTAGACCCCTTATAAGTATTGCAGTCAACAACTTACAGCTGTTTCCTTGTGTACACCTGCGGCTTATTCCCTTAGAGTCTAAACAGAGACTAAGGTTTCCTCTTATTTGCAGTTCTGCTCTTCCCGCTAGCAGGCATTAATCTCCATTATTTTGAAGTCTTTCTGATTTACCTTTCTATGCTTACTCAAATATATTAGGCTTTAGCTTTATTCTAGTTCAACAAAGAATCAGGTTGAAAACACATGGTTTTCTCCACATGCTGCAATGTTAAAGAAGATTCAGATCCTACAATAGTTCTGGGGTTTTTTGTTTGTTTGTTTGTTTTGGAAACTCCATACCATTTTCCATATTGGCTGCACCATTTTTTATTCCGCCAACAGTGCACAAGTGTAGCAATTTCCCCACATCCTCACCAGTAATTCATTATCTAACAATCCCACTTCTGGCTGTACACCCAGAAGCACTGAAAGCAGGGTCTTGAAAAGATATTTGCACACCCATGTTCCCAGCAGTGTTCACAACGGCTAAGAGGTAGAAAGAATCCAAATGTCCATCGACAGACAAATGGATGAACAAAACATGGTATACACATAGAATGGGTTATTCAGCATTAAAAAGGAAAGTGAAAGCCACTGTGAGGAGTCTTGAGGACATAATGTTAAATGAAATAAGCCAGGCACAAAAAAAAAAAAAATAAAGGATTCCACCCATGATGGATCTCAAGTAATCAAATTCATAGGAACAAAGTTGGTGGTGGTTACCGGGGGCTGGTAGGACGGGGGGAAGGCAAGATGGTTAATGGTAACCCTTTCAGTTTTGCAAGATAAAGTTCTGGAGATCTGTTTCACAACAATGTGAAAAGACTGTCTTTTTTTTTAATGTTTACTTATTTATTTAGGGGAGGATAGAGAGTGATTAGGGGAAGGGCAGAGAGAGAGGAAGAGAGAGAATCCCAAGCAGGCTCTGCACTGTCAGCAGAGAGCCCAACATGCGGCTCAAACCCACAAACTGTGAGATCATGACTTGAGCCAAAACCAAGAGTCAGATGCTTAACCAGCTGAGCCACCCCGGTGACCCAATAACGTGAACATACTTAATACTACTGAACTGTACACTTAAAATTGGCTAAGATGACAAAGACCTGTGTTATGGGTTTTTACCACAATAAAAAAGAAAAAGGTGGAAAAAAGTACACTTGGCTTCAAGTCTGAATATTACCTGCTTGATTCTGATGTTCTACTTACAAAACCTGTATCTAATCTGGGGCACCTGGGTGGCTCAGTCAGTTAAGCACCTGACTCTTGGTTTCAGTTCAGGTCATGATCCTGCGGTTCCTGGGTTTGAGGACTGTGTCAGGCTCTGCACTGACAGCATGGAGCCTGCTTGGATTCTCACTCTCCGTCTCACTCTCTCTGCCCCTCCACTGCTCACACTCTTCTCTCAAAATAAATAAATAAACTTAAAAAAATAGTCAAACTCCTAGAAGCAGAGAATAGAATGGTGGTTGCTGGGGGAGGGAGAAAGGGGGAGTTACTGCTTAACAGGTATGAAGTTTCAGTGGTGCAATATGAACAAGTTCTAGACACTGGCTGTACAGCATGGTGCCTGTAGTCAATACTGTATCATACACATAAAGATTTGCTGAATGGATGCCACATTGATGGGTGCCACAATAAGGGCCATCTGGGTGGCTCAGTCCGTTGAGCCTCTGACGCTTGATTTTGACTCAGGTCATGACCTCATCATTCATGAGATAAAGCTGCTCGCTGCCCTCTGCTCTGATAGCACGGAGCTTGCTTGGGATTCTCTCTCTCTGCCCCTCCACTGGTCACGCACGTGTACTCTTTCTCTCCAGAATAAATAAACATACATTTTAAAAAATTCTTACAATAAAAATAAAGTGAATAAAAATTCCCAACCTGATCATCCAAGCCATGCAAATCAGAGGAGAGAAAGAGAGGGGAGATGGAGATCCTAACACCAAGACGCAGTTCTTTCCAGACTCAGAAGGCCTGACAATTCAGCGGTTAACAGTGATTACCCACATGCTTCCCAAGATCAGTCTGGCCCCCCACCCCCACCCAGCTTCGTAGAAAGCTAATTAGCCAAATTGAGTCCTGTCAGCTGAATCACAAAGGATACTTTCTGCCACGTTCCAGATGCTCTTTACTCACTGAAGTTCAGCTACTTTCCAGTATCTGGAATCCTTCAGTGGCCTTTTTTCCCTTCCACCTGTGACTAAATGGACCTTTAATCAATATGCGCTGTGTAAGAGCAAAGCTTCTCCAGGAAGGATGATATTCCTGGGCTCTTGACGCCGGTGGGGGTATTCGGTGCTCTCGCCAAGGAGCCAGCCGGCACGTGGATGTGTGCAAACCGGAGAGGAGAGGTGAGCACAGGCAGCCTTACTGCGTGACTCATTTCCTCCCCCGAGCGGGTTCTGCAGCTTTCAGCCCAAGGACTGCGGTGCTCCGTCAGGGGCCGGGCTTTGCTCTACTGTTATGCAGATTTTCCTTGCCTGCCTAACGAAGGCCCTAGGCAAGGAAAATCTAACCCTAACCCCAGGGCTAAGAAGTGCCTGTCGGGCCTTCTGTTAGGAACACCTCTCCTCTCTGGTTTGCACACATCCACGTGCCGGCTGGCTCCTGATCTCCAGCATGTCCAACTGGAGCCATTAGCCAGTTTGCACGGCTGGAGGGAATTCAGTTTTCTCTTTCTTCCAGATTATCACCTGATCTGCTACGCTCCCATTTTTTTCCAGTTAGGGCAGACACCTTAATATATAAAGGGAAGCAACATGATCCCCGGGGAAGGTGGTCAGGAACCTCGTGGAAGTAAAGGTCACCAAGGCTCCTCCTTCCCCACTGATTTCTCTGTGTCCTCACCTGTAAGCCGGTGAGACTGGCAGCCATCCTCATCTCTCTCGTGTGTGGGCTATTAGGCTGGGCCAGCAAGTCTTATCACTAATGAACTTCTCCTATGCTCCACGACCACCTTCAGTCTCCAGGGGCAAGTCCCGGGGTCACAGGGAGTTCGTCATGTCAGAAGTTAGAAACATGTGGACCTTGTTTTGCCCGGTTGAAATGGTCTCATCCCAGCATCCCCTCCTTCTCCACCTGTTTGATATTCACCCTTATATCCTTCTAAGTCATATCAGGCCCCTCATCCTCACCACCAAATTCTGAACACCCGGTCCACATGGGTTGATGCGTCACTGAAGGATTCACCAGCACGCAGCTGAACTTCAACTTCATATACTTCAACTATCTATTTCTGGCCACCCCATCCATAGTGGGGTCTCCCTTGCCGCCTCTCCCACAGCACTTGGCCCTCCCACTCCTAAAGGGCTTACTTACTATGTTATCATCTAATTTGTGTGTGTGTGCGTCTCACCTCTTCCACTAAATTATAAACTCCTTAAAGTCAGATTATGAAGTATACTCCTGTACATGCCCTGCAATGCCTCTCATAATGGAATTTATCCTAAGAAAATTATCCCAAGAACTTAGGATTGATTGGTAGCAACCCACATGTGAACATCAAGAACCACGGCACAAGTTTTTTTTTCTCCCCCATAGAGCCCGGAAGAGCAGTGGTAGTCTGAACTTCCTTCACTTATCACGGTCATCTGCCTCCTAATTCACTCTACTCTGGCACCCGATCCCCTGGAAAATGTCCTCTGGTCCTCCAAAAACTCTGGACTGGAGAAGGCATGGTGGGCTTGTTGCTAAAATATCCTAGAGGGTATAACTTGTTTGGCAAAATTCCATATTGCCTCCATTTTCTCAAAAGCAACCATTCTAAAAAACTCTCAACATCAACAAAACACTGTCTTCTAGGGAAGCCTGAACTGAGGAGTGAAGATGCTGGAATGCAAATACTCCCAGTGTTTAAGTTAATAGTATGATGCAAGTGATTTATGTCTAATCCTTTTCTTAATGCAGGTTTTGATAGACAAGACTTGGAGACTCACCGAAGGAGGAAGAGAATAGAAAAGGAGAAAAAGTCTCCCTTTGGGGCCAAGAACAGATGTTATCCCATTTTTCAGTCCTGATAACATCTACTCTAGAGTAATAATCAACAGCATCAAAAATAGCCATGTAGAGAATCTACAAAATATCTTCATCTCCATTGCCTAATTTGTTTCCCAGAATAATCCTGTGGACAGAGTTCTCACTCAACTGTTCAAATCTGAGGGCTATGCACGTGACCCCAGGCCATTATCCCTTCCTATGTGCATGCAACCAGACAGAGGCTAGAGAGCCCCCCAGGTAGGGTTCTGTGCTGGACACTGCCAAGCAATGATACCCCAGAATCCATTTGCTCTAGGACAGCAGTCATGCAGACAAAGAACTCTAGAACAAGGTGGAGAGTAAGGACTGCCTCTTGATAAAGGGAAAGGAAATAATCACAGAATGGGCAGCAGTCATTCCGCAAGATTTTGTATACTTGGGTCCCCTTGTTTTTGACACTTAGTATAGCAAAGAAGTCAGAGACCATGCTGATTCCTTCTGTTTCATGCAATCTCTCCTTTTCCTTTTTGCACAATCCTATAGTTTTGCAATTCAAAATTGGACCCTAAGGTCACTTTTCAGTGATTTTGCTGATAATATAAAGGGTTTTCTACCAGCCTATTCAAACTTTTTTCAACTCAGGAAAGTTTTCTTCATGCTTAAGACTGTTAGTTACTACTTCTGTTTGGAATGTTCTGGTACATCCTGGAGAACATAAAGCAATTAGGTTGGTTCTCTATTCTCCACTATATAAATATATGTGTGTGAATATATATCTGTACATACACAAATGTCATATATGGATGTACAAGTATATACCATCTAATATGCATAGGTGTAGAATTTCATCTTATCTTTCATCTTTATTATCTCTTTGTCCTTTTCCTCTGAATTCTGAGAGAGAAAGCTATTCTGCCTTCCACACCATTGATCTGATGTTCAGTAATGTCCATTCTCATTATTGCCTCTAATGAGAATTTAAATTCTACTTCATTTTTTAATTTTTTATGTTTATTATTACATCAGTTGTCCGGGTTATAGTTCTGGTTGCTCTTTATAGTTTTCTGCTTTTGCTTCATAGGTATCATGTCTTCTAGCTTTTTACTGAGGCAACTAATTATTATATTTTCCCTTGTGGTCTCTACCGTAAATAATTTTAATAAGTCTGCTCTTCCTCTGAATTTTCAGGATGATATAGCTTCTCATTTATTTTGCAGAAAGATCTGTCTCATAGGAAACATATTCTTGGGGAGTTTTTTTTTATTTTAATTTTTATTAGAGCTCACATGAGGACCTAGTTTCCTAGGCCTGCATTTGCCAAGAATCAAGGATTTTGAGCTGTCCTTGACCCAGCTCTGTGTTCCATTTAAACCTTATTTGAAATACTTTCTCAAACCAAGAGGGTTTGAGATTATGTGCATAATTCAGACCAGTTTCCAGTCTTGAGTGGACTTTCCTCAGGAGGAGTTCTGCCAGGCTTCTGTGACATCTTCCCCAACTCTGGCTGGCTACTTCTGTGGTCCACTGAGCAAATGGAGTGAATAAAAACCTCTCTGCATCTGCTTATACACCCTCACAGAGTCAGTACCAATAAGGATCTCATGAACCCCACAAATCCCCCACCCCCACTTCCTGCCCACACAAGTCCCAGCCACTGAGTGGAGATATTACCCTGAAAGCAAAAAAAAAGAGGTTGTATTGTAACAACATTTAATTATTAGCACATCAGCCATGTTGTAATGGATATACAGTTTGGATATATAGTTTTCTGGCTGATACCAATCTCGCATTTTACACACAGGTAGCCCACGTGAAGTGGTTACAAAGGGTATTTTATCCTTATTCTTAGGAAGGCAGACTTAGTTTATTTCTTTTCTTTAATATAATTTATTGTCACGTCGGTTTCCTTTAACACCCAGTGCTCATTCCAGCAAGTACCCTCCTCAATGCCCACCACCCACTTTCCCCTCTCCCCCACCCCCCGTCCACCCTCAGTTTGTTCTCAGTATTTAAGAGCCTCATATGGAGAAAGTTTTAGTTCATCTCTAAGCACAGGCAGCTGCTGACTGTTTTTCAACTCAGTTCTTCAGCCACATTGTTCGTGAAAAGTTCTCTCAAGTTCTGGCAATGTATTAACTGTCAGTCATATCCCCTATATTTTTCAGTGTCTTCCAGGATACTATATTCAGAAGCTGGGAAAGATTACATAGGGACCATTTAAAGCCCATCAACATATGTTTTTTTAATAGATGCTTCTCTTTAGCATCAAAACTCAACTGCAAGAATTATCTCCAAAGCTGAGGAGATAACAAGATAGGGAATACAAGAGCTGGAAAAATCCATTCCACTCCTCCTTAGTCTGCACCCTCTCATCATCTTTTGCATAGGGAACCTATAAAGCAAGGATAAGGACTTGAACTTTTCAGTGTTTATCCTGCCTGCCCTTGAAAGAATGCCTCCATGAGCACCAGACTAGAATCCATGCCTGAAAACTCAGTGGTAATCAAGCCAGAAAAAAAAAAAAAAACAAATATAAATGTGAAGGTTCAACTAGGACTAAGAATTCTAGACTCAAGGTCTACCTCTATTCCCACGTGGCTGTTTGACTTTAGAAAAATTCATTTACTCTAAGCGTTGGGCACAATCAATCGTTTAAGAAGTTAATGCTCTAAATTGATGCTTCTCAGTCAGGAGAGATAGTTCCTGATAAGACTGTACCACACACAATGTGTGTGGACACAGATAAAGTGTTTTAAAACCCTAAATCTTTGCCCAAAGTGGCAGCCAGTTCTAAAGTCCTACGATTTTATGAAAACGGAATTCAGCAAATGAGAAGTAGTGTTCTGGGTGATATTCGGTCCTATATCCTGAAGGCCCATAACTATCCTGAACTGCCAGGAAATGCTCTTGCCAAGATTTCTGGAATGGCTCAGCCCAAGATTACTTTGGGGCTGGTATGTGCTTTGCAAAGTTGTAATGTTCTCTAGATTGCCAAACCAGCTGTGCTGGAGTCAAACAATGACAAACAGTCAGCGTAAAACCCATTAAACCAAACCAGGCATAAAGTAGTTTAGGTCGATGCATATTGCACAAAATAGATAGTTACCTCATTTTTTTCTTTCTTTCCAGCAGAGTGGAGAAAACGGAGTGAAAACCTACAGCTTTTGTATTTCAACAAGGGAGAAATGGAGCCCTCTCACAGGACCTTTACTGTGTCTTCTACTTCCATAAGTCACACACAGTGCTGCCTCATAGGGTTGTACACTCATTCAGACTATAATGTAAAAGCAGTCTTTATGTTCTATACTGAACATCCTAGACAACCATACACAGAGACTCTTGTACATACACATGTGAGCACATGTATGTACATACCCAACACAGACACATACACATATCCATACACATACACTCAACATATACACACATACCCAGGCACATATACATGCAAGTACCTCCAACAAATACACCCATACACAAACACTAATTCATCCATGCAAATACAAGCACATACACCATCCAGCATATATATACCTAACACATACACATTCACATACATAGAAGTATACATGCACCCACACATGTGCATACATATATGTGTTGAAATATATATGTGCACAATAAGCATGCATGTGCATACACATGTCCATACACAAGCACCTATATACAAAGTTATGCATCTGCACATGCATTTATAGGCTGATCCCACGAGAGTAAATTATAATTCATCAACAAGAACAACAGTAACTTTACTGAGCACTCTCCATGGGCCAGGCACTTTTCCAAATGATTTGCATGTATTAAATTATTTAAAACTAAAAAAAAAAATCAATGAGATAGGTCTTATTTTTCACCCCCATTTTATGGAGCAAATGCAGCAAAGGAAGGGTCAGTAACTTGCCTGTGGTCACGGAGCAAGTTAGGATTGGAAGCCTGATTTGAATAGAGTCCATATTCCCACATCACAAAAACCAATGAATTATACCTAAAGTTTCTGGAAGGATTTGTGTGTGTGACAAGCATGTCATTTCAGCAAGAAAAAAGGTTTGTGATGACTAGGAGGCAATAAAGTCAGACAGCAATGGCCTCTCAGAAGCCCTTTCAGAAGATTTTATCCCTTTCCTGATGCCTCTTCTAAGTATCCATGTCTCCCTCCTTACCATTTTTACCTCTGCCCTTTTACACACACACACACACACACACACACACACACACACACACACACACACACACACACACATTCTGGCAGTGTTTCATACTTTCACCTTATATATACACATACATTATGGGTAGTTATTTATAATTATACCTGATATGTATCTAGTGCTTGCTATACAGAAGATGCTTTTCACGCATTTTTACATTTTTTAATTCTCATAGCATCCCCACAATGTATTTAGTATTGCTCCCATTTTATAGAAGACTTCAGCACATAGAGAAGGAAATTCGCTCAAGGACCCACAACTGGTAAATGGCAGGGCAGTTGTGAAAACCAGGCGCTCTGTCACAACCACTTCACAATGTCACCCGGCTTCCCTCTTTTCACCTTATAAAAATTCCTGCCACAAATCACCGCAATTGTGAAAGATGTAATTTTGTAAGATTTTTGAAATGTGACTGCTGAATCCAGTTGTAAATAATAAAAGCCGTATGGCTGTGTTTGGGAGAAAGAGTTTTAATACAAGTGATTGGGTGCTTACAAAATTATCAGAAGGTCTAAAGAAGCAGGGGCTAGGCTGGGCCTGACTCCCAAAACACCACGGCAACACCGCCCACCAATGCAACTTCTACCCCATCACAGCCGGGAATCTGGAATTAGGAAGATGCTGTCCCAGCTGCTGTAATCAGGAGGCCCCCTTAAATATTTTTTAATGTTTATTTATTCTTGAACAAAAGAGAGTGCAAGTGGGGGAGGGGCAGAGAGAGAGGAAGACACAGAATCCGAAGCAGCCTTTGGGCTCCTAACTGCCAGCACAGAGCCTGACAAGGAGCTCTAACTGACAAACTGTGAGGTCAAGACCTGAGCTGGAGGACGCTTAAGCCAGGAGTCCCCAGGAGGCCCCTTTTGAATGGCCGACCCTGGAGCAATGCCATGCCTGCTGGACTCTCTGAGCAAAAGAGACACCTTCTACAACTCCGCCTCTCTCCCTTCCAAACTGACTTCTGAATTTAAGTCTCCTTTGACTGCACCCAGTTGGTGGAACCCAAATCATACCCAAATCCCTTACTGCAAGGAAGTCTGGGAAAGAAAGTTCATAGTTTTCCAGCCTCTGCAGGACACAAGTCACACAAGAAAGATCAGAACAGATGTTGAGAGACCCAACTTACAGTTCCCACCCCATCGTCTTTTTGCTTTGTTTTGTTTAGTTTTTTTATAAATAGTTTACTGTCAAGTCGGTTTCCACATAACACCCAGTGCTCATCCCCACAAGTGCCCTCCTCCATGCCCATCCCTCCTCCCCCGCCACACCCATCAGTCCTCAGTTTTTGTCAGCATTCAAGAGTCTCTCATGGTTTGCCTCCCTCCCTCTCCCCCACTATTTCCCCCCTTCTTCTCCCCCATGGTCCCACCCCATCATTTTTAACAGAAAGGAAGCAAATCTCTAAAAGAGGGACCTCTGAAAGTGTATTATATTCAAGTGAGGGAGCCTCCCAGCCATCTAGCAAATAGCCCCATGAAGGAAAGAACCTAATTCTCTCCATGGGTAAAGCCAATCTGCTGTGCTAAGGAACCAGCATTGCCCTGGGCACTTCTAAGTGTTCCACTTGTAACAACAAGGATGGCCTTCAAAACCTATTGTCATTTAAACTATCAGGAGACCCGGGGATTATGGGCCAACCTGCACCCCTGTCTCAAACTTGAAGAGCATCTTCCCATCACTGAGAGAAAACAGATGGGTGCTAATTGCCCCTCAGCCGGCTGGAAGGGGTAAAGCACTTCCCGAGGGCTCTGGTTTACTGGCCTCTCACCATGTGGATCCTGCCCAGCACTAGGCATTTTCGTCCTGCACACTGAGGACTTGGCGGGAAGAAAAGCCATCCCAGTCCAAAATGGGCAAAGCAAAACACTTCCCTCTCCCAGTGCTGAAGGAAAAAAAAGTGTTGTGATGACTGCCTTCTTCCAAAATCACCTTTATTTTAATCAGTCTGCGTTGGCCTCTCTTTGTGTCAGATGGGCCAGAAACCAGCTTTGACAAGTCAAAGCAACTCAACCGTTATTCGAGTGAAAGAGTGAAAAGAGTGAATTTAACAATAAAAAAAAGAAAACTCGTTTTTAAATACCTTCCATGGTCCAAACACTGTTCTAGACAATCTGTATGTATATGTTACTTGATACATCTTCACACCAAATCTAGAAAGTATCACTGTCTCAGTTTCCCAATGGGGAAACAGGGGTTTAGACACTGAGTAACTTGCTTCAAGTACACAGCGTCTGAGCTGGGATTCAGACCCAAACCTCTAATTTCATAGCTTGTGCCTCTCATTACATGGGTATTTCTCAACCCTTTTCAGCCGATTCCCACTCTAAAAGCTCTGCCAACCATCCTTTCAGTGGCTTATATTACAAAAATAATGACCATTCATTTCATTTTCCAAATATGACTTCATATTTCATTTTCAAATAGAATTATCATATGACCTAGGTTTACTCTAATCCTCCAAACTACATACACATCCCAGCTCTTCCTCAGGTTTTAATGATACACCTTTTCCCTCACTATTACGATTTATGCTATAAAGGATTTAAATAATAACGCCGACCAACAAAAAACAATTGAAAAGGAAGCAGAGGCAATTTCTCAACAGAGTCATGACATTGACAAACACAGTCACGGTAAAATGAGTTCAATCCTGAATTGAAGTTCAGCTCTCTTGGGAGTTGGTATCTTCGTTTATACATTTATGACATCCCACATACCTGAAAGAGTTGTGAAGGTGAATTATAAATTATATGCATGCAAAATGCTTTATAAGTTAGAAGACTGTACAAAAGAAGGTAAAGTGGTATTTTGGATAATAAGACATCTATAACTAAATAGATCCCTCTGACTTGAATAAACCAATACTCATATTAAAAAGCAGTTACTGGGGCGCCTGGGTGGCTTAGTCGGTTAAGGGTCCGACTTTCGCTTGGGTCATGATCTCGCGGTTCGTGGGTTCGAGCCCCGCGTCGGGCTCTGCGCTGACTGCCAGCTCGGAGCCTAGAGCCTGTTTCAGTCTGTGACTCCCTCTCTCTCTGACCCTCCCCTGCTCACGCTGTCTCTCTCTCTCCTAGAAATAAATAAAACATTAAAAAAAATTAAAAAAAAAAAAAAAAGCAGTTACTGGGGTGCCTGGGTGGGTCAGTCAGTTGAGCATCCAGACTCTTGATTTTGGCTCGGGTCATGATCTTAGGGTCGTAGGACCGAGCCCTGCATCAGGCTCCACACTAAGCATGGAGCCTACTTGTGTTTCTCTCTCTCCCTCCCTCCCTCTGCCCCTTTCTCCCCTCTCTCTCTAAAAAAACAAACAAAACAAAACGAAAAAAAACCCAAAAACCAAAAAAAAAACCACAGTTGCTTTCTTCCCTAGGCAGACATGAGCATAATACTCTGAAAGAAATTTGTCTCAGAATTCTATGGACATAAATTTCTAAAGAGCAGAGACTTTTGTTTTGCTTTGTTTTGTTTACACTGGAACCAGGAAGTGTGGCCATAGTGGAAGAAAAATCACACACTTTGGAGTCAGAAATCTTAGACCTGAATCCAGTTCCTCCACACACTTATCTCCATCACAGGTTTCTGGTAAGAATCACGTGAGACAAAGTACATGAAAGCTTTATACAACACATAGCAATTACTACATCACACACAATGTATCAGCATCTCTGAATTGGCTATGCATCAGAATAAACACCAAGTTATCTTTTGATAAAAAGCTTATTATTTCATTTTTAAAGGCTTATTTATTATAAATAAGAGAGAGACAGAGCATGAACATGGGAGGGGCAGAGGGAGGGGGAGACACAGAATCTGAAGCAGGCTCCAGGCTCTGAGCTGTTAGCCCAGAGCTCAACATGGGGCTCGAACTCACAAACGGCTAGATCATGACCTTTGCCAAAGTCGGACACTTAACTGACTGAGCCACCCAAGGGCCCCTATTATTTCATTTTTCAAATAAAGGTTATGTATCTGTGTTGCTCCTGAAGGAATCAAAAAATACCTAACCCACTGACCAAACACATAAGGCTGTTTAGTGAAGAGCAAACCTTTTGGTTCCCACAGCTTCTTCCCTGAAATATTAAGATGAAAATCTTGCATCTCTTTAGTTTCTGTTTCAAACATTTACATCCCAATACTATTCACCCGGCAAAGATACGGGTTCTTGCTCCTGCAAGAACATCGCTATTGCTATTGCATGTAGCTATTGCATGTAGCTTTATTCAGTGGAAACAGTACTGAGAGCTGACTCTCAGCAGCGCCACCTACTGGCTAGGGAAGCAAGTCACATCCAGCGTGGGTGGTAATTGCTGTTATTATTAAGTTCTAGAGACACTTAACACTACCTTCTAAAATATACACAACGTATTGAGGTACCTTAAATAGAGGAGGCTGGTTCTATCCATCCACTTAATGTTTATTAAAATGTAAAAAATAATGTATTATTCCTTCCAAAAATATTTAAAGAAAATATTTTAGCAGAACTTGTACCCTTAGAATATGAGAAAAGCATGCTTCCAAAAATATTTAAAATACCCTTTATATACATATATCTAGGAATATTTGTGGGAAAGTTAATATTAATATTAATCATAAGCAAAATATTTTAGTAAATATTGTCCCCCCAAATGGCAAAAATTGTATTTTTAGTCACAGATTCGAAGTACCCAAGAACATGAAATATTTTTTAGAAAGTGACAAAAAACACAAGGAAAATGCATTTAACTTGATGAGATGAATGCTGATGCAAAAAATATCTGAATAGCCATGAAGTGTCAAGGGTGAAAACAAGCACGCACGCACACACACACACACACACACACAGTGCAAGCTGTGTGACATACTTTTTCTGGGGATACAATTGAGAGTTACTTTTATCTGCATTTTAGAGATGGCAGGGTAAAGGAGAATACGTCCCTGCCCTGGGCGAATTCTTTTCATTTAAAAAGATAATAGATTCTCTCTGCCTGGGTGGCTCAGCTGGTTGAGCATGGACTTTTGATTTTGGCTCAGATCATGATTTCACGGGTTCATGGAATCAACTCCCACATCAGGCTCTGCACTGAGCATGGAGCTTGCTTAAGATTCACTCTCTCTCTCTCTCTCTCTCTCAAAGAACAAAGTATTCCATAACTTGTTTTTCACTCAACAGTTTTTTTTTAAGTATCTATATGGATAAAAGTGGTTGTGCCATCCACCTCCACTCTAGAATTGTCCTCTATCCCTATAGCATGATTTATTTTTCCATGTCCCATTGATGAACATTTTGGTTATTATAACATTTCCTGATTACAAACAGGGCTTTAATTTAAATGATCATGCATGCCTTTTTAAAGACATGTGCAAACATTTCTCTAGTGTGGAGGTATAGTACTGCATGTTACTCAAAGTAGAATTAGTGGATAGGCAGATCTTAAACTTTTTTAGCTATTCCCAGGTTAACCATGGAAGTAGTCTTATCCATTTATACTCCCACTAGGATGGGAGTCACCACTACTTGGTATTGGTATCCTTTCCAACACTTGGAATCGTCAGACTTTTTAAGTGTTTGCCAATCCTATGAAACGGTTCATTTTGCTTTGGTTTGCACATCTTCGATCACTATCAAGATTGATCACTTTTCCATTTGTTTATAGTCCATTCAGCTTTCCTCTTCGTGAGCCATCTATTCATATTCTTTGTCCATTTTTGTACTGAATTGTTTGTTCTTCACTCATTGATTTCTAGAAGTTTTTTTAAAATATTCTAGGGCTAATCCTTTGTCAGTTATGTGTCTTTTTCTAGTCTGTGCCTTGTATTTTCAATATATTTGTGGTTCTCTGTACAAAAAATATGTTTTTGATGAAGTCAAATTTAGCAATGTTTTCCTCTATAGTTTGGTTTTGGCATATTGAGAAGGCTTTTCTTTTTTTTTTTTTTTTAAATTTTTTTATTCTTTTTTTAATTTTATTTATTTCTAGGAGAGGCAGAGAGAGAGACAGCGTGAGCAGGGGAGGGTCAGAGAGAGAAAGAGTCACAGACTGAAACAGGCTCCAGGCTCTGAGCTGGCAGTCAGCACAGAGCCCGACGCGGGGCTCGAACTCACGAACCGCGAGATCATGACCCAAGCGAAAGTCGGACGCTTAACCGACTAAGCCACCCAGGCGCCCCTTGAGAAGGCTTTTCTGCTCCTAATGTTATAAAGACAGTCTCCTCAATTTTCTTCTAAAGTTTTAAAATTCCATTTTTAACATACAAGTCATTAACCCATCTGTGTTACTTTTTAATGATTAAAACAAGAAATTTGTTTAACTTTTTTCCCATATGGATACCCAGAACCATTTGGAAAACCCATCCTTTTCTCAGTGCTACACAATACCACCTCAATCATAAACCACGTTGTCTTGTCTTAAATATGTTGGGTATATAGGGTTTCTCTACTTACTTTAAGTAAGTCTATTGGTCTATTTGCCTTTCCATAGGTCAATACCGCACTGTCTAAGTAAACATAACATTCTGATACATTTAGATCTCTAGTGGGGCAAATGCACTACTCTTCTTCAAAATTATCAGGTTATTCTGGACATTTTAGGATTTTAAAATTTGTCAAAGCTCCCCCACAAATCCCAGTTTTTATTTCACTGGAAATATTTAATTCATAGATTGAGAGAAAATTTATATCAAGATAATCTTGATATTGATATATAGTCATCTGCTCCATGAACACTTTTACCTCTCCATTTAATTAAATACTATCTAATGTCCTTAAAAAACAAAACGGCCTTGCACCTGTTTTGTTAGTTATTCCTAGATACCAGATAGTTCTGATTTATTTTCTCAATTCTAATGTTATTCATTATCTCTATCTTCCAAACAAGGTAAAGATTTTTAAATGCTTGAACTAGTCCTTTAAATATATCCCATCTCTTTATATATATATGCATTTTACTGTGTTCTTTGTGTGTATAGACCAAAATTAATTATTCTTAAATAATTAAAACTTCCTGGCAGTTTATCCTTTTATTGTGTTCACCACAGTTTATTGCCTCTACACCTTCCTCTGGGCTTACTTTTACTTTTGGTTCTTTTTTTTTTTTTATAGTTTATTGTCAAGTTAGTTTCCATATAACACCCAGTGCTCATCCCAACAAGTGCCCTCCTCCATGCCCATCACCCCCCTTTCCCCTCTCCCCCATTCCCTCATCCCTCAGTTTGTTCTCAGCATTCAAGAGTCTTTCATGGTTTGCCTCCCTCCCTCTCCCCAACTATTTTCTCCCCTTCTCCTCCCCCATGGTCCTCTGTTAAGTTTCTCCCATTCCACTAATAAGTGAAATCATATGGTATCTATCCTTCTCTGCCTGACTTATTTTTCTCAGCATAACACCCTCACGTTCCATCCACGTTGCTACACATGGCCAGATTTCATCCTTTCTCATTGCCATGTAGTATTCCATCGTATTGATAAACCACATTTTCTTGATCATTTGTCCGTTGATGGACATTAAGGCTCTTTCCATGATTTGGCTACTGTTGAAAGTGCTCCTATGAACATTGGGGCACATGTTCCCCTATGCATCAGCACTCCTGTATCTTTTGGGTAAATTCCTAGCAGTGCTATTGCTGGGTCATAGAGAAGTTCTATTGTTAATTTTTTGAGGAACCTCCACACTGTTTTCCAGAGGGGCTGCACCAGCTTACATTCCCACCAACAGTGTAGGAGGGTGCCCGTTTCTCCACATCCTCACCAGCTAGTCTCCTGATTTGCTCATTGTAGCCACTCTGACCGGTGTGAGGTGGTATCTCAGTGTGGTTTTGACTTGGATTTCTGTCGGAGGCCGCGCCAGCTCCGACAGGTCCAGGGGTCCCTGAAGGATGGACAGTGTCGGCGAAAGAGAATGAGAGAGCCCCGAGATTCTTTCTGATCACCAGGCAGGCATCTCCGTCCTGTCGGTTTTGGTGTCTTTATTTTAAGGTTCAGCAACAAGATGAAGTCATAGAAAGGAATTTCTTAGAATGGGAGGCCTTTTGTGATATCAATTAACAGAATGTTCATAGTGAAAAACTGCATAACATACAAGTTAAATTGTATATAGATAAGCTAGGAGTTATTCTGCCTGGCCCTCAAGAGGATAAATGTTTCTGAATTGGTTTATTTGTGGAAACTACCATGGGGGCCCTAAATTGTCAGTCTTTGCACCTGGGTTTATGTTTTAGCTACTCTTATCTATCCTCATCCCAGTTGCCAGTGTAAGGGAGGGTGTTTGTGGAATGTAGGCCTTGAGGAAGGGACTGCTATGCTTCACCAATTAGCAAAGATATATGTAGTAACTTATGTTCTGCCCTGAAATAGGCTCTTTGTCTCAGGGCCAGGCTCAATTGTAACTCTTGTGTTCTTAACCCCTTAAGTCTTGGATCTGCAAGGCCCATAGGAAGAGCCTTTTGACAATTGCCCATAGAGCTTTCATCTAAAGTCTCTTTTGTAAAGGCGGGAATATGCTTTTCCTTATGAGGTATCTGTATTCAGAATATGGGTCTGATATGGAATATTGTGAGGCCTGGTCAACCAGCAGGCTCATTTCCAGCATGAGCCAGTAGTAGCAGAAGGAGATACTAGTCTTCATTTCTCATGGCAGAAGCTGTACAAACATTGCTATTTCCTTGCTGTGACTGCCATCCAGAGAGGTCGGTGCGGCTTCCGGCAGATTTCCCTGATGATGAGGGACACTGAGCATTGTTTCATGTGTCTGTTGGCCATCTGGATGTCTTCTTTGGAGAAGTGTCTGTTCATGTCTTCTGCCCATCTCTTCACTGGATTATTTGTTTTTCGGGTGTGGAGTTTGGTGAGTCCCTTATAGATTTTGGATACTAGCCCTTTATCTGATATCTCAGCAATCTATACTTTTCGTTCTTTTAATACACCTTTTGCTTTAGATTCATCAGTAGTAAACTCTGAGTACGTGTATTACCACAATGTCTTATTTTGTGTCATAATTTAGGCTGTACAACTCTAAATAGACAATTATTTTTCCCTGATACTCCAGAGATATTTTTTCAGTTTAATTCAGGGTCTTGTTACTGATGGAATCTTTGCCATTCTGTTGTAAAAAAGCTGACTTTGCTGTCTTGTAATTAAATTTTTAAAGATTTTTCTTTATTCTTTAGTCAGCAGTAATATGGGCAAATGTGGCTTTTTAAATTTTATTTCATCTGAGAAACTCTGTCTTTCTTCAGTTCTGGAAAAATCTCAGCCATTAGTTTTCAAATATTGCTTTTATGTCCTCCATCCCTCTCCTTTATTAGATGTAGACTGGAACCTGCCAATCTGTCTTCTAGATCTCTTACCTGTCTTTTCATATCTTCAAAATGTGCTTTCTGGGTGAATTCCTCTATATTATAATTTGATAATGGCTTCTTTCATTAGGTCAGTGGCTAATTTTATTTCCAAGATTTGTATTGCTTTATTTTCATATCTACCTGATATTGTTTCATATCTCCATGGTTTAGGTAAGACCCTGTCTATTTTTTAAGTAAATGTTATTATGCCTCCATGTGACTTCTAGAAGATCCTTGCTATAGTGCTGAACTAGTAAAATGTCTGTAAAAGCTGAATTTTAAAGCTGCCTTACTCTCCTCAAGTGGGTTGAATTCCTCTTTTTCATCTCCCATTATTGATTAGAGTGGCTGCCTTTCTCATCTCTTCCTTTGGATTTTATTTGCTAGCATATTTTTGTAACAAAGTTGTTTTTCTTTCCTTCTCTTCTTCTTCTCCACCCCTTCCTGCCCAGAGGTTTCATGGTTATTTACTGCCAGATCAGAATTAAGGGTATTGACAGATAAGAGTTATGACCTAAAATAGTATTAAGAATACAGCCTAGGGGCACCTGGGTGGCTTGGTCGATTGAGCGTCCGACTTTCACTTAGGTCATGATCTCACGGTTCGTGGGTTCGAGCCCCGCGTCGGGCTCTGTGCTGACTGCCAGCTCAGAGCCCGGAGCCTATTTTCAGAGTCTGTGACTCCCTCTCTCTGACCCTCCCCTGCTCACGCTGTCTCTCTCTCTCTCCTAGAAATAAATAAAACATTAAAAAAAAAAAAAAGAATACAGTCTAAGGCATTGGTCAAAAGTGGGGTTTTTTCTACCAGGTTCCTTTAACAAGTCATGGAAGTACTATCAGGGCCTGGTTTCAAATGTTCAGCCTGACGCTGTTTTCCCACCTTGTGGGAAAATTTTAATACCATCAGCCCAGAGGGACCAAACTTCTAGCCACCAAGCATGCATCCAGTCCTGATTCCAGTCAGTCTGGGCCTGAAGCCCCACCACTACTTGGCGTTTATGATTCAGATTTTGTCCAAGAGATGCTTACTCTGTTCTTTAGTATGGGAATGATTTTAATTTTGCTCTTAAAAGACATTAATCCTTCAATGGAGACAAAAAAAGGAGTGCCTTGAACACACAGAGCCAATTTTACTAAACGTCTTTCTTCAGCTCTCATATTACAGTATTAGGAGTCAGTGCTTAGGATTTAAGTTCCAAAGATGTTGAATAGAGAAATTTTTCTTTAAGTAGTTTGAACATTCAATACCTGGCTGATACACTCAATGATTCCTTGGGAAAATTAGTATCTACTTAATTCAATATTGCATCAATATCTACTTAATATGACATTGTCAGAGTATTGAAGAATCTGGTAGACATATTTCAGAGTTTCATGGCAGAGGACTTAAAATTCTAAAGACGAGGAAAAAACATGGCACCCACCCCTACCAATTCTCCCCCCAAATCCATAGAACACAGGTCAAACTGATTGTGTTCTTCTTCCCTGCTTAGCCCTGAAGGAGCCTCAGAACACATTTCAACACAGTACAGTGAGCTCACTCGAATCAATTGGTTCCAATCCAAGAAATGAAATCTCTTGCCATGTCCAGCTCAAGACAATAAAATCAAGAGTGTGCCAAAACAGGAGTTGCAAGTGTAAGAATTCATTACAGGAAAATATTAGCTCCATTTAATAAGACATGCTGTGGTTAATACTGCCAATTATGAAGTAATATAAAGTGTATCTGTCGAGAATAGTCGAAGGGAGATTGTGTTGCCTTTATTCATTTGTTTTGCTTTACAGCCTAAGTACACCTCATTAAAATCTACCCCAGTGTGGAAAAAATTAACTTTTAAAAATTAAAATAAGTCCATGTCTATTACATGGATAGCATTCTTTATAGTCTGGGGTGATATTCTTTTCCCCAAACACAACAAGCTTAGCCAAGGGACTCAATATTGCTTAATTTCTTTTGTTCTTATAGCTTTCTTTGCAATATTTCCCCTGTCCCTTATGTAGTATTCATTATTCAGAATGTTCCACCTCATATTAGCAATTTCCATCATAAACCAGAGGGATTTCTAAAAATGATGGCAGTGTTTCAAATCAGTCTCCAGCCCTTTCCTGATACTGGTACTGGTATCTCACTGCCACTAAACATTTGGTCTGCATCTTCCCAGCTCTGGAAAGACTCTTTCCAAAGCCTCTATTATTTTAAAGTTATTTTCATCAACTCCACTGTTTTATTAAATAAATCACAAAATCTCTCTTCATTCACTTCCTTTCTGAGACAGATTTTGAAGTTAAAATCTTGTCTTGCCTCGTTTCAAAATTTTTACATCATAAGCTGAGCAAGAATTTACATCATAAACTGGGAATTATATCTCCTGGGCTAGAGATGTGGACTATGTAATACATCCAAATAGAAATATTTGGGGGAGGGGCGCCTGGGTGGCTTAGTCGGTTAAGCGTCCGACTTTCGCTTAGGTCATGATCTCGCGGTTCGTGGGTTCAAGCCCCGCGTCGGACTCTGTGCTGACTGCCAGCTCAGAGCCTGGAGCCTGTTTCAGTCTGTGACTCCCTCTCTCTCTGACCCTCCCCTGCTCATGCTGTCGCGCTCTCTCTCTCCTAGAAATAAATAATAAAAAAAAAACCATTAAAAAAAAAAAGTATTTGGGGGTGCTGTCTCTGGTTTTGCCTTCACTGGGGATCAGGGTCTTGCTGGCTATCAGATTGCCAAGAGGGAGTATCTTTAACTTCGGGACTTTATAAAGACAAAAGAAATTGTCTGGATTATTAAATGCACATTTGCCAGTAAAAGTTGTAGAAACTTGCTTACATATTCAAATGTACATATTCAAACTTATGTACATATTTAATGTACATAAAAAATGTACATATTCAAAACTTATATATTCAAATGTAGCGATGTATAGAGTTTACCTACTGGTAATAAACTTTGCAACAGCAGAGAGAATAGTTGTGGTGGTCATTATTTCACCTTTGTGTGATTCTCCATCACTATCTGTTCCCTAAATAGTCTTATTTCACAATCCCTGGCACTCTCACAGATCATCTGTAGCCTTCTGTTATTGACCCACGGGGCTGCAAAATGATGTAGCTCTCCCTCTCTGTCTCCATATCTGAAGCCTGGTATCTGCCTAGCAGCCTCACTGTAATATTGAAAGACACCTGAGCATTGTGACATTAGAAGGACAGTGAAGGCCCTGCCTTCTCCTAGTAATGAACCTGCAAATGGATTCCACAATTGTATTGTGCTATGATACTTAGTGTGCAACATCGATCCATACTCTCCAACCTCCTCACAAAGGTTACTTAAGAGAAGCCAGGGCATTATGACTGAAGCCCTCTCATGTCCGGTCATCAGACCACAGATATCTTTTGACAGCAAAACCATCAGAAGTGACTGATTTGTTTTTTGACCTTCCTGACTTAAAGTATCCTGAAGAGTAGAGCAGAAACTTGACCACAAAAATGAGCTGACTGGGGCACCTGGGTGGCTCAGTCAGTTGAGTGTTCAACTTCGGCTCAGGTCATGATCTCACGGTTCGTGGGTTCGAGCCCCGTGTCAGGCTCTGTGCTGACAGCTTAGAGCCTGGAGCCTGTTTCAGATTCTGTGTCCCTCTCTCACTCTGCTCCTTCCCTGCTCATTCTCTGTCTCTCTCACTTTCTCAAGGATAAATAAACATTAAAAATTTAAAAGAAAATATGAGCTGACTATCCTCAATACCAATGAAGAGTATTTTCATGGCCCTCTCTGGCTACAAGGAATGTGTAGCCAAAGGAATAGAAATTCACTGATTCAAATAGTAAAAAAGGAAACAGACGTTATAGTTGAATCCTATATATTTTTCATTTCTACTTCTTTCACACCCTGTATCTCTCACCCTACTAATGTCTTCCTTCTTTGAACTCCTGTTGCCATACATTATCACGTGGCTATCCACTGACCCATGTACTCTTCCACTGATCACTGCTTCGGTCTTGACTCTGCAATCTATTTTTGAGAATAAGTGCTCCTCCACACACCTGAGTCCCTCCCAGCATCTACCCTCTATGTAGGCACATGTCACATGCTCAGTAAATACCGTGTTTGATAGCAGAGCACTCGGGATTCACTAAGAACGTGATTTACCAGAATATCCCTTGTATATCAGCCTCCCCAAAATAAAGGCTAAAGTGCCACGAAACCAAACTCTCTCAAGCAGAGCCATTGTCAAGCATTTCTTCTTGAAATGGAGTAGATGTAGGAGTTGAGCAGTAACCAGTAGAGCGTGCCCCGCATCCCACTGCTTCAGACACTGTCACCCCAGTTAGTGCTGGTGTGAGGATCTGCGTGAGGCCAGCATCAGAGCAGATATCGCATCATCACTGCCAATCTCTCCATGATGATGCCAACATCTTGCATCATCTTTGCATCCCCTAAGGTGGGCTGTGAGCCTTAATCAGGAGTCTGCATCATGGCGGATGTTCAAGGCAGAGCACCCAATGCTCTGCTTTGAGGTAAAAGAAGGCTGACTCTTGATCATTTTCTCTCTTTCGTAGATTATTTTGCAACTGCTTACAAAGAAATGAGCCGTGGGGCTAATTGCAATAGAGCCACTATTAACCTATGACCCCAACAGAGAGGAAAAGAGAACTGTGTGGCCTGCTAGACCAGTGAAGCATGAAACAAAAGTCTATTCATTTTTTCCTATATAACTTTTTGGCAAACATAAACCAATCGCTAGCTCTAACTTCCAAATCCAATGCCATTATTACATAGATCCCCTCTTCAGTGAATCTATATCTCCTTCTATCTATAACAATGCCCTTCAACTATGCACATAACATCTATTTAAAATTAAAACATGATGCAGACTCCAACACAACAATTATACTTTGATTTATTTATTCACTCTGCAGATGATGCTTTGTACCTAAGAAAGTCACTCATGAATCTTGTATAATTCTATAGCCCTTGGGACGTATGGTCCACAGATTGGGAACGACACTATTCATTTCATAAGTATTGGCCCCAAATGAGGATGAATTGCTATATTATTCACTTAAATGTAACTCTTTAAAGGAAAAAGATCTCATGTGTGCTGTACAGTTTTATCCCCGGGGTTGGAATAATAAATGTCATAGAGGAGGCACTAATTAGGCAATTGTTAAATGTTACTTGAACTTACATGATTTGATTTCATTTTTCATATATTCATGGTTTCTCTCTCCAATTAGATTCTGTGTTGTTGGGATAAGGGGCTGTTGTATTCATTGCAGGCTCCGAAACTTCCAGCACTGTGAAATAGTTGCTCCTTAAGTATCTGAGCACTTACCAAATCGTATTCAACAGCAAACTTTTACAGGGGGTGCTCCTAGGGTGTAGAATAAAATGTTGAGTGGACAAATGAATTTTCATTATAAATGTCAAAGATTCACAAGGCACATTTTGAAGACTTAAGAAGTCCTGCAGTGAAGAATCTCAGTTTTCTTTGGGCAACTAGTTCTTCTCAAATTTGAGCATGGTACTTTCCCTGGCATATCCATGAATTCCTTGCTGCATAATGTTCCATGATTTATCAACCACCTTGAAAATGCAGTCACTGGGGCGCCTGGGTGGCTTAGTCAGTTAAGCGTCCGACTTTCGCTTAGGTCATGATCTCGCGGTTCGTGGGTTCGAGCCCCGCGTCGGGCCCTGTGCTGACTGCCAGCTCAGAGCCTGGAGCCTGTTTCAGTCTGTGACTCCCTCTCTCTCTGACCCTCCCCTGCTCATGCTGTAGTGCTCTCTCTCTCCTAGAAATAAATAAAAAACATTAAAAATTAAAAAAAAAAAAAAAGAAAATGCAGTCATTGAGGTCTATGTCTCTATACATAAATACGGTGTTCGCATCATGATAATAATGATACAGTGGAAGGAAAGTTAGTTTAGGTACCAAAAGAACCGCATGCTAACCCTACTTCTCATAGTAACTAAGAGGATCACTTGGAGAAAATCATTTCATAAGGGGTTGTTTTGGGTGGAACTCCTGCCAAGGAAAGTAGCTGAAAAATGAGAAAGCCAGCAGTGATTTTTTTTCTATTTTGTAATGTAAACATTGAAAACCCTGACCATGGGGCTTTGGAATCTGGATTCCACTGTATCTCATAGTCATCAATTCCCCTTTGAAAAGGCACCTCAGAATCATTATCTAAGGTGTAACACATCAAAACACCAAGTTGTATGCATTAAATACATTCAGTTTTTATTTGTCTATCATATCTCAATAAAGCTGGGGGTGGGGGGGAGTCACTTTAACACTGCAATAGGAAAGGAGCCGCCACAGAAAGAATATAAGCTAATTGGTGTTGATTGCATCGCTAATTGTGGTAGAGATGTCTCTCAGTTCCCATTCTCCTCTCCTTTTGTAACATCCCTAGGAGTGAGCATTAGCGATATGATCAAATTCTGGCTACAAAATGTAAAGGGCAGTTTTCATGTAACATCCAGGAGCTTTAGCTGGCATGCACCCTTTGCCTCTTTTCTTCCTTGTCCCTCTCTTCATCCTTGGGACGTCGATATGATGGCTAGAACACACAAAGACAAGATCTCTCCGTGGCGACCGTGTAACGGTGAGCCAGAAGGAGCCTGGGTCCTTGAGAGCTTTGTGGCCAGTCCACAACTCTGGACTGCCAATCCCCAGACTGTCACATGAGAGAGAAATAGGGTTTCTATCTTCTGTAAGTCACTGGTATTGGGGGGCAAAGGGCAGGAGTTCCTATTATTCTCAGATGAACTTAATCCTAACTGATAACACAATTTTATTCCTGCACCTTGGTGGCTGCATAGAACCAAACGTAGAATACGTGTCCCTGACTTAAGCAACTGGGCTACTGAGGCCGAGGAAGAAGGATACAGATAAAATAGGACCGAGAGCCGGGTGTCCTTATCTAAAGTGGCAGAAAATAGGATTAGACTCTCCTCTACTGCACTCTGGGAGAGCATGTGCTGACAAAGGCCGCGGCATTCAGGGAAATGGCAGGGAAAAAAAAAACCCAGAATGTTGCAATCTGTGCTTCTTGATTATGAAAGAGATAAGCACAGCCTGGAGCTAACTAGTTTGCAAGCTGAGATGGAAAGTTAGAAGGCCCATAATGGATGTTCTTTCTGCCTGCAATTTGGAACCTTGCCGGACCAAAAAGCCAACTGGTTTTACATCCTAAATGGAAACAATAATAAGCAGGCTTAAAGCTGCAGCCTTAACAAGAGATCACTGATGTTCCGGCATATAAAGGTCACATAAAGGTCATAAAGTCCTGCCGTTAAACACCAGATTAACTGTTGCCTTCCCTCCCAAGCCCATTGTTTCATTCAGCCTCAGGACAGGCAACATTAAATTGAAAGAGAGAAGAGCAGAGCACAGCGTCCAGAAAGAAAAAACAAACAAACAAACAAAAAAACCAACTAGCGTCTAACCAAGAACTTGGCTATGGATACTTGCACATGAAGTGCCCTGGAAATTTACTAAGTTAGCTGGAGAATTTTCTAATCAAAGACACCCTAAGCCTAGCCTATAAAAGTCCGTGATGGTTTAATTCCTTAGAGCCACCCTGGCCCTCAAATCTGCACCAGCATAAAGCAATCTTTGTAGGAACCCCCAAGAAATGCATCCTCTTTTAAGATCTCAGATTTAACCTGGAAGATTCTGGTCAAGGACAGGGCCAGGGGGTCACAGAGGACAAATGATAAAGGAGTTCTTCCCAGAGAGCAGAACTGGGGGCTCTAGATGAGCTAGCTAATCTACACTACTGCCATGGAAAAGAATTGGTGCCACTTTCGCCTCGCACGCTTTGAGAATTGCTATGGACCAGTGTGCCTATGAGGTGTTTCTCATTCTTCTCTCTTCCAGTTATCCTGCTTCTACTCCACCATATTTTATATTATGCTGTGTGGAGGCAGAAAGCTTGTGTTTTAGTTTATGGATTGTTGGGCCATAAAGAGCCACCTCTGAGATCATGGAAAGGAGCGTGTATCAGCCGGAGATCCTGACTTTGAGGTTGGATAGGATGTGGGGCTCTCTACCTTGGGGGATGTACTCCATACAAGGGAAGAAGAATAAGCACAGATAGGGACACCTGGGTGGCTCAGTCTGGTAGGCGTCTGACTTTGGCTCAGGTCATGATCTCACGGTTCATGGCTTCAAGCCCCGCGTGGGGCTCTGTGCTGACAGCCAGCTCAGAGCCTGGAGCCTGTTTCAGATTCTGTATCTCCCTCTCTCTCTCTGACCCTCCCCTGCTCACGCTGTCTCTCTTCTCAGAAATAAATAAAACTTAAAAAAAACTATTTTTTAAAAATGGAAACAACCCTAAAAAAAAAAAAAGAAGAAGAAGAAACACAGATACTGCATGGTCAAACAAGCAGACTGTATCAGAGCCTTCTGGTTGTCATCCAAACCATCTTTTCCTTTTGTTCCATGATAATAGTATCTCCAAATTTTAGCTGGGCACATGGACACCCAAAATACAAATCTGGTAGAAAGAGTGAAAAGCTGTCAGATTCTGCATATGCTTTGAAGATAGAGCCCAAAAGATTTGCTGAAGGAGAAGGAACGGGATGGAGAGAAAGAAAGGGACCAATGGTGACTCCAGTGTTGTGGCCTGAAAAAACGGAATGACAGAGCTGCCATTTCCTGAAACAGAGAAGACTGAACGAACAAGGAGCAGACCAGAAGGATGAAAGCCCACGAAGGCAGTTTTGAACTTATAAAGAAATCTATGCAGAGATGCAGCAGGCATTGAGCTACAGTTTACAGTTCAGAAGAGATGATAGGGCTGAAGACAAAAACTTTAGAATCATTGGCTCACAGACTATTTAAAGTCCTAGGGTCTGATGAGATTATGGAGGCAACAGGTATATACGGAGATGAGAAGCCCAACACTGAGCCTTGGCGTCCTCCACTGCTTAGAGGTTAAAACATGAGGAGGGCCTAGGAAGGGGACAGGAGAAGCAGCCAGCAAAGGGGAGAATGTGTCTCAAGAGATGGAGAGTGATCAGCTGTATCAAATGGTACTGAGGGTTTGACTCAGTAGAGCCCTGAGGACCTTCTGGAGCTCCCTTATTATTGCTGTGAGAGGAGGAAGCGTGGTAACCAGCCATCCCTCTAACCCAGGGTGAGATGTCTGGTTGCACAGTATACAAACTGCACAACCACACGTGACAGCCTGAAACGCCTCCAAGTTCTAGCCCTATGTGATCATTTCACCATGAAGAAATGTCCCGAGATTGGACACTGACACTGCAGAGAACATCAGCCAGAAGACCTCATGGCTTTCCCACATGACCACCCTATTAGTGCAATAAGCATGCGCAATGTCCTATATATGATACCTTACTTTTCCCACCTCTGAGTCCATTCTGGAAGATGATCAAATCTTAGGCACACTTCAGTGCTTCGAATCAGTAATTAATGTGGGGTCTGGAGTATTGTGCTAGAGCCCAAAAGGAAGATACTTGGAGGTGCTGATTAAAGGTGTTTCTTATGGCCCTCAAAACGTACTGTATTGTTGTCCTGCATCCGATGAAATGATATTGCAGTGGTTTCTTTCAAAGCTGACTTCCGCAAGTGTTGGACAAGCAACCCCTAGGAAAACAGTGAGAACACATAAGAAAATGGATGTGGAAGGAAATACTCTATATGAGGACATGACACATAACTTTGCTGGGCTAGCCTCTTAGATGTTTGGAGTAAGAGGTGCAGACTTGAGGAGTGAGAGAGGAAGAGGAAGGGAGAATCTGCCAGCAGTCTTCTCTATGCAGCTTCAAACTTAACTGAAATGGAAATTTTAAAATTAAAAACCCCTGGAGCATCTTTGAGACAAAAGAAAGGACAATGAAAAACATTGAGATCATCTTTACCTTGCAAAACAAATCAAAGAGTTGAGACATTTTTATGTCACATAATAGAAAGTCAAGTTTCAACCCTGCAGAAGAATAGGTGATTTTAAATTTGAAAATAGAGATTGAGAATTAATAGTATCATTAACATTTTAAAATGCTGTTCTGGGTGTGTGCACTAGAAAATTATAATGTGAAGCTCCCGTATTTAATAGCTCACTGCTTCTATATACCCTGCTCTCAGAGCAAACACGTGGAATTGAAGAAAAGCTACATTTGCCCTTTGTTCTCTAGGATATACACAAACAGTAGACTTTTTCCAGTATGTCCTATACTATCGTCATCATAACATGGCCCCTCCTATACGATTTTCTTCTATGTCTTCTGAAAAGTAGACCCCAACAGCACTCACATGTGGCATCCTTCAGTTACCCACACTCTTTCCCTTTCTTAAAAGCCTGACAGGATGTTGCAATCAATTTCAACCTTTTTACATTAATTTATTGAGGAATACCTTTGACTCTCAGGGGTTCATCACATCCAATCTGTCAGCAAGTATTAATATTTAAGATCTAAGGAATCAGAAAATCAAAATGTGAACAAAACTCTCAAATCTCTCAATACAAGTCAAATTAAAAAGAATGCATTAATATACTATTTTCTTCTCAAATTTTACCTTTGCATTTTTACTATCAGTAGAATCACTGAGGAAGGAGACAGGGCTATGCCTGTCTCATAAGATTACCTTACTGCATTTACCCTTTTCTCTTTGTAGCATGAAAGATAAGTCTGATCAAGAAGCAAAACGATACGGGGGCGCCTGGGTGGCTTAGTCGGTTAAGCGTCCGACTTTCGCTTAGGTCATGATCTCACGGTTCGTGGGTTCGAGCCCCGCTTTGGGCTCTGTGCTGACTGCCAGCTCAGAGCCTGGAGGCTGTTTCAGAGTCTGTGTCTCCCTCTCTCTCTGACCCTCCCCTGCTCACGCTGTCTTTCTCTCTCCTAGAAATAAATAAAATTAAAAAAAAAAAAGAAGCAAAATGATACAAATTTAATCATGGCTCTACCCCTAATAGCAATGTGGCTTCGAGCACGATTTGTTTGGGGCTTTGGTTTCCTCGTTTATACCTTTATTCCAGATCCTCTCTTGAGTTCCAGATGCATGAATCCTCTGACATCTCCACCTGAACAATCTCAAAGTATCTCAATCTAACAAGAAACTAACTTGTGATTTTCCACCATGAACTTGGTTTGCATCTATTGCTCCACATCCATCCATGTGAGGTAGCCAGAAATCTAAAACCCAAGCTTGACTTTGCTCTCTCCTCTTAGGCCCAATCTATTACCAAGTTTTATTAAATGCATACCTTTCATTTGTTAAATGTATGGCTTCATTTCTGCTCACCTCTCTCCATCTCCACCACAGCACCAACCCATCTAGCCACCTTCACTCTCCTCAGGACTATTGTGAGAGCTTCCTCACTGGTCTACCTCCATGTACCGTGTGGTTCCTCCAATCATTTGCCCATCTAAATCAGTATTCTTTCTGAGGTAAGAATAGTAAGCTAGTGACTTACACTAGCTATTTGGAAATTCATCAATGCCCTCTGAACTCTTATCACAGAATCCTTTCATTTCCTTGAACGTGTCATGCTCTCCCATACCACACGGCCTTTGCACATGTTATCCACTGCCTCCAATAATGTCTGTCCTCCAGTCAACATCTAGTCTTCCTTTAGGTCTCATCTCAATTCCCACTCACTCAGAAAAGCTTTCTCTCACCTCTCATATGAGGTCAATTCTCCTCTCAACACATGTTCACAGTATCATCACAGGTGTGATTTTTCATTTATTTTGTGATTAATTGAAATATCACCAGCTTTCTCATTAGACTAGAAACTTTATAAGGGTAGAAACCAAATCTCACTTAGGCACAGTAAGTGTTTGTTAAACAACTGAATGGATCAGTGAATGTAAATAAATTAATAAAGCAATAAAATGAAGTACCCTCTGATCACCAAAACTCTGCATGTCTATTATTTAACTTTTCTGTCTATCGGATTTTGTTGCTCGCATAAATAAATGGGTCTTGAAAATAATTCCTGATATGCTCAAAATTCTTAATAAAAAATCAGACCACCTGTCAGGCACTATAAGAAAGATTTATGGGGGGTGCCTGGGTGGCTCAGCCGGTTAAGCATCCTACTTCAGCTCAGGTCATGATCTCACGGTTCGTGGGTTCGAGCCCCGCGTCGGGCTCTGTGCTGACAGCTCAGAGCCTGGAACCTGCTTCAGATTCTGTGTCTCCCTCTCCCTCTGACCCTCCCCTGCTCATGCTGTCTCTCTCTATCTCTCAGAAATAAATAAAAAAAACATTTTTAAAAAAAGAAAGATTTATGGGAAGTGAATGTTTTGTTGAAGAGGTTGAAAGCAGGGGAAAAAAAAGTGGTCCAGACAAATACTGACAAAGAGAACAGCCTAGATAAAGGCTATCTGGGGAGGGGGAAGGTGCAAAGGAAGTATAGCTATGGGGTAGATGAACAAGAAGTAGGACCCACGTAAGGAGAAAAGTAGATAGGAAATTATGAAATAATAGAGCTGGGTCATTTACCACCTGAACGACCTCACGCAATGCAGGCTCTGATTGAACAGGTCCCCTATAAAATAGTGTTGGTCCGAAAGTTGAGATTTTTTGCTTGGGACAGCAGTTTTACTGTGGTGTTTTCATTTTTGACAGCTGAAAAGATAGCAGAGCAACAACTGTTTCCTGCCAGGAGTGTGCTATTTTGTTGGCTGAGCCTGTGGCAAAACAGTTGGATTCTGGTTGTGAAGGAGGGTTTCTTCATCACCTGCATTAAACCCCTCACTGAGGGCTGTGTGAACAGATTCTGGGAAAGGGCAGCATTAGGGGAGCCTCGAGAGAATCCAACACTCACGTCCACGCCCACACACACACACATATGTGAGTCTGTTAAGCACAACACAGATAATACCTTCAGGACTTGCTCACTCATCTAAAAACAAGAGAGAAATCTATGTTCCCTTTTTTATAAATAAGCACCTTTTCTGCAAAACTCTCTGTCCCAATGCTGCATCCGCACAGCAAAAAACCTAAAGGATTCTATAATTGGCTCAAGCCCTTACCCGAAATGTATATCTCAAATCCTCTAAATATCGTAGCGGATGATTGTCACTCTCCCTCCTTGATCACTAGTACAATAAGCTCAACAATTGGCGTCCTTCCCACGAGTCTTAAGTCAACAATTGGGAGCAGCTCTTTCTCAAGGGAGTTCCCAGCCCTGCAGGTGGACTGGCAGCAGCTCTCGGTGACAGCGTCTTGTCGGGGTTCTCTCTGGCCTTCATGGCTCTGGCATCTCACTGAGAGGTGGAGCGTTGGCGTTTCAGAGCCCCTGAAGGGCCCTGCTGAGCCCTCTCTTAACAATAAGACACAACTCTTGAACAGAACTTGCTCAGTATCTCTTAGCATTGGATTCAGGACTCTACTCTCTGAAACACACCCCCAGTTCATATCCTTCTAGTCTTTGTACTCTGAGGGAAGATGTGTCCGGACTTGTCCTCAGCACCAGGTCATTTCCATACGCAAGCCTCTCCTGACATTCCCTCGTGGCAAATCCTACGTGGATATTGTCTAACAACCGTCAAGCATAAGAAAACCAACTTGGGTTCACTCAGCTGAGTGGGTTCACTCAGCAAGAATGACGAAGAAAACCAGCTTGGGTTCACTCGGCAGGGATGACAAATCCCAGCCACCCCTCTTACTCCTGTGGCCAGCCTCCATGGAGTGCTCCATCCTGCTGAGCTGGGAGTACTAAGGTGCTAAGTATGGCCTTCGTGGAAAAATGAGTAAATGCTGCCCTGCCCCCACCCCCCATGTTATGGAAAAAATTAAAGGAAAATGTTACCAGAAGAGAATAAAGAGCTTGAGGCTACCTACATTTCAAGGTCATATTTACTCAGTTGTAAATTGATTTCTACCAGATTTACCCAAAAGCCGAATCCCTTTGATATTCTTGCTTCATGCGGGTCTAAATACTTGGATTATGCCTATCGAAGGGATCCACTTTTTACAGTTTGGAGAATCACTACAGATGACCCCTTCTCGTCGTCGTTGTTGTTTTAATGTTAAAAAAGAATTCACCATAATGTGCATTATATCCCCAGGATTTACACGTCCTACAACCAGAAGTTGTAGTCTGGGACTACGTTCACCCATTTCCTCCACCCCCTCCTCTGGCAACAACCAATCTATTCCCTGTTTAAAATACACGTGTTATGCCCTTTTACTTTGAATGTTTCTGTAGCTTCAAAATCAAAGTGTATCTCTTGTAAACAATATATAGGTTAATTTTGTTTTTTAATCCAGTCAATCTTTATTCGCTAGGGTATTTAGTCCACTTACATTTGATATGATTACTATATATTGAGGTTTAAATCTACCACTTACCTTTTTTGGTCACAGCTATTCTATTTCTTTTTTTTTTCTTTTTTCTTCACCTTCCTGCTTTATTCTGGATTGAGCAGTATTTTATTATTCCATTTTCCCCTCCGTTAGCTTCCCATCTATACAATACATTCTTTTATTATTCTTGTAATAGTAACCATAGAAATTACAAATGCAACCCTGTTTCATTAAAATCTAATTTAAATGTGTGGTTTTACCCATTGCTGAACAGTGCCAGGAATTTTGAACATATTCTCTGATGTGCATGCATGCACGTGCACTCAGCTTTTCTAGTCCTTTTTTCTTTCCCCCAATGCAAGAGTTGGTCAGTAACAAGCTAGTTCTGCCATTCTTGGGCACAGAAATCCAAATAACTCTATTTTAAATGGGATTAGTAAACCCTGATTTGTTCATTAATGTTTCTAAAGATCACATTTGTTATATTGTTATGATATAGTAATCAATTTTTTTCATCAGCAGTTAACTTTAAGTTTCCTTTATTTAATTTAGGAGTTGGAAAATTAGCCTGACAACCCAGTCAGGCCTGTCACTTGTCTTTGTAAGTAAAGTTTTATTGGAAAACAACAGCCACACCCATTTACATATTGCCTATGGTTGCTTGCATACTACAGGCACCATACACCATGCAAAGTCCAAAATATTTACTATCTGATCCTTTATAGGAAAAGTTTGCTTATCCCATGACTTAATTACCATTTTGAAAATCAAGACTTTTGGGGCGCCTGGGTGGCTCAGTCGGTTAAGCGTCCGACTTCGGCTCAGGTCATGATCTCCTGGTTGGTGGGTTCAAGCCCCACGTCGGGCTCTGTGCTGACAGCTCAGAGCCTGGAGCCTGCTTTGGATTCTGTATCTCCCTCCCTCTCTGATCCTTCCCTGCTCACGCTGTCTGCCTCTCTCTCAGAAATAAATAAAACATTTAAAAATTTAAAAAAAAAAAGAAAAGAAAAGAAAATCAAGACTTTTATCCATTCCGAGTTCTCTAGTCTCCTTACCTCCACTACCTGTATTCCAACCCATTCTGGATATCACCAGTAGATTAATATTTCAAAACTCAGTTCTCATCACATAGCTCTTCTGCTCAAAATGATAGTATTCTGCCTTATATAAATTCTTTGTATGTACTTCTTTTCTTACTAAAATATGTATAATATTCCTTGTTTGAAAGGAGAATTTTTCCTTTGTATTTTTAAAATTCCTTTATACTGTGCTACCCATGATAGATAATCAATATTCATTTAATTAAATAACAGGTTTATTGTTAGAAAAATGTAAATGTTCTTTTCTACTCCACAGTCTGAACATTGGTAGTTAGGCATCTGAAATGATACATATTATTTCCAAATCATTTCACTGCAATTTTGCTTGAATATAATTCACCACCACCTCTACTGGAATGTTTCCTTCTCTGCCATGCCTCATTCCCCATGGGACCTAATTTTATCGTTCCATCCCAATCTCTGTTCTCACTGGCCAATTCAATTTTTAAGTCCTCCTAATTAATTAAACATTTCTCCTTCCAACCACATCTCTCTCAGTGTGTATGAGATGTATTTTGTCTCAATTTGTCTGGTTTTTTTGTTCAGAAGTCATGATTTATCAGATAAAATCCTGCTCTGCTAAACTGTGTTTATAGTCAATTCACTTCCCCACTCTCCTTTTGATTCTAAAGCCATAGGGTTTAACTAGAGGAATAAACTAATATAAAACCTGGGCCACCCTTACCCTTCTATTTTCCTGTTGGGAGACTCAAATCTCTGTAGAAAAGTATAGACGACTCATACCAAATGACTCAGTAGATGTAGAGATGTTTTGGGTAGGAAGGATGAGCTACCAGGCTACAATACATATCAACCATTAGTCTGAAAGGGTCTCCAGCCAACTCTTCCTATACCCCTTTTTTTATCATGAAGATAGATTTAACTCAGAGTTTTGCATAGATTGTTCTTTAGAACATGGGTATTCCTTGAAGTGTCTGTTGGGATTGTGTAAAGATGACTTTCTTAGTTACATTTGGGGAAGTTAAACGTTAAACAGGTTTTTCTACTGCAAATGTCTAATGGGCATCATGAATCTTCAAGGGAGGAGCACATAGCAAGAACTTTTCAAAGCTCATTTCAACTCATTTTTGGAGATCAGCTATTATATTTCTGATGAATTACCAGTGTTCCCTCTGAAAACAATTTGGTATATGCTCACAGGACTCTCAGTTACAGATGCTTGGAAAGGGAGAGACCCTTTTTCAAGTGAGAGCACTAAAGAAGATGTTTAATACTGAGGAGGACTTTTGTTGAATTATATTCCTCTCATTATCAAACTATTATTCCTCTCTATTGAAATACTACTTCACTGTCAAAGTCATGGTTCCCATGAAAGCTTATTTTCTCATAGGCACAGTATTCCCAGAATGGCCTAACCTAGCTCTCTATGAGCTTCCTGGGGTGGGGCTGTGAGTAGCAGCATATCTCCTGATGGGACCTAATTTGATTGGATAAATGCTGAAGTTAACCAGCCAAAGAAACGACAGAAAATTCTGATTTGGAGTCTTTATACTTCTCTCTATATATTTTTCTTTTATTTTATCCTGCCTGTTTGATTTTAAATTACTTTAAACAATACTTAAGGTCAAAAAGGAAAGTAAATTACAATTATTCAATTATATTTGTCTTTCCCAACTCTTCTCTCTCTCTCTCTCTCTTTCCTTAAAAGAAAATAGCCGGGACTTGTTTGTTCTGTGTTTCCTTTTCCTCTCTGGGTAAGATTATTAAATCAGTTGGGTATTGGTTTATCACTTGGGCCACCTTGTTGTAGAAGCAATTTTTTCAAACCTATTTCTCATCTCCAGCACATTGATAGAGAAGTGCATGATTGGTTTATGAACAGATGCACACTGCAGATACCTTTGATAATGTAACCATAAAAAACGTACTTAAGAAGTAATCACATCAGTCCTGGAGCAGGTCTGAGGCCACTGTGACAATCAGAGAAGACTGGTGGCATACTGGGAAGAAATGGATACAGAGGAAAGCTATAGTTTACTAACCTATATCGCGTTCAGATGAATTTTTTAAAAATCTCCTTCCAAGCCTGTTATTTTACTACTGGTTTTAAAAATAGAAATGGCTTCCTCTCAGAAACTTAAAATACTCTTGTAAAGGGATTGCCTACTTGCAGAATTAGTAAAGTTTAAAATTGCATCCACGTGCATTTCTCCTATCTCTTCTCCTTTCCCAATTTGTACCTCTTTTAACATGGGATGAAAAGGGAAACTTGAATGTGATTATTCAGACATAATTTGATCACTTGATTCCCAATGTCCCACTCATCTCACTTTTAGGATTTTATTCTAGAAAAACAGCTTAACAGCAACAGAAAGTACTATCAAGAAGTTGCTGTAACACTTATAGCAGAAAACCGAGAAAAGGATATACTCTAAGTATTAATAATAAGGAAATGTTAAATAATTTATCTATAACGTGAAATTGGATAGCAATATTGATATAGAAATATTGTACATATTAATAGAAACATTGTATACATTAAGTGAAAAGGCAAAATGCATAAATTTTAAACTCTGAAAGAAATATATACACATATGGATATAGTAGGAAATGCGAATCAACGCATTGGCTGATTTTCCCTCTATACAAAATTGTATCATTTTAAGTGAACAGTTTATTGCTTTTCTTTGTGAGGATATACACAGCAAAGAGAGCATCTCAGCCTGGGTGGCTCAGTCGGTTAAGCGTCCGACTTTGGCTCAGGTTATGATCTCACGGTTCGTGGGTTCAAGCCCCGCGTCGGGATCTATGCTGACAGCTAGCTTAGAGCCTGAAGTCTTCTGATTCTGTGTCTCCCTCTCTCTCTCTGCCCCTCCCCTGCTCATGCTGTCTCTATTTCTCTCTCAAAATAAATAAAACATTAAAAAAATTTTTTTAAAAAGGCAAGGATTGCATTTATCAAATGAAAATACAGTATACACCATTAAATTTGAATTTCAGATTTTAAAAAAACAACTAATTTTTAGTGTAATTAGAATAAAATATTATTTAGTATAATAGTTTAATTTTTAGTATAATATGCATGTAATTTGGGACTATACCACACCAAATTTTTTTATATTTTTACCTGAAATTCACATTTAACGAGATGTCCTGTATTTACCTAGCAACGGTACTCTTAACGTCTTCCAAGGTAACAGTCTAATGAGGAACTGGAAAAAGACATTAGTATTTGATAAGAAAAGACCATTTAAACTCTAGTGACGTCTCTTCTTCCCATTTCTGTCCCAAAAGAAGTACCCATATTGGGTTTCACACCAAGCTTCTCCAATGACTAACTCATCCTGAGATACCTTGACCTTAAACATTGATCCTTAGTATGGTCAGAAATGGTTCGCCCTACAAACATGAGAGAAACCATGGAAATTTCAAACATATAAAAGTTTGAACTCCTGGGGTGCCTGGGGGGCTCAGTCAGTTAAGGGTCTGACTCTTGGTTTCCACTCAGGTCATGATCTCAAGGTTTTGTGAGTCAAGCCCCACATCAGGCTCTGAGCTGGCAGTGAAGAGCCTGCTTGGGATTCTCTCTCCCTCTCTCTCTCTGCCCCTCCCCCACTTGCACTGTCTCCATCTCTCTCAAATGAAATAAAAAATTTTGGGGGGCTCCTGGGTGGCTTAGTCGGTTAGACGTCCTACTTTCGCTTAGGTCATGATCTCGCGGTTCGTCGGTTCGAGCACTGCATCGGGCTCTGTGCTGACTCCCAGCTCAGAGCCTGGAGCCTGTTTCGGTCTGTGACTCCCTCTCTCTCTGACCTTTCCCTGCTCACGCTGTCTCTCTCTCTCCTAGAAATAAATAAAACATTAAAAAAATTTTTTTTAAATATATATTTTTTAAAAGTTTGAACTGCCTTTCTCAAATGGGGAGTAAACAAGCACTTAGATCTTTTGGACTCATCTCAATGACAAAATCCAAATGGAGAAAATAAAATATAGTATCTTCCCTCACGTCAATCTTAAAAATCAGTATATCTATATGCAAATGAGCTTTTATAGCAATACTATCAGTACCATGCTCCAGGAGGTAGATTAGTTTGTGAAAACAGGATTATAGGAACCGAAATAGAATTGAATAAAAATATTGGTAGCCCTTCAAATTCCCAATATTTTCCTTTACTAACTATACTACTAGCCTGGTTATCAGACTTTTTAAATGAGAGAGTATCATAAAAATCTTAAAAGTACAGAAGACAACTTGGAGAGTAGACAGTAAAATGCCTTGTTTCACAAATCAGATGGAGGTATCAACAGGTTAAATGAGCTGTTCAAGGTCACATCTACTTCCTGACTTCCCTTTAGGAAGAATAATTGAAATTTTTCCATTTCCTTCACCAAGGTAGAAAGGTGATTGAGGACCAACCACTGATAGCAGCAGACTGATTTACTTGGACCAGGAAGTTTATGGTAAGCAAAAGGCAAAAAAGACTTAGGGTAACATAGGAATTTTGATATCAACCCAACTCAAGAATGAGTTCAAAGATTATGATTAATAAATATGTATAGATGTCAGCTAAGAATATAAGGAAAATTTGATTAGGAATTACACTGATATCAGGGGCGCCTGAGTGGCTCAGTTGGTTAAGCTGCTGACTTCGGCTCAGGTCATGATCTCACAGTCCGTGAGTTCAAGCCCCGCATCGGGCTTTGTGCTGATAGCTCAGAGCCTGGAGCCTCTTTCCGATTCTGTGTCTCTTTCTACCCCTCCCCAGCTCATGCCTTTGTCTCTCTCTGTCTCAGAAATAAACATTAAAAATAATAACAATAAAGGAATTACACTGATCTCTACTTTATAAGTCAAAGCTTTGCTGTGACAGCCTTCAATTTTACATTCAGATGAGTGTGTGTTGATGGGTGCAGGGAGGGGTATAGGTTTCCATAGAAGTAACATCAACCAAATCAAAAACAAACCCTGTATCCATTTTTTGCTCCCATAGACAACAAACATCTCTCTTGGAGAAAATTAGAAGCTTAAAATTAGGGAGAGTGACAATATGTTATTTTGTGGCCTTTTGTAACAGCTTGACTGTAGATGAAAAGCTTGGCTAACACCAAGAACCCAAAGTAATAAAGCTTGTGCACAGAACTGGAATCCATTGTCAGATAAGATGGAAAAGTAATGTTTCTACAATGTTTAAAAGAGTTTTAGAAATTGCTAACAAGGCACTAGTTTCTTTCCTTGCACCAAAATGTTAGAGAACAAAAGACAGTTGCTTTTCCTTCATCCAGGATGAAGCTCCTTAATGTAGAAGCAAGAGAAATGGACTCATAAAATATATTTGCATTTTATCTAGTTATCTTATAGTCTCTTCTTTTCAAGGGAAGGGTGGCATCTTGTGGCACAAACATGACTTACTTCAGTAAGCTTATTTTCCCTGTGAGCAAAACAGTTTGGAACAGGACATCTGGTTCTGAGCAATTATGTGTATTTTTACATTTCTTTTTGCTCCAGGACCAGCCCCTCTCCTGCCCTATTGTGGTTGCAGTTGCTGTCAGGAGACAGAGAGCAGTGGGCGGAAGGTGGTCGGTATATTGAACACAGTGTGACAGCCAAACCACCGGAACAAGATGCTTTCCACACAGCTCTGCTCACTTCCTCCTTGCCCTATTCTACTGGGGCGGGATCCTGATTTTCAGATTTCCTGAGATTTTTCTCTCCTTGCTAACTTAGCCTAAATGATTAACCCTTCCTATAATTACAGTCTCAGGCAGTTTGCTTCTAAAAGCACTTGACCTATTTCTTGGGTAGAAAACACTAGCTGTGGTTTATAGCAATTCGTGTTAGAGTTTTAATCACAGTAAGGGGAAGGAGGAAAGAAAGCCCTGCGTGCTTGGGACCATGGAAGAAAGAAGCAGAAGTGTTCCTAAAATGTTAATTTCATACCAAAGGAAGGCAAGAACTCTGACTCTATCATGACTTTCGTGGGTGCTAACATTACACGTAAACCTTGGCTTTTCAGGAAATCTAATTTGAGGAGAGGGCTATTTTCTTTTACTTGTTGGTGATGAATAAGACTGAGGTCCACCGTGTTTCCTCCACGTACTGAAATCACAGCAGCACGGATGGTAGATTCACGTGTGCATAACACCGTGATCCATCCATTGAACCTCTCTGCAGCTTGTTCTCCAACAACCAAACATCAGAGGCTTGTAAAGAGGTTTTAAACCATGTTTAGAGGTGCTCCCAATGCTCCTTTATAAAAATAACGTCAGAGCACAAATTATTTCACAAACAAATGATTTCAATATACATGCTGTATGTGCAGACATTTCCTCATGGCGTGAAATTTAATGACAACAGTTGTCTATGTAGATAGATTTTTTTTAACCCTCATCCTCACTACAACTGTAAAGCACTTAGGTAGTTCTCTTAAATAGAACTTTGCAAATCTTTGTGCACATTTCTGGTTATTTTTTTTTAGGAAAATTTTCCTCAAAAATAAAATTTCTGGGTAAGATAATATGTGTATTTCAAGAATTTTGAAATACACTGTTGACTTGACAATCTAAAAAGTTGCACCAACTTTCTGAGCTATATTTTCACACAGCAATTTGAGTTTTATCACGTTTTAAACTTTGCCATTTCGATAGGTAAAAAACAGTGTCTCATTGCTAAAAGATAAATTTGTCCTAGTGGACACAAAATTGACATATTTTTACTATATATGATTATCTTCATTTTCACTTTTTCAAACACTTTGTCCATTTTTCTATTAAATTGTTTATCTTTTTTTACCTTATTTGGAATAGTCTTTTTATGTGTTAACAAAATCAACCTTGTAGCAGCAAAGTGGAAAATTTGTCCCCAATTTTTTTATTTCATCTTAATTCCATTTACTTTTTTTTTTTTTTTTTGGATTCTGGTTCAGTGTGTTTATATATCTTACATGTGCCAGTAGTCTCTCTTCTTTTTCTAGCACATTTAAGTTGCCTAGATTTTGGAGCCTTTATTCTTCCCAGAAATTGACTTCCTTCATCAGTCATTTATAACATGTTGCATTTCATTTCATTTCTTTTTTTTTGTTTTTGTTTTGTTTTTGTTTTTTATTCATTTATTTTTTTTACAAATAGTTTATTGTCAAATTAGTTTCCACATAACACCCATTGCTCATCCCCACAAGTGTCCTCCTCCATGCCCATCCCTCCTCCCCCCCACATCCATCAGTCCTCAGTTATTCTCAGCATTCAAGAGTCTCTCATGGTTTGCCTCTCTCCCTTTCCCCCCACCATTTCCCCCCTTCTTCTCCCACTTGTTCCTCAGTTAAGTTCCTCCTAATCCTCCTATACGTGCAAACATATGATATTTGTCCTTTCTGCCTGACTTATTTCGCTCAGCATAACACCCTCAAGGTCCATCCATGTTGCTACACATGGCCAGATTTCATTGTTTCTCATTGCCATGTAGTATTCCATGGTATAGATAAACCACATCTTCTGGATCCATTCATCTGTTGATGGACACTTAGGCTCTTTCCATGTTTTAGCTATTGTGGAGAGTGCTGCTATGAACATTGGGGTACATGTGCTCCTATGCATCAGCATTTCTGTATCCCTTGGGTAAATTCCTAGCAGTGCTATTGCTGGGTCCTAGGGAGTTCTATTGTTAGTTTTTTGAGGAACCTCCACACTGTTTTCCAGAGGGGCTGTACCAGTTTACATTCCCACCAACAGTGTAGGAGGGTACCCGTTTCTCCACATCCTCGCCAGCATCTAGAGTTCTCTGATTGGCTCATTTTAGACACTCTGTCTGGTGTGAGGTGGTATCTCAGTGTAGTTTTGATCTGTATTTCCCTGATGAGGAGCGATGCTGAGCATCGTTTCATGTGTCTGTTGGCCATCTGGATGTCCTCTTTGGAGAAGTGTCTGTTCATATCTTCTGCCCATTTCTTCACTAAGTTGTTTGTTTTTCGGGTGTGGAGTTTGGTGAGTTCCTTATAGATTCTGGATATTAGCCCTTTATCTGATATGTCATTTGCAACTATCTTTTCCCATTCCGTTGGTTGCCTATTAATTTTCTGGGTTGTTTCCTTGGCTGTGCAGAAGCTTTTAATCTTGATGAGGTCCCAACAGTTTATTTTTGCTCTTGATTCCCTTGCTTTTGGGGATGTGTCAAGTAAGAAGTTGCTGCGGTGGAGGTCAAGGAGGTTGTTTCCTGCTTTCTCCTCTAGGGTGTTGATAGTTTCCTGTCTCACGTTCAGGTCCTTTATCCATTTTGAGTTTATTTTTGTGCATGGTATGAGAAAATGATCTAGTTTCATTCTTCTGCATGTTGCTGTCCAATTCTCCCAACACCATCTGTTAAAAAGGCTGTCTTTTTTCCATTGGATATTCTTTCCTGCTTTGTCAAAGATCAGTTGGCTGTATGCTTTTGGGTCCACTTCTGAGTTCTCAATTCTGTTCCATTGATCTATGTGTCTGTTTTTGTGCCAATACCATACTGTCTTGATGATGACAGCTTTGTAGTAGAGGCTTAAGTCTGGGATGGTGATCCCTCCCGTTTTGGTTTTATTTTTCAGGATTACTTTGGCTATTCAGGGTCTTTTGTGGTTCCATGCAAATTTTTGGATAGTTTGTTCTAGTTTTGAGAAGTATGCTGGTGCAATTTTGATTGGAATTGCATTGAATGTGTAGAGTGCTTAAGGTAGTAATGACGTCTTAACTATATTTATTCTTCCTATCCATGAGCATGGAATGTTTTTCCATTTCTTTATGTCTTCTTCAATTTCCTTCATAAGTTTTCTATAGTTTTCATCATACAGATCTCTTGTATCCTTGGTTAGGTTTATTCCGAGGTATTTTATGGTTTTTTGTGCAATTGTGAATGGGATCAGTTTCTTGATTTCTCTTTCTGTTACTTCATTGTTGGTGTATAAAAATGCAACCGATTTCTGTACGTTGATTCTGTACCCTGCAACTTGGCTGAATTCTTGGATCAGTTCTAGTAGGCTTCTGGTGGAGTCTGTCGGGTTTTCTATGTAGAGTATCATGTCATCTGCGAAGAGTGAAAGTTTGACTTCCTCTTTGCCAATTCTGATGCCTTTGATTTCCTTTTGGTGTCTGATGGCTGGTGCTAGGACTTCCAGCACTATGTTAAACAACAGTGGTGAGAGTGGGAATCCCTGTCATGTTTCCGATCTCAGAGGGAAAGCTCTCAGTTTTTCCCCGTTGAGGATGATGTTAGCTGAAGACTTCTCATAGATGGCTTTGATGATGTTTAAGTAGGTTCCTTCTATCCCAACTTTCTCGAGAGTCTTTATAAAGAAGGGATGCTGTATTTTGTCAAATGCTTTTTCTGCATCTATTGACAGGATCATATGGTTTTTATCTTTTCTTTTATTGATATGATGGATCACATTGATTGATTTGCGAATATTGAACCAGCCCTGTAACCCAGGAATGAATCCCACTTGATCTTGGTGGATGATTCTTTTGATATGCTGCTGGATTCGATTTGCAAGGATCTTGTTGAGAATTTTTGCATCCGTATTCATCAAGGATATTGGCCTGTAGTTAGTTCTCTTTTTTTGCTGAATCTCTGTCTGGCTTGGGAATCAGAGTGATGCTAGCTTCATAAAATGAGTCCGGGAGTTTTCCTTCGATTTCTATTTTTTGGAATAGCTTGAGAAGAATTGGGGTTAATTCTGTTTTAAATGTCTGGTAGAATTCCCCAGGGAAGCCATCAGGTCCAGGGCTCTTATTTGTTGGGAGATTTTTGATCACTGATTCAATTTCTTCACTCGTTATGGGTCTGTTCAGGTTTTCTATTTCTTCCCGTGTGAATTTTGGTAGTGAGTGTGTGTTTAGGAATTTGTCCATTTCTTCTAAGTTGTCCAATTTGTTGGCATATAATTTTTCATAGTATTCCCTGATAATTGCTTGTATTTCTAAGGGGTTGGTTGTAATAAGTCCATTTTCATTCATAATTTTGTCTATTTGGGTGCTCTCTCTTTTCTTTTGGATAAGTCTGGCTAGAGGTTTGTCAATTTTGTTTACTTTTTCAAAAAACCAACTCTTGGTTTCATTGATCTGTTCAATTGTTTCTTTGGTCTCTATGTTGTTTATTTCTGCTCTTATTTTTACTATTTCTCTTCTTCTACTGGGTTTAGGGCATTCTTGTTGCCCTGCCTTTAGTTCCTTTAGGTGAGCTGTTAGATTTGGGACTTGCGCTTTTTCTAATCTCTTGAAATAGGCCTGGAGAGCAATGTACTTTCCTCTTAGGACTGCCTTTGCCGCATCCCATAGATTTTGAATTGTTGTGTTTTCATTTTCATTTGTTTCCATATATTTTTTAATTTCATCTCTAATTGCCTGATTGGTCCATTCATTCTTTAGAAGGGTGTTCCTTAACCTCCATGTTTTTGGAGGTTTTCCAGACTTCTTCCTGTAATTGATTTCAAGTTTCAAAGCATTGTGATCTGTCAGTGTGCATGGTATGATCTCTATTCTTTTATATTTATTGAGGGCTGCTTTATGTCCCAGTATGTGATCTATCTTGGAGAATGTGCCATGTGCACTTGAGAAGAAAGTAAATTGCCTGGCCTCAGGATGTAAAGTTCTAAATATATCCGTCAGGTCCATCTGGTCCAATGTGTCTTTCAAGTCCATTATTTCTTTAGTGATTTTCTGTCTGGTTGACCTATCCATTGCTGTAAGTGGAGTATTAAAGTCCCCTGCTATTAGCACATTCTTATCTAGAAGCTTGTTTCTGTTTGCGATTAATTGTTTTAGATATTTAGGTGCTCCCATATTCAGTGCGTAGACATTTATGATTGTTAGTTCTTCCTGATGGATGGACCCTGTAATTATTATGTAGTGCCCTTCTTCATCTCTTGTGATTGTCTTTAATTTAAAGTCCAGTTTGTCTGATATAAGTATCGCTACTCCGGCTTTCTTTTGATTTCCTGTAGCATGATATATATTTCTCCATCCCCTTACTTTTAATCTGAAGGTATCTTCTAGTCTAAAATGAGTTTGTTGTAGACAGCATACAGATGGATTTTGGGTTTTTTTATCCGTTCTGCTGCCCTGTGTCTTTTGATTGGAGCATTCAGCCCATTTACATTCAGTGTTATTATTGAAATATGTGGGTTTAGAGTCCTTGTATCTTTTGTAGGGTTCATGTTTGTGGTGGTGTCTCTGGAATCTTTGTTCCTTGCAACCTTTCCTTCAGAGCACCCCCCTCAGGATTTCTTCTAGGGCTGGCTTACTGGTGACAAATTCTTCCAATTTCTGTTTATTTGGAAAGGTTTTTTATCTCTCCTTCTATTTTGAATGACAGGCTTGCTGGAAAGAGGATTCTTGGCTGCATATTTTTACTGTTCATCACCTTGAAGATCTCCTACCATTCCTTTCTGGCCTGCCACGTTTCAGTAGATAGGTCTGTCACCACTCTGATAGGTTTCCCTTTGTATGTGAGGGCCCTTTTCTCCCTAGCTGCTTTCAAAATTCTCTCTTTGTCCTTGCATTTTGCCATTTTTATGATGATATGTCGTGCAGAAGATCGATTCAAGTTACGTCTGAGAGGAGTCCTCTGAGCCTCTTGTATTTCCACATTACTTCCTTCCCCAGGTCGGGGAAGTTCTCTGCTATAATTTGTTCCAGGACTCCTTCAGCACCTTTCCCTCTCTCTTCCTCTTCTGGGATTCCTATGATACGGATATTGTTGCCCTTGACCGTATCACTGAGCTCTCGAATTTGTCTTTCCTGTTCCTGGATCAGTTTGTCTCTTTTTTTGTCAGCCTCTTGTTTTTCTATAATGGTGTATTCTAAATCACTTATTCTCCTTTCTGCCTCTTCAATCCGTGCATTGGAGGCCTCTAATTTATTATGTATCTCATTTATCTCATTTTTTAATTCTTCATGCCTATTTTTATTTTCCATTCTGTCTGTAGCCATAGTTTCTTTGATGTCCCCTATGTTTTTTTCAAGCCCTGCTATTAATTTTACCATTATTATTCTAAAATCTTGTTCAGTTATGCTGCTGATATCTGTTTTGAGCAGTTCATTAGCTGTCATTTCTTCTTGGAATTTCTTTGGAGGAGAGCTCTTTTGTTTCGTCATTTTAGTTAGCTTTCCGGCTCTTGTTGGTTTTAAAGACCTGTTATGCTCTCTGTTTCTATGAGCACTGCTATATCCAAGAAACTCTTTGACTTTCCAGGGCCTATCCTTTCAGAGATTGTTTTTTGAATGGTATCCCTCGGTCTCTCTTGTTGGGACCTTAGTTATTTTATTTTCCTATTCGTAGTGATATTTGGGACTCTTCACCTTGTGTACTCTAGCTTGTTTCTTGAGGTAGCCCTGGAAAAGAAAACAGACAGACAAACACACAGGGAGCAGGAGCACACAAACACACAGGCTAATTCAACTAACATGCAAAGCGAGAGCGAAAACGAAAAAGTTAAGAGAAAAGATGGAGCAGGGAGGGCGAATGATATGGAGTATAAAGTACATAAAAGGGTCAAAAAAGGGGAAAAGAAAAGGAAAAAAGAAGATAACCGATGGACAAAGAACGGTTTAAAGCATATACCTGGATTTCCCAGCTACAGTTAAATAGCCGTGTATATGCAGTGCTGGTTGAAGAGCATAGAGAAAGAGAGAGAAGGCAGGGCGGAATGAGGTAGAATTGGAAATAGAATGAATAGGCAGAAGGGATAAGAAGCTTTTTTCAAAGAGGTAAAGGGTAGAATATGGTTGGATAGGTGAGTGAAGGATGCTGGAATTATCCAGAGAAACTATATAGTCTAATTACTCCTGAGAGAAAGAGCTGAAAAGGTCGGTAGGTGTAGAATTTACATTTACAGAATGGACTCGTGATTGTTTAAGCAAGCTAGCGACCAGAGTTAGTCAGGTCAGTGTTCTGGGGAAAAAAGCGAGAAAAGAGAAAGAAGAAGAAAAAAAGAAAGAGAAAATAAAGGGAAAAAAAGAAAGGAAAAAAAGGAAAAAACATAAAAGGGGAAAAAAAGGAAAAAAGAAAGAGAAAAAGAAAAAAAAAAGGGAGGAGGGCACCTCTCAGGCCAGGATGGGCGTGGTGTGATCCAATGCCTCAGGCGGGGGTTCTGCCTTGGTGGTTGTGGGGAGGAGAGTGAGGGTGCTCCAGTCCCTTCTTGAACCCCACGTTGCAACTCGCTTTTTTGGGCGTGTCAAAAAAACGTCCCCCGTTCCAGGGACACAGCCGAAGTTGGTTGCACTCTTCAACCCAGGCCAGTTCCAGTCTCCAAATCCCCGTCCGTGGCCCCGCTGAAATTGCCTTAGACACAGCTTCCCAGGCAAACCCCTCGAGCAATTCCAGGCCGCCTGCTGAGCTCTGGGGGCGGAGTCAGAATCGCTGCTTCCTTCTCTGGGTGGGGCTGGCGCGCATGCGCGGGGGCTTGCCTGCTGGGTGGGCATAGCCCGAGCCCGCTGGAGTGAGGAAAACGGGGTCCCTCTATGGCTCGTCACCCGAAACACGAACTCACAGACAAATTTCCCAGTTTTTAGCTCTTTGCCTTCCCTCTCGAATTCCAGCCAGCCAGGAGCGCGGACGCCCGGTGTCTGTGTGGCTCTTTCAGGGGCCCCAGCCGCCCTGGAGCTACAATGGCGGCAGGCGCGCGGCTGCTTTGAAATCCAACCTCCAGGAGCGGCACAAAGAAGCAGTTTGTGTGCTTAGCCTCCCCCAGGACCAGTTGGCGCGAGGGGACCTGGTGTGCAGGTATTTGGCAAGTACAGTCTTTCTATGCACCGAGCGGAGGTTTTCTGTTTTGGACTCTCTCCTTTTCTCCTCTCACTCCCCGTAGAGGGTAGAGGGGGATCGCCTCCCACCCTGGAGTCTCCGATCCCGGCCCGATTTTATCTTCCCTGGTTCGCACTCACATTAGAAGGCATTCTCAGTGGATTCTGCGTCCTTTTTCTCCTAGTCTCTCAGGTTTTGTAAGGTTTCCAATGGCTTCAGATCTTTTCTGTGTGATGTATGGGCGCGAGTGCAAGTACGGAGCTCCTTACTTCTCTGCCATCTTGCCCTCTCTCCGCATTTCATTTCTTAAAAGAATGGATTGTGGTGCCTGTCTGGCTTAGTTAGAAGAACAGGGTCATGAGTTCAAGTAGAGATTACTTAAATAAAAAAAAATATGAAAAGAATGTATCGATTATTCAATAAATGATAATCAGGCAATTAGATATCTAGAAGGAAATAAAATTTAGATTCTTACTACAGGCCTTAAACATACACATAGGCATGTGTGATTTCCCAATGAGATCAAGATCTAAAGATAAACTAAAAAATAAAATAAGATAAATAAAAAAGTAACCAGGAAAAGCAATGAAAAGAGATAAAGGCTTCAAATCTCAGGAAAGAATCTTGTACTCAAGTCTAGCAGGGTAGCTGAAAAGCAGGCATATGAATAATATCCATGTGGAGTATAGAACCCAAGGGCCTGGCCAAATATATTGCTCTGCCTAAGAGAATCTTCCCACATCCATGAAAGTTAAGGAGAAAAAAACCCAATGATGACTACCCATGAGTTTCCATCTCTGGGAAGGTGTTGTGAGAGATGCATATAATTGCATTTAAAGAACATTAGGTAATATGATAGTTCTTACACACCTGAGTGGAGTCACAGGCTCATAACTGATAGATGATAGTTTGATGGATGATTGATTAATTGATAGATAGGTAATAGATGAAAGATCAAAATCCAGATTAGATTTATTTTAAAACTCCATAAAACAATAAAAATACAGTGTAAATGGGTGAAATATATGAATAGAAAACCCACAGGAAAAATATACAAATGGGGAATGTATGTATGAAAAGATTTCTAACTCATTAGTAGGGAAATGCAAATTCAAATAACAATTAGACATCATTGTTTTATCTATAAAACTGGCAAAAATCAATAACACTGATAATATCCAATCTTGGGAAAAACTGACAAAACTCTCAAATGAGTGTAACGTGGCACAGTTCTTTTGGAAAGAAGTTTGGTAATACCTCCTCAGCTTTGTTTTGTTTTGTTTTAATTTTCTTTTTAATGTTTTATTTATTTTGGAGGGAGATAGAGACAGCATGAGCAGGGAAGGGCTAGAGAGAGAGGGAGACTCAGAATCCAAAGACAGTCTCCAGGATCTGAGCGAGCTGTCAGCACAGAGCCCGATGCGTGGCTTGAACCCACGAACCGTGAGATAATGACTTGAGCCGAAGTAGGATGCCCAACTGACTGAGCCACCCAGGTGCTCACGTTTTAAATGTACAAACATTTGATTCAGAAATCCACAGGTGCCTTTCCTAGAAAAATACTTGAAACTTTGCATAAAAGTGGTATAAAACTTTTTCAGCAGTATTTTTCAATTCCATAAGAAAATTTTCAATTAACATCTTTGTACATTATTTTTGTAAGCACGTATTTCTGTAGAATAGAAGTGAATTTGCTGAGTCCAATGTAGACACATTTCCATTTTTTGTCAATGAACTAATACCCCACTAAAATGGTCTTATTAATGTGCTCTCTACCAACAGGGTCTGAGAATGCCTAGTTCCCTGTTCTCTTGACAACATCAGGCATTGTCAACTGTTACCAAACAGTGAGGGAGAGGATAAAATCTCAGTTAAACAACCTGCCTTTCCCTGGTTATGAGAGAGGGTTTCAATTTTTATGTGGTTAAGCTGGCTTATAGTCTCTTTTATAGCTTTTGAGTTCTAGACATTTTTCCTAATGCTATTTGCTTTTTTACCTTTTAAAAAACTGTAGTAAATGACACATAACAACATTTACTAGCTTCACCATTTTTAAGTGTACAGTTCAGTAATGTTAAGTACATTCACACTGCTATGCATCCAATCTCCAAAACTCATCATCTTGAAAAACAGAATTTCTGTGCCTATTAACCAACACTCCACATTCACTCTTCCCCCCAGCTCTTAGCAACCAACATTCTACTGTCTCTCTCTATGAATATGAAGAGTCTAGGTTCCTCATATAAGTGGAATCATACAATGTTTGTCATTTTGTGACTGGCTTATTTCAACGCATGTTATTTGAAAAACTAGAAACAACTGACTAAAAAACAGAATAGTTAAGTAAACTATAATATATCCATACCTTTTATAACATCCAATTGTTTGTTTGTTTCATAAAACAGGTGTAAATGTACAGCCCAGGCAAGAGGTAATGATGATTCAGACAAAGATCGTCATCTTGGCGCAGGTGGTAAAAACTGGCCAGACTTTGGATATATTCTGAAGTTAGCGCCAACAGTATTTACAGGTGGATTGGATATGGGATTTGGAAGAAAGATGTCACTGGTGTTTCTGGCCTGTGGAAATGGAAGATGGGAGATAAATTGGAGATCTCTTCCTGAGATTGGGAAGATGATTGGAGGAACAGTTTGAGGTGTGCAGGAATCAAGAGTTGACTTTCAGTCATGTTAAATCTAAGGTGTACAATTTGACATCTACAGTTGCATATGAAAATAGTAGAATCATTTAAGGGTATTTATTTTAATTCACTGTCTCATGCCTTGAGATTAGAGCAATATATTTTTTTAAAGGATTCAGTAACTTCAACTGGCTGACTTTTAAATGATTTTTTTTTAACATTAAAAAAATGAGTGCCATATGCAAATACAATCTTTTAGCTAAATTTGCATTTTAATATGGTGGCCTATTATACAATGCTACCACCTGTGTAAAATGAGTCAAACATGGCTTAATAGGACTTGGATATAATTTATAACGTAAAATAGAATGATCACATTTGGTGATTATCAAAACCGTAAGCTGAATAAAATGAGAAGTTCCATCTGTTACTACCTACCTTTCACCCTTGCATGAAGGGAATATAAAAGGGAAGAGCTATAGGAGTTTCTCCAAGTGGTTGCATAGAATTAAAGTTCCCATTTGGCAAGGACTGTGTGTTATTCATTTTTGCATCACCCACAGTGGCTTGTGTGGAGTAGGCGTCCAATTAACGTTAGTGGAATTTAATCAAAGTCTATTGAGCTGTAAAGAAAAATGTCACAGTCGTTATTCAATACATTTGCACAAGCATTTATTATGGAATGTTAAAAAAAAATAGCTTAACTTCTGGTAACTTCAATTATCTACAACACAGATAGTAACTGAAAAAAGAAGTGAAAAAGGATAAACTACCATAAGAATACTTGTACTTTGCTGTTTAAGAGAAGCTGGTTGTCACCCTCAGGCCAGGAAAGGACTTAGAATTCTAAGCAAATTAAAATTCATTGGTTTATAATAGCATATACATAATAGCATATGCAGGAAGGTATCTAGCTTGTCTTCAGAGTATATATAAGAAGACTTCCTCTAACTGCTGATACTCAGACTCAATCCTAAAGGCTCCTAGTCCTGAAGCAAACAAACTCAGTGGAAGATGTGTTCAAAATCTGATCAGAGGGCCAACTCACCTCTGCTCTTGAGCCCATCACCATATGAAAGTTGATGAACTTAATTCTATCAAGTATCTCAGAGCCTCATCCTCTCCTTGCATACAAGCTCTTTTTTCTCAGCATAGAAATATGTTCATCTTCATATTTAAGTCATCTTTTGCTCTCATGACTCTTTTATTGCCCTACGTCTCTTCTTTCCTTTACAACCTTTTTATAAAAGATGCTCTGCTCCCTCAGCTCCCATTTATTCTTCTTGCCACTTCACCAGTGGCAAGTAATTATTCTTGTCCAGGTTGCCAATGATCTCTTGCCTGCCGAATTCATTTAATAGTTTACCTTGTCTTCCTTCACCATTTTTTCTCCTTCTGTGGCTTCTCAAATCTTTCAGTGACTGTCCATTTTATTATAAAAATGCATGCTAACAGCATTTTGTGTGAGGATTGATCTAGTTTGAGAAACCAGTTTTTATTTTAGAAACGAATGCCTGGAAGGAAGTAGATTAGGACATACTACAGAGAAATCATATTTAATCATAATTAATCAGATTAATCATAGATTAATCATAATTAATCAGATAATCAATTTACAAATATAATTTAAGAAGCATGTGACAGAATTAATGGCCTCACCAAAGCCTTTACTACCGAGCTAAGGTCATGGACAAGAGCAGACCAACATTCCTGTAGACAGGGAGCTCTCAAGGAAAAGAGCAGACTAACCGTCTCACTGAGACAGTTAGTTGTCTCACTGAGGACAACTAAGGAAACTGGAAGAAAAAAATAAAATAACTTACAAAATTATGCAGTATTTCTAGGCCAAGACTAGACAAGAACTGGAAAAAAAAGAGCCCAGGCACTCAAAGCTACATTTTTTCTAAAGGCACTTGTCTATGATGGAAAAGAAACTATGAAGTTCATTTGTATTTTGGACTCCTCTTGAGGCCAAAGAGACAGAAATCAAAGTCTGGACACTGCTAAGGGATGGGACTCTGATAAATTAATTCCCGCTTTCAACTAAAATTATGAAAAACATGCCCTTAGAATAGATGTGAACTAAAAATCAATCCACCTCAGCAGGAACTTGCAATCTAGTCTCTAATCAGCAAGATATCCAGGAATCTCAAGCTTTGAATCAAGGTGAAAGGCAGAAAACAAAGACTAACAGGAAATCTTCAAAGTAACCAGAGTAAAAAGAGCTTCAAAGCATCAAAAGTTAGAATTATAGCTGGCTTCACAATAGCAATAATTGAAGCCAAGAAAACAATGGAATATCTTCCAAGTATGGGTGTAGAATCCTATATCAAGTGAAAACATCTTTCAAAAATGAAGACAAACTACTAACATTTTCAAATTAAGAAAAAATACTAAGTCCTCATCAGAAGACCCGAGTTAAAGGAAATTCTAAAAATGTACTTCATGCGAAAGAAAAAAAATGATATGAGATGGAATCTGAAATGCAGCACAGGATAAAGGGTCAACAGGATGGTAAAGATATGGGGCAAATATGAAAGAATATGAGCTGTATAAGCTAAAAATAATGTCTTATGACTTTTAAATTTTTAAAACTTTAAGATTACCTGGAAACAACAGCATATTAGGAGGGTAATTAATGGAATTAATAAGGTTCTATCTGGGAGAAGGGTAAAAACCTTGATTAACTTAGGCTTTCACAAATTATTTTTGTTAATTTTATTTATTTATTTTAAGAAGGGGGGGCAGAAAAAGAGAATCTCAAGCTAGTTCCGCATTGTCAGTGCAGAGCAGAGCCCAACACGGGGCTCGATCTCATGAACCATGAGATGATGACCTGAGCTGTGAAATGATGACCTGAGCCGAAATCACGAGTCAGACGCTTAACCAACTAAGACACCCAAGCACCCCTTGACTTTCACAAATTATTAATGATTATTTTTTGGTAATTATAAGGTAACTTCTAATTTTGAAGGTAATCCTTAATAGAATAAAATAAAATGTATAATTTTTTATTTTTTAATTTTTTTAAATGTATAATTTTTTAAATAATAGATTCTTAAAAGATGGAATTATAACTAAATTCAAAAGAAGGCAGAAAAGTAAAGAGAGAGAGAGAGAGAAACAAAGAATGAGTGGGACAGGTAGAAGACACACAATAAAATCGTAGATTTAAACCCAAACATTCAGTAATTTCCATTAGTGGACAGAACCTCAGAGCTAGAAAGCCCTCCTCAGCTGGTCACAGTAAGTGCTGGAACAATCACAGGCATCTCCTGAACATAGTTGGAAGCGAGCCACCCTGTAAATGTTGCACCAGAGAAACAGAACAGAATGCATTCTTCCTTGGAACAATTTGATCTCAAAGCAAAGGAGGAAGGGAAGGGTCTGCATTCCCACTTCCTGTTCCCAGGTTTACCAAGCAAATAATTAACTTTTTCACAAAAGAAATGTATGAGAGAACAGTCAAGAATATTACAATGATTGATAAGCTAGGGAAAATTCAGCCCACCATCATAGAAATATTTATTGCTCTAGTCTCGGCCACTGTAACATATTCGGTTGAGGAGAGGTTAAGGACAGACGAAGGGAGTGTACATGTAAGGCAACTCTTAAGAAAACTATAAAACCTCTACCAAGGCTAGGGAGGAGTAAGGAGAAGTTCTCAGATTTTTCCAGGAACTATTAGGACAAAAACAAAGAGCAATAGGAACAGATACAAATGATTAGGAGAGAGAGAGAAGAAGAATTGATTATTATAAAATTTCAGATGAAATATAATTCCTGCAAGGCTGGAGGCTGTATGTCTATCTTAACCTTCATCCTTTGAAAAATATAATTTGCACAAAAGCACTGCTAAAGAAGGTATATTTTTCAGCTAAAATTGAAGAGCAGTTTCAATCAAAGGGCTCAAATAGAAAAGATATCACCTCAATTCCTCAATTTTTAAAAATACCCCTAAACTAGACACCTCAAAAACCAAAAAATATACCTATATTTAAGGACCTCCAGAGAAATATTTTACACGCCATCTCAGTAGTTAATTTTAGCACTTAACACAAATTCTTTTTATCAACTAAATTCTCATTCACAACTTTAATAGGAATTTCTTTTAAAAATAAAATAAATTAACCTACATCTTAGATCTAATTATTTTTCCTCCAGGAAGATAAATATTATGTGTGTTCTGTAAGGCTGGTGGTAAGATGCTCTATGGCACTCTCAAGCAAACCCACTCACAAGAAGACATAAAAGTAGAAAGTTGTACAAAAATAGAAAGAATCACACTTCATCCTTATTACTTGACAGATCTGGTATAGTCGCAGGATTTATAATGCAGAAGTGAACTGCTTGACTTTTTGGAAATCAGTGAAAGTAAAATTCAATTTAAACTTTTTATTAAAATGACATAAGTTTAAAGGTGCGACTTTCCTGTCAAAGTCACAAAATCATCAAGACTGGTAAGGCTCGCTAGAGGTAGAATGAGAGAACCATGGTTGAAGCACATGAATTATACCCTGAGAAGTAGAGTGTTGGCCCTTTTGGGCGTGTCACGGAAAGGGAAGTTGAGCCAAGTCCATACAACTACAGGCACACCATTCTTTCCATGTCAGCAGTCTCCAGAGATAGTGATTGGTAGTGCCAAGTCAATTATACAGTAATTACCAGAAGATTAAAATTACTCCAATTACTAAAATCACTGAAATTCGGGAAGGAACCATGGTGTTCACAGTTCTTTTCAAACACTGAGATACAGTTTGAAAACTGACAATAATATAAAGTATGTACACTCACAACATGACATTGAACTAGCCCAGGCTGCTAGCTCCCCCTCCTGAGCCCTACCCTTAAGAAGCAAAACAGAGCAAAAACAAGCAAAACAAAGCAAAATACAACCAAGAAGGAATCAGATGCATTTTCAAAAACTACCAGAAAACTCCTAAGACCTACCTGAGACATTGACAATGATCATGGCTGTGAGTAGAGTGGAAATGGCAGTGTCACCAGAAGGTTTGTAAACCAGGGCCTGAGCTTCAGACTCCTCTCCCTGAGTACTCATTAAAAGCCAAAGTAGCAAATACCCCAGGCAAGGGGGTAAGCTCAGAAGGGAAAATGGCATGTGAAGAACATAAATGCTATAAAGCAAAAGACCATGAACAATAGCAAAAAGCAAATGAAGGTGAATTAATGGAAGGATCAGATTAAGAATTTAAAGAAAGCATAAAGAATCATGAACTACGGTATAGATGGAGTGGAAAACTAATTTAGTGAGCTGGAAGACCAAGACAAAGAACCATTCTAGAAGGATTCAGGGATGGATTAACAGAATATATGTGGGATACTATGAATATACATTAGAGATATGAAAACAAAGTGTCACCATCTGCTTAATAATATGATGGGATAATAAACAGAAGGAAGTAAATATTTGAAGATGACTAATGTTTTCCCAAAACCAAAGATGAAAGACTTCAGATTAAGAAGCTGTATACACTGCCAAGGGCCAAACAGAGGAGAGAAAAGGAAGAGAAAATCCAAAATCCAGAGATCAGTGGGGGAAAACTAAAGGACTTCAAAGTCTACAAGGAAATTCTAAAAGCTTCTAGAAAGAAAGAGTAATTCAACTACAAAGAATAAAATTCAAATTATTCATTCTCTCAACAGCTACACTAGATAAAATGGAAAAATACTTTTAAAGTATTTCAAGAAAAGAACATTAAACTTAATATTTTAAGTCCAGAAGGTCACATTTAAGTAGAAGGCAACAAGAATATTTCTCAGAAGGTTTATCACACAAAGACCTGCTGTGAAAACATTCCTAGGAAGAATATTTTCACAAGAAGAAAAAAATAAATAAAGCCAGATATAAAAGAAATCAGGGTGAGCAAGTAATTCAATAAGGTTTATTTTGTCTAAAAAAGGAAGGAGGGAAAATTAATATACATAAAAATCCATAACCAAAACAAGATGATACTAAGTACCTTGCTTCAGGGAAGAGGGAAGTAGAGGTTGTAGTCAGAGAGAAGAAAGATTTCATTTTACAGATGAGGAAACTGAGTCACAGAGAGGTTAAGAAGCCTGTACAAGGACACACAGCCAGTAAAAGACAGTGCCAACATTCAAAGTCAGACCATCTGATTCAGAATACAGACTTCAAAGGGAAGACATAAATATTGATAAAATCAAGAACTATGAAAGAAAAAATAAATATAAGAGAGGTCTTAATAAGGTTTAAGTAACCATCAGGTAATGAAAAATATAAAATGTAACTGTCTTATGTCCAGCATAAGAATATTTGATTTAGGGGGCGCCTGGGTGGCTCAGTCGGTTAAGTGTCCGACTTCGGCTCAGGTCACGATCTCATGGTTTGTGGGTTTGAGCCCTGCATCGGGCTCTGTGCTGACAACTCAGAGCCTGGAGCTTGTTTCAGATTCGGTGTCTCCCTCTCTCTCTGCCCCTCTCACATTCACGCTCTGTTTCTCTCTGTCTCAAAAATAAATAAACATAAAAATTTTTTTTAAGAATATTTTATTTATTCATTGGAAGGAAGCAGAGGAGAAATAAATTAACCATATAAAAGTATGATTAAGAATTTTAATTAGATGATCTCAGTAACTCTAAATATGATCTAACTAAAATAAATGTAATTGGTTAAAACTAATCAAGAGAAATAGAGTATCAGATTGGCGTAAAAACAAAGAGTACTATGCAAAAACACGTTGTCTACAGAGATAAACTTAAATACAGAAATGTTGAAAATGAAAAGGAGGAAAGGCAAGTGTGACAAAAAGAAATCCAGAGAAGAAATTTTGATGTCAGATAAAAGTAAATTCAAGGCCAAAAATAGCAGGGAAAAATATAATATGATACATGGATTAAAATATGAGCAAGGGGCGCCTAGGTGGCTCAGAGGGTTGAGCACCCAAATCTTGATTTCTGCACATGTCATGATCTCGTGGTCTGTAGGATAGAGCTCCACATTAGCGCTGAGAGTGTGGAGTCTGCTTGGGATTCTCTCCCTCTCTCTCTGCCTCTCCACCACTCATGCTCTCTCTCTTTTTCAATAGATAAATAGATAGATAGATAGATAGATACATACATACATACATACATACATATATATATATATATGCCAAAAATGTAAAATGATTATATCCCTTCATTTAGTGCTTATCATATACCAAGCATTACTCTAAGACCTTTAAATGTATTAATTCATCTAATCCTCAATAATCCCAAGGATAAATTATTATTATTATCGCCAATTTTGCAGAGAAGGGAGCTGAGGCAAAGAGAGCTAAGACACACAGAACATGGTCAGACTGTCTGACTCAGTGTTCACATTCTCAACCTCTATTTTCTGCTAATATTCTAGACTGTAAAGTAACAATTGACAGTTCTTAAAGGTGATTAATCAAGAATAAATAATAGGGGCGCCTGGGTGGCTTAGTCGGTTGAGCGTCCGACTTTCGCTTAGGTCATGATCTCACAGTTCGTGGGTTCGAGCCCCGCGTTGGGCTCTGTGCTGACTGCAAGCTCAGAGCCTGGAGCCTGTTTCAGTCTGTGACTCCCTCTCTCTCTGACCCTCCCCTGCTCACGCGGTCTCTCTCTCTCTCCCCTAGAAATAAATAAAAAAAAAAAATTAAAAAAAAAAAAGAATAAATAATAAATTTGGAAACTTTTTAACATGCCCTACAGAAACTGATAGGTCAGGTAGATAATAAATAAAGTAATAGAACATGGGTCAGCAAATCATGGCTTGCAGACTGGCCACCTATTTTTGTAAATAAAATTTTTTTTAATGTTTTATTTATTTCTGAGAGAGAAAGAGAGAGAGAGTGTGAGCAGGGGAAGGTCAGAGAGAGAGGGAGACACAGAATCCGAAGCAGGCTCCAGGCTCTGAGCTAGCTGTCAGCACAGAGCCCAACGTGGGGCTTGAACCCACAAACTGTGAGATCATGACCTGAGTCAAAGTCGGACACTTAACCAACTGAGCCACCCAGTGTAAATTTATTATTTACATTTATTAGGTGTAAAAAAAATTTTATAGGAACACAGCTATACTCATTTATTTGCATATTGTAAATGGCTGTTTTTGCATTACAAAAGCAAAGTTGAGTAGTTATGACACAGGTTGTATAGCTTGCAAAGCCTTAAATACTTATTTACTGTCCTTGAGGACAGTATGTCAGCACTTGCTATAGAAGAAAAATTAACCAGCTCAACCATTGATATAAAGAGCATTATACACAGCACATCTTCCAAACAGCGCATCGAATTGATTACCATAAATCTCTAATTCCACCCTCCTTGCACAATAACACAGGTGTCCAAAATATAACCTTAATCACAATATAAGAGAATAAACAAACATAAAGTCCAAATAAATAAGCTGAAAAGCACTGCCTTAAGAAAAGGCATTTGAATGTGACCGTGAAATGCACAGATCTTTGGTGCTAATTTGAATGAGTGTAGAGGTATGGACTAGTAAGATGTCTCAATGCAACTGTGAACGTTAATCAACAAACTTTTAAATAAGCATTTACTGTACAGTTACTTGAAGTATCTACTGAACATCCCTTGAAAGAGAAAACCAGAAAGAGCCTGGGTATTGAGGGCAAGCAGCAAGAATTCTCTTCTCAGTTCTGCGCCTTAGGAGTCAGTGTACCTATGGGAAAGTCACTTATCCACTCTGTGCCTCAATTTCCTGATCTGTAAGATGAAGCTAGTAATAACACCCACCTGATTACAGAGTTGTTGGGAGTAATAATAAGATAATGTAAATGAAAAGGGATTAGCATAGTTCCCAACATACAGCTAGTTTTCTATATCTACTGGTGGATGGGATACCACTCAACTGATAATTGGGAAACCACCAGAACTCCAGAAACAATGTGCTATGAGATTACTTCCTTTTAAGTTTTTAAAAAATATTTGTCCTGTTTTAGTTGCTGAATCAGCCATATTTTGAGAGTCCAGTTTGCTGCTATCCACTATTTTCTCATTTACTAAGAATATCCAAGCATAGAAGCAAGGAGGTTGTGGGAAAGGAGGCAAGGAAAGAGCCTGACATGTATAGAAAGGGGAGAATAGATTCAAAATGTAAGGAAATCCAAGTCTAAGCAGCTATCTTTTATTTAGTTCTGTGAATATCTCCTAATAATGACTGTCACAAATGACGGTCAAGGCAGAGATGTTTTTATGATCAATACCATATAAAATAAGATGTTGGTGGCAAGGTTCTCTCTGATAAGGAATCAATTTTAAGAATAGAAGTACCAAGAGTATATTCTCTTAACTCTAATCACGATGCTGTTGTTCCAAAAGCTATAATGCGTTCTGATCAGGGCTGAAGAGATATAGAAACAGGGTTATCAGACTTAACCAGAATATAGGGAATCCATTTCTTATTACACAGGCATCAAAACTAAAGGCAAAGCAAGAAAAACTGGCAAAGCTCACGACTCAAAGATCCGGTTTAAGAGCAGAACTTGGACCCAGAATATGTCATTAATGATGCTTGGGGGAAAGTTGAGCTTTACATACCTCTTGAAAAACATTTTCCTTTGTATACTCAAAAAATAACCATAACCTCTGTAATGACGGAAGCCTAGAGAGAGAGATTAAAGTTTTTTACTCTATTTTAGGTAAAGTTTCTTACAAGATTGTGAATCTCTATCATTTATATAAATAGAGCGAAGTGACTCATGGCTGACCTTGTGTATCACGGGCTTCGTGTGATCTGAGACCCTTTATATAAAATGTGGGTACCTCGTAAATGATCCTTGGAAACCCTTAAGCCCTTCTTTTTTCCAAAGCCATTTTTTTGGTCTTATGCCTTTAAGTCCTTGCAGGGCACTATGCTCTATTAGCTCATCAAAGCTCAGCCATCAGGATCACAACTGGTCATTTTCATTGAGACTGTTATTTAGAATTGCCCAGAATAAACTCTGAGAAATCAATAGCTTGAGTTGTATCATTGTCATAAGTTGCACTGGTAGAATTAAAACTTTTATTTATATAAATTATAGAATCAACTCCAAAGAAAAAATAATTAGAACAAGTTAATAAATACTCCATCTACTGATCTGCTTCTTCCTCGGGTATATGGAAAAAAGATTTTCTTTGGTTTCTGAATATTTTTATTCAATGGTGCCTAACCATACACAAAACATAGAGCTGTGCTGATTTTCAAAATCATAGCAGCAACACTAAGCAACTTGGAATTTGATTCATTTTTCCTTCTGACATTTATCTACTAAATTTGTTGAGCAGTAAAAGAGAGAGAGAGAGAATAATGTCACTTCATAAAATCTCATTTCTGTAGGCAGTGCTAGGAAACAGGAGGCACAAATAGAAAAACACTTATAAAAAAAATTGTTGTCCCGGGATGATTACTACTTTTTAAATTTGTTCCGCGTGTCGTATCTTATCACACTTCTGTTTACACTTAATCCAGGATGCAGGATAGGATGATTTACCTCTGTCAGATATTGAAGCCTGGATAGAATAAACAGTTTTCATTTGGTGCCATAAACCTTGAGACCAGAAGGCCATCAGAATAACTCAGAGAGGCAAACAGAACACAGAGCCCTCCAGACAGAACCTTGTTTTTCTCCTCTCACTTCGTAAAACCAAACTGGGCTAAAACCACGCAGCCATAAAGCATCAGCCAGCCTAGACCACATCTCTTGAAGGCCCTGACCTCCAGAGACTTCTGTTTCTCCTGCAAAAAAAAATTTTTAGGAGCAAAGTCTTATGACTACCAGTTGCTCTACAGAGAACACAAGACTCCTGTACATTGGCTACAGTTTGGCTAACGGTGAAGCTCTCTCCCTTTTCATTGATACTTTTACAAAGGAAAAAAAAAATTTGTCCTGGTTTTCAACATTTGCTCTATTCCTTATCCCCCAAGCACATTTTAAAAAGTACTTTTCTGGGGTGCCTGAATGGTCCAGTCAGTTAAGTGTCTGACTCTTGATTTCAGCTCAGGTCATGTACTCACGGTTTGTGGGATGGGCCCCTGATCAGGCTCTGTGCTGACAGCATGGAGCCTGCCTGGGATTCTCTCCCTCCTCTCTCTCTGCCCTTCCCCACCTCTCTCTTCTCTCTCTCTCTCTCTCTCTCAAAATAAACATTAAAAAATACTTTTCTTTACAAAAAAATAAGCCAAGGTATAGCTAGTGAAGAATTTCCCCCCTGTGATCCCTGCAAGAACCTCTATGTTTATTTATTTGTTGGTTGGTTGGTTTAGCGATAGAGAAGGAGGAAGGCACAGAGAGAAAAGGAGAGAAGCATGGAGCCTGACACACAGGGCTCAATCCCACAACCCTGGGATCGTGACTTGAGCCTAAAGAAAGAGTCAGATGGATGCTCAACAGACTGAGCCACACAGGGGCCCCAGCCTTTTCTAGTGTTTCCCACACAGCTTCTTTATTATGATAATGGCTTCTTTGCTTGCCTCCCTCACCACCTAACTAAAATATAAGTGCCAGAGAGGTATTTTTAAAGACAAAGATACTTGTTTTGTTCACTGGTGTTTCCCTCTCATGGGCTTAGCTAAAATCATGCCTGGCACAGAGCTGATTGATGCTCAGTAAGATTTTTTGTTCAATGAATGGGTATTCTTTTTTAAATTAGATATGCCATTCTACCATGCTTATGTTAATGACTGGAAATATAAAAACATACATGCTAAACTGAGTAAAGATTATAGTATACCAACCATGGTCTGTTTTTGATCATTTTATCCCAATTCATTTTATCAGAAATATCATGAACTGTGATCCCCATTTTATCCTGGGGATTTATTTGCTTGCATCTAGTTTGAGTTTGGGCTAGAATACCCTTTGTTTCAGTTCAGAATGCTTTTGTAAGCAGATAATTAAGGAGAGAGCCACTGTGAGGCAGATCAAACCATAAAGACATTTATTGTTTACTTAACAAAAAAAAGTAGGCAGTCCAAGAGTTCAACAATGTTATTAGGGATCGAGATTCTTTCCAACGTTCTGCTTCCCCATTCTTAACTTGTTGGGTTTTGTTCTTAACACTTGCCTCATGTTTGCAAGATGGCTACCAGAGTATGAGGGATCACATCTGCATTCAACACAGAAAAGAGGAAGACACTACCCCATTGAGTTCTCTGGTGTCTGTTTCTTTTGTCAGGAAAGCAACATGTTTTCTAGAAGACCCAGTAGAGTTTTATTGGCCAAAACTAGGTCACAAGGCTGTCCTCCAGGAATAAAAAGCCTGGAAAAGCAAATAGTTAGCAAAGAAGAACAGGATTGTCTTACAATGGTTCTCTATCCTAGGAAAATTTTAATTTAGCAGTAACACTGCAATTTTTTTAAAAATGTTTTTTTTTTTCTTCTGAGAGAGAGACAGCATGAGCAGGGGAGGGTCAGAGAGAGAGGGAGACACAGAACATGAAGCAGACTCCAGGCTCTGAGCGAGCTGTCAGCACAGAGCCCGATGCAGGGCTCGAACCCACGAACTGTGAGATCATGACCTGAGCCAAAGTTGGATGCTCAACCGACTGAGACACCCAGGCACCCATATCCTAAGAAAATTTTAAACTCCTAGTGCCTAGGTCCCACTTCAAACCAATTTAATCAGAATCCAAAGGGGAGTAGAAATCTGTATATGCATGTAGGGAGGAGAGCCACATACTGAATCAAGAGTCTAGGATGAGGCAGTTAGTTATCATGAGGGAAATCTGGGTTTTGTTAAAAAGAGAAGAAATATAGAGAATGGGTTAGGAAAGCAAATAGCAGTGCCAGCGACACTCTTCAATTTACTATTAGTCCCATAACTCTACTTGAAAAGACTCATTCTGATGTTCTTTCTGACATTCATTAGCAGACATTTATTAAGCACCTCCTAAATGACAGCCCCTGGGGACAAAATATGAATAAGAGACTAGTGAAAGGGGCAACCGTGTGAGGGAAAAAATAATCCATCAAAACCCAATAAGCCAGGGGCTGGCAGAAGAAGGAAATGGGAAGTTGATCAGTTTTGCAAGATGAAAAAGTTCTAGAGTAGAGATCTGTGGCACAATCATGTGACTACAGCCAACATGGCTGAACCACACACTTACAAGTGGTGAATTTTATGCTAGGTGGTTTTTACCACAATTAAAAAAACAAAAACCTGGCAAAAAACCAATCAGGCAAATAAATCCAAGTAGAGGGATAAAGCTAAAGAGCTAACCGAAGAAGAATGAATTTTTATCACTCATCAACATCTTTGCAAGTGGGTAATGATTCAACTACCTTTTTCAGCAACTGTCTGTCTCTGCCCTGTGACTTCAGCCTTTGTGACCTGATCTTAGGACACCTACCTTGCTTAGAAAGTGATCAACAGAGGTTAACATCAGTAGCTGCCCTCTGGGACACCCAGAAACACTGTAATCAGAGAGGAATCAGCAGGCCAGACAGCCAGAACCTCAGACTGTGGCATGTACAAGTCCCAGAAATCTTTAAAGGATTGAGCCTGGCCTATTTTCTTGATAAATAGGCCACTATATCACTGATGATTCCATTCATATATTTAAAGATATTGAAGGCTTTCTACTAGAACTGATTCAAGAATTCAGCCAAGTTGCAGGGTACAAAATCAACGTACAGAAATCGGTTGCATTTTTATACACCAACAATGAAGCAACAGAAAGAGAAATCAAGAAACTGATCCCATTCACAATTGCACAAAAAACCATAAAATACCTCGGAATAAACCTAACCAAGGATACAAGAGATCTGTATGAGGAAAACTATAGAAAACTTATGAAGGAAATTGAAGAAGACATAAAGAAATGGAAAAACATTCCATGCTCATGGATAGGAAGAATAAATATAGTTAAGAGGTCATTACTATCTAAAGCACTCTACACTTTCAATGCAATTCCAATCAAAATTGCACCAGCATACTTCTCAAAACTAGAACAAACTATCCAAAAATTTGTATGGAACCACAAAAGACCCCGAATAGCCAAAGTAATCCTGAAAAATAAAACCAAAATGAGAGGGATCACCATCCCAGACTTTAGCCTCTACTACAAAGTTATCATCATCAAGACAGTATGGTATTGGCACAAAAACAGACACATAGACCAATGGAACAGAATTGAGAACTCAGAAGTGGACCCAAAAGTATACAGCCAACTGATCTTTGACAAAGCAGGAAAGAATATCCAATGGAAAAAAGACAGCCTTTTTAGCAGATGGTGTTGGGAGAACTGGACAGCAACATGCAGAAGAATGAAACTAGATCATTTTCTCATACCATGCACAAAAATAAACTCAAAATGGATAAAGGACCTGAACGTGAGACAGGAAACTATCAACACCCTAGAGGAGAAAGCAGGAAACAACCTCCTTGACCTCCACCGCAGCAACTTCTTACTTGACACATCCCCAAAAGCAAGGGAATCAAGAGCAAAAATAAACTGTTGGGACCTCATCAAGATTAAAAGCTTCTGCACAGCCAAGGAAACAACCCAGAAAATTAATAGGCAACCAACGGAATGGGAAAAGATAGTTGCAAATGACATATCAGATAAAGGGCTAATATCCAGAATCTATAAGGAACTCACCAAACTCCACACCCGAAAAACAAACAACTTAGTGAAGAAATGGGCAGAAGATATGAACAGACACTTCTCCAAAGAGGACATCCAGATGGCCAACAGACACATGCAACGATGCTCAGCATCCATCCTCATCAGGGAAATACAAATCAAAACCACACTGAGATACCACCTCACGCCAGTCAGAGTGGCTAAAATGAGCAAATTAGAGAACTTTAGATGCTGGAGAGGATGTGGAGAAACGGGCACCCTCCTACACTGTTGGTGGGAATGTAAACTGGTACAGCCCTTCTGGAAAACAGTGTGGAGGTTCCTCAGGAAACTAACAATAGAACTCCCCTATGACCCAGCAATAGCACTTCTAGGAATTTACCCAAGGGATACAGAAATGCTGATGCATAGGAACACATGTACCCCAATGTTCATAGCAGCACTCTCCACAATGGCTAAAACATGAAAAGAGCCTAAGTGTCCATCAACAGATGAATGGATCAAGAAGATGTGGTTTATCTATACCATGGAATACTACATGGCAATGAGAAAGAACGAAATCTTTCCATCCATGTGTAGCAACATGGATGGACCTTGAGGGTGTTATGCTGAGCGAAATAAGTCAGGCAGAGAAGGACAAATATCATATGTGTGCACATATAGGAGGATTAGGAGGAACTTAACAGAGGACCAAGGGGGAGAAGAAGGGGGAAATGGTGGGGGAAAGGGAGAGAGGCAAACCATGAGAGACTCTTGAATGCTGACAAAAACTGAGGACTGATGGATGTGGGGGGGAGGAGGGATGGGCATGGAGGAGGACACTTGTGGGGATGAGCACTGGGTGTTATGTGGAAACTAATTTGACAATAAACTATTTAAAAAAAAAATAGATATTGAAGGCTTTTCTTACCCTTCCTTCATTTCAGCAAGCTAAACAATTTCAACTCCTTTTAACCTTTCAGGTAAGATTCATTTTCCTTAGTTCCTTCTTTAATTTTTCTCCCCAAACGTCTCTACTTTCATATCCATGTCAAAATGAAATGATTATAATAGCTAGAAAAATACTATGCTAAATCATAGTTAATAAATATAAAATCTGTAGCTAGCCTATAGTCCACTTTTAGCAGTTAGGCTTGTAGCAGCTAGATTTGGATTGAACTTACTCCATACTTTTTCCTTGCATTTTTTCCCATCACATTTACCTTAACATTAAGACATATTTTTCTCCAGTATTTGAATATCACTGACAGCATCTGGGTAGAAGGCAAACCATAATTTTGGGGGCACCTGAGTGGCCCAATCAGTTAAGCATCCAACTCTTGATTCCAGTTAGGGCCGTGATCTCATGGTTGTGAGATCAAGCCCTTCATTGGGCTCTGCACTGAGCATGGAGCCTGCTTGGGATTCTCTCTCTCTGTTGCCCCATCTCCCATACTCTCTCTCTCAAAATTAATAAATAAACTTTTTAAAAAAGATTTCTTGGGGTACCTGGGGTGGCTCAGTCAGTTAAGCATCAAGTTCACAGGTCATGATCTCACGGTTCGTGGGTTCAAGCTCCGCATCAGGCTCTGTGCTGACAGCTCCTGGGGCCTGCTTTGGATTCTTTGTCTCCCTCTCTCTGTCCCTCTCCCACTCTCTATCTTTCTCCCTCTCTCTCAAAAATAAATAAAAATTTAAAGAAAATTTAAAAAAAAGATTTTCTTTACTCCTAGCCTGCTCGTCCTGTTTTTCTGTCTCAAAAAAAAAAAAAAAAAAGGATAACTATAATTTAAAGAAGAAGAGCAGGAATTTCTAAATCAAGTTATCACCTAATGCAGTTTTCAACAAAAGTTATGTGTAGGACTGTTTTTAATTCTGTGTGTAACCAGTCTGAAAGAGCAAATACTTACCACATTGAGCCATATATTTGAAACATATGTGTGCCACATTAGTCTGGAATGGTTTGGATTAACAATGGTTTTGAATTATTTGTTCTTAGTGCTCTATCTTTCGAGGAAATCCAACTCTTCAAAAATGTCACTGCTATTCACATTCCACAGACAAAGAGCCTCTAAGTTTGTAACAGCATTTCTCCCCCCTCCTCCAACACACACGCCCTTTCACAACTTTAGAAACTCATTTAAAAGAAGCCAAACCCACTACCACAGCGCGGAGAATGCTACCAACTTAAAGAGCATGCGTGCTCAGCCTAAAGTCTGAGAAATCCATACTAGCATCTAACATCCAATGTAGACAACCAATATAATATCCACTATAAACTATGGACAATGTCCAGAGAACAGATTGAAGCGATTCTGATTAATGTGATCAATCCATGTGCTAGTACAAAGCTAGTACTATTTGACATTTTATAGAAAAACTAGGAGAAAGTGATCATCCAAAGATATAAAATTGAGAATGTTAGGCTCAACCCCTGATTATGATCCCCCTTAGTTAACCTGCCCTGGGTTGCCCCAAGATTGTAATGTCTACCTATGCTTAAATATTAGACACTTGGTTTATATAAAACTTATTGTTGCAGATGAGAGACAAATTCAGCTGCACCCAGGTGTCAACTGGATTTCCATTATTTAAAATTGGCCTGTATCCCCATCCTATGTCAGTGATGGATGACATATGTCATCATATGTCAGTGATGACCCATGGCCCCTCTCTGTACATTCCTTGTTAATAGGCCTGCACACTTGTGTTTCCCTTGGCAGTTCTGTTCTGAGTTTCTGATTCCGCTGAATTTACTCAGACCAAAGTCAACCAGAGTCCATGTAAAGGGTGTTGCCTCTTTTCCATATCACAACACTGTGAGATTTTGAATCCTAACATACCTCAGGCAAAAAGCTATGTTTTGTCTACTTGTTTTCTGAAAATTGGGGTCACTGCAGACAGTTCAACATGGCAGCATCGGAAACAAATTTAAATTGAGTATTGAACATCCTTACAAGTTCTCTGGGTACCGTACTATAGGCCATCGCTCGTTGCTTGTTTATCCCCACTGACCTCGGTTTCCCTCCCTACTGTCCCACACATCCCCTTTCCTTATCAGACCTTTCCCCTTCAGGACATCCCTATCTCCTGTTGACTTTTATGCAGAACAGTTTGATAATTTCTATATTTCTCTGCTTGGTGACTTAAAGTCTTGTTGAATCCCATCAAGAAAATTTGTTAAAGACTGGGGTTCCTGGATGGCTTAGTCAGTTGGGCGTCTGACTTTGGCTCAGGTCATGATCTCATAGTTCGTGGGTTAAAGCCCCGTGTTGAGCTCTGTGCTGACAGCCAGCTCAGAACCTGCAGCCTGCTTCAGATTCTGTATCTCCCTCTCTCTCTGACCCTCCCCTGCTCACGCTGTGTGTATCTCTCTCAGAAATAAATAAAAACATTAAAAAATATATAAGTAGTATATTCTTAATTATTAAATTTCAAGCTTTTTTTTTTTTTTTAGAGAAAGAGAGTGCACGAGAAGGAGAGGGACAGAGGAAAAGAGAGAGAATCTTAAGAAGGCTCAGCATAGAGCCCAACATGGGGCCCGATCCCATACCCCTGGGATCATGACCTGAGCCTTAATCAAAAGTCGGATGATCAACCTATTGGATGCCCAACCAACTAAGCCACCCAGGCTCCCAGGAATCCAACGTTTTAAAAGAAAATTGTTGAAAGGCAACCCTGATTATATTTTTCTGATATGTATCAGAAAAAATTTTTCAAGAGTGCTAAAATCTATTTTTCAAAATAGCACAGAATGTTCATGGGCAGTGAAAAATTATTGCCCCTCAACAAAAAGAAAAATAGAAAGAGTTGAAAACAATAAGCTTGTTGACTCCACAGTCCACTGTCAACGATCATGCCAACAATAGAAGGAGCGTTGACTGAATTAGGCCAACATTCTAACAAAATCTTCAGATTCTATTCTGCCAAATACCATTCACATTAAAACAAGGTACTCATCTGTATTTCTAAAGAAATAGAATCTGTACCTTGGTTGTTTTTATTTGTAGATTACATTTGCTTGAGTTTCAAGGTTATTCTGTTTAAAATACCACCGATAACACAGGCAAAATAAATGACCATCTACTAGAAAGGAGAGTGTCTTACCAGAAAATGAGAGAAATGTCAAAATATGGGACTCTCAGCTAGTTTGGGATATCTGGGGGGCTTTCTTCATACTAAGAAATAGGACAATTGTTAACAACAAGTCTCTAATGGAAAAGAATTCATAGTAAATATACACATAAGTGCAGTACAAGAAAAGAACTATTAAAACAATAGCCTGAGTGAGGTGAACATAACTGCAAGAAGAAAATGGCTTTATTTTATTTAGGCAATATAGTTCATCCAAGTAAATTTTTAAAAATTGCATATTTGGTCATTTGTTCAGTCAGCAAAAGCATCAAAGAAACAATTTCCATACTCCCTTCCAAATGGGATGCTATGAAGGTCTATCAGATGTAAATACAGTTTTATGAGCTCAAAATATATTTAAACAAATAAAATCACATCAAAAACCCTAGTGTTTTAAAATATGCATTAAATGCATGTCACATTTTTCAAAAAAAGCACTGGATACACTAGACTCTATTTGTACATCAAAATAATAATGAAATAACAAATTCATGCACTGCATAACTAAGGCAAGATAATACATATAAAAGAATTTTCCCTCTAGACCACACCATGGAGATTGCACCTTTTGAATTTTGATGCTACGTTAAAACTACAGTGACGATAAACACTAATGAATAAATAATGCTCCACAGGCAGTATTTATGTACACAAGGCAATAATTTTCTGCTAAATTTTCTTTTTTCTGAGTATGTATTTCAAGGAGGACCATTCAAGGTGGTTACTGTGTGCATATAAGTGGTTTGAATGATTACTTTGTGGCCCATAGCTTGTTCTCAAATTGCAATTGCAGTTGTAGCCATAAAAAGATGTTGTTTCCTTCTTTCACAATCCACACTGACTTGGTTGGAATGTGTGTGTCCAACAGACTTCTGTGTCTGTACGCAAGGTTTTTACCACAATGACAACTCCACTGAATTCTAAAAAAATTATAAAATCCTAAAGTTACTACTCTGGGTTGTGTGAGCAGGAGTCCATTGTTTGTATCTGCACCGTATGATACACCAAACCTTGGGCAGCGAGCTTCAGAAGACAGAGAATGTCCTGGGGCGCCTGGGTGGCTTAGTCAGTTAAGCGTCCGACTTTCACTTAGATCATGATCTCGCGGTTCGTGGGTTCGAGCCCCGCGTCGGGCTCTGTGCTGACTGCCAGCTCAGAGCCTGGAGCCTGTTTCAGTCTGTGACTCCCTCTCTCTCTGACCCTCCCCTGCTCACGCTGTCTCTCTCTCTCTCTCTCCTAGATATAAATAAAACATTAAAAAAAATTTAAAAAAACAAAAATAAATTTAAAAAAAAAAAAAAGAAAATTCAGAATTAGAGTGGTCCCTTTAAATAATGTTAAGAGAGCCAATTAAAGCAGGTGGTCCAAACTAGACCGTGCATTCACTACCCTGATGGTGAACTTAGTAGTGCAAGAAATGTGACCTGTTTCATGAACATAAAAACACTGCATTGGAGAGTGAGAATTTCTGCTTTTGGTCCTGAGGATTCCCAGCTTTGGCCCAATTCTTGGTGAAGGCAGAATAGGGCTCTTTATGTGAGGAGAGTAATGGGGAGGGATAAAGAGGGCGGGAGAAGGTTGGGAGAAATAGAAGCTCATTATACAGGTTATCAAGACCAGCCTTGGCTATACCATTGTCCCTTGGCCTGTCTAGGGATCAGCTTTCTCAATCTCAAAAATAAGGTAGATGGATTAGATATACACCGCTTATATAGATTCCAATTACAGATCCCAACTGTATCCCTTCTTCCACGTGTGATTCTAAATAGTTCCAGATACAATCAGGGAAATTCGGAGCAATTAGCCAAGGAGCTCCACAGCCACTCCTCCGAGCTGACCACCCCCGCCCCAGGCCCCCGGCACCACCGCTCTCCCAGCCAACCCTAGCCTCTGACTCCACCCTGCCCCGCGGCCCCAGTGCCCGCCTCCGGGAGCGCGGGGACGCGCCGCGCGCGCCCCAGGCCACGTGACCCCGAGCGGCGGGGCCGCGCCCGAGCCGCCATGGCGGCGGTTCCTGCAGATTCCGGCTCGCGGCCTGCCGCGGGCGCCCGGTTTTTCTGCACCGCGGGCCGCGGCCTGGAGCCCTTCCTGATGCGGGAGGTGCGGGCGCGGCTGGCGGCCACGCAGGTGAGTTGGCCTCGCTGCGCACCCGGGCGGGAAGGAAGGCGGCCCTGTCCCGGTCCGCGCCCGGGCTCCCTCCCCGCCAGGGTCCGTGTAGACCCAGGAAAGCCGGAGACTCAACGCCCAGCTCTCCCGCCGCGGGCCTCGGAGTTCTGACACGTCCTTTAATTACTGCCAGTCGTTCTCCTGTGACATGACCGCGTATCTCTCATGCCTGTAGTCTTTTTTACAGGCGGGAAGGAGTTTGAGGCAAGGTATTTCCGAGATTCTTTAAAAGAAGGTATTCGATAGTGCCTATAGTTCGAATTAGACCTGCCACAGTTTGAAGCCTTTCTCCAGCCTTTAAATACAAATACAAGCTTCAGGTTCATTTGCTTGTCAGTTTCCTGACGATGATGGTATTTACCTCATGGGATTGTTCTAAGGCCATAGAGTACCCTTAAACACTGAGTAAATAGTAGCTACAAAAGTAACTAGCCTTAGAGGCTTCGTAGTCCAACTGCTGGAAGGAAGTAACAGTTCCAGGTATTTGTTAATTTCAGTGCCAGGAACAAGGTTTTAAACTTGAGTTTGGGTTCTAGAACGTGCTGAGCTGGCTCCCTGAAAGCAGAGGGAAAAGATGTACTGGAAACAGACTCCACTAACTTGATGGGCTGTGTGTGAGTGTGAATGGTGGGTTTTTGGAAAAGGAAAGCTTACTAAATGAAATTGACCACTCACTCTTGCAGCCCCTAGTGTTTGTTGGAAGCCACTCAGGGATTTTCTGTAGGGAGTTGGGGGCATGGAGGATAGAGGAGGTCATGAAAAATGACATCAGTCTTATTAGATTACAAGCCATTTGTGGTTTTGGTCACAAAATTTAATGGAGTGCTGAATGTGGTTAATCTAAAAAAGCAACAATGTGAGAATTGCCCACATTGATTAAGCATGTTCTTAGGCCCTTAATCTGTATTCACTTGCTTAATTTTAACAATTCTGTGAGGTAGGCTCTACATTTAACAGAAAAGGAAAATGAAGCGCGATTCAAACCCAAGCTGTGAAATCAGGCATCTGAGTATATAATCATGTTTAACCCAGGCAGGCCAGTACCCAGGTCCAATTCTTACCATTACATCATGCTGCACTGATTTTTTAAAAATTATTAATTTAGAGTTTTTAGTATGAAAAATAAAAGCCTTGACCCAACTGCAGTCTGTTGAATTAGAAAAATTGTCTTCTCTGCTTGTCTCCATCTTCTCTAAAGACAAAAAAATGAGATGTGAGGGGAGGAGGGGCTCACCACAACAAAAACGGTTCAATTAATTATAGGGACAACCTTCCTGGCAATGAGAAGAATCAAATGCCACAAGATCTGGGGATTTCCATATTTTGATTGTGCACGTTTTAAGAATAGATCTGCTTGGAAATGGGATCTGAACAAAGAACCTCTGAAATTCCATCCCCGTTTTGCTTTCAAAGTTGAGGCAATCCCTAAAGAACAATGACAGCATCTAACATTTATAAAGCACTTAAAATGTGTCAGATGCTTTTATGTACATGATATGATTTAATTCACAGTAGAATCCTATGCAATACGTCATTTCCTCCTCTATTTTACAAAGATAGAAAGAGAAAACTGATGCTCTGTGGTGGAGCTGGGACTTGTATCTGGATCTTTATTGCTTTGAAGTCCGGGTGCTTTACTGGTACACTGAATTATAGCGGGAAACTGCCCCTAACTATGTAGTTTATTTCTGTAACAGCATGGAAGAGAGTATATGTAGACCTTAGAGGCAAAAGACATGTGTTCAAATCTTAACCTCCTTTAATAGATTTTTTTAATTTGGGGTAAATACTCAAATTTCTGAGCCCCACTTTCCTTGGATATAAAATGGAGAAGATAATATCTGCTTTAAAGGATTAGAGCAGTCCTTGAGAAGAAAATTGATAGCACATGTAGCACAATGTCTTACAATTGGTAGGTGATCAATAAGTGTTCCCAAAGGATGATTGCACAGGAATACTTAAAATCATTCGTGCAGTAATAAGAGTGTTAGAAACTTTGGTTAGCTTCAAGAAAATTAATATCGTAAAATCTGCATTTATAAAACGAATTGATTTAGAAGTGATTGTTTCCTTTTACAAAGTAGTCATGCCTTTCTAGTCGGGTTTTTCCAGTTTTAATGAAGGTTAAGAATCCTGGAGGGGGCTTGTTGAAAATGTGTGTCCTTAATCGCCAGCCCCTAAAACTTTTCTTTCGATAGAGAAAAGTCAGCCCATAGAAATGGGCTGTATAGCCCAGTCGTTAAATCTGCATTTTAACTTGCAAACTCCCCCTCCTCGGATGACTGACGTAGGTTCATCCTCCAACAGGCAGCTTGCAATAGAAAACGTCCAGTGTATTCGGTTTATTCAAACACACGGAGAATTTCAAACACACACAAAAGCAGGACAGTGTGGTGAATCTCACCTACTTGTCCATCAGCTGCTACAATGATCCCGTGGTGAATTCTGCTCCGTTAATTCTCCTCCCACTCCACCCACCTTATTTCGAGGCAAAGCCAAGATATCACCTCATCTGTAAATGTTTACCTATATAGTAGTCGTCCTTATCCATGGGAGATATATTCAGGACCCCCAGTGGATGCCTGAGAACATAGATAGTACCAACCCTATATATACTGCTTTTAAACAGTATATATTAAACCCATAATAAAGTTTCATTTGTAAATTAAGCACAGTAAGAGATTAACAATCACTCAATAGGACATTATAAAAATCTACTGTCATAAAACTTACGTGAATGAACATGTTCTCTTGCCCCCTCTCCCTCCGCCCCCTCCCTCCCTCTCAAAATATCGTACTGTGCTCACCCTTCTAGTGATGATGTGAGATGAAAGAATGATGAGTCGAAGTGTGGTGCATGACGTTAGGCTACTATTGACTTTCTGACGGTACTTCGGAAGGAGGACTATGCTTGACGTAGCCTGACGCTGTTGACCTTACGTCACACCGAGGTCATCTGCTTCTGAACCACGTGGTTAAACGCAGTAACTGCCAGAAGGCCTACTGTGGATAAGGGGACTCCTGTTTGTCTATAATGAGAGGACTCACAGCATAATATATATAGTGTAACATAGAAGAGAAAACGTCAGGCGCCTGGGTGGCTCAGTCCGTTAAGCAGCCAGGTCTTGATTACGGCTTGGGTCATGACCAGTCATGGCTCTGGAGTTTGAGCCCCACATCAGGCTCTGCCTTCACAGGTGCAGAGCCGGCTTCAGACCCTCTGTCTCCCTTTCTGTGCCTCTCCCCTTCTTGCTCGCTCTCTTAAAAAAATAAATAAAACATTTTTAAAAATAAAAATTAATAAATATATAAGCCACAATATCACATCTAAAAATAATTCCTTATCAAATATCTAGTCAGTGTATAAGTTCCAACTTTCTCGTAACTGCCACTTTTCTTTTTAAGTTTGTGTATTTGAGGATTCAGATAAGGGCCATGCATTATGACTGATAATCTTTTAAATCTCTTTTGTATAAAAAATAATTTTTTTTTAAGTTTCTTTTAATCTATAGATTTCCCCTCCATGCCTCCCCCCACCCCCAGGCAATTTATTATTTGTTAAAGAAGCAGGGTTGTTGTTTATCCCGTAGTCTAGAGCACGGGTGGGCCAACTTTTTCTCTAAAGATTGGGGTACCTAGATGGCTCAGTCGGTTAAGCATCCGACTCTTGATCTCGGCTCCTTGAGTCTTGATCTCAAGGTGTGAGTTTGAGCCCCATGGTAGGCTCTGCTGTGCATGGAGCCTACTTTTCTTTTTTTTTTAAAGATGCTCTTCCTTTTTTTTTTTTATAGTTTTTTTTTTGAGACAGAGAGCACAAGTGGGGGAGGGGCAGAAAGAAGAGAGAGTGCAGAGCGAGAGAGAGAGAGAGAGAGCGAGAGAGAGAGAGACGGACACACAGAATCTGAAGCAGGCTCCAGGCTCTGAGCTGCCAGCACAGAACCCTATGTAGGGCTCGAACCCACAAACCTTGAGGTCATGACCTGAGCGGAAAGTTGGACGCTTAACTGAATGAGCCACCCAGGTGCCCCTGGAGCCTACTTTTTAAAAAAGGCCACATACTAAATATTTTATGCTTTGTAGATCATGCGTGTGGACCACTTGTTATTCTTTGTTGTTATTTGTTTTTACATCCCTTTAAAAGTGTAGAAACCATTCTTAGCTTTCCAGGCCTCATTTTCTGACCCCTAGTCTAGAGCTGTGGTGCCCAAGAGGGTATGGTGGCTCTTTTAATTAAAATTAAAATATACAACAAACAGTTTTCCTTTCTTAGACACGTTAGTCGCATTTCAAGTGCTCAGAGGCCACATGTGCTAGTGGTGACTGCATTGGATAGCTCAGGTTATGGAATACTGTCATCATCACTGAAAGTTGTTAGACAGCAATGCTAGAGTGTCCCCTGATCTAAACATTACCAACTGTATCTCCATGGTATAGTTCAGCATATTCCTCTGTCCTCTCTGTCTCCTGTCACTTGGAATCTTGTAAATTGTGTCTAGAGTTTGGTCAGTTTCAGATTAGATTTTTTTTCTTCCACTTGGCATAGGGCAGACTTCTTTATAGGTTCCTGGGTATTTTTAAATATTCAATTTATATTGTATTATATATTTTTATATGTATCATGTATTTTGTATACATACATAACATATATTTAATTTACCTGGATTGCTTTAAAATTAAGAAAAATTAAGCTTTACTTTATAGTAATGTACAATGTGTTAAAGAGTGCTATTCTAACAATAATAGCAAGAAGTTATTTTTAAGATAAAATTCAGTATAATAGAGGCGTATGTAATACCAGCTAGCCAGAAGGGCCCTGTCAATGGGTTAATTGGTCTTTATAAACCCACATAGCAAAGACTTTAACCTAGGTTCTGAACTTGAATAATCCAACCAATTTTTAATTTTTTAGTAAGGTCCTGGTGATAGAAAGTAGTGGGGTAGATCTAACCAGATAACCAGATTATTTCATACTTATTTTTATTTAAAGGAATAATTGTATAAGGTTGATTTTTAAAAATATCCTATGCATTTCTTGTAAATTGAATGCTTTTTTAAACATTAAGTAAAATATGTTTTTTAATTCCTTCTTCTAAAATGAACCAAAAAAGCTCATGTACCACCTCAGCTCTTCACTCAGCAGTTTAAAATTAATTCCATAACTAAATGGCATTTGTAGAAATAGGAGAACTTTGGTATCTCCCTATCTTCCTATGCATTTTGCCAAGACTTAAACTTTTAATTTTTGTGTTAGACTTAAATGCCTGAATTTTAAAAGAAAGGCAAAAATGCTAACCACTTAGATATTCTAGCTGATAACAGAACTGTTTTTACTTTAATAAAGGCTGTTATTTCATCTTCAAAAGTGTTAGACATAAAACCAGCTGGTTTTAGACACTTGGTTATGATTTAATTCCAAATGGAAAAAACAGATTGTATATATAAATACATTTCCAAGTAACAAATATTAGGATGAAATATTCTAAAATGCCACATTTCTCCCCTAAGTATTATAATTGAGTATCATAAGTTACAAGCAATAAAGAAAAAGGTAAACACCAGCTTCAGCAGTGTTTGAAGTTATAAGCACCAAAATTCATTCTCCCTACTGCTTTAAGATATCATAGTTTAATTTTACAAAGAGTCCAACATTATAATGCTTTCATGTATATGATTTTTTGATTCTCATAGTGACTGTCTTGCAGTTTAGTAAACTACTTCTGATTATATTTATTACTTGTAAAAGGAATGTAGGCCTTATGTTGATTTTTAAATGAAATTATGTTGCTTTTGGTTTTGAGACTATATTCAACATTTTAATGCTTTAAGGCCTTATTCTTATGATTTGATTCCCCAAATAAATTAACCTTTTAGGTCCTCTCAATTAACTTGATTTTCAATCATGTTCATTTGTTCTTTCCACCTCCCCAAAATGATGATATTTTTAAGAATTCACTGTATAAATTTTTTCTCTTCATATTTCAAATAAGTAAAAGATCTTTGTACAATTAAACAGCTATAAATTAATATCTAGATCACTGACTGCTTAGGTTAAAATCACTGGTCCAGCTGTTTGCATCAGTTTGTTTATAGGACTGGAATCCTAAAACCATACATCTTCAGTAAAATGATTATTTCAGTTCCCCCAGAATCTTAGCAGTGTATTTCATGTCTGTTAACTTGTTTTGTGATGGCTTTAATATCAGCTACATTTTTATGTCAGGTAACGTAAAATCTAAATTTTTTAAGTTACCTTTTAAAATTTTGTTTTCAAGTTCTAAGCATTTTGAGGTATATATTTAGTTTTGACTTTGTGGGAAATGTCACCTTTCTAATGAGAAAGAAGTAAATTCTAGAGACTAGAAGTTCTTATCTTAGTTAACTTCCTTATCGCCTTAAATATTAATTCCTAAACCTTCTCATTCCCTGCTTTCTCTATCTGTCTTGGTCAGATACATTGCTGGTATCTGAGCTGTTTGGGTTTCCTTTTATTTGTTTTTGCAGCTTTATTGAGATATAATTGACATATACCATTATGTAAGTTTAAGGTGTATAAATTGTAAGGTTATAAATTGTAAATGGTTACCAACATAGCATTAGCTAACACCTCCATCCAGTCACATAACTACCATTTAATTTTTATGGTGAGAATGTTTAAAATCTGTTAGTAGCCTTCAATATATAATACAGTATGAGCTATAATCACCACGCTGTACATTAGATCCCCAGAACTTGTTAGTCTTATAATGAAGTATTTGGGTTTTAAGTGGTGTCAACCTAGGGCTTCCTCTGCAAAGATTCTTCTTCATCAAGCTAGAATGATAACTCCGGAAATTACCATCCCTAGGGCTTAATTAGACCATGCTAGATCAAAAGTACAAAAACACTCTGAGTTCAAGTTCCCATTGGACAGAAGCTCCCTAAACACATGGGAAACCTAAAATTCCCCATTACCTGATTTCTAGGAGATAACTTAGAACCATATTAATCACCTGATGGCCACTGCTGAAAGCAAACTGTAAGGACAATCCACATCCATTCCGAGCTTGAGAGGGATGGGTTGACCCCAAAAGTTTTAGGACTTCATTGGTATTGAGCTCCATTTGCCATACGTCACTAGACTCGGTAGTCAGTGCATTTTTTGTTTTCTTTCTTCTCTGGCTTTACCACATATCCATCTCGTCTCCCAGACCTCTTTCTGGTGGTGCATATTTCTTCCTCTTAGCCCTTTTCCAGCTCCACAGCCAAGAGTTTCACTATTTCTACTTTGGTAGTCTCCTTCCTCTAACATCACATTCTACACCCAGTACTTTATGCCTCTTCCAAAGTAATTTTTTCTGCTAGCTAATTCAGTGCTGTCATGGCTTTCATCAAAAGTCTATAATGGTGGACCGTTACCATCTGCGGTACTCAAATTTTCATGACCATATATCAAGCTGACCTGAGCTACACCATCCATCCACCTGACACCATCAATCAGCATAACACAGCAAATTTTGCCATGCTGGCTTACACTTCACTTCAGCCAGGCTGTCACTCCCACCTCTGCATCTTGCTCTTTGTTCTTTTGTTAAATCTCTCTTCTCAAATCTTACAGAGTTCTTTCCCAAGACTTTTACTAATTATAGTTCCATATTCAGTGCTCCTTATTGTATATATAGCTTATCAGTGCATTTATCATATTAGCTTTTTTGTTTTCTTTTGGGTTTAATTCAAGTTATTTTCTTGTAAATGTTCTCTTTTAATTTGTATGTCAGTATATGTGTGTTACATTATTATTCATCTTTAGCGTATATGTTGTATATTTCCTGATAGACCACAAGGTCGGTGTTTAATAAATGCCTCCTGATGATGTTAACCCTGGGCTAGACACCTGATTTGTCCTAGGAGTGTACTTTACAACAGGTAACATGACATAGGTTATGATCTTGGTCACTGTGTGACTTCATACAAGTTATTTAACCTATCCAAGCATCAGTTTCATAAGCTGAGAAATGGGGTGATAAAATCTACCTTAGAAGTGGTTATAAGAGTGAGTGGGGAATTGTATTCTGAGTAACTAGTAGAGTGTCTGACAAGTAGTACATATTTCAGAAATGGTCGTTTTTATCGTTAACCTAGACGCTATGTTTTAATTCATTAGGAGGGGACAAGGGAGATGATTCTTACTCTGACACAGGTCTGCATTAATCTTTTCTGTCTCTAGGTTGACTATATTTCAGGGAAAGTTTTCTTCACCACCTGTTCTAACTTAAATATGCTGAGAAAATTAAAATCTGCAGAAAGATTATTTTTGCTGATTAAAAAGCAGTTTCCACTTAATGTTTCTTCTGTAAGTAAAGGTACAGTATATGCCTGTTGCTTTTACACACATGATATACTCCAAAGTTTTCTGCCCAGTAATTAATTTGTAGCCATTTCATATTTTTAAGATTCATTCATACCTGTGGAATCACTAATTATGTATTTTTCTATATTTCCCGAATATTACCACCATATTAATCATATTGTCACCTAATTGTGTCTCTTTGCAACCTGCTACCTATTATCTGAGCCTTAGTGTCCTGAGTCATATTTCTTCTGTTTTAATTATGACCAGACACCTCTAAAGATACATGTGATCCATTGCTTCTCTTTAGATTTAGGAGCGTGTAAGAACCCAGAATGCATGGTTTTAGTAAGCTGATCAAAACTGTCACTTTGTACTTTTTAACTGATTAACTATATTAACTGGAAAGAATACTATGTAATAAAATTTCGTTTGGGGGTCCTTAAATTTAAGGTTTTAAATAAATTTATACCCATTAATAAAGCATTACAGCTAAAGGGGACTTAAGAGACTCCCTGTTCACTCGCTAATTTTATAAGTATGCTGCTAAAATAATTGAAGGATCTTAATAGAAGCAACAATAAAGGGTCAGATACTGCTAGACTAAATGTTACCTTAAACTTCATTTTGATTGCTGATTGTGCACATGAGATCATGTAATATTATGGTCTGTACCAAACTGTGTTAGTAAAGATATAAATGGCAAGAAATCAAGACAGGCAGAAATGTTGTTTTAAAGCAGATCCTCAGGTATCATACCCTGGGGTGGATAGAATTTCATCCCGACATTCCACATTCTCATTTTAGAGAATACTGTAATTACTGTTGGGACATCTTGACCCTTCTTCATCAAAAAACAATTACATTGTATTGAGCATGCGGGCAGCCCCTAACTTATGAATGGGTTGTATATCTGAAGTGTTACTTTATGAAAACTCACTTTATGAAAACTCATTGTATGATGTATGCTACTATTGTATGGTCTAAGATAGTCTCAAGATTCATTTGCCCTTGTTTCTAAGCTTTGTTTTGCAGTTTATTGTGTTTTTTCACCTAGTTTTTATAGGCAAGATCTGCATTATTTCAAAGATTAATACATACTCTAGGCCTATGCATATATTGAAGGTATAGATATATATTATCATAATACAAATGATCTTGCCAAAATACATGATAATTCTATAGGAATTTTTAAATAATTTCATATTAAGTATGGAATATAAGAATGAACTTCAGTGGCGCCTGGGTGGCTCAGTCGGTTAAGCGTCAGACTCTTGGTTTTGGCTCAGATCATAAATCACAGTCTGTGAGTTCGAGCCTCACATCGGGCTCTGTGCTTCCAGTGCTGGGCTCTGTGCTGCTGGTGTGGAGTCTGCCTATGAGTCTCTCTCCCTTTCTCTCTGCCTCTCCCCCCTCAAATGCTCACTTGCTCTCTCTCAAAATAATAATAAAAAAAAAGAACGACCTTTATTCTGCACAATACTTTTATGTTAAATTATATAAACTCCAAGTGAAGGTGAATTCACTATTCATGTAACAGTTTAATAAAGCTTATTTTAAAGAAATAAAGGTAGTAGAATTTGAAGATGATGATAGTAATAGACTGTCTTTAAAGCTTCAATGTAGAATTAACTGTGAACTTATTTATTTAGGAAAGATACTAAATGAAATACAAAGACTTATAACTGATGATCCAGAAAGTTGGTTGAATACCATTTCAACTTGGAAAAATCTTCTTGAACATGATGCAAAAAAGGACAAACTTTTTCAAAGAGCCGATAACCCGCCAAAAAGAAAAGTGGAGGCAAATGACATCATCAATGCTAAGAAATTAAAAACAGAACAATTGCAAAAGTTACCAGAGAATAAGGAATGCCAGCCAGAAAAGCAAATAGAAGAAACATGGGAGCAAGGAGACTTTCTCACTAAAAGAGAAAAATCTCAAGAAGCACTTCAGAACGATGTAGTAAAAGCAGCTGATGCCCAAACCCAGAACGACTTGACATTCAGAGTTTCTTGTCGCTGCAGTGGAGCTATTGCAAAGACCTTTACTGCACAGGTACACTTACCTCCCAAGGCAGGGTTCCATTTTCTCAAAGGATTTACTACTGTTTAGATTTAAAATGAGATGACAGCCTTTCACAGAACAATTAAGTAGGCTGAGGCACATAACTAGGCATAATGTCATGTAATTAAATCTCTTTAAAAAGCATTCTCAGGTTTTGTTTTGTTTTTTTTTAGTGTTTATTTATTTTGAGAGAGAGGGAGAGAGAGAGAGAGAGAGAGAAAGAGAGAAAGAATCCTGAGCAGGCTCTACACTGTCAACACAGAGCCCATTGCGGGGCTTGAACTCACAGAGGGTGGGATTATGACCTGAGTGGAGATCATGAGTCAGACACTTAGCCGACTGAGTCACCCATGCACCCCTAAAAATGCATGTTCCTTTGTAACTTAACTTCAGATCCTTAAGAATAGTAGTATGCCATTCCATGTAATGACCTCCTTTTTTTCCTTTTTCCTCAAAGTTTCCTTAAACTCAAGTATTCTTTACATTTGGAAATCCTTATTGTCCTAAGCTTTTGAGCTTTCTCTTCAGTTCAGTTCTGTGTTTATTAAACGGCTGCTCTGCACTATGCCTTTTGTGTGTGATTGTCACTGGGACCCAGACTACAAATACACAAATGCACGAGACCCTCATCTCCATGAGAAGGAATACCACAGTTTCCTTCGAAATGCTTTCTGACGTGGCCCTTACGAAGTTCAGTGATGTCAGGGCATAGGTCTGGGTCCTCCAACCAGCCTTCAAATCAGATAGACCCTAAAGTTTCAGTTGTTCTGGTAATTTGTAAATACAGAGGATTGTAGTAGCTAAAATAGTTCATTTTTCACTTTGTATCTATGTTCCAAAACCCACAATGAGCATTTTTATCGATTCATGATCTGGTTAATTCAGCTGTCTAAAGTTACAAGAATAACGATTACATGTGAGGAAGCATCAACGCTGTAAGATGTTTGATGTAAGATGTAAGATGTTGGGGGGTCGAAGAGGCGAAATGCGGCCTTCTTGCCTTGAACAGAAAATGCTTTAGTGTCATATTTTAATATTACAACCATGACTTACCATCAGATAGTCTGACCTGACTTTTCTACATGCTCTCTTAGTTTTTGCTTACATTTGAAACGTAAAGCTTTCAGGTTTAGTTCTGTTTTCTCTAACTTTCTGCTTTTCCAGGAGGTAGGAAGAGTAACTGGAATTGCTCTTATGAAACAGTTTGGATGGAAAGCGGATTTGAGGAATCCAAATTTAGAGGTACTGAATGTTCATTTTATCTTATGTGCCTATGACCTAATTGTTTAAAGACCATGTCAACTATCCTTACTGCACTTTTCAGTGTTGCTGCAGAGTTTTTAAAAAGCATGTCTGCGTGGATCCAGCAGTCCATTTTCCTCCTAATAGTACAGTAGTGCAGATAATTCTGCTAGTATTTTTTCACTGCAAAAATGTCTTATCCAAGTAAGGTATTTGCAGATGGAATTATTTTGTCACAGTTGAATTTTAGAGATGCCCTTTACAATCAATAGAATACATAACAGATCTCTAAAATAGAAAATACTGTAAGTAAATAAATAAATCTAGCTAATGTTAAAAAATATATATGTATAAAACAAAAATGCCCACACAGAATTCAATAGTATGTTAATATGTCTTTGTTAAGATTCTGGGATTATGTTTTTTCTTTTTTTTTCCCCTCTGTTTTCAAAATTAATTTAATTAGGTTTCCCTATATTTCACTGGGACAAAGTAAAACACTTATATGGGAAAACCAATACTCGCCATAAAAATTATTCTTCACTTTTTTGAAAACCATCTGATAAATTTGACAGATGGTTTAGACCTTTTCATGATTCATTGATTCATAAGTTTATTCTTACATAACTTTAAATGGAGTAGCTGGCCATATGAGAACATTTCGAGTTGTTTTATCTCTTAATGTTTCTATTTGATATTTTCACTTTTACAGGGTAATGCCTGGTATATGTCCTTCATTACTGTCATGAAAAACATTTTGACCCCAAGAATGTTGTATCACGAGGGGGCCCTCCTCCCACCTCCCCTCTCCAGTTCCCTTACCTTGTCCTCTGCTGGTTTCAGTCTCCATACTTCCCCTTGACCTCATCTCACTGTCTGAGAATTAGTTTCCTCACAGTTTCGCTAAATACACCTTGCTAATTTAATTCCTATCAGTATTTCATGTAATTAATAATAGCTGTTATCGGTAGAAATAACACAGAGCAAAATCAACAACAGTAAAATCACACAGTGAAATTTGTGAACAAAATTAACCGAAGAATCAAGTCTTAACAAATTTTATTCTATAAAATTAATAGAAAAATGTTATAGTGGGAGAAGCTATTCTTAATGAGGAAATTTGATCTATAAAAATATCACTATATCTCATCCTTAGTATCAATTTTAAGTAGAAAATAATTCTAATAAACGCTTTTGCTAAAATCAATAATGTAAAACATTGGAAAGCTTACTTTGATGATTAAGGATTTAATTGACTCACTGGAGTCCATTCAGATCATTTTGTACTTAATAAAAATTTGTTGATATTGGAGTAATTCTGATTAAACAAACTATATAGTAAAAATAACCTTAAAGCAAAAGTATTAAGGGTCAAATGCTCTTGAGATCAAACAGCAGAGTTAGACTATGCCATAAACTTTATCAGACTGTATGAAAGTAAAATTCTAACTTTTAAGTTTTAATCGGGCTACTAATTGTGACATGAGAAATTTAAATCCTCTTTATGACCTAACAGAAGAAGGGAGATAGAGAGGAAGAAACTCACCTACAGATAGTAGAGAAAGAAAAGGTCACCTTTGCTATAATACCTGTGGCCTGAAGAAAATTTTGTTACCCTGGAAATGTGTATAGCCTGTCATGATCCTGTGTGACCTCACATCTTAATTTGAAGTTAAAATTAAGGTGGGAAGAATTAAGGTTAGGAAGTCTTCTCTAACCCAAAATGCTGAAAAGTCTGACCAGTCATGATAATTCAGAGAACCCCAAGGAAGAAAGAACTCCAGATCTCTTCGGAACATGATTCTCCATACACATATCTTGTATACCAAATTATCAGCAGAATCTTTCTATGGAATGTACTGAAAATTTACTTTGCCTCTACTCAGAAAAAAGTATTATGGGGGGCGCCTGGGTGGCTCAGTCAGTTAAGCATCCAGCATCAGCTCAGGTCATGATCTCACAGTTTGAGTTCAACCCCCACATCAGGCTCTGCACTGGCAGTGTGGAGCCTGCTTAGGATTCTCTGTCCCTGTCTTTCTCTGCCCCGCCCCTACTTGTGCTCTATCTCAGAATAAATAAATAAAACTTTAAAAATAAATATATTATGGGACATTTTTCCATATATGACAAACAAGGCCTTAGAATTTTTTTTTTTAAATATAGGGCTATTTAAAAAATTTTAAATAAGAGCTAAAATATAGATTATATACAGCTTCAGCATGGAAGTTTTCAAATTATCAGTGCATTTGGTAATGTATTTCCCGTTCTGTTCTAACTTCTCTATTTGTTCTTTCAGATCTTCATACATCTAAATGACATTTACTCTGTGGTGGGAATCCCCGTGTTCAGGTAGCTATTGCTCTCTAAGCCTCAGGTGTGTCCCTTAGAGTTTATAAAAGTAAGAACTTCATGCCCTTATTTCTAGTATGAAACATCGATGTAACAGAGCGGGCTAAGAGCAAAGCATTAGAGTTCTCTACTTGAGTCACTAAAGTGTTTTCTTAGTACATAATGCTTATGATTTAATCTGGCCAGTTCGAGCTATAAAAGATTTGATTATAATCAGTCACTGATTACATGATTCAAACTGAAAATTATATCTAATTATTTCTATTATTAAATGATTTTCACAAGCCCTTAGTCTTTTGGCATCTGGAGTTTTTATTAAAATAGAAAATACAGCACATTTCTTAAAATTCACACCTATACATTCTACAAATTTTATTGTCATTGTTCTTTTATCGTGGGAGAATATTTCCAGTTTTTAAAATCTACTTCAGGTATCACTCTAGTCTTGCAGGGTACTATATAATAATAAATGCAAATGATTCATTTCCTTACTTCAAAATGTCTGTTGAACACTTACATAACAGGTATTTCTCTAGATGCCTTAGGAAGAAAGAGCAGGTTGGATGAAAATAGTGATTTCCAGTTTTTTACTTGGAAGCCTGTAAATATTGTTGGCATCTTAATTAAAAACATTATATATGCACATCCCTGTTTACACAGTATAATGTGATTTAGATACCCTTTTGCTAGGTTCTAGGCATGGAATATTTTTAAAGATTATAAAAATTCTATAATAATACCCCATTTGCGCTAAGCTCACGCTTATGCATCTGTAAGCCCAAAGCAGGATGTAAAAAAGAATGCTTAAGGTTATTATAATAGTTTTTATCAAGCTTCTTTGTTCATTGCATTTAGAAAGGTAGAAACAATATTTTGAAAACTTCCATCACATCTGGAAACACCGATAGTAACAGTAAGGAAGCAAAGGATAAAGTATGAAGCGGTACATAGTGGAGGCCAGTGAACTCACCTGGGAGATGTGTGCTTCAGCCCTTCATTCCATAAATTATTTTAGACAATGCAGTGTCATGCTTCATTTCATCTTTTGAGAAAGATGCAAATGAGCAAAAAGCAAACTGGCAAAAGGGATTTTTTTTCTAGACAACAGATTTGAAGGGTTAGCCTCCATTCAGCCCTGCCTCCCATACCACACCTCTGGTCACAGAACATGATGTTCCTCTTGCTGACTCGGGATCAACGAGAAAAGGCCTATTCCATGTGGGAAGAAAGGGAAGTATATTAACCCTTGAGAAATAATCTCCTACATATGTGAGTAGATTTTTACAAGCTAAACACCTAAGAGTTTAAATTTCAGCGTGTAACAAAGTTACCTTTCTGAAATACCACACTGGCTGGTTGGACGAGGTGCCAATGAAAGAAGGTATTTTTTTTTTTTAGCTTCTGCACAGCCAAGGAAAGAAGGTATTTTTGTCATAAGGTTAAAATATTCTCTAACCAGGGGCTTCTTAGTGTATGTTAGATGAATATAGAAAGAGGAGGTCACAGATACGGACAGGTGAGTCATTTTTATTTATATCACGCTCTTCTCTAACATATAGTAATATTGGGTATGTCATCAGGTTCTTTTGCTTCTAGGGTGCCCTTAGCCAGCAGAGTTTACGTCAGGACAGCAGGCCTGAGGTCTACCATAGCATGGGCAATGGCCTCTCTCGCTGAGATTCAGGTGAGAAAGAGTTTTCATTTGATGACAGCAAGGTCCTTTCTGTCATCGACTGATTGATGGGCATCTTAGTTGCTTGCTTGCTTTCTTTTCCTTTCTTCTCATTTCTTTTCCTTCTGTCCTTTTCTTTCTCTTGCCTTTTACACTTATGAACTGCTACAGCGATCTGTTTTTACATATTGTTGAACTTCTGACAGCGTTTTGGTTATGAAAAAGCTGAGTCCAAAGATAGCTACGTTCTTATGATTTCTAATCTTTTATGTCACAATCACGTGGCCCGTAAAACCTCCACTTCTTAAAATTTAAGTTTTTTCTCTATGACCAAGATCTCGATAATTTTTGTAAATGTTCTGTGGACATAGGAAAGTAATTTTATTTTTTAGTCAACAAATGTCTGCTGTATTACTGTTCTACTATCTGCACAAGTCTGAAAGAGGTATTTCAAAATCTCATCATGTTACTGTATTTGCATTTTTGCTAGCCGTTGCTTTCATCAGCTCTGGTCTAGTTTGGTGTGTGCACATGTATGACCGTTACCACTTCATCAGAAATGGTGTCTTTTCATTGTAACACGAAGTTCTCTTTATCTCGATTAGTGAGTTTAAACTTAAATTTCTTGTGTCTTATTAATATTTTTAGTCCTGTCTTTTTCTATGCATTTGCTGCATTTCTCTGCCATTGCTTTATTTTCAACTTTGCATTCGGTTTGCTTTTTTTGTTTTGTTTTGTTTTGATCCCATTGTGATGGTCTCTGTCCTCCAGTGAGGGAATTCGGTGTTATGACAGACACACTTGATTGTGTTTTTTCCTATTCTACTCTTTTTAACTTCTTACACTGTTTGTTTTCACTGGCTTGATCAGGTTACTTGATATTCACTTCATTGCTCTCCTTGAGGTTGGAGATGATACTGTATTGTTCTGTTTCACTAATGGTTCTGTCTCCCCGCTCTCCTAATTAAACACATGGGACTTGTCTCTTGCTTTAAAGCAAGCTATCAACTCTTTCCTCTGTCGGGACGCTGTTTACCACCAAAAAACCCTAAGCTTACCCTCTTCTCTCGCACAATATGAGGCCTCGAGAGTGCTTTTCTTCTCTTCTCCTGACCCCCTCTTTACTCCTCCCTACAGTGAGACCTTTGAAGCATTTTTACACCCTTCCCCTCTCAGCACCCAACTATTAGATAAAGAACTAAATTCTTTATCATGTGTAAGAATTTCCCTCACAGTATGCCCCTTCTGTTTCAAAAGTTCTTATTTAGCACTTACATTACACAGCCTGTCATTGTGCACACGTGCGCACGCGCGTGCGCACACACACACACACACACTCACTTTTCCACGTAAGCAAACAAAGACATGTTTCAAGGTGTATCATTCCTCCCCACTGTTCTTCTGTATTTGAGGTCTCTGTTCTGGTTTATCTGTTGCTTGGTCAAAGTCTTTTCTTAGGCAGTTTCTTCAAATGTGGTGTCCAGTTAATACACAATTTGAAATTCCTATATATCCTCAAATTTATTTTTCATCCTGGGGTACAGACGTGTGCCTGATGGCTTTAAGAGTTGTGTCAGTCCCCTCCCCTCAGAGGTCTGAAGACACTGTCCCCTTGTCATTTAGTTTCCTGTGTGCTAGGTGAGCAGTACACGCCAGTACAATTTCCTTTTCCTTTAGAGCTGTCTGTCATTCCACTTGGGGGCTTGTAAGACTTTCCCTTTAATCCTCCCAAGTTTGAGAATATTATCAGGATATACTTACATATGTACGTTTTCTATTCAGCCCACGCTGAGTTCTTATTCTGGTCACACCACTGACTTCCTAGAAAACTTGGGGCAAGATATTTAACTGTGTGCCTCAGTTTCTCACTTGCAAGATGAAAATAATAATCTCCTAGGGTCATGTGAGGACTGAGTGAATTAGCATTTCTCAAATGATTAGAACAGTGCATGGCATATAGAAAGTATTTAAGTCGATGACAGTAATAACTATGGCTATAATAATTACAGAAGTTATTGTTATTATTTCTTTGGCTCAGGCACTCTTTCTTTCATTATTTAATTATTATTGTCCTAGCTGTTTTGCTCCAGTGGCTTTTACCTTACTTTCTTTTTCTGCTTCTGAAATTATAAACATGTTAAGCCTCCTGGTGCTGTTCTCCAAGTTGCTTATCCTCTCTCACATGGTTTCCATCTCTTCATAGTTTGGTTCTACATATTGACTTATTCTTGAATGTTATCTTCCAGGCTATAACAAGAGTCATAGAAATATGTTCTGCTTTATTCATTGGAACATTTTAGCTTAAAAATCATTGTTTTTTAGCTTTGAAAAGTTTTGCGTGTGTGCGCACTACATTTGAATATCTCTAGAAGCTCTTATCCTTTTTCTTCAGATACTTACCTGTCTTCTCCCGGAGTCCTGTTTCATTAGAAGCACGTTTAGATTGTTCTGCTTGTTCACTCTCTCGCTACTGATGGACCCCTACCCTTTAGATGTGCCTTTTTTTTTTTTTAAGCTCACTGAGAGTCAATTGTGGTTATTAAAATACTTTAAGTGGCTAAAATCCTGTAACTGGCAAAGGGCAGATAGATCGGTGGCACCACTGGGCTCGGCAGTGGAAGGAGACCGTGTCGGCCACGCTGGAAACCTTTTCTAGGGGAGAACTTTCCTGTTCATGGGTCTCCCTGCAGGTCTGTAGATCTCTGCAGACCAGGTTGTCCCCGGTTCCAGTGATTTCCCCCTCTGGGCTCTGGTGCTCGTCTCTAACCCCCCACCCAGCCGTGGCAGAGGCCCCAGGCCACTTCCTTTTTCTGGGACCCAAACCAAGCCCAGGGCATCTCTTGGCATTTAGTTGCCCCTAGGTCTGACCATCACTTGGGCTCAGGGGAACTGAAGAGCTTGGAGGGGAAGAGAAAAGAAGAAAGCTGCTCTGAGATTATCATGTTCCCAGAATCCATGATGTTCTTTGTTATTTGATTTTAATCTTTAGTCCAAATCTCTTTTAGTCTAAGGAGTGAGTTACGGTTACCAAACAGCCAATGATCTCACCACAGTTTATGTAACAACATATATGTATGTGTGTATTATATAAATATAAATTTATATAACCACCTACAAGCCTGAAATGTTACCTTTGTCTTGACATAAACATCCATTTGTCAGAAAAGTAGAAAGTAAATTAAAAATATCCAATGATAATGCTTGTTAAAAATTTCCCTTACTGTCAGTTTGCCTTGCCAGAACCTAGAGTAAGAAATGTTCCTCTAAATGTGACCACCAGCATCGGGATATTAAAGCGTGTGAGAAGTAGCACAACACAGCTGTTTCGGAGGAGTTGAGTAAAGACCCACAGTGTAAATGATCCCAGTACTTAGCCTTGATCCAGCCCCCTCTAGGGAGCACAGTGCCCAGAGCAGTGCATACACAGCTCAACCTTGGGTAAGCCAGCACTTAGCAGTGACATCTAAACGTGAGGATGTCAGGTATTTTTCATTCGTACCACACACTGTTCTCCTTCCTACATACCCTGAAAAGGAAGGGGCACCCGGGTGGCTCAGACGGTTAAGCCTCCAACTCTTGATTTCGGCTCAGGTCATGATCTCACAGTTCGTGGGTTCAAGTCCCACATCGGGCTCTGTGCTGGCAGTGTAGAGCCTGCCTGGGATTCTCTCTCTCCCTCTCTCCCTGCCCCTTCCCCACTTGTGCTCTCTCTCTCTCAAAAGAAAGAAATAAAACTTTTTTAAAAATCCTAAGGAAAATCAAGTTCTGTAAGTCTTCGTTGTTAAGATAAGCATACAGAAATACTTGTCTGCTTCTGCCCCTGTACCCAAATGTCACAGCGAGAGCAGGTCCTATGTTGACATTTATGGATTTTAAGGTCAGACTGCCTCATTCGGCAGGGACCGTGTTGGAGAGAGGAGGAGCACGGTGTTTGACACATACCAAGATCTTAATGACAATTAGGTCTCAGACCACTGTTATTTTTAACGAAGCTGTCATTTACTTAGATCACTGTTCTTTTCACTTATCCCCCCTTCGTGGGGGCATCCATAGGATACTCTCCTTCGAATTTCCTGCCAGAGGAGAATCTCCCCTTCCCTCTCCTGAAGCACAGTATGTTTCTTTCCATTAGGTGTCCTCTGGCTCTGACGGAAGCCTGGCTGTGCACTGAGGGCTCTGCTTCCTCTGTAGACTTATCGGGACCAGGGGCCTGGAGGTGGTAGGTGTCCCGCTTGCTCCTTCTGCCCAGAACCTCTCTGTGCCTCTGAAGCACGTGCTGGGAAACTGTCCCAGTCACAGGTAGACCTCTCTTGTGTCATTCCTACCAGAGCACAGGCCACTGTTCTGTCACAGTGCTTTCATGAGCTCAGCATCCACTCTGTAACCTGACCCGTTAGCATCTCGGCTTCCCTACCTCTGACGGCCTGCCCTGCTCACATCCTGTACCTTCTCATGCCCAGACCATGAATGTCAGCTTCCCGAGTCCTGCTCTTAGCCTCGTTCTCCGTCCGGTTCAGCTCCCCTGGCGCCCTGCCACACAGGTCCTCCGTCCCCGCAGGGGGAGAGTCCTGGGGCCTCACCGCCGCGCGCCGCTCACCTTCGCGGCTTGGATTCTGCGTTCCGCCAGGACGGTCATTTCCTTGCCCACACTTGTCACTCTCTTGCTCCTCATTTGACTTACATCTTGGGCTCAGCAGAGAACTGCAGCGTGTTGTCCTCACCAGCACGCTGGAGCCTCAGCCACGCGCCCGGCCTCACCGCCCTCGCGACAGGGGAGCTGTCCTTGTTTCCCTCCAGTGCTGGCGGCCGGACCCCGCCGCCTCGGGCCCCTGGAGGACGTTCTGTGCTGCACGCGCCCAGCAGCACGTACGCTTGATTTAGTCTCTTGCAACTTAAGAAAATAGCCCTTTCCTGAACCCACATGCTGCTTCTCTGCTTCCCTTTACAGAAAAGCCCTTAAAAATAGTTGTCCATATTTGGTGTCGCTACTTCCTCCCGTCCCGTGTGTCCTGTGCCCACTTCTGTCAGGCTGTCATCACCAACACTCCACTGACACTGCTCATCTCACTTACCTGTTAGCACTCTGATACTGTCATCACCACTCTCCTTGTTGAAACATGTTTCTCCACTTTTTTTTGGAACCACTCTGGTTCTCCTCCTACATCAGTATGTGCTGCTGTCAGTGTGCAAGGCTGATCTTCATCTACCAACGTCTATACTTAGGAGATCACCAGGGTCCAACCCATAGACTTTTCTTTTTTAACTTCTCTCGCATTCTAGATGACTCATCTAGTTCTGATGCTTTAAATATCATTTATGACTAACACCGAGTGTTCCCAACTCCGTATCTGTAGCCTGAACCTCTCCCCTGAACTCCAGACCCATATGTTCAACAAATCACTTGACATCATCCATACTTGGTCTAAGAGGCATCTCAGACTTTAACATGTCCAGAACCACACTCCTGTCTCCTTCGAAGCTTCTCCTCCCCATCTCTTCCCATCTCAGTAGTAGGGAAGTCCGTTCTTCCATGTGCTCAGGTCAAAACCTTTAGTCATTTCTGGCTATTGTCATTCTTTAACATTCCACATCCAGTCTATCCCATTGGCTCCACCTTAAAAATATGTCTAGAATGTAACCACTTCTCACCACTCTTACCAATACCACTGTTAATTCAAGTCGCCATCATGTCTTGCTGGTATCCCCTAACTAGCCTCCCTCTTAACACTCTTTCCCTTCTCTGGTCCATTCTCAGCAGAGCAGCCAGAGCGAGCCGTTTGAAGTGTAATGTCATGCTACTCCTCTGCTCAGAACCTTCCAGTTTCCCATTCTTCAGAAGACAACCAGAATTCTTACAGTACCTACAAGATGTGATCTAATGTGACATCCCTCCCCCAGAATGAGAATAATTGTTTTCTCCAAATTTCTTATTTTCCCAGGCACAAGTAGAATTACACTTTCCTCACCTCTTCAAATTGTGTGTGTATGACTGACACGCTTTAGCCAGTTAAATGTTGGTGGGAGTGATGTGTCTCACTTCTAGACGGCACCTTTAAGAAAGTACATACTATGTCATGCTTCTTTTTCCCCTCTGATGGCAGTGCTCTGGATGGTGACCACCTCATGAGTTTGTCTCCCAGACTATGAAGCAGAAGCCCCCAATGCCCCTCTGAGGGGACGTAGCATTGACTATGTGTCGTTTTCAACCTCTGAGATTTGGGGATTGTTACTACATGTAGCATAACCCAGGCCATCTTTTTTTTTTAATATGTATTTTTGAGAGAGAGAGAGACAGAGCGTGAGTGGGGAAGGGCAGAGAGAGAGGGAGACACAGAATCCGAAGCAGGCTCCAGACTCTGAGCCATTTGCACAGAGTCTGACGCAGGGCTCAGACTCACAGACTGCAAGATCATGACCTGAGCTGAAGTCAGACGCTTAACCAACCGAGCCACCCAGGCACCCCCTAACCCAGTCCATCTTGACAGAATACCCTGACTACACTGCATTTCCCTGTCACTCACTCTGCTTTGGCCACACCAATGACCTTCCTAATCTTCATACATGTCGAGCATGCGCCTACCTTCTGGCTTTAACCACCTGAAATTCCTAATAAAGTGTAAAAAGCAATCTTTACTCTTGAAATTTTGATTCTTCGAGTTTTAGGTTTCTGTTACGTATTATGATAGACCGAATAATACCAAGTCAATATTTCTGTCTGTAGCCTGGTGCATTTGTTTTAGATCCAATGTGTGGACTTGGGACAATACTTTTGGAAGCTGCTAAAGAATGGCCAGTAAGTACTAAAGTTTGGTAAATCAAGCAGTTTAATCATTATATGTATTTTCCCTGACCAGTTCTTTACAAATAGATTGTCTTTTCAGGATTATTAGTTTTGATTACATGAGTTGCTATTTACTGTTGTCAGAATGGAATATGAAGGGTTAAATGGCTGTGTTATTTCTTAAAATCCTATGATAAATTTAGGAAGATGTGAGCAATTTCAGTGATAAGTCATGACAGATTATGCTCATCCCTAAATTCATTAAGTATTTGTTACTGTGAAATACACTAATAGTTTTTAAAAATTAATAGAAACTTCCAATTTTTTACTATTGAATATCATTTTAAAGAAATTCTATAAGTTTTTTTTTTAATGTTTTATTTATTTCTGAGAGAGAGAGAGAGAGGCAGCGTGAGCAGGGGAGGGTCAGACAGAGAGGGAGACACAGAATCCAAAGCAGGCTTCAGGCTCTGAGCTAGTTGCCCGACGCGGGGCTCGAACCCACGAACCGTGAGATCATGACCTGAGCCGAAGTCGGACGCTTAACCAACTGAGCCAACCCAGGCGCCCTACTATAAGTTTGTTTTAACCTGAATTAAGGAGTCCATTCAATTCATTTTCATGAGAGAAAGGAAGTAGGTTTTCTTAACTACATAAAATGTCGGGGAGTCTCATTTATACTTAAAACATGAATTTCTTTCCTCATAGGATGTATATTACGTGGGTGCTGATGTCAGTGACTCACAGTTACTAGGTGCATGTGACAATCTGAAAGCTGCAGGCCTTAAGGATAAAATTGAGTTACTTCAAGTCTCTGTTACAGGTAAGACATTAAAAATGCAAACATTTGGGAAAATGAACATATGTAAATATATTTAGAGTCATAACATTAAACAGTATTCACTTTCCATATGTAAAGGTTGAATTCTCTGGGGCTAGTGATTGATTTCCAATATTATAATTACAACTTATTTTTCAAAAGATTATTAGTACCAACATTTATATAGTCTCCCTAAGCATTTAAGTGAAAGTGCCTCTTTAAGGTGTGTTTGTTGTATGTGATCTGTTCCTCATATCATAACCAGAGATCACTTACTATAGGCATAAAATAGAGGACAGAATAAAAATAATATTTAATAATAATAAAAACTTTGGATTTTTTCCAGATAAACTGAAATGTTCTGATATATCTTACCTTTCTCTTGCCTCACACTGGACAGTAAATAGGAACGAGGTACCAGCCTTCCCTGTTTGTTAAACCAGTTCTTCTCGTGCTAAAACTGGGAAGGTCTGGGGCACACCAGGAGAGTTAGTCACCCTGTGAGGTAGAGGGAAACCTGCTGGGGAATCAGCAATAACAGACTAGGAATCGGCTCTGCTGAGTTCAATCAAAATAATATTTCCCTCAGACCCATCCATGGTATATAGATCATTTTAGACAAGCCTCACATTCCTTCTTTTCTCCCCTCCCTCTTCCCCTAGTACATCTTTCTCCCTTAGGAACGAGTGCATTTAATTCCCAGCTAAGAAAATGGCATTCTCTTGATCCGGTGTGAATAGGTAGTAGATGGTTCCAGTGTTAAGCCTATAATCTGGAGAAACAAAATAATTGTTTAGAGATTTTTTTAATGCAGTGGAGGTGTAATAGAATATCAAGAAGATGTTAGGGTAACTATGTGTCAAAACGTAATAAAGCAGCCCCAGAGAAGAAGGTGTATTGGTTTTGGGGGTTTTTTTTTTTGCTTTTTTTTTTTAATTAAAAAAAATTTTTTAATATAATTTATTGTCAAATTGGCTAACATACAATGTGTATAGCATGTTCTTGGTTTTGGGGATAGATTCCCGTGATTCATTGCGTACATCCAACACCCGGTGCTCATCCCAACAAGAAGGTGTATTGTTGATTGAGATCTTAGAGTTGTTTGCTGCCGATGACTATTTTTTCAATATTTCTGTCAAAGTTTTAATGGGATAAGATGTAGGTTTCTAGAGGAAACGAAGCGTGATGAGGCCGAAATCAGCTCTCATGAACTCTGATTTCTTTCAGAAAGCTATTTGGTAGGGGGAGGTTACTTGGGAGAAGACTGGACTGGCTTCATCAGCTATTGCAGCTCAGTGGTTTTTCAAACCTTTACGATCTCCTGAGCGCCTTGGAGGCATTGGGAGGGAAGTACTGAGCACTCCATCTGACCTCCGCCATGCTTCCAACTCCATTTTTATCTATTTTCATGTGGGGGGCTTTTCCCCACAAGATTTCACTTTAAAAACAAGCAAAAGGCTCAGTTTTAAAAATAATGAAAGTGTTAAAAAACAAAAGGTTCTCTATGGCACCAAGTAATCAAATGAATCCTAGCTTTTGTTTTTTTTGTTTTTTTTTTTTTTAACATTTTATTTATATCTAGGAGAGAGAGAGAGAGAGCGTGATCAGGGGAGGGTCAGAGAGAGAGGGAGTGACAGACTGAAACAGGCTCCAGGCTCTGAGCTGGCAGTCAGCACAGAGCCCGACGCGGGGCTCGAACCCACGAACCGCGAGATCATGACCCAAGCGAAAGTCGGACGCTTAACCGACTAAGCCACCCAGGCGCCCCAAATGAATCCTAGCTTTTGGAAGGATCGTTGTCACTGCCATGTCAAGAGTAGACCACAGCAGAGGGGATGGAGACAGGACACAAAGTAACTAGGCACAGCCTATTGCAATAATGCAGTAGGAAATGATGGTGGCTTGGCCCCAAGCGCTCTTCATGAAGGTGTTGAGAAGAGGTCAGATACATAAGTTTTGAAGGTGGAGTGAGCAGGATGTGTTGTTGGATTCAACGTGGCACGTTAAGTGAACAGGAGTGATGTAAGCAGCCAGAGGGTGGGGTCGCTGCCCTCGGAACTGGGGAAAACCGCTGCGGAGCATGTTGGAATTTGGGAGCCTGATAAATTCCACGTGATCACTGGGTACCAAGTGGAGAAGATGACAGGCTAATAGCCCCATGCCCAGATCTGGAGTTTAGGGGAGAGGTGAGGCAGTAACAGCATAGATAACATCTAAATCCAGTAGATCCCGTTGGGAGTGAGGAAACATAGAAAAGGGAGAGCACTTGAGAATAGAAGTTGTGTGAGGCTTCTCCACGCCAGCTGCAGACATAAGTGCACGTTTCCCTAAACCGTTGTCGAGACTAGGTATTACCATTTTATTACAGCTTTTTTGAACTCCAAATTTGGTATGTTTTCCAAACTTCCTTTTCCTTAATTACTAGTGAGATAAAACATTTTTCACATTACATCATTTATAGATTTTTCTTTGGTGAATTAATTGTTTCCAGGGTAACTCTCTCTGGAGAAAAGAATAAACCATCTATTTTAAATTGTTTCATCATCCTAACCTTTTAATATTAAATTTCAGTCTAGAGGGAACCATATATATCTTGGTACAGAGGGACCATAATTAACTGTTTAATAATTAGCCCTTCATAATACATCTCTGCTTAAGAGGTGGACATTGGAGCTGGATCCAAGTATTTATTTTCTTCACTAATTTGGTTTTACGTTTCAAACCTTTAATCATAAACCCAATGTAGAATGATGAGACCCATGTATCCCTTGTTCAGCATTGACCGGTGTGAGGATTTCACATCTTTTTACTAGAGTAAAAGTCTTTACTTCAGACTTCAGAATCAAACAGACCAAGTATAAATCCCGGCTCCACCGTTGTTTCTTTACTCTCTGGCCTTCAGCAATACCCTGGGCCTCTGTATTTTACCATCTACAAAGGTAATCCCTACGTTGTAGAGCCTTTGGTGAGGATTTGTCACATAAGCACACAGAGCACTCTGCCTAACATAGCGTGATTAAGGACCTCAGTAAACATGGGTTCATCTGGGAAGTTAGTAATACCCCCATCGTGATTTGTTTCTGCAGAATTGCTATCTTTGTTCTCTTTGTGAGCTTTTAATGACTATGTTTTTTCTACCTTTTTAGTAACTTTCACCTTATACTTTCTACTAGTATAAAAGGAGATGATCCTTTAATATGCAGAAACTGCATGTGTTTATTCCTAAGTTTTAATTATAATGAAAATTTGGAACCAAATGGATATTATGTTACAGGCTATCTTGGGAACTAATTAGTCATTGGTTAGGCTTTGTTTTTTGTGAATCTACAGATATATATGCATTCCTAGGATAAGATGGAGAGCTGTAATATATACAGATTTGAGCAAAAGAAACACGTGTATAAATTAATTAAAATGACAAAATTGTTGACAGGTGAAAAAAGGAATGCTTCTACTCCTTCCAAGTAGACATTCTATAGCCCGTCACACAGTACTTCAGTGAGAATTTATAACAAGCGTTTTGTTTTGTTTTGTTTTTTTACATGCTTTTTTTATTTCTAGGAGAGAGAGAGAGACAGCGTGAACAGAGGAGGGTCAGAGAGAGGGGGAGTCACAGACCGAAATAGGCTCCAGGCTCTGAGCTGGCCGTCAGCACAGAGCCCGACGCGGGGCTCGAACCCACGAACCGCGAGATCATGACCTAAGCGAAAGTCGGACGCTTAACCGACTAAGCCACCCAGGCGCCCCGTAACAAGCATGTTGTTAACAACTGTGCTTTGTTCTTAGGTGTCATTCATTTCTACCCTTGTAGGAATAAGGCGTGCTTTTTTTTCAGTACACCCGTAAGCTGCCCATAACGTGGCTGCGTTTTCCTTCCTATCAGTGTGAGCTTTCCTCTAGTACCTATCCTGCCCTTGCTGGCCTGGGCCCTGGTGTTCCACCCACGTGTCTAGTGGCCCGGGATGTATTATACAAGATTCGCGAAGCTGCCAGGCTCCCTGTTTGGGAAATCAGAAGGCAGTGTGGAAAGTGATGGGTTAGGTGTATGTGAAGTATGTGGAAATAGGGGATAAAAAGCTTACCACAGAGACTTGTTGGACTGCTCTCTTTGGTCCAGTGGCCTTACAGTTTATTGTATGGTATCCTTTTTCATTGTTTGATAACGCTTGTATTCTGAAACAAACTCTTTCAACAGTAGGAAGTTCTTAAAACACAGGTCTCATGAAAAAGTAAATACAGAGTTTCCATTTCTCAAGCAAGCTGATGAACACATAACTTAAGTGTCTGTTGACATTCATCAGCCACCAGGGGCCCATGGTGGTATCACTAACCAAATGAAACAGATCTGTTTATAGGAGTGTGTAGCATTTATTTCAAAACATCACAGTTATTTTAAGGGGACTGAGCCCAAAGACCGCCATTTATCAAATGCAGCTAAAGAAAATGCATTTAACTATCACTCTGTAAAGCATGACTTTTCATTTAGATCAAATGACTATTCTAAATTAATGTTGCTCATTTTCAGTTCCAAGTTTTCTTATGTACATAAACGAAATGAAGCTATAGCTATTGATTTGTTAGTTCCACTAATAGAAGACCTTTGCAGACAGTTAAGTGTTGCCAATTTTCATTCAGTGTTATCAGATGCTTCAGAAAGAAAATCCCTAGGGGCACCTGAGTGGCTCAGTTGGTTAAGCATCCAACTTCGGTTCAGAGCATGATCTCACGGTTGGTGAGCTCCAGCCCCTCATCGAGCTCTCTGTTGCCTGCTTTGGATCTGTCCCCCGACCCCTCCCCTGTGCACATTTGCTCTCTCTCAAAATAAACATTTAAAAATAAATACATAGGGGCACCTGGGTGGCTTAGTCAGTTAAGCGTCTGGCTCTTGGTTTCAGCTCAGGTCATGATCTCAGAGTTTCATGGGTCCAGACCCTACTTCCGGCTCCATGTCAGGCTCTGCACCGGCGGTGCGTAGCCTGCTTGGGACTCTCTCTCTCCCTCTTTTTGCCCCTCCCCCACCCACACTGTCCTTTCTCTCTCTCAAGATAAATAAATAAACTTTAAAATAAAATCAATATGCACAAAAAAATATCCTGAAGACTCTTAAAACCTATTGGAAGAAAATATATTAGGGCCATAATTCTGAGTTTTAAGCAGTTCTTACCCATTTTTCTTCCAGCAAGAGGAAGATATAGAGCACTTCTTTTGTTCAAGATACACCAGTATTGTGCATTTTTTTCATGTTCTTGAGTCATCCTGCAGAGTTATACAAAAGGGATGACTTTTACGTATTTGTTTTGAGCTATGTTCTATTTCAGATTCTTACTATCTCCTTAACTACAAGCAGACTCTTTGTTCATAGGCCATTCAAGGCATTTAGTTATTTAAAAGATGTCATGTGTTGAAAATTATGGATCAGGCGCTCCTGATTTCAGGAGTTTGCTCATCAGAAGCTCACGCGGTAGGGCCGACAGTCTGTGTTTTACCAGCCCTCCGGTCAGTTCTGACACGCACTAGATAGTAGGTTAGGGATGAAGGGAGCGGGACTTTGCACTCATGGTTCCCAGGAGATTCCGCGGCTGCTGGTGTCTTCTGGCAAGGCTGCCCAGGGGGGGCGGCTGTGGCCTTGAGAACCGCTGCTGGAGGAAGAGACAATCGAGGCCCACATGGGAGCAGTGGCCCTGCACGCACCTGGGGGGCCGTGAGAAGGAAGTGCCGTGTTCTCCAGAGGCCCTTTGAAGGGTCCTGGCCCACTGGTCTTGAGCTGGCCATCATCTGCCTGTACACCCAGGGAGAACACTGTACATAATCACCAGTCATTGAGCGCTCACTGTGTGCCAGGCCCTACCCTGAGTGCTTTCCATAAATGACCTCGCTCATTACCTTCTGAGATGGCTACCCTCACCCCACTTTACAGACGAGGAAACTGAGGCAGCCATTTCCCAAAGTCCCGTAGCTCGTGAGTGGCAGATGCAAGGTGTGTGATGGCGGGACCTGCCTGCACTCTCAGTCACATCAACAAAAGCTTATTTTATGCTCTATTGGAAGATAGCATTGCTTGGTTCTGGAACTTTTTGAAAAAAAAAAAATGTATTCGGTTTAAGTTTATTCCTTCCACTTCTAAAATTACTTAAAGCAGTTTAGCAAATTATATAATACAGAGTAGGAAAGTTGCAAATAAAAATAGAGACTGACAGAAGAAAAAAAATGTTACCAAACTGAACAAACTGGGCAGCTAGCACGCGCGCGCGCGTGTGTGTGTGTGTGCGTGCGCGCACGCGCGCGCCCAAGAAAGACATGGGCTCACACTCTAGAGTCAACTGCTGCATTGCACTGTTTCTCCTGTATAAAATATCTGATAACCATCATTGCCTTCATCATACATTGCCTTGAGTAGTCCTGCATTAAGTATAGAAATGGTATTTAAATGTACATGTCCTGTATCAACACCCTAAAACTAAGTACATGAAGCTAAAATATGACTTAGAAAAAAAAATTGATGTCTGGCTTTAAAAAAATATTATCCTGATACTTTTTTTCTAATAACCTATTATTCTTTTTCCTACTAATCTCAAGTAAGGGTTAGAACTAGGAAAGATCAAGTGTTCGTTAGACTTTCCCCGAAAATGAGATTCTTTTGTTTTTAAATTTCCAGCCAACAAAAATTTATATGGTATTTAGAAGAGCAAAGGTTATTTAAATTGTGTTCGATTCTTACCGAATTAAATACTATTCAAAAAACGAAAATTGGGACATCTACCTTAAGAATATATAACTAATTTACATGATGGATGGAGGAAGTAAAATAAGTAGAAAGTGAAAAGTACACTCAGAAAATGTGGAAGTTGGGGCGCCTGGGTGGCCCAGTCGGTTAAGTGTCCGACTTCGGTTCAGGTCATGATCTCATGGTTCATGGGTTCGGGCCCTGCATCGGGCTCTATGCTGACAGCTCAGAGCCTGGAGCCTGCTTCAGATTCTGTGTCTCCCTCTCTCTCTGCCCCTCCCATGCTCATGCTCTGTCTCTCAATAATAAATAAACGTTAAAAAATTAAAAAGGAAAAAGAAAAAGAAAATGTGGAAGTTAAGATTATGTGTATTACCTTCTGGTAACCCAATTTCTGAGAAATATAAAGATGAGAAAAAAATTCAGATTCAGTAATCAAATGCTACATTTACTTTTATTTAGGAATAATGTTCATTTTGTTGATTATTCATTATTTAGCATTTTCTCTAGTCTTAGGATTTATGTAGATATTGTTAACCTTTGGGGTCTCTTTTAAAATTTCAGTGAAAGCTAAGATCATATCCCTTTTAAAAACAGATATACTCATGCAAAAAAATTTTTTTTTACAAATAGTTTATTGTCAAATTAGTTTCCACATAACACTCAGTGCTCATCCCCACGAGTGCTCTCCTCCATGCCCATCCCCCCTCTCCCCTACATCCATCAGTTCTCAGTTTTTGTTAGCCTTCAAGAGTCTCTCATGGTTTGCCTCTCTCCTTTTCCCCCACCATTTCCCCCCTTCTTCTCCCCCTTGGTCCTCTGTTAAGTTCCTCCTAATCCTCCTATACGTGCAAACATATGATATTTGTCCTTCTCTGCCTGACTTATTTCGCTCAGCATAACACCCTCAAGGTCCATCCATGTTGCTACACATGGCCAGATTTCATTGTTTCTCATTGCCATGTAGTATTCCATGGTATAGATAAACCACATCTTCTTGATCCATTCATGTTGATGGACACTTAGGCTCTTTCCATGTTTTAGCTATTGTGGAGAGTGCTGCTATGAACATTGGGGTACATGTGCTCCTATGCATCAGCATTTCTGTATCCCTTGGGTAAATTCCTAGCAGTGCTATTGCTAGGTCATAGGGGAGTTCTATTGTTAATTTTTTGAGGAACCTCCACACTGTTTTCCAGAGGGGCTGTACCAGTTTACATTCCCACCAACAGTTACACATGCAAAATTTTATATGTTAACTATGAAGAGGGAAATGAAAGACAATATAATTTGTAAAAGGTTTTTCTAGACAATTTAATGTATTTCTTCTTGGATCTAGCAACTTTCTATTCATGTAATATGTTTAGAGAATTCAATTTTCTGATTAATTTAAAATTTTGCGTAATTTATGTCATATTTTATCACAACAGAAAAACCAATTTTCAAAGAACAGGATATAATAACTTTATCATTTATTTTTTAGTTGAAAAGCCGTTTAGTAACTTGTAATTTTTTGGAGACAATGTTAGTAACCCTAAATTGTATTTAATATGCAAAAATAATTCTGCATACTTCAATTTTCTTATATTTAGGTTGTGAATATTTGAACTTAATGTAACAGGATTCTCTGGTTTTTGTATTTCAGACTTGCCATTGCCTTCGGAGAGTGTCGATATTATTATTTCTGACATTCCATTTGGGAAAAAGTTTAAGTTAGAGAAAGACATCAAAAGCATTCTACAAGAAATGGAGAGGTAACTTGTTGAGCTAATTTTCATAGTTTTTGAGTTATTGGTCATTTAACCAAATATATATACTAGTTCTTCAGCTGAGATTTGATTGCATTTTAGTAATTTCTCAGAATTTTTGTAGTTAAATTTTCTAAGGTTTCAAATCAGAAGGTTATAATTGAAATAGTTATTCCATATCATCTTATACTGTATTAAGTTTTATTCCAAAAAAGATACTAATTTTTCATTATTGCCCAAAATCTGAATATCTGGAATAGTGACTTATATTTTAATCACTGAGATAGGTAATTTACATATTATAAACCTCACAAAAACCCCACCTTCTAATGTGTTAATTGGCCACATTTCACAGATGAGAAACTGGGACCCTGAAAGATGAACTTTCTCAAGATCACAGCTACTAAGCCCCACAACAGAACTCACATAAGGAGCATTCAGTATCAGAGAGAGGCTACAATACTGCTGATTGTAAAATGAAAATTCAGAAGTGTTATTCATGTCAAGGGGTCTAAGGTTGGCCTCAGGGAATATAATTCAGGGAAAGTATTTCTTTGAGAAGTTCAAACAGTGAAGCCGGAATATGTATTTTTTTCTGTTCATTTAAGCTGGTAAAGGAGAGAACCTAGAACACATGGAGCAATAAAAAGATATGACCAAGAATTTAAGTCATTAAATTGTATCAGTGGGCGTTTGATAGAGCAAGACGACAGGTAAAGAGTCTGTATATAAATCATGTCACCAGTAGAAACAATGAGCCATGGATTTGGATGGAGAAAATTCAGTGTCAAAGCTGACATTCTGTAAGGAAAATTAAAGCTTGACATGAAGTCCAAATCCAGCTAAAACCATGTCATCTCCATCTTGTGAACTGGACGCTACACACTTCTTTTTGGATTATCTTATTTCTAAGCCCCTTCCCCTGCTACACAATTACCTAACCTGCAAGCTGGGCACCACCTGTAATTCAGACATTTCCTGAGCACCTGCACTCCCTTCTGCCTGTTAACACATTCTCCTCAAGCAGACTTTGCAGCCCTGACTTCATATTTCATTTCAGGGGCTTTTGAAAAACAGTGAAGCTCATTCTCCACCCCTCCAATTTAGTTGGTCTGGAGTAGAACGTGGCTGTATTTCTTAACCCCTCCCAAGGTGATTCTGGCCTGCAGCCTGTGTTCATAACCACAGCCTTTGTGCCCTGGAGGTAATTCACCAGCCATACTATTAAGCCAACTCATAGTGAAATACTAATATGTGTGAGCAATGACCTATATTTAACCTGGACCTTTCCAGAAGAGATTCAAGATTCCTCCCATAATTTAAATGCCTCAGTAGGACCAGTTGAAAGTATATGTATTTGAATATAAGGAACTCCTGTGACCACGCTTCCTTGACACCTACCCACAGCCTTTATGGTTTGATTTTTCACTTTTTATAGTTGGAGGTTTTACATAGGCAGTGTAGCCTAATATAGTATCGTTTGGAGGCAAACTTGTCTTGATTCACTGATTGTTTAGGTGAGGGAAAGCTACTTCTAAGCTCCTGATATCTTTGTTGGGTGCGGGGGAGATTCCCTTTAACTCTTGCCCCCTAGCTGTTACCTTTCTCCTACCTATACAACCAGACTTCTGGAAAGAATCATCTACACTTGACATCTGTGCTTCCTCCCCTTCCAGTCCCCCTTCGATTCTGGCAGACCAGCATTTGCTCCTACCCTCAGCTAAGATTGCTGTGCCGGGGCTCACTGATGGCCTCGTGTGATCCTAGTCCGTTAGTCCTGTAGCGTCAGACACTGTGGAGACCATCCCGTCCTGAAAGGGTACACCTTTGGCTTCCTTGCCGTCACTGTTGTCCAGCCTTTCTCCTAGGATTTTGTCCCATGGCCCCTCCCTCCTCTCTCCTTCCTTAACTGTGAAGCCTCTGTGCCTTGGCCCTTTGTCTCTTCTCACTCTAACCTGCCTCCCCAGGAGATGTCATCCACCATCACAGCTTTATCCACTGTGTGCTGTTGACAACCCCGAAGTCTCTACCTCGAGCCCTGGTCTTCTGTTGCCTCCAGGCTGTACATCCAACTGGCGACTGGAACTCAGGCCGCCCTTTTCCTTAGGTCCCCCAGCACATTCCAGACAGCACTCTTTTCCTCCCTCCTCCTCCACCCGTCTGATTCAGCCTCACGCTGAATTTCTTCCAGTGCCTCCTCCTCCTCACCTCTTCCTTTCTGCTGTGTTTCTGCCTCCAGCTCCCTGCCTCGCTCCGGCCCCTCGCTGTCACTGGGCCTGGCTTACTCCTGCTTGTCCTTAACTCACGGTGCACAGTCGGGACCCAGCTGCCGTGTTCCCAGGGTACCTCGGACTTGCCCAGAGGGTAGCGTTTGGCACCCTCTGGAATTCTCTACTCGCCTCTCTCCCACTGACAGTAATCTCTTGAGCAGCTCTGAGGACTGTGTTCACTCGTCACTTTTTCCACATAGAAGTGCTCCACAGAATTTGGTCCAGTGACCGAGTAATTCTCCTCAACAGGCTGACACTCTGAGGTCCCCGTTCCTTTGCTGATCTTCCCTGGTGTCATTCCTTTGTCCGTGTCCGCACTCTTTCCGGTGCTTTTCTTCTGCCATCGGCCTAGTATATGCTGATCCTATAGGATTCTTTCATTTGCCTTTTCCTTTGTACAATCACTTATTAGAATGTGACTATGAATTACTTTGAGGCTTGCCTTTTAAGTAGAGTAAAAATAGATAATTAAAGCAGATTTGTGCTTGTGATTCCATAATTACTATAATGAATATGCAGTATGGAAGATACTACCTAATTATCAAAACCTTGTGTTTAAATAGATAAAATTAAATTTCAAATTAAAAACACCAAATATTTTAAATAAAGTGGGATTGTTTGTTGTCTAAAAAGAAAGACTCATACCAGTTATCATTTTTTTTGTCACAGAGTGCTTCACATCGGCGGAACCATTGTACTGTTGCTCAGCGAGGAGCATCACGGGCGCCTCAAAGATGGCGAACAGAGCAGCAGCCCTTTGAATCCTGGAGAAAAAACTGGCATATCAGAGACCGTGTCATCATCCTTCGAAGCCACTAGCCAGGAGCGCTTGGACAGAATGCCACCGTTTGGCTCTTTAGTGCCAGTGGAATGCCACAAGGTTAGCCTTGGGAGGACGGATGCATTCATGTGCAAATACAGGAAGCTGCACTCTTCTGGACTCTAGCAGGCCAGCACCAGGTTCAAGTCCTCGTACATAAGGTACGTCAGCCATGCAGCAGCGAAGGTGGCTGTCTTGGGATCTCGATGGGGCCACAGAGTTTCCGGGAAGCAGACTCCCCCGAAAGGCAGGACGCGTTCCAGCCTCACCCGCAGAAGAGCCAAAAGTTGCCAACAAAGACCAGTGAATGAATATTCCTACGAAAGGACCCTCGAACTTTGTATTCCATCGGAATGTGAGGAGTTGCGCTTAGGCGGCATTGGCTCCAAGCTGGAGCTGCAACTTCGAGCACAGGTTTTCAGAGGTTCCCATGAAGTGCATTGTACTCATCACAGGGCTGACGATATTTTCACTCTCAGAGGTTTTTAAACGTAGAAGCTTTGATGTGTTACTTCTTGTGATATTAAACTTGGTTCTTAAGCCTATAATTTTCCTCTCCATTGGAATGAAAATAATTTTTATTTGCAACACCTTTTCTATGTCCCGTATTCTGTAAAACATTAATGGGAATGACCGCAATAAGAATCAAGCCAGTATCCTCCAACATGATAGAAAATAAAGTTTGCTCTTTTTCTAAAAACATTAATAAATGTTTTTAAATGTCACCTCTCTCTTATTTAAATGAAATGCCTTCCTTGTGCTTACTGCTTGAGAAGATCTTTTTTTTTTTTTTAAATATTTTTATTTATTTCTAGGAGAGAGAGAGACAGCGTGAGCAGGAGGGTCAGAGAGGGAGTCACAGACTCTGAAACAGGCTCCAGGCTCTGAGCTGGGTCAGCACAGAGCCGACACGGGCTCGAACCACGAACCGCGAGATCATGACCTAAGCGAAAGTCGGATGCTTAACCGACTACCCAGGCGCCCGAGAGAAGATCTTAATAGAAAGTTGATGCAGGGGCACCTGGGTGGCTCAGTCCGATAAGCGTCCAACTTCGGCTCAGGTCATGATCTCACAGTTCCTGGTTCAAGCCCCACATCGGGCTCTGTGCTGACAGCAGGCTCTGTGCTGCAGCTCGGGGTCTGCGTCAGATTCTGTGACTCCTCCTCTCTCTTTGCCCCTCCCCCGATCACACTGTGTGTCTCTCAAAAACAAATAAAACATTAAAAAAATTAAAAGGAAAGTTGATGCAAATACGATTTTCATTTTTTTTTTTTTTCAGTAAAGTAGTAACTTGGGTTCTTGGCTGTTTTAGTACTATTTGAACGACCTTTCCATGTTTAGGAAATTTCTCACCTTGTGGATCCCACCTCTCCAAAGTAGAAGCAGAAGACTTCTTTTCCAGCTGGGGTGTGGCATGTAACCTTGGCCCAGCGTCAGGCTAGGTCCACTAATCAGTTTGGGGCTAGTGGGGGCACCTGTGATAAATGGAATTTATTTATTTATTTACTTACTTACTTACTTACTTACTCACTTGCCTGAAAGTAATTCACAATAATCCCAGCGGGACCTAGCCTATCACACGTTCATACAACAAGTATTTATCACACACCTATTATCTACCAAGGCATTGTTCATGTCAGTGCCAGAGATCCTTGCCCCATAGAACAACACTCTAGTAGGGGAGAGAGATAAGAAACAGTAGACATAATAATTTATTTGATGGATTAGAAGGTGATACGTGTGGGTCTGGGGAAATGAAAGCAGAGCAAAGGTTAGGGAAACACAGGGAGATGGGGCTAGAAGTGTTTTCCGTTTTTAAATAGGTAAGCCTTGTTGGGAATATGAGATTTGAGCAAACTTAAAGGACATGGAAGAGTGTTCCGAGCACATGGAACAGCCAGTTGCAAAGCCCATGAAACAAGAGCCTGCCTGACGTGTTTCAGGAACAGCAGAGAGGAAATCTGGCTCGAGCAGAGTGAAAGGGGGGGAGAAAGGTTGAAGAGAGGTGAGTGGCGGTGGCGGCTGGTTAGACCATAGGGGAACTTAAAAAGACTTTTAGGAGGACTGACTTTGACTTAAAACTATCAGAGTGGTTTGAACAAGGAGAAATCTAACATACATTTTACAGAATCACTGTGACAGCTGTATTGTGGACAGGCAAAGGTGAAAGCAGACCCATTGGGAGTTTTTTGCAATAACCCAAGCAAGAGAAAACGGTCACTTGCCCCAAGGCAGTAGCAGTAGAGGCAGTAAAGCAGCTGGATACTGAATATTTTGGTTCTTAAACCGGGGGATCTGTGGCTGTGTTTGATGTGTGGTGTGATAAGTGGAGAGGAGACAGGAGTGGCTATGAGATGCCTGACCAAGCGCCCTGACCAGTGGAATTTCCGTCAACTGATGGCGAAAGGCTGCAGAAGGGGGCAGGTTGGGTGTGAGAAGGCAGAAGCCCATTTTTAGACTTGCTGACTTTTGAGATGCCCATTAAATATCCCAGTGGGGGTGTTGAGTAGGAATTGAATAGAGGAGTCCAAAGTTTAATAAGTTCTGCCCTAGAGTTATAAATTGGGGGATTTTCAGGGGCACCTGGGTGGCTTAGTCGGTTAGGCGTCCAACTTTCGCTTAGGTCATGATCTCGCAGTTCGTGGGTTCGAGCCCCGCGTCGGGCTCTGTGCTGACTGCCAGCTCAGAGCCTGGAGCCTGTTTCAGTCTGTGACTCCCTCTCTCTCTGACCCTCCCCTGCTCACGCTGTCTCCTCTCTCTCTCCTAGAAATAAATAAAACATTGAAAAAAATAAATAAATTGGATTTTCAGCATATTGGTGCCATGAAACTGGATGCGATCGTCGAAAGACTAAATGGAGGAGAAGGAAGAACAGGGCTGAGCCCTATGTTCCTCCAACACTAAGAGGTCAAGAGAAGGGAAGGAGTCTGCAAAGGGGACTGAGAAGAAATAACCAGTGAGGCAGGAGGAAAAGGAGTGATTGCCTGGATGGCAAATGAGCAACAGGTCTGGAGGAAGAAGTGCTCTAGATAAGATAAGGGCTAGAAATTGACCCTTGGGTTTAGCAATGAGATTATTAGTGAGAGTTTTGGTGGAGTGTGGAGGGAACAAAGTCACACCGGGTTGGAATTAAGAGAAAATAGGGAAGGTGCTGGAGATCATGAGTATAAACAACTCTTGCAACTAGTTTTGCTGAAAAGGGAGCAAAGAATGGAGTTAGTAGGTGGGTTAGGGATGTGGAATTGAGACTAAATTTTTTTTTAATTTTTTTTAATGTTTTATTTATTTGTAGGAGAGAGAGAGAGACAGCGTGAGCAGGGGAGGGTCAGAGAGAGAGGGAGTCACAGACTGAAACAGGCTCCAGGCTCCGAGCTGGCAGTCAGCACAGAGCCCGACGCGGGGCTCGAACCCATGAACCGCGAGATCATGACCTAAGCAAAAGTCAGATGCTTAACCGACTAAGCCACCCAGGCGCCCCGAGACTAAATTTTTTTAAGATGGGAAAAGTAGCAACAAGTTTTTCATATTGAAGAGAATGTTCCGGGAAAGGCGGAAAATTCATGAGGTAGGAAAAGGATAAATGCTGCAGTGTCCTTGAAAAGGGGGTTGGAACACATTCCACATGTAGGGGAATTAGCGTTCGATAAGAGTATGAATAATTTCTCCATGGTTACGAGTGGGAAGGCGGCACACAGGCATTTCTGCGATAACGTGATAAATGTGCTCCTGAAAATTTCTTATTCTCAAATTCATGCATAAAAATAACAATTCATGGAAGAAACATGGGGGAGACCTGTCCAACTTTGGAAATTGCACACCAACAAAAGCACCAATTAACATAGTTTAAAAGAGCGTGTCACATTCCTAATAAGGTTGACCCTTGAACAACACAGGGATTAGTTGACCCTTTTTGACAACACAGTCAAAAATCCATGGGGCGCCTGGGTGGCTTAGTTGGTTAAGTGTCCGACTTTCGCTTAGGTCATGATCTCGCGGTTCGTGGGTTCGAGCCCCGCATCGGGCTCTGTGCTGACGGCCAGCTCAGAGCCTGGAGCCTGTTTCAGTCTGTGACTCCCTCTGTCTCTGACCCTCCCCTGCTCACACTGTCTCTCTCTCTCCTAGAAATTAATAAAACATTTAAAAAAAAAATCCACATACAATTTCGTCCAAGTCCTCAACAACTTAACTACTAATAGCCTCCTGTTGAACTGACTCCTTGCCAATAACATAAATAACTGATTAACGCATTATTTTGTTGTATGTATTATATGCTGGGTTCGTACATTAAAGTAAGCTAGAGAGAAGAAATGTTATTCAGAAAGCCATAAGGAAGAAAAAACACACTTGTAGCTCTGTAGGTACATTTATGGAAAACAAAGTATAGGCTGGTTGGGTGAGCAGGTCAAGGGCAGCGGCAGCGGCAGCCCACAGTCTGGGGGCCTTGGCTTAGCAGCAACAGCCACAGGGCAGGCCTGTGGGTAGTGACATGGGCCAAGTACAAGCCTCCCAGCAGGTGTACCTCCGCTGTCCCCCAGGGAGGGGTCTGCACCTGGCCCAGCAGAGGCCCCAGCCCTGGAGCTTGCGCAAGGAGGACGGAGGCGGGGCGTCCCAGGCTAAGCTGCTGCAGCACTGTCCCCGCCTTCCGGGCATGGTCCTCCACTGCAGCCTGGGCTCCTGCTCACCAGCCCACGCCCTCTGCCCAGCCACCCTATCAGGCAGCACAGCCTCGCCTGGTCCCGGGCGCCTGGGGTCTGCTGATGGCCTCGGGTGGCAGTCATGACCTCTGCACTCTTCGCCCTGGATTTGGTCCCAAGGAGACTGAGGTGGGCAGTTGTAAATAAATGCCTTGCAGCTTTCGCTGTCACGTCAAAGGGGACCCCTGCTGTTCGAAACCCTGTTGTTCAAGGGTCAACTGCACATCAGTAAATAAAGGATTTCGCCTTTCCAAGAAGCGGGCAAAGGCAGCTTGATAGAATTTGGTAGAAGGAATGGTAGAAGGAGCTATGTACGCAATAAGCACTTCCAAGACAGAACCTGTCGCCCAACAGCCCCAGGAAGAGGGTACAGTGAAAAGGACTCACATAAAGTACCTGATCCTTTGGCAGTTTGCTCATTCAGCTCACTCCACTGGTGTCTTCACATTCAGCAGCTCTTATCTGGTGGCACAAAATATTATTGGGGGGAACATCACTCATGAACGGACCCAATTTCCCCATTATAATGACATCACCCCCCACCTAGCAATAATATTTGAGTTAATGCCTATTACAGAAGCACACACTGTAGAACAGACTGTAAGTGGGAGCAGATGCCGGGAGGGGGGCGGACGTGGTGGTGGCAGGACTCTGGAAGTTCTCTTCTGCCTGCTTCAGTTTCCTCAGTGAGAAAGTACGTGGTAATGTCCCCAGACATTATGCCTGGAACGGAGCCCTCAGCAAATGCAGAATCCCGACAATGGCTTCCAAAGTGTGGAGTGAGGGGGTCTGTTATTGGAGGGCCTCCCAGGGCTCCCCCTTCCTGCCATAATGGCCAAACAAAAGCAATAGTTCCTTTGTAGAAACTACGACTATTAGTGCCATTCAGAAGAAAGATGCACAGATGCCTCGTGGAATTCCTTGGCACCAGAAGGCAATTGGTGTCACTTCGGGTTTGTTGTTCTGACTCATTTACCTTTAATGGAGCCTTGCGCAGGAGAGGGAGCTCTCCGGCTGGTCCCAGCCCCCTGTGGCCCTCTCTCTGCCCTTGCCCTTATGACCCAGGAGATCTAATGGTGCTCAGAATGCCTGTGACCCACCTGACTGCTGTGTGGAGCCAGCAGCAAGTCCTAATAGGGGAAGTTATAGCTGTTGCGTCTTAGCTTTTGGAGCAAAGCCAAGCTCTCTTGTGCATGTAATTATTCTCCTTTCAGAAAGAACTCTTGGCTGGCCTCCTGAGGGCTTGACCACAGGGCACTAGGTGACCCTGACCTATACTGCCCACCTTGAACTGAGAGTGATTTTTCTTAATGTTTATTTTTATTTTTGAGAGAGTGAGAGAACACAAGTGGGGGAGGGGCAGAGAGAGAGGGAGACAGAGGACCTGAACAGCAGAGAGTGCAACGTGGGGCTTGAACTCACTAACCGTGAGATTATGACCTGAGCCAAAGTCAGGCGATTAACCGACTTAGTCCCCTAGGCGCCTCTAACTGAGAGTGATTTGATCCACCAAACCGAAGTTCGGTGAACCCAGCCCACCAGCACGTTTCCATCAGATGGAAGTGGGATATATCAGCACCATGGCTGATGGACCTCGTGAGCTGCAGAATAGTCGGCACCTTGGGGCGCCTGGGTGGCTTAGTTGGTTGAGCGTCCGACTTTCGCTTAGGTCATGATCTCGCGGTTCGTGGGTTCGAGCCCCGCGTCGGGCTCTGTGCTGACTGCCAGCTCAGAGCCTGGAGCCTGTTTCAGCCTGTGACTCCCTCTCTCTCTGACCCTCCCCTGCTCACACTGTCTCTCTCTCTCTCCTAAAACTAAATAAAACATTAAAAAAAAATTATTAAAAAAAAGAATAGTCGGCACCTTATCCTGCAATGTCCCTTCTGCCTCCTACGCTGCTACCCTCCCTCACAACCATGTTCCCCGGGGGAAGAATTCCCACTGAGGAGTTTGCCAAAGAGGAAAAAAGTCAAGTCTGGCTTGTAGACTGTTCTGCAAATTTTGCTGGCACCCCCTGGGGCTGAGAGACAGTGGGGAAAGGAAACGTTCCCAGGGAGCAGAACCTGGAATAGCCCACACGATACGCTTTCCCTGGAAGGAGAGAGAGCCTGAGAGGCAGGCGCTCACCATGTCACGTTAGTGGTCCCCAGCTTGAAGGTATGGTCAGCGACATGAAAGAAGGTCTGGGGAAAAAGAACGGGATGGACCTCTCAGAGCAGGGCCCAGTCTATGGGAGAATATTTGTGTCACACTGGAACGGTCCCAAAAGCTACCACTGAAGAGGAGGTTCTGAGTACGCAGGTGGAAGATCGCCTGCCTTGAACCTTCCCTTTTGCCCTAGCCACCCTTGCTCAGTGGCTTCATGGACAAAGTAGCTGTGGTTTCAGGAATGGAATAGAGACAGAGCATTGGCCCAACAAGGACTTCTCCACTCCAAGTGTCTGTTGCCACTGCTGATGAACTTTCAGGAGCAGTGACCAGCCTGAGACCTGCTATAATGCCGCACTCAGCGGGGAACATTAGAGTGGAGACCCCTTCCATTGGGAGAGGGCAATAACTTGTCCTCAAGGAATAACGAGTCATTCTGGGTGTGGATTCTCAGGCCAGCAGCACCTGTCATGGACCTCACCAAACTCTCTTACTCAGCATCGTTTATTTCCAGGCAGCAATGCTTCTCACCGGAGTTCAGTTACAGCGATGTGAGGGAGACGACAAGGCCTATGCTCAGAGGACTTCTTACCATGTACCCCACCCCCTGAAACAGAAGGTCCCATGGCATGGTGGGACGCTCCACGACTGTGCTCTCCTTTCCAGAGATCATTCCTCGGGAGGGTGCAGTGCCAGGATGCGGTGTGTGCTATGACCCAGCGACCAATAGATGGTGCTCTTTCTCCCAAAATCGGAAGAAAGGGGCCAAAGGGTGAAAGTGGGAGGGGTGCCTGTTACCGTATCACCTCTAATTAAGCAAGCACCAAAATGGAACCCACTTTCTGGAAGGGTGGTAGAATAAGGAGCTGGTCCCAAGGGTCAGCAGGGACAGAGGGCAGAATTCAGGGACCAACATCAATGGTGCGAGCTGTGGTGTGGGTGTCGAGCAGAGGCGGCAAGGGTCACCAAGGCGACAATCCCATCATACGGTTTGGGAGGTGTTCCTGGTCATTTAGCCAACCGGACAGATTTCCTGGCCCTCTTAAACACCTTACTATATTTTAAAATAAACTCCTTTTCTTCTAAACCACCTAAAGCAGATTCTTTTGATGCCAACTGGGAGCTCTGTCCCACACACTTCGGTCACTGAGCTCACTCCTGTCGTGCGGGGGGCCTGCCCCAGCCTCACCACTGCTTCCATATGATTTGCATTCTCCCTGTGGCCATATTTTCAAGTCTCAACTTTCTGTTTTGCGGCCCCTTCCCAAATTACTTTCACAATGTTTTGGCCTCTCAAAGATTTTTAACAAAACGGTCTTTTTTATTCTAAGCTTTCTTTTCATCTTGAGGAGAAAAAAAAATACATGTGGGGGTGGATATCTTTGTGTGTGTAACCAAGATGCAGTAAATGACAGATAGAAAAATGTGTTTCTTCATGGACTTGAATGACAGCAGCAGAGATTGTCGGAGGTGGTTGTTCTAATGATCTTTGTGTCTTTCACAGAATTAAATCATGGTTTCAGGTTCTGCAAAAGCATCTTTAATATCAAATGCATAAAGCAATAAAGCTTTTTGAGGTTTTTCCAGAATTTGAAATGATCTTTTAGCTGGGAATAGTTTACAGCATTTTTCCCTTTTGGTACAGGGCATGGCACATAAGAACGCTTAATATTTCTTGAACTAAATTGTATTGGCTCCTGTTAGAGGGGAACAAATAAATGCTTGTGGGTCTGAGGACAGTGAAGGGACATTCAAAAAGCCATGCAAGAGATGGACGGCTGTCCGGGGGATACCTACTTCCTATATAATCTGAGAAGCTAAGTCTCGTCAGGGATTCAAGATATATTGATTTTCAAGAGGAATCACTCACTTAGATATAAGGTAAATATGATTGTCAAAGTGCTATGCAGGAAAGCCTTTGGACTAAAATTAGTTGAGATGTAAGGTCTTCCCACAGAAATCATGGTCATTGGGAAATCTTAAGTGTGGGGCACCTGGGTGGCTCAGTCGGTTAAGCATATGACTCGATTTCAGCTCAGGTCGTGATCTTACGGTTTATGGGCTCGAGCCCCAAGTTGGGCTCTATGCTGCTGATGTGGAGTCTTCTTGGGATTCTCTCCCTCTTTCTGCCCCTCTCCAGCTCCCTCTCTCTGTCTCTCTGTCTCTCTCCCTTCCTCTCTCTCAAAATAAATAAACTAAAAAGAAATCTCAAGTGAATATTTTTATACATGTTATACCAACACTATTTCTATAGTGTATGTAGCCTTTTCTATTCTCCTATCTGTTCACTCACTTATTTATGCCTTCGTTCACTGAGCTATCAAGCATTTACTGAGTCCTTGCTATGTATCAGGCTCCAGAGATGCTCCTTGGTAGACTGGCCTTGCCTGAAATGCTGCCATGACATCTCTCCAGAAAGAGAGGCAGATGTGGAGGGAGGTGGGGTGTCAGCCGAAAGTCTGAGTATATGGGAGAAAGGATTAGCCTTGACCTCTGGAAGTGGGGGGACAAAACCATTCTCAGAAAAAGCTTGACCAAGAAAGATGAACGAAATCCAGGAAAACGTATGAATGACAAGCAATGGAAGTTGGAAGAAACAACTGAAAACAAGCCTAGATACCAGAAGAACTCAGCGTTCTTCGTCTTTCACTTAAATTCCATGAATTTATTATGTTCAAGAGAATCAGATGTGAAGTATAATTTTGCCATCTGAATGCCACAATCATTTAATATTGTCAGTTTTCATCAAGTTCTTTCAGTGAGTAACTGCCTTCTCGAGGGTGTAACAAAGGAAAGTAATTATTCCAGGTCCCCTCCCTGCCCAACCCCCTCTCTCTTACTAATTATTTCTACCACTTTGTGGTCACTCTACCAGCTGCCATTTTGTGACTCTGTCCTTGATACCTCCACACTATTTGAGATTAAGGTCGTCTCGGAAGAGTGGATGCATTAACCTCGTGTTCTGCCTGTGTGCTCCAAATGTCCAGTACTGGCCTTTGGATATTAACACGGAAACCAAGGAAAATTCATTCACTGAGCCAGAAGGTTTTTGTTTTTAATTTTGTGTAAGTCAGATATATCACTCTCCTGCTCAAAAGACTCCAATGACATTTCATTTTACTCAGAATAAAACTTGGTGTCCCGATCTGGCCTCTGGCTTCATCTCTAACACTCTTTCCTTCTGTCCCCACTATTTTCCTCACCATCTCTCTTTCTCTTCCTAGCCCCTCCCCCCAGCACAAGTGACTTGTTTGGTTATTGTCTGTCTTTCTAGCTATTTCAATGACAGCTCCGGAGGGGAGTGGCTTTGCTGACTTGCTCACATGATTCCCCACACCGAAGTCAATCGCTGGCATATACCAGTCACTCAGTATAGATCTGATAGATAAATGACCACACACAGGTTACTTTTCAAGGTCATCTGCCAACCAAGTGAACAAACCAGAAAGTTCCAGGATGCTAGACCAAGTTCCCCCTTGCCTGAACCAAATCCATGCATTCCAATGTCACCAAGGGAAAAGGAAAAGATTTTCAACTGTTATTCCCTGAGGGAAGATTTTTTTTTCCCTTGCAACATTGCGATGTATGGAATCATGCAACACAGAGCCAGCTGCTCAATCGTTCCTAGGTAAAAGCTTGACATTTTCTGTGACACCCTTCTTGATTATGTAGGCGTATCAGACCCACAGGCTGATTGCTTTAAAAATAATGAAATCGCACTAAATTCCATCTTAACCCGTTGCATTCTTCACTCTTCTGGCTCCCTGTAGGAACTGGAATTTTTCACAAGGTTGAGAGAAGGGTGTGTACATGTGTCCTGCACCACACGGCTGCCTGTGGCTCTCTGGGCTCTGCCCTTCAACCCACCTCCCCTCACTCTGCCTCGGACATTCCTTCCTCACTTTGTTCCAATTCTCTTGAAAACCATTCCCCATTCCTGTGAACGCTCTTTAAACTGTTACTTTATTTGGAAAATTCTTTGTTTAAGAACTGGCTCATCCTTTGAATCAATAGCGCATTAATCACTCATGTTATCTCCCCCAGATTACCTTTCACAGTTGGTTTAGTTTCAATTCCCACATCCATTTTATTTGAGAAACAGCGTTGGCATGATAGTGATTTACTGTAGTCACCGCATATAAAGCAGAGGCTACTGCTTCATCTACGTGTTTGCAGAAATACAGATACTGAGCTATGTGGACCTCAAAACCTACTTAGCTCACTAGCTAGAAAGTTCTACACCTTGCCAGAGACTGGCCAAGAGACTTTAGGTTATTGTTCAGAGTATCAGTTTCCTCTATTTTCGACAGGAATGGCAGTCAGAGCCTCCATATATCTCCCAAGGCTTGTCTGGAGGCTTTGTTTTGAAGTCACGGCACAGGACCAACTTCTTAAAGAGAAACAGAAAATGAAGTACCCTCCTTGATGTGTAATAAGAAACGTGGAAGATATCCTTGTACTGATTCAACATCAGATAGCTTCATTCCACTGTTTGTGTAATTTACGTGCTATGTTTTCATTTTTTAATGTTTATATTTTTAAGGTTTTATTTATTTTTGAGTATGAGATGGGGAGGGGCAGAGAGAGAGGGACACACAGAATTCGACGAAAGCTCCAGGTTCTGAGCTGTCAGCACAGAGCCTGATGCAGGGCTTGAACTTGTCAACCGTGAGATCATGACCTGAGCCAAAGTCAGATGCTTAACAGACTGAGCCACCCAGGCACCCTTATTTATTTATGTTTTATGATGTAAAGTTTTTTTCATTTTTCACAGTGAAAACATTCACCTTATTTTTAAAAGTATTTCATTTTTAAAAATTTTATTTTTATTTTGGAAAAATATCTATTCATGTCTTTTGCCCATTTTTTCATGGGATTATCTGTTTTTTGGGTGTTGAGTTTGCTAAGTTTTTTTTTTTTTTTAATTTAATTCTAGGAGAGAGAGAGAGACAGCGTGAACAGGGGAGGGTCAGAGAGAGGGAGTCACAGACTGAAACAGGCTCCAGGCTCTGAGCTGGCAGTCAGCACAGGCCCGACGCGGGGCTCGAACCCACGAACCGCGAGATCATGACCTAAGCGAAAGTCGGACGCTTAACCGACTAAGCCACCCAGGCGCCCCGAGTTTGCTAAGTTTTTTACAGATTTTGGATAGTAACCTTTTATCTGAGATGTCATTTGCAAATATCTTCTCTCATCCCATTGGTTGCCTTTTAGTGTTGTTAATTGTTTCCTTCGCTGTGCAGAAGCTTTCTATCTTGACGAGGTCCCAATAGTTCATTGTTGCTTTTGTTTCCCTTGCCTCCAGGATATGTAAGTTAAGAAGTTGCTGTCACCGAGTTCAAAGAGGTTGTTGCCTGTTTTCTCCTCTAGGATTTTGATGGCTTCCTGTCTTACGTTTAAGTCTCTCATCCATTTTGAGTTTATTTTTGTGTATAGTGTAAGAAAGTGGCCTAGGTTCATTCTTACGCATTTTGTGTTCAGTTTTCCCAAAACCATTTGCTGAAGGGACTGTCTTTTTTCCATTAGATATTCTTTCCTCCTTCGTCAAAGATTAGTTGGCCATACGTTTGTGGGTCCATTTCTGGGTTCTCTGCTCTGTTCCATTGACCTATGTGTCTGTTTTTGTGCCAGCACCATACTGTCTTGATGATTACAGCTTTGTAATACAGCTTAAAGTCTGCAATTGTGATGTCTCTAGCTTTGGTTTTCTTTTTCAGGATTGGTTTGGCTATTCGGGGTCTTTTCTGATTCCATACAAATTTTAGGATTTTTTGTTCCAGCTCTGTGAAGAATGCTGGTGTTAATCTGATAGGGATTGTATTGAATATGTAGATAGCTTTGAGTAGTATTGACATTTTAACAGTATTTGTTCTTTCAATCCATCAGCATGGAATGCTTTTTCCATTTGTGCGTGTGTGTCTTCTTCAATTTCCTTTATAGTTTTCAGTGTATAGATTTTTCACCTCCTGGTTACATTTATTCCTAGGTACTTAATGGTTTTTAGAGCAATTGTAAATGGATCAATTCCTTGATTTCTATTTCTGCTGCTTCATTATTGGCATATAAAAATGCAACCAATTTCTGTACATTGATTTTATATCCTGTGACTTTCCTGAATTCATGCATCAGTTATAGCAGTTTTTTGGTGGAGTCTTTTGGGTTTTCCACTTAAGTGTGATGTCATCTGCAAACAGTGAAAGGTTGACATACTCCTTGCCAACTTGGATACTTTTTATTTCTTTGTGTTGCCTGATTGCTGAGGCTAGGACTTCCAATACTATGTTAAGCAACAGTGGTGAGAGTAGACATCCTTGTCGTCTTCCTGAGCTTAGGGGGAAAACTCTCTGTTTTTCCCCATTGAGGATGACATTTGTGGTGGGTCTTTTTTAGTATAGCTTTTATGAGGTACAATGCTTCTATCCCTACATTCTTGAGAGTTTTTATCAAGAAAGAATGCCATATTTTGTCAAATGCTTTCTATGCATCGATTGAGAGGATCATGCGGTTCTTGTCCTTTCTTTTATTGATGTGACGGATCACATTGATTGTTTTGCAGATATTGAATCAGCCCTGCATCTTGGGTATAAATCCCATTTGGTCATGGTGAATAATTCTTTTAATGTATTGTTGGATCCGGTTGGCTAGTATCTTGTTGAGGATTTTTGCATCCATGTTCATCAGGGAAATTGGTCTGTAGTTTTCCTTTTTAGTGGGGTCTTTTTCTGGTTTTGGAACCAAGGTAATGCTGAATTCATAGAATGACTTTGGGAGTTTTCCTTCCATTTCTATCTTTTTGGAACAGCTTCAAAAGAATAGGTATTAACTCTTCTTTAAATGTTTGGTAGAATTCCCCTGGAAAGCCATCTGGCCCTGGACTCTTGATTTTTGGGAGATTGTGATTCGATTTCTTTACTGGTTATGGGTCTGTTCAAATACAGCCTGGATTGCTATATATTTACTTCTTTATGACCATCCAGAGGTTTTGGCTATTGTGTTTTCACTTTCATTGGCTTCCCTGTACTTTTTAATTTCCTCTTTAATTTTTTGGTTAACCCATTCATTCTTTAGTAAGATGCTCTTTAATCTCTAAGTATTCATGGTCTTTCCAAATTTTTTCTTGTGGTTGATTTCAAGTTTCATAAAGTTGTGGTCTGAAAATAAGCATGGTATGATCTCGATCTTTTTGTACTTGTTGAGGGCTCTTTTGTGACCCAGTGTGTGATCTATTCTGGAGAATGTTCCATGTGCACTCGAGAAGAATGTGTATTCTGCTGCATTAGGATGAAATATTCTGAATATCTCTGTTAAGTCCATCCGGTCCAGTAGGTCATTCAAAGCTATTGTTTCCTTGTTGATTTTCTAGTTACATGATCTGTCCATTGCTTTAAATGAGGTGTTGAAGTCCCCTACTAGTATGGTATTATTATCAATGAGTTTCTTTGCTTGTGATTATTGGTTTATATATTTGGGTGTTTTCACGTTGAAGGCATAAATTTAACATAACAATTTACAATTGTTAGATCTTGGTGGATAGACCCCTTAATTATGATATAATCCCCTTTTTCATCTCTTGTTACTGCCTTAATTTTAAAATCTATTTTGTCTGATATAAATATGGCTACTCCAGCTTTCTTTTAATGACAATTAGCATGGTAGATGGTTTTTGATCCCCTCACTTTCAATCTGCAGGTGTTTTTAGGTCTAAAATGAGTCTCATGTAAGCAGTATATAGATAGGTCTTGTTTTCTTATCCATTCTGATACCCTATGTCTTTTGATTGGAGCATTTAGTCTATTGACATTTAGAATAGGTACTGAAAGATATGAATTTAGTGCCATTGTGTTGCCTGTAGAGTTGGTGTTCCTGGTGTTCTCTGATCCTTTCTCATCATTTTTTTTTTTTTTAATTTCTGAGAGAGAGAGAGAGGCAGCATGAGCAAGGGAGGGTCAGAGAGAGAGGCAGACACAGAATCGGAAGCAGGCTCCAGGCTCTGAGCTGGCTGTCAGCACAGAGCCTGATGCGGGGCTCGACCTACAAACCGTGAGATCATGACCTGAGCCCAAGTTGGATGCTTAACCAACTGAGCCACCCAGGTGCCCCATGATCCTTTCTCATCTTTGTTGCTTTTGGTTTTTCGTTTTGTTTTGTCTTTTCTCCACTTAAAGAGTCCCCCTTAAAATTTCTTGCAGGGCTGGTTTACTGGTCACAAACTTCTTTATTTTTTGTTTGTCTGGGAAACTCTTTATCTCTCCTTCTATTTTGAATGACAGCCTTGATGGATAAAGAATTCTTGGCTGCATATTTTTCTGGTTCAGTATGTTGAATATATCCTGCCGCTCCTTTCTGACCTGCCAAGTTTCTCTGGATAGGTCTGCTGAGAACCTGATCTGTCTTCCCTTGTAGGTTAAGGACTTTTTTTCCCTTGCTGCTTTCATAATTCTTTCTTTGTGTATTTTGTGAATTTGACTATGATATGCTTTGATGATGGTTGATTTTTGTTGAATCTAATAGAAGTTTTCTGGGCTTCTTGAATTTTGATGTCTGTGTCCTTCCCCAAATTAGGAAAGTTTCCTGCTAAACTTTGGTCACATGAACCTTCTGCCCCCTTTTCTCTCTCTTCATCTTCTGGGACTCCTATGATTCGGATACTCCTTTTTAATAAGTAACTGAGTAAGTCTTGTATCGTGATCCTTTGCCTTTGTTTCCTTCTTTTTTTCTGCCTCATTAGTCTCCATAATTTTGTCTTCTATATTGCTGATTCACCACTCTGTTTCATCCATGCTTGGTGTCATAGCATTCATTCAAGACTGCATCTCAGTTATAGCATTTTGAACTTTGTCCTGACTAGATTTTACTTCTTTTATCTCTGTAGAAAAGGATTCTATGCTTTTTTCAGTGCCAGCTAGTATTCTTATTATCACGGTTCTAAATTTTAGTTCAGACATCTTGTTTATATCTGTGTTGATTAAGCTCCTGTGTGTCATTTCTTCCTGTTCCTTCTTTTGGGGTGAATTCCTTCATTTTGTCATCTTAGAGGAAGAAAATATTAATAAAATAAAAATCAAAATTAAAAAAAATTAAAGACAAAACTAAAAAATCAAATAAAGGAAGCTAGATTCTAGGTATATTTTGTGCTGCTTGTTGAAAGGAGCTTTATAGAATAGAGAAGAAAGGGAAAGAAAAGAAAAGCAAAGGAAATAAGGTAATAAAAACTTAAAAATATAAAAAATATAGAATAAAATGAAATAAAGAAAATAAAATAGAATAATTTTTTTAAAAGTACATTTTAAAAAATATAATAAAATTCATAAATAATTTTTTAAAAAAGAAAATAAAAATATGTTTCTCTTTCTGTATCCAAGAAAAAGAAAAGATACAATGTAAACAAACACAGAAGCAAACAAAACAAACTAATAAATGAACCAGCAAACAGAAAGAAACCCAGATGAAGTTACATCCAGTTTGCCCTAGACTGGGCAAGTGGAGAGAGAAGTGGAAATGGCTTCACCCAGCTCCCTGGTCTCTGGCACAGGAGCTTTGCACTCTCGAGACCTCGCAATCAAGCACCCTTCCTTTGTCTCAGGCCTCCATCTACTCCTTGCCTCTACCCTGTCCATGCCCAAGCCAACTGCCTGCCTGGAGGCATCTCCCTCCAGAATTATCTCAGATGGTGTTCTGTTTCTAAACCCCACACTTCAGAGACCTCTGCCACTTGGACCTGCACTCACTGCCTGGGGGAGTATCTCCCTGAGCAAAGGCCACGTGCCAGCTTGCCCCAGAAGACGTTTCTGCAATCACACAGCAGCAGAGGTTGAGATGTGGAAATCACAACACACAGTCAGTGCCAGGTTTTACCACACTCTGGTGTCTTTGTCACAATACACCCAAACGTGGCTGCTCTCCGGGGTCTGCTGGGACCTCTGCCTGTGGAGAGGCTGTATGGCCTCTACCAAATGCTCTCCAAGCAGGAGAACCACTTCTCCTCATGTGGCATGCAGACCCCTCAGACCCCACTGCCTGCTCCTGGGGATTCGCTCTGCTTCCTCACCACAGCACCGCCAGGCACTGAACTCTGGAACTTCAGACTCTGTGCTCCACTGTTTATAGAATCCTCGTGGTATTGAAATCCTCTCCTTTCTTTCAATCAGTGGTTTTGGGGGGACAGATTTCTTGTTCAGTTGCCTGCGAGTGTTTTCACTCTTCCTCTCCAGCTACTTTCAGGGGAGTGTTTTTCCTGCACTCTCCCAAAGTGCTCCACTCTCCCCCCTTTCTCTGTTCTTCCTCTGCAAAAACAGCTCCCTGCCCTCCATGGCTTTTCTCTCTCCCAGTACACCTCTCTGCACCGTGTACCTGCCAAGCTCTGTCTCAAGTAATGCAGATTGCTGTGTGAATCGTCAGATCGATTTCCTGGGTGAGCAAAATGGTTTGGGGCTGATCTAGCTGCGTTTCAGGGATGAGAAAAGCTGAGGGTCTCCATGCTGCTCCACCACCTTGATCACAATCCAATGTTTATTAATTTTTAAGAGAGCGAGCATGAGTAGGGGAGGGGCAGAGAGAGAGAGAGAAAGGGATAGGGAGAGAGAGAATCCCAAGCCGACACCACAATGTCAGGGCAGAGCCAGAGGAGGGAGTCAAACTCACACTCTGTGAGATCATGACCTGAGCTGAAGTTGGATGCTTAACCAACTGAGCCACCCAGGGATCCCTGGGAGGCTAAATTTAAAAATTGGTTCACATTACAAAAGATTAGTTCACATTCAAATTGGAAAAGAATATAAAAGTTTATAGAGGTGTTCAAAGTATTTCACGGACTTCTTCAATGTGTGGTATCGCCAGTGTCCCTGCAAAGCCCATGAGCTCCTGACTGTCTCCTGAGGTTCAGGAGAGATGATTGACTTTCAGGAACACACATCTACATAGTCACAAAACAAGGACTAAAAGTCATGCGCCTCTGAGTCCCTATCCTATCTCTAACCACAAGACTATATAGCCTCCTTTTTTTGAGTAATTGCTTTCATTGAATAATTTTCAAAAAGCCACAAGGGATGCTTTCACAGGACAAAGTAAGGAGGATCTACCCACTTAAATATTAATCTTTGAGCAGCCCTGGTGACATGGGAATTTCTCAAAATGTTCTGTGGGAGCAGTGCCAAGAAGGTAATTAAAATTGCTGTCATACCTTTAGGCTACTGCAGAGGACAGGGCTCCTGAAGGTCAATCAGTAAGGAGAGGTTCTGTGCTTATAAAAATAGGTCTGGCATTCTTTACAGAATTACAAAGGGCAGTGTGTGCTCTGGTTTAGAAATGCAGCTGCTTGATTAAAAACTGAAGAGCAGGGGCGCCTGGCCGGCTCAGTCGGCAAAGCATGCGACTCTTGATCTCAGGGTCACAGTTCAAGCCCCATGTTGGGTGTAGAGATTCCTAAAACATAAATAAATAAACCTAAAAAACTGCAGGGTGGTTAACTTCCAAGGGCAACCATGAAAACCATGGGGGAATGTGAATCTATCTAGACGTATATAATCTGGGGAAATAAGCTCAGATATGGTTAAAGATGCACTATTGGTACTTGTGCTGGGTCTCAGGTAGGATGCTATGTGGGGAAGTGGGAGGAGTCACAACCAAATCTTGGCTTTGCCACTTAAAATCTTAGGGAAGGTTCTTTAACCTCTATGAGCCTTGGTTGCTCCATCCATAATGTAGGGGAAATAATAACAAGATAGAGTTTGTAAAGAGCTTGGCGTGGCGCTGAGGAAATGCTGAATCAGTCCTACATGTAGCATCTCAATGCCAAAGGACAGGACTGGAGAGGATTTTGAGAGTCGGAGCTTTCTTTTCCACTTCTTGTTTACATCCAACATTTACATGAAAGTAGGAGACCTCCGAATTGGTGGGATTGGAACTCCAGCACTATCCTCTTAGAATCGGGGACTTGAAAGAGAGGTGATGTTTTTTGAACACCCAACCCAATAGAATCCAGAAGTAATCCATTTCGAGAGAAATGAGAACACCTCAACAATCTCTGCAGTTTTCTGGGTTCCCTTTGTCCTCTTAGCTTAGTAGTTTCAACCCGTGTGATGAGACAGAATGGGTTTTCTGTGTGGGGAATGAGTTTGAAGCCCGCTGAAGCCACTGTTGAGTGAAGTTCAGTTCAGGCAAGTTTCTAAAGCAAGTACTGATGGGATCATCACATTCAATTTGACTGACGGGCAAAACCATGAGGATAAAAGTAAAAGGTGTTATGTGATTCAAGACTGAAGCACCCTGATCTTGACATCTGGCTGGAGGTGATAGGTACCTATTGTGTCCTGGGAATGTAGACAATGGAGTCCCAGACCCTTCTGGTCTGGATCTAATAGACCCTCCAGGAACCCCTGTTCTAGCAAGGCTTCCATATACTTTCCAGAATTCTCAGACGATGTCACTCCATGTCTATGCAGATACTGAAGGGAATTTAGCTCTAAGGTCCTGTGTAGATTGAGGACATTCCCTGAGAGCCTGAGGCTCTAGTTCCTCCATCTTTATAACCTACACTCGAGGCAGTGGTGTCATCAGAGTGTTGGTCATCCAAAATGAGCAGATTTTGGGGCAATGGTCTGTGCATCTTGTGCATGGTGGAAATGCCAGTCTTAAGACAGGATAGAAACTGAATAAAATCAGTATCAGGTATGATGTAAGCTGAGGAGGCCCGTGTATGACATGTGTCTTTTCCATTCACTTCCAATCACCCCTTGTGACTGGACCGAAATCTTCACAGTCACCACTAAGTTATCAAGTTCACACTCAAGCTGATTAGTGCAGCCGATATAGGCAGCTTCTGGAGAATAACTAGAAATCAAAGAAGATGAGCCTGGTAGTCAGACCAACTAGGAAGAAGGTGCATTAGGGTCATTGGACCATACTCTCACCTATAGCTTTTCAGTCCTGGGTTCTACTCAGTTAAGGATAGATGCCATCCTATGTGACACTGGGCTCACCATGAAACTTAGTAACTTTCCCCTCCCTTTTCAAATCCTTATTGCTTTTTTGATACAAGAATCATAATTTCCTTAGTAAAAAACCTAACTCTAAAAATTGCTGAGTTGTCATCCTTGATAATGTCTCTTTCTTTCCCCTCTCCATCCACGTGATCAGCAAGTCTTGTCAGTCCCATCTCTGAAATATATCCACCCTCCCCTTCTTGGTCTGGACCACCATCATGTGTCCTGCACTCCTGCAACACTCTCGCCCTCCACTGGCTTCTTCCAACCCATCTTCCATCCAGTGGCCACACTGACATTTTAAAACAACAATCAGATCACACCACTGTGCTTCCTTAAACACGCTCATTGCTTACTGCAGCCAGAATAAAACCCAGCCTCCTTAGGGCAGCCAGCAGAGTTTTGCCTTATCTCTACAATCTCACCTGCTCCTCTGCCCCCTTCTTCTCACCTTTTCAGCCCTGTGGTCCCCTCGAAGTTCCTGTCTGCAGAGAAGCCTGAGCAGCCCAAGATAGCAGAGAGCAGGCAGGATCTTACAGTACATGCTGATGGGGAGAAAAAAAAATGGAAAATAAGGACAAAAAAGTATCTTCCAGCCAACCAATTTGTTTTCCTTTTATGGAAGCTACCAGAAGACATATGTTAATAGGTTTTAGAATAAGTAGAAATCTTGCTTTGAAGGTTGGCAAAATATAGGTTGATTATGGGGGGGAACTATATTGGACAGCCACGTTTCCAGTCTCCAGTGGGGGTGCCCTGAGTACCTTCAAGCTTTTGTGGTTGTCCTGCAGCAAAGTGAACTCATCTCCTTCAAATCTAAGGACAGGGTCCTGAAGAAACTCAAAGAAAACAATTTAAAATGGTTCTTGGCCAGTATAGCTATTTACATTCAAAGGAAGTCACTTTTAAAGTGTTCCTACCTGCACCTAAATGGGAAAGCTTTAAGTTGAGGTGTAGAATCATACTGAGGTTACTAACTTAATACCGTTTGAGCCATCAAATAAATGTTCCATAGTACGTGGTTCATAACACTTTTCAAGTTATGTCTGGGCTAGTTTGGGTTAATTGTCCCTTTAATTATTCTAATGAGGCTTACTTGCTTGCCAAGCTATATTCTCATTCCATTTAGCCTATTGTATGACCGTATATGTTTTGATGGGCTCCCTACAAGTGGTACTAAGGGAGTCACTTCTGTCCAGGGAAGATGTAGGTTTATCTTTGTGACTCTGAATTCATGCATTTATTCTGCAAATGTTTATGAGCACCTACCGTGTTCCTTGGCTGAGCACGGGACACAAAACACAAACAAGACACAGTTGAACCCAGTTAGCGTGCAGTGTAACTGGCAACAGGCAGGCTCCTCGAGCATTATATTGAAGCTGAGACACAAGGAAAAGTCAGAGTATGATTCTCCAGCAGGGGAAACAGCCTGAGCAAAGATCTGGAGGCAGTGACCATGAGGCATTAGCATCCCAGATGGACCGGCTCTCACTGGGTAGTTCATCTTGACCTTGTGAATCTCTGTGACTCCAGGATCCCAGATTCTCCTTCCTCTTTAGCTCGCGTAACCTTAAAAGCCCAAGAACCTGGGTTCCTTAGCTCAGGTAATTGAGGTTTACCGGTGCCGTACACCTTTGTTGTTCTCAGGTTTGAGTTTCAAATGGGAAACCTTGGAGAGGCCATGCCCCAAGCCCCAAGAAAGTTATGTAACTGAGGACAGATTCAAATAAGAATGATATGAAGTGCATAGCCAATGAAAGTGTGATTCAAAAGCAACTTATTTTAGTAACTGTGTTGAACTGAATTACTTCAGTCTAAGATTTATAAAATCATTTGGGGCTTAAAAGGGTGACTTTAATTTTTTTCTCGTACTATACCATATTTTACTAGAATAAGGTTCACAAGGGCAAGAACCTTTGTTTGCCTTCACTGATGTTTTCCAAAGGCCTGGAATAGTACTTGGCACATAGTGGGCACTGAATAAATATTTGTTGAAAGATACAGTGCTCTTACGGAGAAGTAACATTCTGTGTAAGTTTCCTACATCCTGGATTCTTGACTATCAAGGGTCCATAATACTCTAACGAAGGAGGAGTTAGGGTTCCCTCAGAGTGGGCTGCAACAGTCCTAATGTTGTAAAGAAACCAAAGACAACATTTTTAAAAGAAGAGGCCTGTGGGGCTTATGATTATCTCATCGAGGTTTAGGATAAAACTCTTTTTTTTTTTTGGTAAATGTTGTCTATATATGGCATATGGACATGACTCAATCTGTAGTCAATCCCAAGTGTTTTGTAAATCCACTTACTTTTTTTTAAATTTTTTAATGTTTATGTTAGAACAAAGCATGAGCAGGGGAGTGGCAGAGAGAGAGGGAGACACAGAATCTGAAGCAGGCTCCAGGCTCCAAGCCATCAGCACAGAGCCTGATGGGGGGCTCAAACCCATGAACTGTGAGATCATGACCTGAGTTGAAGTCCGACACTTAACCGACTGAGCCACCCAGGTGCCCCTAAATCCACTTGCTTTCTATTCAAAGCTCTATCTTGCAGGAGTGGAGCGGGGGAGGGGGGGCGGTATTAGCCCTCAGTCTTTATTGGGGAAACACACGCACATACACAGCTATGTCAATATCCCTGGGCCAAGGGCCAAGACTGACTACCTCTGAGAAGTAACATGTCCTCTCTGTCCCATTGTCCCAAGGGCTTCAGTTTTCCTGCATGCCCCACTTTCCCTGGACGCCCCACATAGCCATCCTCTCTGTGGTGTTGATTCCTTTGGGGAACGTATAGTCCAGCCAGTCATGGGATTGTCACAATGGTCTAGTTCAGTGTCTGGGATGCCCTTGGGCATTTTTAGCCCACAAAGCCAGTCAGCTAGCCTGTCCTCCCTTCTGGATCCATTGCATCATTTCAATGAACTCAACCACCTCTGCTTTGTGCTCCGCAGAAAAATCCCCAAGGCAAAAGAATATAGTCTGGCTACCGGAAGTGGGACAGGGAGGGCATGAAGAGAATAAACAGATTGTCTCAATAAATTATTCTCTTCCATGCAGTACTAAGCGGCCGTTTCAATCATTCTTCATTCATAAGCCAATTGAGAAAACACCCCGAAGAGAAGTCCAAGGGCTGGGGGCCCAATGCCTCACTTTGGCAACATTTGCTCACAGTAAATAGAAAGCACGGAGCTGACGGGCACGTCACCCCTTGCTCTGAGCTCACTTTGGCTGGAAGGCAGGGAGGCTCTGTTTTTGGCCAGCACACGTTTGAATGTAACTGAACTCCCCTGGCTTCTGGGCATCTTTCTGGTGTGTGAACCCTTCAACCTTCTGTCACTCCGAGGCTTTTTTCCATTCTCACCTCAAATCCCTAGGAAGCTTCTCAGAAACTTCAAAAGTCACTCACTCAGACACTGCTTTGGCGGTTAGAATATAAATGTTGAAGTGTCTTGACATCATCTATGGGGATCTTTAAAGAAGACTTCAAAGAAACAGCTCTCCTGCTTTGAGCATTTCCCGCATAAGTAATAAGTGAAAATAATTCCCCTTTCTATGTGTCTCTGATCTCATCCAGAGAGATGGGTTTATTAAACAGACCTGAGAGATTGCTGAGGAATCTCTCCACAGGCCGAGAGCCTGTGTGGTCACTGGGATTGTTTAACCTCTTCCGAAAGCCTTATGTGACAACAGGTAGACACTGTCATTTGGAAATCAGGCTTTATCTGTCGGTGATGGGAGAGGGGAGGGGGTAGATTATCTTCATCATTATCCTTCCACGAGTACCAAATCAGTTTTCATAATAAAGCAAAAATAGATCTGTCAACGAAATTGAAATCTGGAACAATGTCTTACATTCGGATATGGTACCTTCCCCTGTTTTACAGAGCACTGTTGGCACACCTTGTGTGCAGGAAACAGGACGATGTCAGAGTTAGAAGGGGACACTCAGAAGTCAGCTGGTGCCCACCCTTCTATTTAAAGATAAGGAAACACAATGGAAGGATTTTAACGTTTGTCCTATGCACTGACACAGGAAAAAGATTGAGAAAAAAATGAAACAACTTGAGTCTGATCCTCAGCGCCTTATCATAAAAATGGATAAAAGTATCTCTCTCATAGAGCTTTTGAGAAGGTTAAGTGAAATTATACCGGGACGCGTGGGTGGCTCAGTCTGTTGAGCGTCTAACTTCGGATCAGGTCATGATCTCACAGCTCATGAGTTCAAGCCCCTGTCTGCGCTGACAGCTCGGAGCCTGGAGCCTGCTTCAGATTCTGTGTCTTCCCCCCACCGCCACCTCTCTCCCACTCACTCTGTCTCTCTCTCAAAAATAAATAAAAACATTTAAATATTTTTTGATGAAATCATACCTAGGGAACAAAAAAACCCCACAACATAGCCCGGTTACTGGCATACCTTCAGTGCTAAATAAATGTTAATTACTAAGGGGGTTACCACGGCTGTGGCCCAGAACAGGGACATCGATCTTGCTACACATCAGGATTTTCTGGAATATTGGTTCAAAAATACACGAGCCTGGGTCCAGCTGCAGACATTTTGAGTCAGTTGGTCTGAGGAGGGGCCTAGTTTAGATGTGGCTGAGAAATTCACCAGGTGATTCTTTTTTTTAAAAAAAATTTTTAACATTGTTATTTATTGTTGAGAGACAGAGGAGGCAGAGCATGAGCATGGGAAGGGCAAAGAAAGGGGGAGACTCAGAATCCGAAGCCGGCTCCAGACTCTGAGCTGTCATCCCAGAGCCCAAAGCGGGGCTCAAACTCATATGATTGTGAGATCATGATCTGAGCTGAAGTTGGACGCTTAACTGACTGAGCCACTCAGGTGACCCCAGTGATTCTTTTTTTTTTTTTTAAATGTTTATTTATTTCTAGGAGACAGAGAGAGAGAGAGTGTGAGCAGGGAAGGGTCAGAGAGAGAGGGAGTCACAGACTGAAACAGGCTCCAGGCTCTGAGCTGGCAGTCAGCACAGAGCCCGACGCGGAGCTCGAACCCACGAACCGTGAGATCATGACCTAAGCGAAAGTCGGACGCTCACCCAACTAAGCCACCCAGGCACCCCCCCAGGTGACTCTTAATGTGCAGCCAAGGTTGAAACCTGATGGCCTGGTAGGTCCAAGGACAAAGGAGACCTTTGTGGTTCCTTAGCCTGGGCTGACTACCAAGCAGATGATTAAAGAAAGAGAGAGAAAAAATGTATAATACTATGGTAAGGTTTTCAAATAAGTTTGAAAAAGGCATCTTTTGTCAATAGCAAGTGTCGGCTGCCACAAAAGATAAATAACCAACCGAACTGAAGCAACTCGGTAGCCTTAGGAAAAGTCTTACTAAAACAACAGAATTCCCCTCTGTCCACCTGGCTAAGGAGGCCCGCGTTACCACGGCTGAAAGAAGACACACCCAGCTTAACAAGAGGGCAGTCATTTAATGCAGAAACCCAGTTAACAGAAGGAGACAGAGATTAACCAACAGGTAAGACATCGAACAACTCTGCATAGTGTCACGGATTAGCTCTTACGTAGTTGGTCTGTTTTTCTTGGGATTTGGATTCCAGTACGAAGACAGAGAAGAGACTTCCATTAACAATAAATAAATAAATAAATAAGGCAACAGAAGAGGAGTCTTCCCGTGACAAGGAACATCCACAAATAATGCACAGATATTTGGTGCTGACACAAGACCACGTTAGGACAAGTTCTGAAGGTACTGCATTAAAATTTAACAAGCGTGGCACAATGACAAGAAAATTATACTCGCTTTGTTATGAACCCCTTTGCAAATAGAAATGACTCTCAGGTAACTGTTATATACAAACTTTCTGAAACAAATGGCAGCCATACAAATTTTTCCATTGCAATTTCCCCTTTTTCTAAACCGAGAAATGTTCCATGGCACCGCTCCCTAGTTCTCACAGTCGAAGCATAAATAGTCATTAAAGCACTTGAATCCACAGTAGGCTTGTCCGTAGAAAGGTCTGGAGGTTTCACATGATTTTCTATCAGTCATCCAGGAAGGGCCGGCAGGCTACAGTTTGGAATGTAAAAGACCGTTTTGTGCTTGGGATCCCAACTTGAATTCCACCATGTTCCTCTCAGGAGTCGTTGGCACTGTGGACGGGCCACCAAGCGGGGAACTTGGGTGTGGACAGTCATACCGTGGAGTCCCTGCCGGACTTTAGATGTGCAATCTTGGTCCGGCTAATAAACGGATAAGCGATGCAGAGACCTCCGGCTGCCACAATAAAACCTAAACTGCACCAGGCGCAAAAGATAGACCAGCTGTAGCCATGTTCCACATCGTCAGGCAGACTGTAAATGAGCTTTGGGAGCCGGTTCAAATCATAGGAGATGCTGGCAGCATAGGTGCAGAGGGAAATGGTGCAAAATATCCCTATAAATAATGCAAAAGAGAACGGAATGATCAGTTATAGTGTTGCCTGATACAAGGCAAATGCCACACGGGCCTTTGTGAAAATCAGGTCAACTGATGAGGTGGTCACTCCAAATTCGTGAAGGATCTGTAATTCCTGCACTTGAATTCACCTGAATTCGTTCAACAAACACTGGCAAAACCTTTATGCTCCAGGCCATAGGCTACGTATTGGAGGTATGAGAGGAAAGAACACGGGAGAAAACTCTGATAACTTGAATTATTCAGAATTATCTTGCTTGGAGGGTATGTGTGTTTGAACTTATTTTTGGTTTCTGTTCTTAAAACAATGAAATAAAAATTCTAATGATTTTTGAGGAAGTGATTTTTACTATAATCACTCACACCTAATATAAGAGTCTTCATTTCCCTTGTAGGAAATAAAAGGGATACACTTTCATGCAGTTGCAAGCACCACACAGTCTGTTTTCTTCTTCAATTACCGGTATCGTTAGGATTTATCACGTTTCCTGTAAATACTGTTTTAAATGAATTTTTCAAGTGCCAAATTATGTTTTAAGGTACAGAGTGTGGTATATACTAGGGCCTCAACAAATCATTGTGGCTTTTTTCAATGAATGAATGAAAGCTTTTAAGTGATACAAATGAAATCCAGGATATTAGAACTGATGAAAAATCGCACACTTAGGGGATCTTATACTTCAACCATTCAGAATATAGGAGGCAATTTGGGTGACATAAAAAAATGGACAGACCCCAAACTTTACTTTCTTGTACCAACACATGTATGTATAATTGTCTTTCCAGAAAACTAAAATCAAGACTCTGATAAAAAAAGAAAAAAGAAAGAAAGAAAGTCCCCCAAACACAGTATTTTTAGTACTTAAGCGATGTTCCAAGAATATAGATGCTTCTATTCCACCACAGTGGATTGTCAAGGGTGCTCCCTTTGATGGGAGGAATGAGGCACTCGCTGACAATGGGTAATGAAAACAGAGATGAACGCCAGTGTATTATTGGGATGTCCAGTTCTGTTCCAAGCCCCCCGCCTCTCTGCTTCGTACTTTGGTTTATCCCGGCGTACAATGGAGGTTGCATCTATTTGCTGGAAAATTGTGTTGGGGATATATTGGGGATACACTGAGCATCTTCACAGGCAACAGAGGCATAGGTTTCAGGGCTCAAAAGAGAGGGCCGAAAGTGACAGATTCTCCTCCATCCTTTTTAATAGCGCTCTGGAGATCAGAAACACTAGCAGAAAACCAAACTCTGGGCAGGCAGCAACTGGGAGAAAATAAAGATGACCTTAATGCCATTGTGAAGCGCCAGAATTCTGCCTGCACTCAGATCATATAGGGTACATTGCCTGAATCCTTTGGCAAATGTGCATTTCCAAAAGACATGTTTCAAGTTAAAAGGACACTTGATCTGAGATAATTTGATATTTCCTACTCATTGTCTAATTGTTTTTAAACTCTGAAGGGATTCTGTCTTTCCAAAAAGGATAAAATCTTATCTTCTGACTTCCTGCTCCAGATTATTATGGCCAACATATCATTTTGAGGTCCCCCGAGATCAGATGGAACTAATTCTGTCATAAAGGAATGGGCCAGTCAAAAAGTAATACTCCTCTGCTTTTTTTTTTCAAGTTTTGCGAAGAGCAAATGCTTTTACATGTACACGAATGCTTTCACTGGCATCAAAACAAAGACAGTGTTTCTATATAACAAGGTCCTTCTAAGATATGCTGGTCATAGAACAATAAGGCAGTTAGAAAAAAATTGATCTCTGGAGTATCAACAGGTAAAGCATCATAATACAACAATGACCTGTTCGTAGGAAAAACAACTCTATTCTGCATTCAGCTGTCTGCACAGAGCTGAATGCCTAAAAGCTAGGCTTTTTACAAGGAATGTAGTTCTAATGACCTCTGAAAACTTGAGTTCAAACTCTTTCAAGCATCCTTTGATGTCCAAATGCATTGGGCTGAGATGCAGGAAATGTGTATTCTGGTGCCCAGATCTACTACTAATCACTGTGACCTTGAAATTACCTGAGTCTTTGTTTCCTCAACCAGGAAAAAGAAATGAGGGACTTGGTTACTGCAGACCCTGATAGTGTCAAATTTCCGTGATTCTGTTATTCCAAAATAAAGGCATGGAGCAAGAACATTTCCCACCCCTCACCACCAAAAAAGCATGCCGCGTATATAACTATATATGCTCCCGTTGATTTCATGCTGAACGTTGATCTTATTAGCATCTCTCCCCTGCCAACTCCATAAAATTGCTTTCGGCGAAATGAATTTTAGTATAACACCACCAGTTTACACTGAAGAGAAACAGATTATAAGAAATAATCGACCCTGAAGGTTTAACCAGAAGGATGAGTTTCTCTGCCCTTGGTGTCATGAATGCTTGTGCCTTGTGTCCATGGAGCTCGCAGAGGCTGTGAATGATGTCACTAACAGAAATCCCTTTCTCTGGAGCGCCTGGGTGGCTCAGTCGGTTAAGCGTCTGACTTCAGCTCAGGTCACGATATCACGGCTTATGAGTTCAAGCCCTGCATTAGGCTCTCTGCTGTCAGCACAGAGCCAGCTTAGGATCCTGTCTCCTTCTTTCTCTCTCTCTCTCTCTGTCTCTCTCTGTCCTTCCCCTAATTGTGCGTGTGCATGTGATCTCCCTCAAAAATAAATAAACATTTTTAAAAGAGAAAAAGAAATTTCTTTCTCTGGTCAAGTTGCTGAAACTCCCTAGAGCTAATCAGTGGCCCACCATGAGCAAAAGTTGGGGATCTCATGTCATGCTTTTTGCTACTGATCTAACCCTTAGATCCATCTTGCCTTGCAAACCCAATTGCCTCTTTGTCTTACTTGTGTTACTTACTTGTATGTATTTTATGGTGAAATATCTATATCTCTCAAGTTCTTTTTGGAAGTTCTTTTCAGAAGAGGGCACTTGTCAAATCTTGATGAAAACCTGCCTTAGTTTCTTCTGCCTTTACTTGCTTTGCTTAAAGCTGGCGGGGAGGGTTACTGTGAACCCACAAATATACCCTGGTCTACCCTCTCCCTTCCCACCGGCGCTCTCACAGGTTGCCCTTTGGTGATATTTTTAATTTTTCCAAGATACTTTTGAAATTGTTCTGAGAAGGAGGAAAGCAAAGATTAGCCAAAAAAAAAAAAAAAAAATAGCATATGCAAGAGTTCCTCTTTTTAGACTCACATCTTTCAGAGAGCTCGAACATAGATCCCTGCCACAGCTACTTCCTGTGGGATCGGAAGGCCTGTCTCTGATTATTTCCAGGAAATGTACTGACAGGAGGGAAAACATGGTTTCCAACTTGCCCAAAAAACTGTAAAAGAGGCCTAACCCACTCAAGATCTTTTAAAAAGGAAAAAAACTCTGACTTCAAAGACACCAAGAAAGAGCATTGATCATATATTATAGGATGAGGGCCCACCTTAATAGACCTTATTTTACCTTAATCACCTCTTTAAAGACCCCGTCTCCAAATACAGTCACATGGTGAGTACTGGGGGTCAGAACTTCAAAAACCTGAATTTGGGGAGAGCTACAACTCAGTCCATAACATCCATAACATCAACTGTGCGTGTAGTCAATGCGTTAAGTACATTTCTATTCCTTTTACAGGTTTTAGCAAGAGTTTACTATTTTAAAGGTTATTTAATCAGTTATTCAGCGATCAGTTATCAGGCATCTATTATGTCCTAATCCAGTTCTGATTATCTTAGCGGGGGTTTAATGAGTCCTTGTTGGCCACAGACGATTGGTTTGCCGTCGCTGTGATCAGGACTCCTGGGTGTTTTTCCCATTTCAGTTTCCAGTGTGCATCTCAGAGCAAGCTGGTAGAGACCTCCAAGACTTCTGGTAAGTTCTGCATGGAGCCTACCAGAGCCGAGCACATGGAGTCGACAAAGCCTGCTGAACGAAACTGAGTTCTACAATGCATCGAGTTCTACCAATTTAAGGACCAGTTCATCCCAAATGACCCCACGGGGAACTTACCTATAGAGCAAGTTATTGCAAACAATGCTGCACCATTATTGTTAGCAATCCAGTTAATGCAAGGTCTGGGATAGGAGTATGAAAAGATAAATAAGGTACCACCCCTGCACTCCAAAAGTTCAAAATCTAATGGTCCTTCCTGAAGATACAAGGGGAAAGAGGTCACCTCTCCTCCATTCTTCTCCTAGCCTTTCCTTCCATTTTGCTCACTCACTGACCAGCCAGGAGTCCCCCTCAGCTACCACTGACAGCCTTCAGCCCAGCTGGTGGTGCCTGGGGAAGGAGGTTCTTGAGTTCCAGCCTGGGTGATGGTGATTGCTAGTAGCGTCTTCAAAACAGTGAATAATTACTGGTGCTGAAAAGCCCTGCATGCAACTACTTTTCTTATAAAATATTAAAAAGTTTTCTACCAATATTTTTAATTAGAAAATACTGGGATGTCACAGAATTATAGGTTTGGAAGGGATCTTTTTGGGATCAGGATGGAAGTAAATTTATGCAGCTGTCCAGATCATCAACCTAATTTCCTTCCCTGAAATCTTTAAGGTGCCTGTGGCCAGCTGGCAAGTTGTAATTAGGGTAACTAGGCACCTTCTTCTGACCATTCTCCTTTGATGTGCTTAACAGTCCGAAAGGAGTGGAGCTGCTTCACCCTGGTTAGCCTGCTTGATAAATAACACAACCGCAACACCCCAAGGCATAAATATTGATTTTTTTTTCCCACTCCTTCAAAAGATGGCCTGCCCATCATTCTGGTCTCTTTGCTCTTCCAGCAAAAAATGCCTCATGCTATTTTTCACACAGATTGCTCAAAAAGCCATTCCTAAATTGTCTTTCCTAAATGAATAGGCAAGACTAACAGAAACAGACAAAACTTTGAAAAAAATAATAAAATAGAAGGTCCACAATCTGCAATTATTAAATCCAAAACACATTCACTCTTTTTCTGAAAGACTGCAGCCACCTTGTTTAATGCAAACCCTGACCTGATGTGACATGAGGCTATTTATAGTCCTTATTGATCCTGCTTCGAGTGAATATTCATATGTTTTGCTGCAGAAATGTTAATGTATTTGATTTCAGACCCTGCTGAGGAGTGTTAGACAATATAAGATATAGTCACCATATTTACCTTTCTAAAATGAAACTTAAAAATCCTGAAATCCAAAACACACCTGGCCTCAAATGTTTCAACTAGGTCCCTATGGACCTTTAGGTCATAATCAATGGATAACCTAGATAATTTGATATCTCTACTACAGTGAAGTCTTTTTTATTTTTTCTTTAATGCATCGAAGCAAAGGAAGGGATAACACAATGTGGGTGTTGACTGTCCATAACGTTTGCAGGGCAGCCTGGGCTCTGTCTCCTTTTGTCAGCTGTCACAACACTCACTGGACAGCCCCGTGAAGGGAACAGATCCAGTGGGCAATGGGGTCCCCATCAAGAAAGGCCCATGCTTTAACCAATTTTTGAGATTCCCCAATATTTTATTTATTTATTTATTTTTTAATATTTTTTATTTATTTCTAGGAGAGAGAGAGAGACAGCATGAGCAGGGGAGGGTCAGAGAGAGAGGGAGTCACAGACTGAAACAGGCTCCAGGCTCTGAGCTGGCAGTCAGCACAGAGCCCGACGCGGCTCAAACCCACAACCGCGAGATCATGACCTAAGCGAAAGTCGGACGCTTAACCGACTAAGCCACCCAGGCGCCCTCCCCAATATTTTAAAAGGTAATAACACAAAAGCAACAGCAACCTAAACACTACATTTTAAAATGTTTGCTTTGAGGGGCGCCTGGGTGGCTTAGTCGGTTGAGCGTCTGACTTTCGCTGGGTCATGATCGTGGTTCGTGGTTCGGCCCCACGTCGGGCTCTGTGCTGACTGCCAGCTCAGAGCCTGGAGCCTGTTTCAGAGTCTGTGACTCCCTCTCTCTCTGACCCTCCCCTGCTCACACTGTCTCTCTCTCTCTCCTGGAAATAAATAAAACATTTAAAAAATTTTTTAAATGTTGGCTTTGAATAAATTAACCCTTTGAAAGATTTGTGTATAGAACAGAAACGATAAGGATCTTGATTACATCACCACGGCGATGAAGCATTGAATGTTGATGGGAATATGCTTTCACAGCACCCCGAGAGCAGAAGAGGAATTGGAAGAGGTCTTATTCCCTTGGTCCTCCACGTGTGCCTCTTTGATCGTGTGTGTGTGTGTGTGTGTGTGTGTGTGTGTGTGAGAGAGAGAGAGAGAGAGAGAGAGAGAGAGAGAGAGAGAGAGAGACCTCAGAGGCCATGAAGTCAAAGGGCTATATTTGGAGGCTCTGGGAGATGTGAAGCGTACCCCGGGTCCTGCTGGAAGGCCCCTGGAGAGGTGCCAGGGGAGAGGAAAGGGGCCAGAGCGTGGCTCCCAGTGTGAAGTGTGAAGTCAGCAGCACTGCTGCTCCACATGTGGGTAATCAAGAGCTGTCTGTATGCAATAAGGCAGGAGGAGGAAGACTGTTTCAAAGTTTCCGTTTTAACATCTCCAACCGTCACATCACTGATGCTCCCCATTGAAGGTTTGGCTAATAAGTTCAGGTGGAGAATGAAGGTGCCAGCGCATTAGAAGGGGCTAAGTTTAGCATCAGAAATCCGTGGGAGGGATGCTGACAAGGGCTGTGGAAGACACTTCTGCTTAATTAAAATCAATTCTTTTAACCCTTAGTTGCTCCCTTCTGCTGCTACTACATGCGAGCATCCTCCAGCTAATTTATCGCGTGCAATGGACTAATGTAGCGACCCTGGTATTTACAAAGGAAACACAAAGGCACCATTTGAAATAGCAAAAATGAAAGAAACCTCTCTAAACCCTACAAGGAAGGGAACAGATGAACACAACACAGCATAGCCACTCCCCAGAAAAGCATGTGGCTATGGAATACTACTGAAAACCATGGAGTAGGAAAACAGCCAAACAGCATGGGGAACGCTGACGGGAAGATGTTAAATGGAAGCCTGGAAGACTAAATACTTCACGTGTGATCATGATTACGAAGAGCTTTTTTTTTTTTTTTAAATGAGGCAAACCCATAGGCAAAATTTGGTCCAGAATAAAGAGTATACTTAAACCACCTCATTTTTCTTGTAGGATCTACAAGAGGATTTTCTCCTTATTCCAAAAATGTTTGGCCAACCGAAAGCAAAGAGAGCTGAATGATGTCATGTTGTGTCTGTTGGTCCTTCAGGGCTCGTCATCGAACTTCAAGTTTCTAAGTCTGGGGTATTTTTTTTTTTTTTTTTGGTTGTCGTGAGCGTTTTGTGATTGTGCCTATTGCTTTGCTTGTTTAGTTTTTTTTGTTTAACAATTGCACAGGGGTGGGGGCACCTGGGTGGCTTAGTCAGTTAAGCGCCCGACTTCAGCTCAGGTCATGAGTTCACCCTCTGAGTTCGAGCCCCGTGTCAGGCTCTGTGCTGACAGCTCGGAGCCTGGAGCCTGCTTCGGATTCCATATCTTCCTCTCTCTCTGTCCCTTCCTCGCTCACACTCTGTGTCTCCCTCTCTCACAAATAAAAGCAAAAACATAAAAAAACCCACACACATACATTTGCACAGGGGCTTTTGATGATACATCCTGAGGCTGCCTGAGCCAGTCTGGCTTGGAGTTAGAGCCCACGTGCGGGTGAGAAAGAAGGGCTGAGCAGGGAAAGCGGAGCCGCAGGACACTTGGCTGCCAGCCTCCCTCCATGCCTACCCAGTGCTCAACAACCACCCTCCTTTATTTAAAACCTGTTCGGCCTGCGACCTTCTCAGGAACTCTCACTAGCCCTGGCTTTTATGGCCCGGTGATTTATTTTACTGCGAACAATTGTTTTATATCTAAGAGCATCCTAAATTATTTACGCATTACCCACATTAAAGCATGCTTTAAAACCACCGCTAAGGTTTTCTCATTATAGCTTCTCTCATTTTCCTGACAAGGGGATGTGAGGGGGAGTCTTTCCAGGGTCGGGAAGGGAGGTGAATCTGCAGTTCTTTGATGCATACAGAGGCAAGAGTCAGGAAACCGGGGGCTCAGCCAATAATGGGAGGGAAGAAAATGGGTGATAGTTTTAATCACCATTAAGCAGAGACCTAAAGGCATCCTCTGGGCAGACAGGCCTCTCTGCTTCTTTGCTGCCCTGACTCCTTCGTTCTGCAGTTTGGGTTTTAAATGAGGTACCCACTGGCTAGTCCTGAGAGTTCAAATCTTCCTCCAAAACCTCCGGACCTAGAATTTTAGCCTCCCTGGGCTATAGTCCTAGAGTAGTCGCCAAAATATGAAAAGCTTAAGTTGGTTTTCTGCTCAGACTAGTCAGGGGCCACGTGACGTCGGCGTGTTCTGTCAGAGTGTTTATGACGATGACCCATATTGCTCACAGAGAGAGAAACGAGCTGATGGGGGTCAGGAAGGAAGAGCCCCTGCCTATGGCTTGGGTTACTTAGGCTGCAGATTGGCTGGCCACACCAGAAAGCAAAGCGCCACCAACATGTCAATCCTGAAAGACAGGTAGGCAGAAAATGGTGTCAGCCAGTAGCGTCAGGTGCCGCAGCCTCCAGTTAACATGAGCGTGAGTGAGTGGCTGTTAAGTGAGAAGTGCTAGCAAACCCCGTGTGGTCATTTGAAAAACTGAACTCCAGAGAAATAGGAAATAGGCTTGTTCAAAATGGCGACATATCCAGAGTCATATTAGCCCTGATACTGAGTATACGTGTGAGACTGTTAATTTGGCATTCACTAATCACTAACACACATCAATTTTCTTGTAAAAGAGGAGAAGGAAAGAAAGATTTCTCCCATGTAGCCACCTTCAGTGTTAGCTGTCAACTCAGCTCCTGACTGCTTTTTGGACAAAGGTATCCTTCACTTGCTAATCAAAATGACACAGTCCTGTCTCCACACACCACCCCCTTTTCAATCCCCTGCTTTAAGATCAAGTCCCTCTTGGGGCGCCTGGGTGGCTTAGTCGGTTAAGCGTCCGACTTTCGCTTAGGTCATGAGGTCAGATCTCGCCGTGGTTCGAGCCCCGCGTCGGGCTCTGTGCTGACTGCCAGCTCAGAGCCTGGAGCCTGTTTCAGTCTGTGACTCCCTCTCTCTCTGACCCTCCCCTGCTCACGCTGTCTCTCTCTCTCTCCTAAAAAATAAATAAAACATTAAAAAAAAAAATTAAAAAAAAAAAAAAAGATCAAGTCCCTCTTCTGCTTAAAACCTTCTGTGGCTTCCATTACCCTTAGATTGAAATCCAAGCCATGGCCTGCATCTCCCACCTCAAGAGATACTTTACTTTTTCTCCCTACCCTCCAACCACACTGGTCTTCTTTTGGTGGCTCAAGATACACCAAGCCACCTCTGCGTCAGGGTATGAGTTACCCTAAAGCACTCTCAACCTCTGGGGGGTGTTTTTCATGATTTAGCTGGGTCAGCCAGGTGTTCCCTGAGACCCTATTCCACCTTCTTTGTTTTCCTCACAGCTTTTACCATTATCACAAGTTACTGTCTCTGTTTCCCCGTGACAGAAATGGAGAAGAGTTCCGTCTGCCTTATTCATGGCGTCTCTAGTACCTAGAGTAGTGCCTGGTGCATAGTTAAGTCCCCAAAAAATATCTGTGGAGTGAAAAGAATCAATGATTTGTGTGTAAAAATGACACCATGGTGCGTGGGTGGCTCAGTCGGCTAAGCGTCTGACTCTTGGTTTTGGCTCAGATCATGATCTCATGGTTCGTGGGTTTGAGCCCACATCTGGCTCTGTGCTGATTCTGTGGAGTCTGCTTGGGATTCTCTCTCTTTCTTTCTCTCTCTCTCTCTGTCCCTCCCCCACTCATGCTGTCTCTTTCTTCTCTCAAAAAAAAAAGGAAGGAAGGAAGGAAGGAAATAGATGACACCAGAGGCACCATCACTAAGAGTACTTTGAATTGACTTTCAACCCAGGGGCTGGCTGTGCTGATCACTCTTTCTCTCCATTCAGGCTCTGATAAACAATGAGCAGCGCTTGCCAGGAGTCCAGGCCGGGGCTACGGACATGGTATGAAGCAGAGACAGAAAATACAGGGCTGGCTCACACAGAGATTAAACCCAAGACATTTCTATCCAACCTTCTAAGGGGCCACAGTGGGGAAATCAGGCCTATACTATTAACATTGTTGTTTTCTTTAAATTGTGTATTCCCCGCAAAAGCCACATGATCTCTGGTTGCTCTTTTCACAAGTGAAAGCACAATCAACAGTGCGAGGCTGGCCACATGCACAGCAGCCTTCACTTCCGCCCGGAGAGGTAGCTGTGGTGTTGGGCATACCTGTCATGAGGAAAAGGAGTCCAGCCACGTGTTGGGTCAAGCTCTCCTCCCAGAAGAAACTGACCGTGGCCACAATGCAGCCACAGAGCAGGACAGCTACGGCCATGCCCAGGAAGCCGGCAGTGATTCTTCTCAAGTCTAGTCTCGAAACACAAACATTCCAAGTGAAAAGCAGAAGCAGCAGTTATTGAAAACCAGAGAACGAAGAGCTTTGTATACATCATTGTCAAAACTAGTGGGTGACACGGGCCGTCTTAGGGTCTGCGGGGCTGAGGTGGTTTAGGGAGGTCTCTCCCCAGGTGTTCCAGAAGAGGACACAGGGGGTCCAGCCAATCCAGAGGGCGGAGTCTACCTTCTGAGTCTACGGAGAAGTCTGTACCCCATGGAGACCAGGCCAAAGGACAACGCCAACGTCAACTTGGGTAATGGATAGCAAGTTACTTAGTGTACTGACAGTGAGGTAGGTATGAGAAATATCTTTACTTCCCTGAAAAGAGAGACGGAAATGTAGCTTACCACCACGATAGTGGCCCTACTTGATCTGGCTTTGGAGAAAGAGCCCACCATGTGTGCTGCAGTGAAATACGGTTTTACCTGAGCACCATGGTTGCCGATTATTTTATTTTTCATTTACATCTACTCTCGCCTATTTTCAGAAAGCATTTGAGAAAGCGAAGGCAATTGCGGTGATGGAAATGGGGCCCAAAGTGCACATTTGGGATATCTGCTCGTAAACCTCTCTCCTCTTAAACATAGGCCCCACAACCCAAGTACCTGTTTACCCAGGCTTGAGGAGGGACTGTTCTCATGGTCAAGTGTCCATCATGGACACAACCAGCAGGTATAGTCCGTCACAAAGGCAATCATGATCCCTGGGCCAAAACGCAGCCCCTCCCCCACCTCCTAGGCAAAACCAAGAGATGGACTGACTACCTGCTCCTGGACGTATTTTCACTCTGATTGCCACCCTCAGGCAGCACTCTGATTACCCACCCTCTATTTTACTTCTTCTAGTTCCTTCTTTCCTTTTTTTTTTTTGAACAAATCTAACTTTAAAAATTGTTAGCTAAAAGCCTATGATCCTTCTCAAAACAATAGATACCAAGCAGAGATCTGCGGCTGCCCCAGGACCCATGGACCATTCCTTTTTTTTATGATTATTTAACTTTAATTGAATTTTATATGATTTTATTTTATTTTTAAATTTTATTTAAATCCAAGTTAGTTAACATATAGTGTAATAATGATTTCAGGACAAGAATTTAGTGATTCATCACTTATGTATAACACCCAGTGCTCATCCCAACAAGTGCCCTCCTTAATGTCCATCCCCCATTTAACCCATCCCCCACCCATCTCCGCTCCAGCAACCCTCAGTTTGTTCTCTGTATTTAAGAGTCTCATATGGTTTGTCTCCTCTCTCTTTTTATCTTATTTTCCCTTCCCTTCCCCTACGTTCATCTGTTGTGTTTTTTAAATTCCACATATGAGTGATATCATATGATGTTTATCTTCAAAGGGATTTCCCATTTCCAGCTCAGAGCATCTAAATGAAAGCAGAACACTGCTGCCCCGATGAGAAAGTGTAGGCACCTCACTCTGATCAAGAGCCAGGGACCGTGATAGTTTAAAGGGGCTGAGTTTAATGTTAAGGGTATAAGCCATTTGGAGACATCCACATCTGAGCAGGGGCGATGTCATAATAGTTCGGTCATTAGTATCTCAACTCCCTAAATTCTCTGTGGTTTAAGTAGTAATTCTGTTGTCTACGACCATTAAAAAGCACAAGGTTCAGATATAATCCACATAGGATTTGCATTAGTACCAGACATGTTAAGTGTATCTGGTAAACATGGTACAAATCACCAACTATCACTTTCTCAGAAAGGGCTATGCATGCAAATGCCAAAAGTCTCTTTCTGGAAGAACGGCAAAGAGGATTAAGGGGACACTCAAATACTGTCTTGCTGGGCAACAGCAGGGCGCGAACTACTTGAGTACAGAGGTGAGTTCTTTCTCAGGTTCCTGTGACTATCTTTTCTCACCAGACAGAAACCAGTGACCGAGTGGCTTTCTGGACTGTTGATTAAGTCAAAGAACTCCAGGGGCATCTGGGTGGCTCAGTCAGCTAAGCATCTGACTTTGGCATGGGTCATGATCTCACGGTTTGTGGGTTCAAGCCCTGTGTCAGGCTCTGTGCTGACAGCCAGCTCAGAGCCTGGAGCCTGCTTCAGATTCTGTCTCCCTCTCTCTTTGACCCTCCCCTGCTCATGCTGTCTCTCTCTCTCTCTCTCTCAGAAATAAATAAAACATTAAAAAAAATTTTTTTAAAGGCAAAGAACTCCAAACATGCCCATGAAGAATTCAAACGTGGGAACACTTCGATAAAACTCTCAGATCTGCTGAAAAATGCTTGTTAAGATCAGCCAACAAGAAAGAGTTTTCAGGGAGTTGTAGCATTAAGGAATAAATCACATTTCAGCCAATGACTCTCCAAGATGTAAATCGGTCAGCCAGGGAGTGTGTGACATCGACCCCGCTGCGGGAGCCGTGTCATAAGCGCTTCCGTGCACGGTTGGGAAGCTCAAAACAGAGCCTTTTCAGCTGCAGAGATTTCCTGGCAAAATGAGATTCTGCTTGATCTTCCGCAGTGGCCTTGGCCACCCAAACACTGTCACTAACGTCCTTGCTGCGTATTTCATTGGCAAATGACAGTGTCAGCCCCAGATTAGGGTCTAGGTTTTTGTTTTTTGTTTTTGGGTTTTGTTTTGTTTTGTTCTCTGCTTTCCTGAGTCACCTATCGCCAGGCAGCATGAATCAATGATTTTCAGGTAGGTATCTGCCCTCTTTAGTGTCACGAGGCATGATCTTTTCTAGATTTTCACATTTTCCTGACAGTGAAAAAGAGTAGTTCCTCCCACCTTTGAGATATCCTCTGATAACAGATGTCCTCCGAGAAAATTACAACATAAACTCATCACGATATTTTGGCAGAAATACCAAGGTCTGAGATAGACATGGTAGCTAAAATGAATATTCTATCATTCTATTTATTCGGAGGGTACCTAAGGTATAATCTCCTTGATTTACTAACCCAAGTGGCAGAGCAGATCCTTATACCCAATGACTTGGGAAAGAAAAGGTGCAGGAGGCAGTGTGCCCCCAGGGCTGAAATACACACAATTCCCTGTCTCTCAAAGCCTCAGGCCTGATTTTCACACGTTCCATCTGTAAACAAGCTGTGACCGCAGCCTAGTGAAATGACTCCCTGGGTCTCTCTGACCAAGTAGGATTGGGCCCAGAGGCCCACATAGGATCCGCACAACATCTTCCCGTTCAAACCTGAGAGGGCTGGCGGGAATACTTTTTGTGCGGAAAGACATCATTTCCTCTCTGACCCTTTCCCAGAAATACTCACGAAGTAGGTGCCATTCATCTTGCTGAATTGTCTTGGTTAAATTGAAAGGAATGTTTCGTAAGCGGATTGGCTGGGAAAAGTGGTACTTGATAGCTGTGCATCGCTGTGCAATACCTTGAAGGAAATGAGAAACGCGATTTACTGGTCTGTGCATTGGTAAGAGAATTCCAGAGATCTACAGCACAACTTGCGTCCTGAACTGGGCTGACTGGGGGGAGGGGAAAGGGTCTCGTCATGACTCTCAGTAGCACAGGCGAGTCAGAGCAGTACGCATCTAAAACGTGAAATAATTTTTTCAATCGTGTTTCACTTGCGAACGTGCTGAATTTGATAAGGATCTAAACTCCCCAAATTGTTTGTCAGCACAGTGTTTGTATTAACTAAACACAAAACTCCTCAAGGAGAAATGGCCTAAAAGCATACACGTGGTTGGGGGTAAATCAGCTTAATATTTTAAGTTAACCTAGGTAAATTACGTGTGTCTAAACTTGAGCCAGTCTCAAACTCGCAAACGGGATGCATCAAAAAGTTCATTAGCAAGTGTGTTATTTGGAGACCAGAAGACATTATTCCATGAAGACAACTCTCTATGTGGTGATGCATCACCAGCCAACCCTCAAGTGCCTATTTAACCCCTGGGCAGCTGACGTACTTCCTTCGTACAAATTTTACTGACCTAAATTCTGGGTCCCAAGAGAAAGAGTAGTACCGAAAGCAGAGAGGGAAAAGAAAATTAAAGTAGAGAGGAAAAAGGAGAAACTTTCCCTACCTTTTCTGGTTGCGTGTCCAGCCCTAGGCATAATACTTTGAAATGGGCAAGTATATCCATTGCTTTATCTAGTATCTTCTTCCACCCTCCCTCCCAACCCATGCTTTTATTGCATAAATAAATATGGGTTTATTTTTCCCCTAAGATCTTCTGAGCCCCATGATTCAGCCTAAATCCTATGATAACCCTGGCAGCTACTTAAAAAAAAAAATCCTCATAGATGCAAATAAATGTCTAATTGCTGGAATTTAATTAACTATAGAAATAAAATAAAATGGGGGGGGCACCTGGATGGCTCAATCGGTTAAGCATCTGACTGTTTCGGGTCAGGTCATGATCTCACGGTTTTGTGAGTTCAAGCCCCATGTCGGGCTCTGTGCTGACAGCAAGGAACCTGCTGTGATTCTCACTCCCTCTCTCTCTGCCCCTCCCCCACACATGCTGTCTGTCTCTCTCAAAATATATAAATAAATTTTAAAAAAGAAATAAAGTAAAATTTTTATAGAAATCGGCACTAAAAGGGGGACATTAATATTTGAGCACAGTCTGTATCACGAGCCAGTCTCTGATGCAAAGGCACCTATAGGATCATCTTCCCTAAAGAGTTTCTCATGCAGTAGTATATACTTTTAAGAATCATTGGGGAGCTACTTAAAAAGGTAGATTCCTGGGGGTGCCTGGGTGGCTCAGTCAGTTAAGCGTCTGACTTCAATTCAGGTCATGATCTCACGGTTCATGGGTTTGAGCCCCGTGTCAGGCTCTATGCTGACAGCTCAGAGCCTGGAACCTGCTTCAGATTCTGTGTTTCCCTCTCTCTGTCTCTGCCCCTCCCCCGCTCGTGCTCTGTCTCTCTCTCTCTCTCAAAAATAAATAAACATTTAAAAAACTTTTTAAGCTATTAAAAAATGTAGATTCCTGGATGGATCCAACGCAAGACATTCTAAATCAAAAGATTTGGGATGGAGCCAGGAACGTGAACTTTAACAAACATCCCAAGTAATTCTGAGGTGGGCCGTCCTTGAATCTCACTTTGAGCAACACTGCCCCAAAACCATCTCTGTTTTGGGGAAGATTTTAATTTTTTTTTCTTTAAGAAACCACCAATTCTCTCAAAGTTCAAAGCTCGTTTTATTTTTCTCCTTAGTTTTTCAACATGGGCCCATGGCAGTAGGTGTGTGGTCTAAGGCACGTAAGTTAGATATTTACATGGGAGTCAGAAAATGCCTGGGCTTACAAAGAACAAATAATCGAGTATGAGAATAATAGCAGATAACATGCTGCAAATGTATCAATAGCTTGCACTTGTATTTTTCAAAACTGTCATTCCACTTGCTATTCATCCTCAGGCTGACGTTGAGGCTCTGCATAAGCAGGGAGTGAAGGCTAAGGCGGAGCTGAGGACATGCACAAAGGACACACAGAGCCCAGCAGCTAAGACTGAGACTTGTTAGTTTCAGGCAGCTAAGGATATTTCTGTCCATTAGCCTCACCCACAGCTGGCCTAGCAGAGACTTCCGGGGCCACGTATGACAAAGACTTTATGCAATCAGTTAAGGAAAGACACTAAAGAAACAAACAGTAACAACACAAAATAGTAACAAACCCTGGGGAGGAAGAAGAGGAATCTAATTTCCAGAGTTGCTACGTAATATCTTTTGAATACACAGTTTTCAACTTAAAAAAGTATACAACATACAAAGAAACAGGAACACATGGCCCATGCACAAGGAAAAAAGCCAGTCTGTAGAAACTATCACTGAGGAAACCAAGATGTTGGACTTACCTGACAAAGACATTAAATCAACTGTTTAAGATGTGTTCAAAGAACTAAAGGAAACCATATCCAAAGAACTGAAGGCAAGTATGAGAACGATGTCTTCCCAAACAGAGTATATCAGATGGTAAGGATTAAAAGAAACAAAACAAAACAAAACAAAAAAAAAAACAAATGGAAATCCTGAACTTAGAAAGCACAATAAATGAAATGAAAAATCCACTGGAAGGGAAGAGAAATTAATCAGCAAACTTGAAAATAAGTCAACTGAGATTATCCAGTCTGAAAAAAGAAAGAAGAGGGAAAAATAAATAAATAAATAAAGTAAAAAACAGAGCCTCAGAGATCTATGAAACACCATCAATTACACCAATGTAAGTATCATGGGGGTCCCAGGAGGGAGGAAAAAGAATATTTGATGAAATAATTGTCAAAACCTTCCTGAATGTGATGAAAAACATACACACTCACATCTAAGTTTGATGAACTACAAATAGGATAAACTCAAAGGAAGCCACACCCTGTCACATCATAATCAAACTCCGAAAAGCCAAAGAGAAAATTTTGAAAGAAGCAAGAGAAAAGCAACTATCACATACAAGGGTTCCTCAAAAGAGTAGAAGATGATTTCTCATCAGAAATTATGGAAACCAGAAGGGAGTGAAATGACATATTCAAAGCAATGAAAGAAAGATAATTCATCAAGAATTTTATATGCAACAAAGTCATCCTTCAGAAATGAAGGAAAAATTAAGACATTTCCAGCTAAACAAAAACTGAGAGACTATGTCACTAGCAGACCTGTCTAACAAGAAATACTAAAGGGGGTCCTTCTGAAGGAAAGGAAAGTACAATAAAAGAATCTACATGAAGAAATAAAGAGCATTTCTCAGGGCGCCTGGGTGGCTCAGTCAGTTAGGCATCCGACTTCAGCTCAGGTCATGATCTCATGGTCCGTGGGTTCAAGTACCGCATCTGGCTCTGTGCTGACAGCTCAGAGCCTGGAACCTGCTTTGGATTCTGTGTCTCCCTTTCTATGTACCTCCCTGCCCCCCTCTCAAAAAGAAACACTAAAAAAAAAAGAGCATTTGTCAAGGTCATGACATGGGTAAACATAAAAGACAATATAAATGTACTATCTGTGTTGTAACTTTTTTTTCTATTATCTGATTTAAAAGACACAAAACATTAACCAATAATTGTAAATCTGTGTTGAGGAGCATACAGTGTAATTTGTATGATAATAACCATGCAAAGGAGAGGAGAGAGAGTGGAGCTATAAAGCAGCAAAGCTTTTACATCTGTGTGAAATTCAGTTGGTATTAACCCAAATTTGATTGTTATAAATTAAGATGTTAATTGTAATGTGCAAGCCAAGTACTAGATAGATAGATAGATAGATAGATAGATAGATAGATAGATAGATAGGGAGAAAATAAAACATAAGGGAATGTAAGAGGTTACTAGAAAACATCTATTTAACACAGAAGAAGATAGTAATGGAAGAATAGAGGAACATACAGAAAACAAGTAGCAAAACAGCAGACATAAGTCCTCCCTTATAAGGAATTACATTAAATCTAAACAGATCAAATACTCTAATCAAAAGAAAGAGATTGGCATTATAAATAAAACAACATGATCCACCTATATGATGTCTACAAGAGACACACTTTAGAGCCAAAAATGCAAATAGGTTGAAACTAAAAGTATGGAAAAAGACATACCATGCAACCACCAAAAGAGAGATAGGAATGGTATACTAATATCAGATAAAATCAACTTAAAGACAAAAAATTTTTACTACAGACAAAGACATTTTAGAATGGTAAAAGGGTCAATTCCCTGGGAATTTATAAAATTATAAACACATATGCACCTACCTACCAACAGAGCCCCCAAAATACAGGAAGCAGAAACTGAAGGGAAAAATAGACAATTCAACAAGGATAGTTGAAAACGTCAATATCCCACTTTCAATCATGGTAGAAAAGGAGACAGAAGATCAACACGGAAACAGAAGACTTGAACAACACTCTAAAACAAGTAGACAAAACATATCTATAGAACACTCTACCCAACAACAGCAGAATACACACTCATTTTGAGTGCACATAGAATGTTCTTTAGGATAGACCATATGTTAGGCAATAAACCAAATCTCAATACATTTAAAATTATTTAAGCCATACAGAGTATGTTCTGTGACCATACTACAATGAAATTAGAATCAGTAAGAGAAGAGAACTTGAGCAATTTATAAATTTGTGGAAATTAAGTAACACACTCCTAAACAACCAAGTGTTCACACAATAAATCACAAGAGAAATTTAAAAGCATTCTGAGATAAATGAAAACAAAATCACAGCATACCAAAATGTATGGGAAGCAGCTAAAGTGGTGCGTAGAGGAAAATTTATAGCTATAAATGTCTACAAATGCCTACATTAAAAAAACAAGACTTCGAATCAAGAACTTAATGGTCTACCTTAAGAAATTAGAAAAAGAAAAGCAAACTAAACCCTAAGCAGAAGAAAATAGATTATATAATTACCATAGAAACAAATGAAATAGACAATAGAAGAACAGAGAAAATAAGCACGACCAAAAATTGGCACTAAGATTAATAAAATTTAGTTAATCTAACCAAAATAAAAAGAAGACTGAAGTTACTAAACTCAGGACTAAAACAGAGGGCGTTACCAATATGGAAATAAAAAGGATTGTAAAAGAATACTATGAAAAAATTATAAGCCGAGAAATTACACAGATGAAATTTGTAGAATGACACAAACTATGACAACTGACTCAAGTAAGAAATAGAAAATCTGAAAAGATCTATAATAGGTAGAGGTTGAGTTAGTAAATGACTTATTAAAAATCTTCCAATGATGGAGTGCCTGGCTGGCTCAGTCAGTAGAGCACGACACTCTTGACCTTGGGGTTGTGAGTTCATGCCCCGTGTTGGGCATAAAGATTTCTTAAAAATAGAATCTTTACAATTAAAATCTTCCAATGAAGAAAAACCCAGGACCATATGTCTTCACTGGTGAATTTTACCAAATATCTAAAAAATAATAATGATCATTCATAAACACTCCAAAAAAAATAGAATTCCCAAATCATTGTATGAGGTCAGTATTTATATCACAAGCAAAGAATATTCCAAAATATTCCTTGAGAATATTATATGCAAAACTCCTCCACAAACACTAGCAAACTGAATTCAGCAACATATAAAAAGGATTGTGCATCATGACAAAGTGGAATTGATATCATGAGTGCAAGATCTGTTTCAACAGATTTCATTTTCAACAATGAAAATCAATTAATAAAATAAGTTCTCATCAAAAGAATAAAGCACAGAAACCACAAGATCATTTCATAGATGCAGAAATAGCACTTGACAAAATCTATTTGATACTCACCCACAACCCTATGAACCAGATTAAAAAATAGTATGATTCACTCCATTAAGTAGGCAGAAAAATTTGACGTTCAGAGACGTTAAGCAACTAGCTTATGGCCACAGTGCAAAATAGTAACTGAGCTTTAACATGTATGCTGTTACCCAAATTTTGTATACTAATCACTCAAGAAAGTTAGAAATCCTTAATCTTTCAGAAGTGCATCTTAATTCTGTGGTTGTTTAGAAAGAGTTATTAAGCAAACTGTCAATTTAAAGTGAAAAGTATATTTTTTTCATTTGTTGTTGTTGTTTTAAAGTAGGCTTCATACCCAGCATGGAGCCCAATGCAGGGCTTAAACCCCCAACCACGAGATCAAGAGCTGTCGTGCCTGGGTTCCTCAGTCGGTTAAGCATCCGACTTCGGCTCAGGTCATGATCTCGCAGATTATGAGTTCGAGCCCTGCATCGGGCTCTGTGCTGACAGCGTGGAGCCTGGAGCCTGCTTTGGATTCTGTGTCTCCCTCTCTCTCTGCCCCTCCCCCACTCATGCTCTGTCTCTCTCTCTCTCTCTTTCTGTCTGTCTGTCTGTCTCTCTCTCTCTCTCTCTCTCACTCACTCAAAAATAAACATTAAAAAAAGAGAGAGTCAGTGGCTTAACCAACCCAGCCATCCAGGCAGCCACATTTTTTTGGTGTCATTAACAACATGTGCTCTTTGGGAAACAAAACTTAATTGAGGCTTCTGTCTCTATATATTACCCATACCTTTCGATTATGTTATTTGGAGACTGGATTGGCGCTATGGCTGAGTCAGTGACTTCATCCTCCCTGCATCTCACAGAAGTTGCTTCATGCTCAAATGGAGTATAGACTGAACAGCAGAAACTGTGCAGTGTGGACTGAGTAGAAGCTATTCTCTGAGAGTCAGAGGGGCTGGCCCTACGGCAGCTTCTATGCTAGGAAGTGTATGGTTCCTTTTACATCACTGGGGACATTCTCAGGGCTCATCTCAGCCCCGCGCTGGGCACAGTCACGATTCCAGGAGGAAGAGCCATGCAAAGGAGGAAGGCAGCAGGCCACTGCCCTCCCGCTTCCCCCGGGGGACCCAGCATGTGCCAGGAGTGAGGCATGCAGTGCACACGTAGCCAAATTACCTTTCCTTCGCCGCTAGGCTCCCAGACTAAATTTAAACCAAGTGCTCTGACATGAGAAGAGAAAAGAGGTGTGGAGAGTGACAAGGTCTGGACTGGACAGGAACAAGCAATACTGATTGGGAGCCTGCTGGCCAGCCCAGAGCCCCTCAGCTGAGCTTGCAAGAAAAGAGTCTACAGCTCCTGTGCTCCACTCCCTTGGAAGATGATCAGAGACTCCAGGCAGAATTAGGAGAGAAAGTGGGAGCGAAGGACAGATCAGGAGCAGTGTCAGAGGCCTGTGTTAGCTGTTATATTTTCTTGTTCTTAAACCCTTGTCCCACCGCCGTCTCAGAAAGTTCAATAGATTCGAAGGGAGAGGTATATTATTAAGGTCTGGCTTCCTACAGCATACACTTTAAACTGACAAAAAGAAACTTGACAAAAATCACACAGGGAAAGACCTGTAGCTGCTTGTCCGCTTGCCAAAGACAAATTAGGTCCTTTTGATGAAAAGACGTGTGTGTGTATATATGTGGATGGCGGTAAAGACACAAGTTGCATGCTGCGTTACGTTAAAGAGTGATACTGTGGAAATCCACAAGGAGGCATTAGATTCCAATGTTTTCAAAGCCATACATGGAAACTTTGAAATTAACTGGCTTTCTGGGTATAGAGAGCGATGAATCTGGCTCTCTGAAAAGGAACACAAAAAACATGAGCTCATAGCACCAGATGGCATCACACAATGGGGGGAAGAAACATGCAGAGGGTTGAAAAGAACAAGTTGTGATCTATATTTAGTGATTAATTAGCTTCTTAAAGGGCCAAGAAGAGCTACTTTAACGATGATATAAGCCACAAAAGAAGATACATAAATATGCTGCACAGAGGTTAGGAATGGGGTTTATGGTCTGGTGAATATCTGTTGTTTCTGGTGCTTAGAGAGATGAATCAAATTCTAAACTAAGTCACAGAAATCCAGACTCAAGGTTAAATGAGAGAGAAACGTGAGAAACAAACAGCAGAAGAGGCTGTAAAAAGTCACTAGTACCAGGCAATGATGTGGTGGCCAAAGGCCTTGCAATCTGACAGGCTTGGATTTGAAACCCGGCTGTGTGACTTTTGGCAAATGACTTAACGTCTCTGAGCCTCTGTTCCTTCATCTGTAAAAGAGGGGGAGAGAATGGCAGATGCCTTCTGCGGTTATTGTGAGGACTGAAAGAGGTCATTTAGGGACTTAGCACGGGATGCAGTCAGTGGAAGCACTCAATAAATGTCAGCATTTGGTTACGAAATATCTCTTGGCAGCTGCTTGCATTCACCATACAGACCTATTGCCACACACACTAGGAGTCTGTGCCCCAAATGTGCATCGCAGATGAACCCAAGTGTACAGAGAGATGAACAAACACATACAGTAGCTGCCTGAACGGCGGTCTAGCTCTCATGTTTCCTCTCCACTCAACGCTCAGGGCAAGTCTCCCGTCAGTTCGCTCCTGAAGAGCTGGCAACGGGTCTCCTCACCACTGTTCTCTCCACCCTCCAACCCACGCTCATGCCACTGCTGGATGAATCTCCTGTGGAAAGAGCTGGGGCCTCTGGAGCCTCAGGTGCCCTTCTGTAATGTCGACTATGACAACCCTTAAGAGTTTTGCTATCAGGGGCACCTGGGTGGCTCAGTCGGTTAAGCGTCCGACTCTTGATTTTGGCTCAGGGCATGATCTCACGGGTTCGTGAGTTCGAGCCCCACATCGGGCTCTGTGCTGCAGGGCGGAGCCTGCTCAAGATTCTCTCTTTCCCTCTCTCTCTCTCTCTCTCTACCCCTCCCTGGCTCACACTCTCTTTCTCTCTCTCTCTCAAAATAAATTAAAAAATAATAAAATAAAAAATAAGATTTTTGCTGTAGTCGCCTGCCATTTACAGTACCACCCACTTAATATGTTTCTGTAAATTGATTACTACAAGTGGGACACAATTTTACCTCCCCTAATGTAATTAGGTATTTATTGTAGAATTATGTACTTATTTTAAAATGAAGTACCCTGCACATACTAAATGCCACATAACTGTTTATTAAATAGCTGTAATGCTGTGCCAATGTACCAAATTCTACACTTGGGCAAACAGAAGATCAGAAAATCTCTGGTGGCCCCTGAGAGTAGTAAAGTCTGAGTTTCTCATCATCTGTCTCTGACCTGCCTCTATGCAGTAAGAGACCATTGGCTTCCCCCTACTCACATCCAGGCTCTAAGCCCTTGTCATTTATCCCTGCCCCCCAGCCCCCTGACTTTTACCGCAACTGGTCCCCAGGGCTATATCTCCACCCCTCCCAGACGCGCGTTGGCAGGGTCGTGCCTGTTTCTTCCTACAGCTATACACCCATCACCTTGGACCAACCCCAAAGCCTCTATGCCCTTCAAGCCCAACGCCTTCATCTGAAATGCCTTCCGGAAGGACCACGGCAGCCAGCCCACGCAGCTCACTTCCCTTCTCTGGCGTTGCGATGCTAGAGCCTGAGCCTCACCATCTGGCTCTTGATCATTTCTTAATAGATCAGAGAGTCTGCCTCCCTCTGAGTTTTCCGAGCTCCAGAAGAGCCAAGGCTGTGACTTCTTTCTGGGTCCCTGACGTGTAAGAGCCGTGGCAGCAACGGCTGCTGACCACAGGAGGATAATCGTTGCTGCAGGTTCTCCAGCAGATGAAGGGGTCAGTGAGCAGTCTGCATGGTCTCCCAAAACATTTCAGAGGCAAATTCGATTTCCATAACTGGCCCGTGGAGAGAAAAATAAAGAATTCTTTTCGCACCAGCTCTGCCGCCACGCATCCCGGTCTGAAAGGGAAGATCCCATCCTGGGGTCACAGGGCAGGGGAGCTGCCATGTTCCCATCAGAGAGATTTAATTTCAGAGGGAATCAGGCGCTACTCGGACAAAAGAAAATGTCTTCCTTGTCGCCTCCTTTAAGGGGTATGTATGAACAGCCCCTACTTAGAGAAATAAACCAAATACAGTAGGGTTAGTGGTCTAGCATTGATTTTTAAGCCTCAAATGGCCAAAACCAGTCCTGAAGTCAAACCCCGAAGGCAAACCCATCATCAGGTCTCCAGGACTGAGACGAGAGGTACAACATTAGTGATTGTACAATGGAACTGTCCCGTGGAAATACCATACAAGTCATATACAGATGGTCAAATTTTCCAATAGCCACGCTACAAAAATAAGTAGACAAGAATAATTGTATTATATTTTAGCTTAACATACAAGCAATATTTGGAAAAGTATTAGTGAGGTTTTTTTTTAAGTTTACTTATTTTTTTTTTAGTAATCTCAACACCCAACATAGGGCCTGAACTCACAACCCCAAGATCAAGAGCCCCTGCTCTTCCAACTGAGCCAGCCAGGCATCCCTATTAGTGAGATATTTGACATACTTTTTTCATACCAAATCTTCGAAATCTGCTGTTTTTCACTTAACGCACAGCTCCTTCCATACAAGTCTCATCCCAAGAGCTCAGCAGTCTCACATGGCTGGTGGCCCTCGGACCGGAGACAGGAAAGTTCCGGATGAAGGGGAATAAGACTCCAAATGAAGCAAAAGCAACTGAGAGCAAGTGCCTGACAGGTGGGAAAGTCGTTCTTGTTTAGACTCTCTCTCCACAACACATCAGCTTGTTCTGCCACTCTTGTTGCTTATTACTAACAGAGAGTCACCATCTCACTTGTGTGGAATCTTATCTGTGTTCACTCTATTCTCTCTCTTTAAAAAAAAAGTTTATTTATTTTTGAGAGACAGAGAGGCAGAGGGAGAGGGAGAAAGAGAGAAGCCCAAGCAGGCTTCAAGCTGTCAGCGCAGAGCCCGACTCGGGGCTCGATCCCATGAACCGTGAGATTATGACCTGAGCCAAAATCAAGGGTTGGATGCTCAGCCGACTGAGCCACCCAGGTGCCCCTCTATGTCCTCTCTGAAGCAAGAGAGCCTGGATTTGCATTCTGGCTTCACCACTCACTAGCTGTGTGTCCTCAGCAAGCTTCTTAACATCACTTTCCTCAGCTGTAATATATAGACGGGGGGTAATCCATCTATCTCAGAGGAGGATTAAATGAGGCATTCATGGGGCACTTGGGTGGCTCCGATGGTTGACTGTCCGACTTCAGCTCAGGTCATGATCTCACAGTTGGTGAGTTCAAGCCCCATGTCAGGCCCTGTGCTGACAGCTCAGAGCCTGCTTCGGATTCTGTGTTTCCTTCTCTCTCTGGCCCTCTCTTACCCATGCTCTGTCTTTCTCTCTCAAAAATAAAATAACCATTTTTTTAAAAATGAGGCATTCATATAAATACTGTTAGTGTTAATTTCATCATCATCATCATCATCATTATTATTATTCTGCAACTACTACTTTTTTTTACCTGAGCAAGCCCAGACAACTGCACTATTCCTTAAAGGCAAAACTCTAGTGAGTTCCTTGAACTGTAAACACATGATCTCTAGGGGCCAAAGGGAGAGGATTCAGCGACAAGTTTGACAGAGTCAACCTACTACAGAGAGAGTAAACATCACTACAGGAAGTTGACAAGGCAGGGAGGGACCGGGGAGCAAACCTGAAATACCAGAGCTCAAACACACATGATCGTGCGCACAAGTGGAAGCTGTCACGGGGTCAAGGCAGTGGAAGACCGCTGGCTTGCTGAATCCATTTTTACATTTCCTTTATGTAGTTATTATGTAATATCTACAATAAAAGTACAATTAAAAAATCAGAACCAGGGATTCTCAGCTTCTCAAAACCATGATGGCACACAGTTGGTGATTAGCTGCTAGGACATGGATTCAGAATTGGAGATTAAAGACAGGATGTGATTTTATGTAGCTGATGCGGGCTTTCAGCCTAACAGTGCTCCCTGCTTGCTTCTCTCTCCCTCCACTTTCGCCTCTCCTTCCCTTTACCCTCTCTCTCTAACAGGAGATGGTGAACCACAATGTGGAGACAGGCTCCATTCTTTCTTCTCCATCTCAGAGTTGCCAGTGTGGGAGATACGACTATGCCATTGGTGAGAAGGCAGACGCAAGCAAGAACCGACACCCTATGCCCTACCTTGTTCCCTGAGCCCCGACTCATGTGAGACCAAATACAGCCACTGGCTCAGTGGGTCTTCCAGCTCAGTACACAGTGGTATTTTCCTTCCCTTGGGGATACTAGGTTACAGGGACAGGCCGACAGTTGCTGCTGGTTACTCTTGCTCAGGTCATGACATGCTGACCTCGGAGAGATCGATACAGTCTGAACAAAACCTGTGTTACTAGCTCTCGAGCCTAAAGATGTCATTAGTACACACACCTGAAGTTTAGATCTCCTGGATTCTGGAAGACAGCCAGTCAGTGTGGGAAGCAAACCTGAGCTTTATTCATCCACTCTCCAGTGTGACTTTTTCCAGGAATACGGACATCGACGAATACAACTTTTTTAATTGGAAGTTTAAACCTGCGTACTCCCCAATGTCGGGTCTTCCTTGCATTTAATAGGTGTGTAGAAGAAGCAGCACTCAAGAGTGTAAACGAGAATATTGGTTTTGGGACCAGCTGTGTGACTTAGAGCAATAAACTCAACCGCCCTGAGCCTCCAGTCCCTCATCTGTAAAGTAGAAGTAATACAATGTCACAGAATTGGCATGAGGACCGATGAGCTAATATATATATGAAGTGTCCTAACAGTGCCTAGTGCACAGGGGCAGTGGTCATCCACTCCCTCTTCCTGCTGTCTTTGTAAGTAGCACCAGTAAAGTTTGAGTCCCGACCTGAGGGACCTCATCCTCACCTCCAGATTTGGGGAAAAAATTAGGGGCCAAGGATCAGCCATTACCTTTTGCCATCAAGAGTCAATCGTCTCCTTCTTTAGTCTTTCTTTCACTGATTCATTTATTCATCTGTTCAACGAACATTTATTTAGCAAGTGCCTTCTAGACAGAAGACCCACTTTCTGAATGTAGAATATGGTTCCACAAAAATGCCATGACTCTGAAATGGGGAGGGAGGAGAGAGGGATGGAGGGAGAGAGAAAGAAAGAGAGAGAGCTCCCACCTGTCATAAGGGGATCCTTAACTACTGATGACTTTAGCAGTTTCCCAAATACTCAGAAAAGAGCAACTTACTGGAGAAAGGTTGCCCATTGTGGAGTGGGTTGTCAGTGTTCCGGGGCAAATTATCCTTAAAAACAATGCACTCTTGGCGGCTTCCAGGTGCCTCGATAGAATCTTCCTAATTGAGCTATACTTTCAGAAGTTTGTTTCCTTTATGACAGTGAACCCTGGATCAAGCTGAACTGACTAATTACTGGTGGATATGGAGATTAGGGAAGCAATGTTTGGTAGAGCTAATTTATGGCAGTGTAGACAAGGGTAATGGCTCTGCTCAAACTGTGAAAAAATTTAAACATATTTGCTACCATGAACAATGTTCTTATGTCCCCTTCACCAGATGGGCTGCTGGATTTATGATGAGACATGTCACAGATACATACCAAGATAAATGGAAACTAGGAGCCCTTTAGAGCCAGCCTTCGGGATCTATAGAGAGCGCCTGTTCTATTACTGCCTCCATAATTGATAGAGTTGTACTCCTGGGCTTTGGTAGGCTATTGAAATCAATTTCAAAAACCTACATAAATTGATTGGAAACAACATTTTCAACTTTTTTGAAGTAATGATCAAGAATGAGCAATGATCAAGCAAAACGGACAAGTCTGATTTCATTTCCTTTCCCCTCCCCAGCCCCCTGATAGTTAGGTGGCCAGGAAGACACCAGACACAAGAAGTGAAGGGGGATAAAATCTCAAAATTGAATGAATTATCCAAGACTCACTGCAACGAGAACAATGGAGGAGGGCACTCACCACCTTCCAGCAGCAAGAACCTTATGGTAGGAAGAAACCAAATTCCAGAGCCTTTTTGAGGCATCAGCAGGAAGATGACAGTCCACGCAGGACCCTCTGTCTTTGGCAGCCTTTCCCACTATTTCCCATGTGTGCTGCATCCTCCAGCAACCTCACAGACACCTCTGAGTCATGACGTAAATCTACCACCGCCAGGGAAGCACAGGCGTGGGACCACCAGAATTGTTTTAGTGTGGCCTATACGAAAATGGTGTAATCATGCTTTTATTTATCATATAGCCCGTTATGCTGCATTCAGAGGGTCTCATCACACATCCTTACACGTTACATAAGGACAACATTCCATTCCTTTTACAAATAGGAAGAACAAGGCCCAGACCACGTAAGTGGCCTGCCACGGCCACATAACTAAATAGTTGTCGCGATTCGTGAGTCCGAGCCCCACATCGGGCTCGCTGCTGTCAGCCTGTCAGTGCAGAGCCTGCTTCAGATCCTCTGTCCCCTCTCTCTGAATCTCTCCCGCTTGCGCTCTCCAAAAATATACAGATTTGAAATAAACAGTTGTGATAATTTTACTGAAAGTTTGCTATATTATGTCAGACTCTATGCTCAGAGCCTTACTCACATGTCCCTCATGAGATAGAGTCTGTAGCTACCTGTTTTACAGAGGAGGAAACTGAGGCTCAGTGAGGCTAAATAATCTGTCTGAGGTCCCACGGCTAGCGGAGCTGGCATGGAATTTGCATCTCCTTCCAAAGGCAATCTCAGATAACCTAACAGACCTTGTCGGATGTGAATCACTATGACTACACCTGATCGTGCCTAATGAGTCCCCTTAAAGGGACAAGGACAAAGCAGGCAGACATGGGCTTTTACTGCAATTTTATTATCGCTTTTACTGCAATATTATTTGTATATTTCCATTTCCTTTGTTCTCATGCCGCCCACAAGGAAATAGAAGGAAAGACTCGAGGAAACCACTGTCCAAACCTCTGTGCACAAAGATTTCTTTCCATGCTTGCTGAGCAGGCAGGCAGATGCCTAAAACCCCTGAGGAGGGCTGAGGAAAAACAGAAGGGCACAGGAGTGGCTCAGAAGAGAGAAGGTGGAGCACAGTAGCTGGGAATGAGGGTAGATGGCATCTCTCTGTAACCCAGAGCCCCAGACCGGACGTGCCTGAGTCCCAGATTGGCGGGGCGATGCTCAAAACCTAAAGTGAGGATGGGAAGGGAAAATCTCGCCCTTGGCCAAAGTGGAACCGCCATCCATTTGGGAATCTCTGTGTGGGGAAAGAGGGCCCACCCCCACCGCTCCACACGCCACAGTCAAGTCCCGGTTCTTCTTCCTACAACTACTCACCACCCACCCGCATAGTTCAAAGTCAAAATAACCGTCAAGTGCTCCGAGCCCGAAATGTAAAACATACTTCTGGTCCAGTTCCAATGACAGCGGGCGGCAAAGCTGGACTCCTCTCTCTGACCACCTGCGCGTATCACAGGCAGCCCCAGGAAGCCTCGTCGGAGGACGTGGAGGGGACAGGATAGCTTGCGAACGCTCCCGACCTGCACCTCACCAAGGTCACCTCTCATCACGCACGAGCCCTGCCCGGCCACACTCCAGCCCACATCTCATCAGAACATGCCCACACGATGTTTCCAGCCCTAATTTTACCTCAAGCAGCATGAGTGACAGAGACAGCCAGACAGAAAGGAAAAAAAAAAAGTGCCAATAAGCAGTTTTGCTAAGCATCATGTCAATCCTCTGAGAACGCAGTGTGAAGAACCAGAGACAGGGCTAGGGTCTACCGGAATCACAAAAATTAAAGATTGACGCTGAGCCCTCCAGACCACTCAGTGGGGCCAGCCACCCTGCCCCCAGGACGGGCAGTGCTGACCTTGAGCCTCTTATCTGCTCCCCGCCCTGCCCCCAGGCCCCACTGAGCTCAGTGAGGCCTCTGCCTCCAGCCACCAGCTCAGCCCAGAGCACAGCACATTAGCATTCCTGACACTCCCCGGAACCCAAGGGGAAAACTTCCAGCTGCCTAGTACTTAAGCATCACCCTCGGCACCATAAGCCTGAGCCTGTGCATAATTGACAAGGAGTATGTTGATAAGGAATGGGACTGTTCCAAGTTTCTGAAGGATAACTAGGTAATTAAAAGGAAAACCTAATTTAAGAAAATCCTGAAGAAATTTTTTTAACTCTCTGGCAACATCCTTTCTGGATTATTCTCCTTTGCCAGAAGACTTCTGTTTTGCCTTTGTTGGGTCTTCAAAGCCTGGGGCTAGAAGTCCGGTGTTCCAGCGAAGCCCACGTTCTCAGCCTCCGGTGGGGGTGACTTTCAAAAGCCTTGGCCTAGAAGCGGAAGGGCCACCTCGGTTTCCTTGCAGGGCTCGGAGTACCTGCTTCCTCAGTCTAGGCAGCTGGTGACTTCCTGCCCACGACTCAGCACAGTGCCCTCGGAGGATCCTGGTCCCCTGGCCAGCAGCAGCCCCCACCTGGGTAGCACAAGGCCAAAGGACCCGGAGAGCACCCTTAATTGCCCGGGTGGGACACAAATGTGCAGCGATGAAATCAGCCTCTGCAGACGCAGCTCCCTCCTGCTGGCTGTAAGTCTTCGCTGCCTGGCCGGTTTCATAGCACGCAGCGAGCCAGCCAGCTGCCAGAAGGCGAGCCGGGACACGTCACTTCCCAGCAGACAGCCTGGACCGGCCTGTCCTTCATTCCCAGCTGCCTCCCCATCCTGAAGGATGGCTCCACATTAAATTATGGCCCTATCACTGCTACCTTTATGAGATTCTCTGTGCCTTCGTTAACCTGTAAAATGGAGCTGATGATATTGATTGCATCGGGTATGCCCAGGACCTAAAGAGCAGCCACTTCTACGCAGGACCACCTTTAATCCACAGCTCCTGCACTGCCCCCCTTGGTCACATCTCACTGAGCTGGTCTCACCCAGCCCGATCTGCTGAAGACTTTGTCTAACCTCAGCTATTGGACTTGGGCATTCTTCCCCCAATCCAATCCTATCTATAAAGTGGATGAGAATGAATACAGGCCCTACCCTCAGAGAGCTTAGGGTCTAGTAAAAGACACTGGCATTATTGAAATAATAGCACAAGTAGATGTAAAATTACAACTCTGATGTGAAGGAGAAGCACACAGTTCTCTGAGAACGGGGGACAGGATGACTGAGCCATGGGGGGCGGATAGCTGGAGGTGGTCCATGAGGGCTGAGGTCTCAAGGATGGGCAGGAATATTCTTGTGGGGCAGAAGGAGGGGAATGGAAAGGGCTTTGAAAAGTATGATAGGAAAAGATGGGATGAAATAGGCAGAGATGGAAAGGATAGGACCTGAGGTCCCTGGGTGGGGAGAAACACACATTTCGGAACAATGCTGGGAGCGGCTGACCACAGCAACGCCCCTCCCCAGGCATCAAGTGCCTCTTAAGAATGTAACAGACCCCACCTACTCCCCTTCGGGTTTCCCTCAGGAATTTGACAGAAGATGGCCGTAGACCACTCCTCATATAATGAAAACAAGCCAATCAGGAATGGACGACCCAGCACGTAGAGCTATCCAGTCAACAAGGGTAGGACCTGGGAAGGAACAAGGGGGAAGGGAAGGAGGAGGGCTCACCAGAACCTTGTAGAACCAGGACCCCTGCCTATAGTTCACGTGCATTCACTTTCGAATGTCCCGTTTCTGTACAGAGAGCTTTCCTGCTATTGTTCCTGTCTAATCTTACACTCTAATAAACTTTAGTGTGCTGCTCATTTTGTGGCCTCCTCTTCATTCTTCAAAGTGCTGAGACAACGAATCCCAGGTATTGTGGTAAAAAACAAAAATCCTGCAACCAGAGGAAGGTCTGCGGTACTGGGGTGCAGAGCGTGAGGGGGTCAGGGAAGATGCTGCTAGACAGGTGCGTGGCGGCTAGAACACGGACAGCCCGAAGGCGGGTTGAGACTTTATCGTGAGCCTCCATGGGAGTCGCCACAGATTACAAACGATCAGAATTGATGACATGCTCAGAATTGATTTTGCTTGTTTTTGAAACAAACAAGCATAAAACACGTCATTCTTGCCTCTGTGCGGAGAACGGATCGGAGGGGGCCAGGAGTCATTTAAGTGATGGAAACACACACAGGCTGTTACGGAACCGCCCAGAGAAACACACTCCCCGTGATGGGGGGGCAGTCAGAGATGCCTGTCCCGGAGTGAGTTTTAAAACTGGTCAGTGTCAGCCAAGTCATGCGTGGTGACATCAGGGGAAGGGCTAGGCATTCGGGACAGAGGAAGAGCTAACGCACAGGTGCAGAGGGAAGGAGCGTTTCCAGGGACTGACAGACGGGAGGCTCAGTGCTGCCAAGCATGAAGTGTGAGCCCAAGAGCGATAAGAATAAAGAGCTGAAAGGGGAGGTTAGCAGGCAGCTGGGAGCCCAGCTTTCTCCCCACTGCAAAGCCTCATCCAGTAAGTTATCAGGAGCCACAGCAGGACTTCAGCAAGCCAGTGATAGGATCAAGTTTTATTTCAGATAGATGATTGTGTCCGTTGTGCAAAAGAAAGGGAGATGAGGACATAGGCGAGTCAGAAAGAATAGTTAACTAGAAGGCTGGGCGTCCACTCGTTAAGATACTATGCACATATTAAAAATGTTGAAAACTGCAAAAGTTCTTGTGGTTTAATGCTAGCTACAAAGCTATATATATTGTATCACCTCAAATTCGTCTTTGTGTTTATGTTTGCATAAAGGCTGGATGAGAAGAAATCAAGCTTTACCAGGCTTTCTGTAACTAAGTTGCAGGGTTATAAATGATTTTTGTTTTCCTCTTTGCAGTTTTTGGCATTTTCTACAATGAGCATGTGTTTTTGTAAGCTCATAATGAGAAAAATATCAAGATTTAAACGACATAAAGTCAGCATGAATGGTCCCATCAAACTAGGTGGCAACAATTTACATTTTGCTAGTGCCTGATATCCAATGACCCTAAATCTTAAGCCACAAGATCATATCGCTCTCTCTGTGTTTGCAGAGAGGAAAATGAAAAACAGGGAGGCAAAAATGATTCATTTAACATGAAACAGAGGGCTAGAGGCAGAGCAGATAGGCACGAGGTAGATGTATACACACTCTTCAGCTGGTTCAATTCTTTTTTGCTGAGAAATTATTTGAACAGAACAGATCACGCACAATCCAATAATTAAGATAGCCAGAATAATTAGGAACAGCCCAACAGACTGCATGATGATCAGCCCAAATCAATATAGAAGAAGTCAATCTGAAGCCTCAGATAAATAAGGCCACGGGTTCTACCTTTACAGGGACTGTAATTCCAGAATCCTGAGCTCAAGTATGACAGCATTTTTCTGGAAGTGAGGCAGGGTCAGCATTAGTTTGGAAGAAAGTGGAAGTAGCTTCCACACCTGTGCCCATCGTCACCCACGCTGATTGTGTTAAAAGGGAAGACGAAGCTAACACAGGTGGCGCACAATCGTGGCACACGTAACTTCCACGCCACCAGGGGTGGCACATGTAGCCCCTTTTCTCTAATAACTGATCACCTTGTGGCTCTCCCCGCACACCTCTCTATCACCCTCAGGAGGTACCTACATGTGATCCTGGATGAAGCCACAGCTGCAGATTTTAGACCCTCCTGCTTCCCTCCTAACGGGGATGAGCTCCTGTCCCCCTGCTGGCCAATGGAGCCGTGGTCCCAGGAAGCACCAGGTTTCACTGTTTCTCTGGCGGCACCCAGCAAGCACAGCAGAGAGAGCCCTAGGAGAGACCGACCTATACGATGCTTATTAATTACTTCATTTACTTCAGAAAAGCTTAGGGAAACCCAGTGGTAATTTTTTAAGATGGCTGAAGTAACATCCTTGGCTTTGTCGGATGGCTGAGGTGAGCCTCCGGGGAGGAAGGATGGGGGATGTGGGAGGCTTCCCAAAATTGCCAAGCTTGCAAGATTAAACAAGTGCAAATTAGTCAGTGTCCAAATTTATGCTGAAATGGAAGATACTGTATTTTTCAAGCTAATAAAGTGGCATTTCCATGTAAATACGCAGAAAATGAATAACCAATTTACATTTTCTTAATCTACTACAAGTGGCCTTGGGGATCAATAGGATGACAATTAACTACAAGGCAGCATCCTTGAGTCCTAATTCAACCTGGACACTGCCAATCCCCCCCCCCGCCCCCCGCGTATCTGCTTCATCTAAAGGAGGTGGTAATGGGTTGTCAAGGTAGACAATGGCAGGCAAGCCAAGGCTGGCAATGGGATGACTGTGTGGGATGCCCTACAAATGAGACCTGGTCATGGGACACTCTCACGGATCCACCATTTGCCGTCTCAGGGACCCCTTTCTATTTCTGAGCCTTCTTCGCATTCTTGCTTGGCCACCCCGTTCTTGTTTTCTCCTGTAGGCAGCGTGCTCACCAACTTTACATCGTTCTGTAAATATACCTTCAATCTGTACTCCTGCAAAGCCTACTTACTGCAGCGCAGAAGAACACCGCCAAAAGCCTCGAGCAGTGGCCGTCAAGTCCCAGTGTTTCCACCGCAGGACTGCCTCCTGAAGCCTCACCCAGGGCCACCTGCTCTAACTTCAGACTTAATTCCTACCTGCTTCGTCTCCAGCCCCCTGTGCCCAGCGCATTCGAACCAGCAAAGTAGAATATAAACAGGGTAGCTAGAGGCGAGTCAGATAACAGACGCGAAAGGAAGTGATGTTTAGAAAAGCGGCAAGCATTAAAAACAAAAACAAAAGCAAAAACAGAAACAAAACCAAAAGAAAATTGTTTTAAACTAGTACGTTGTGCTGTTACTTAGTTTTGAGGCCAATAGTTGTACACGCCCTCTACGTTCCCTCCGGGCACCAAAGTATTCCAACGTTGCTCGTAATGATAACCTGAATCATTAGGCAGAAGTTAAATGTAGTGCTCTCTGTTTCGGAAGGCAAGGATGTGCATAATGCACTGAATAAATCCATTCATCCACTAGGATAAACACAAGTTTTGATCCACAGAAAGGCAGGTTTCAGCTATCTGGAAGACTCATCCTGACGCCCTGATGCTATAAATAAACCATAAAATGTAATAATTTGGAAAACTCTCTGCCCCTCCCCTTTAAACGTATGTATTTATTTTTAAATACATAAAATTTTTAAAAATTTATTTATTTTAAATAAATACATAAACAAAATTCATTTATTTTTTAAATAAATAATAAATGCATAAATACATACATAAATAAAAACGTCCACCTGAGGTCTAGAGAGGTATACATGACTCGCCAAGGTCTTACACGCAGTGCTTGGAGCCAGGACAAGGCCTGTAGGTCCTGGTGCCCAGGTCTCCGCATCTTCCTCCCCGCACCCAGATCCCACCACCACTGGAAAACTTGAACCCCCTCTGTATATAAATGGTAACTACCAGCAGTTCCAATGTCATCCCCCTCCACCACATATGCTTCCTCAGGGAACATGTCTCCTCTTTCTCCTTGTGAAAAGTTGCTTTGAGTGATGTGGAAGGAATGTGCCGTGTACACTTAAGGTGCTTTTTTTATACTCCATGGGCATCACACTACTCATCATATGGCTACAACAGAGTAATTCCGCTTACCGAGTTCATAATCTCGAGGGATTGTATAGAATTCTTCCCTAGTATTACTGCTTGTAAAAGGAAACAAAGAAACAGAATCCCAAAAGAATGAAGAAACTAAGAAAACTATTCCCAAACCAAGGGACCAAAATTAAGACCATTCTGTGATGGCTCTCCCATCTTCCCCATCACCATTCAGTGTAGGTTAGTTAGCCTTTTTTTTTTTTCCCCCTCCTCGCAGATAATCTTCTAAGTAAATCTTCCAACTAACCGAATGCTTACGACAGGGGCCAGGTGAGGGAATACACTCAACCCCTTATAGACCACATACAATCTATCTTCTGGAAGTCACACGCTGGCTTTCTCGATAAGAACCAGCCTGACCCCAATGGAGATGATGCAGATGGTGGACCTGTCTACCTGTTCTCTGCTTTGTGTGGAAAGATTTAAGTAAAAACAACTGGTCCTACCAAGGATCAGAAGTTGAGCAGCAGATCCACCATTACAATCACGGCCAGGAATGACTGAAGAGGTTACTTGGGTATATACTTTCCTCTGCAAAGGAGGAAATTTGGGGTCAATGAAAGTCATATCATGTTCAAATTCTTTGACTAAGGCTTTCAGTAAAATTAACTATTTAAAAAAAAGTTTTAACATTTATTTTATTTTTGAGAGAGAGAGAGACAGAGCATGAGCCAGGGAGGGGCAGAAAGAGAGGGGCAGACACAGAATCTGAAGCCAGCTCCAGGCTCCAGGCTGTCAGCACAGAGCCCAATGTGGGGCTTGAACCCACAAATCAAAAGATCATGACCTGAGCCGAAGTCGGCCACTTAACCAACTGAGCCACCCAGGCGCCCCTAAAATGAACTATTATGCCAGTTACAATATGTGGAAAGCCACCTAAAATATCATTTGAGGGGGGAAAAAGAAACTGAAATGAATAATCAGGATTCATAATAAGAATTAAATTAAACTGATCAAACATAACTTCCAGGTATCAAACACAGTGGAATATTAAATTCAGAAAGCATATCTTTAAAACTTTTGAACAAATGAAGTGTAACACATAACTGTAGACTCCTCGTTGACTTCACGTGGATTATGAGTATTAAATACTCTTCAAAGCAAAGAAGGAATAACGCTAGAATTTTTTCTGTAGTAACAAAAGAAGTATATGATTTTTTTCTTTCATCAAAATCTTTTCAAAACTTCTTCAAAGGCATTTAAAAATGCGCAAGAAAGGCAAAATTTAAAGGATACTATGCAATTTTCTAAAGAGTAATCCTGGGTTGCCTGGGTGGCTTAGTCGGTTAAGCGTCCGACTTTCGCTTAGGTCATGATCTCGCGGTTCGTGGGTTCGAGTCCCGCGTCGCGCTCTGTGCTGACAGCCAGCTCAGAGCCTGGAGGCTATTTCAGAGTCTGTGTCTCCCTCTCTCTCTGACCCTCCCCTGCTCACGCTGTCTCTCTCTCTCTCTCTCTTTCCTAGAAATAAATAAAAATGTTTTTAAAAAAACAGAGTAATCCTTTTTGTTCTCTATTATAAACTCTGACTCCTGTCCCTAAAACCGTATATAACTTATTATTACCAATTCTCTATGAAATCCTCTAAGAAAAAAAAAATATATATATAGTTGAATTCCTCCGACCAAAACCAACGTTGCTCCCACAGAAAAGAATTCCTGAAACAATATAGAAAGTCCTGCTTTCTCCTTTGAAATCCTCAGGAAATGGAAAAGAAAATTAAGCACTAAGAAAGCCTGTCACATTCAAAGAGCAAAGAAAACAAAGACATACGGGTGAACAATTTGAAAACAGGAAAAAGGTCTCAAATTAGAATTGTCCTAATGCTCACCTGCTTCTAGAGAGAACTGACCTCTTCCTATCCTTACACTTTGCAAAGTTAATTAAGCTGCTGTTTTCCGGACATCCTGTAATTACCACCAGTTAATGCCGAAAGAGACCCTACCGGTTACGCTGATCCAACCTCTGTATTTACGAATGAGAAAATGAGGCTCTGGAGAGGTAAGGCGACTTGCCCAAGGTCACAGAATGCGTTAATAAGGAGACTGGTGAAGACGCCCCAAGTCTCCTGACTCCTGTCTCCTTAGAAAACTGCAAAATAAACGCGTCGAGAGAGAGATCACTTCAGAACGCCAGCAAAGCTCTTGGAGAGCCACCTCTGCTGGGAGAGCCCTAAAAGTGCTCTTGCCCCCCGTTCAATTCTCTAGCTCACAAGAGCCTCCTAGTAATGAGCTCCACTCGGCAGACAGCTCGGTTACCTGCCTGATGAAGGGCAGCCACCAAGGGTCTTTCTGCAGTTTATTCCAGCTCCTCAGCCTGCTGGTCAGAGGAAGTACGCGATTGGACTTGCAACAATTTTATTGAAGAAAGAAAAAAAAAGAGTATTTAACCTACCAAAAACTGTACAAAGAAACACTTAGAACGAACTCTGCAAAAACACTATGTATGTACTGAGTTCCTAGCACCCTGCTGAGTCCTGTGAGGGAGCAGGGATCAGCTGGGCAGTTTCTTGAGGGTAGAGACTTCCTAGGGAGATAAGCAGAAAGACAAGAAAACTTCAACAATAATAACACAATCGTTTAGTGCAGGATTAAGAGCATTTTAGGAGGAAAATCCCACTCATAGGGAAGCACTCTGTTAATTTTAAACTGTTTTTTTTTTGAACACTTCAAAAATAAAAACATGCCATAAGTGCTTTTTTACATCTACTACTATTACTACTTTTTAAAAATGCCAAGTACTTTGTCTTTTTTGAATTCATTATTAGAGTCCTGGGCTTTGAAAACTGGGAATAATTCTCCCTTCTCCTTGTCCTTGAATTGAACACAAAACGACAGAGGGGGCGACAAGAAAAAGAACCGGAAAGGATGACCATGCTTTGAATCAATCCAACGCAATTCTTCAACAGCCATTCTATGGAAAGATCACCATGTGCCAGATACTGGGCTGGGTGGCCTCTGTCCCTGGCCTTAAGGTAGGGAGAGAAACGGACAAGGAAACAAACCACGAAACAATGTAGGAAGTGCTGTCATAGAGGAGCGTATAAAACACACTGGGGTCTCAGCTAATAAAGCAGTTAATTTTGCCGAGTGAGGGGCTGAGGCTGGGGTCAAGGAAATTTACAGGGGATGTAACCAAGGCACTAAGCTTCCACGGAAGAGTGCCCAGATGGTCAAGAGGGCGCGGTATTTCCAGCAGAGGCAACAGCATCTGCCCGAACACAGAGCGTGGAGGGCATATGTATTGAGGGAATAGCAAAGGGGCTGGTGTGGCCTGGTCCTAAATTTCCTGGAGGAGTTGCCGGATATATAACCAGAAAGGTAGCTGGAACCACACAGTGAAGACTATGACTTTTCGAGACCTGCTGACAAGTTTAGACTTCTAGCTGTTAACAGTGGGAAACCGTCAGAGGTTGGGTGGGGGGATTCTTTGTTTTTTGTTTTTGTTTTTGTTTTTTACCACATTAAAGTGAACTATTCAATTTCATTTAAGACACTGTGCAACCCACCAAACTATTTTCAGAACTTTTTTTATCAACCCCAAAGAAAACCCAGTAAGCAGTCACTACCCATTCCTCCCTCCTTGTTTTCCCTGTGGATTGGTCTATTCTGGATATTTCTATAAATGAAATCATACAATAATTTGCCTTTTGTGTCTGGCTCCTTCCACTTAGCAGAACGGTTTCATGATTCATCCGTATTGTCGCATGCATCAGCAAATAATTCCTTTTTTATGGCTGAATAATGTTCCATTGTATAATATACCACATTTTGTTGATCTGTTCATCAATGGATGAACCTTTCAGCTAATATGACTAGTGCTGCTATGCACATTCATGGAGAAGATTTTGTTTGAGTCCCTGTATTCAATTCTTCTGCATATGTTTCTAGGAGTAGAATTGCCACATCATTTGGTAATTGTGTGTTTAACTTACTGAGGAACCCTCAAGACAGAGACTTTTAGTAAAAGGAAAGGCATGATACGATTATATTTTAGAAAGATAAATGTACTAATAGATATTTAAAGAAATAAGATCCCGTAGAGATGGTCGTTCAAAGATTCACCAAATAGCTGCTCATTTGTTCTTTCCTTTCCTGCCTGCTCTCTTGCCTTCTTTTTTTTTTTTGAACCTACAAATTGGCATGCAATCTGGTCGTCCAAATATATGTCCACCCACATACCTCGTGGCTCTACACCATCTTCTGAGGCTTCTGTGCTAAAATCCTGCTAGCTCAGCCCATCTGTAATGGTTCAGGTTATTTTCTTGCTTTGAAATTCCTGCTCTAAAGAGGTATCGAGCTTTAATAAATAGGCATCTTGGTTTCAAATAAGATGTCCAAGAGGAGCATAGCAATTCCGTCAGGAAACGTGAGGTGCGCCGGAGGGGGCTGGCTTGAGCATTCCAGCTGAGCTGACTGGGGTTCATCCTAACGCAGCCTCCCTCCACCCCCTCCTCCAAACCCAAGATCATACACAGCCAAGCGACTGCCTCCTCACGTGGCCTTCGGGGTTTGCAATTTTGAAAGCAAACAGTTCTTCACAGAAATTTCAAGGATTATTCAAGCCCTGTAAAGACACTGGTAAAGTGGCTTTTCTTCCAATTAGAATTGATTAGTTTCTCAGGTTTTGAATACGTGCCTCTACCAACACATCAGGACACAGACAACAGCAGAGTGATTTGCTAATTTTCTTTCTCAAGTTGTTGTAGCGAAGGGCACATGGGATCTATAATAATGGTCACTTGGTTACCAGTCAAGGGATGAGCATGAAGTATGTTATGGTCACTGTTGTTTTCCTACAAGAAATTAAAATGAGTCATATTATGGGGTGAAATGATTTTTATAAGCCAAGCTGGCTTGAAGTGGAGAGAAAGCATATTCAGAATGATGATCTCCACAGGGCTCTTCTCTGATGTACACTGAACTTCTGCGCGGGCTGGGAGGTGGGGAGGGGGACAAATGTCCATCCAGAAAGCACTGAAAACGCTGAACTCACCAAACTGGTGTGTATCAGATTGACAGCAACTACACTATCAGATCTTAGAGTACATCCATATCCCCTAAAACACACACATTTGAACATTTTACATTCCATGTTTAGAAGTGCAATTATAAATAAGCTTCCTTAGAAGTAACCACTGGAGAGTAAAGAATCACAATGGGCTCTTTGTGAAGGCCCGGATTTCACCTGGGTGGCTCAGTCAGTTAAGCGTCCAACTTTGGCTCAGGTCATGATGTCTCAGGGTTCTCGTGAGTTTGAGCCCCATGTGGGGCTCTGTGCTAACAGCTCAGAGCCTGGAGCCTGCTTACACATTCTGTGTCTCCCTCTCTCTCTGCTCCTCCCCTGCTCATGCTCTGTCTCTGTTTCAAAAATAAATAAACATTAAAAAAAAAAAGGCACTGGGATTTCAAAGCACTTCTGTGTGCCCAAGAAAGTCAGCAGAATATGCTGCCCCCAAAGATGCCACTTTTACATTAGGATTATTGTGAGCTGAAGGCAATTGAGAAGAAGTGCGTATAAGAATACTTCTCTGCCCTCCTTCTTCCCGTCTCTACCTGGACGGATGGAAATTCATCTCTGAATGCTCCCATGTCATGTACCATGCATATGTTAAATTTCTGTTTGTTTTTCTTTTGTCAATGTGTCTTCTGTAAATCTGGCCCCAGATTATTACAGATTATAAGGTCCCAACCTGAGAAGCTAGGAGTACAGAGGGAAAAAGGTATTTTTCTTCCCCTTTGCCCATGGGGGCAGGATAGGGAGAGAGAATGTAGTAAATCTGCGAAAGCTAGTAGCAAACCTGGGTTCTCTTCTCCGTCCTGATCTACCTGCGGAATAACCGCAGCTGGGACGGAACTGCCATTTGCAGTTCCCTACTGTGGCGGGCACTGTGGTTGTAAATACAACCACCACATTTCCTTAGCTAAAAGAAACCAAATCTTCTTCCCTTGTCAGGCAGCCCAGTGCTTCCTGGGAAGACTGGGTCCTTCCTTCTCTGGGGCCAAGAGAAAACATAATTGGTCTAAAGCGGTTCTGAAAATTCCATTCCACTTGACAGGGATTGGTTCAGGAATGGTCATGTGACAGAATTCTCACCAATGAGACCTCTGGGAAGTCTGCTGGGAGACATCTGGGAGATTACATTTTTTATCAAAGAAGTTCACCAAGTAGGGTAAAGCCTTCCTTCCTTCCTGGTTTGAACTGTTGCTGTATGGCGAAGTGACTCATGGCCCCGCTGTGATCAGCAAGAGACGCGCCTGGAGGCAAAAACAGCCATGTCAGGACGACTAAAGCCCAACAGCACTGAGTCTTCAATCAGCCCAGGTCCAGGCTTCTTGTTATGGGAGAGAATACATTTTCCTTGTAGGTTAAGCCGTTTATATTTAGGATTTCTGTTATTTGGCCCTAAGAGGTCCTTAACTGATAAACCCACCTGTGTAAGTGGATGTTTATCAAGCGATTTATTTTATATATCTATATATCTATATATATCTATATAGATATATTAAATATATATTTAGATAGATGATACTATATAATATGCTATTATCTATCTATCTATCTATCTATCTATCTATCTATCTATCTACCTACCATCTATCTATATAGAATACCTGGCCAGGGCACAGGAAATTTGTCTACAATTTCAACCTGTAAATAGAACTGGAAGCATGCTAAAACAAAAACTCTGTGATAGTTTAGAAATTTAAAAAGACAAAAGAACATGCTCTAAAAAGTACCCATGCCACAAATTTCCAAAATGAAAATCTGGGGCCTATTAGTAAGAAGAATTCAATTTCCCCCATGGCATCATCAAAATATCACTGCAGAATCATCTGTATGTGGGGGTTAGAGAACAGGGAACGACTCAGTTTAATGTTTCTCAGGGGCTTTCAGACATATTTATTTCAAGAACCGTGTCACATTTGGAGGGCATACAGAACTGTGCTCCCGTCACTTTTTAAAAATTTTCCCAAATCAGGTGGGTTGGGACCAGTTCAGAAGACTAACGGGTAAGGAGTTATTTATACAGCTCCCAATTTTCCAAATCAGTGGTGGTGTCCCGGGAGGACTCTGAGGGACCGAAGCATCCAGGTGCACAATCCATTGGCTCCCCTTACCACCGTCCACGAAGCATATGCGATGTGGATAAAGCACCCACCCCCACTGCCTGTCAGACCACTATCTTTTGGCTTCTTCTATACAAGATTGAGGGGCCGCCTTTATCCAAATGATAGACTGTTTTATAAATTAAAACAGATTCAAAATGCTGCTGATTACAACATCCCCTCCCTTACAGGCGTCCTGATAATAGGCTTTCAGAAAGAAAAGGAGGGAATTTGAGCTGGTATGCTGGGAATTGCATGTAATTGATAGGCATTGGTAGTACATGTGGAAATCTACCGCAGGCATCAACACCCCCACACACACAAATAGGGTGAGGATCGCTGCTCCAAGTTCCTTTCACCTCTGTGGATCTTTGAGTCTACATGTGCTTACCTATTTTCCTCCTATCACTCTGAGTCTCCTTCCCAAAGAAAAGGTAACTGAGAAAAAAGAAGGAAAAAACTACAACCTGACTTTAATGCTTCTTCGGCGGACAGCTTCTGGCTGGATGTTCCCTTTTACTGCTGAACAGTAAACACTTTCCTTGTGTCTTTTGCTTTGTTTGTTTCAACACCCTAACAAAAAGAGGCGTTTTTCAGAAACATTCGTGTTAGCAGTCACTGTCACTTTGCCTGCCACACTTCTTCAGCTCTGTCATTATTTGTCTAGTACTTGTGAGTTTCAGCTTCCTTCAGCCAGTGCTTCCATTGTCTCAACACCAAAGTTTCCTACAATGTTTTGGACTCGAAGAATGAAATGATCCGGAAGAAGTGATTCTGAAACATCGGTGACATAAAACAAATACTGAGCTCCAGTTGGCCTAGGCTCAATTACTCCCATTGTCCGTTATATTTTTGGGTTCCTCTCCCCTACAGTTTGTCTCCCGCTACATCACTTTGTCTCCTGCTGCATCCCATTGTCACCGTGATGATCTGTTTCATGATTTCTCAATCCCACGACAAGTGATCAATTCTGTTGTTTTCTGGGGTAACTTCACTGAGGACCACTTAAACGGGAGGCACATGCTTAAAATTCCATGACTGCTGTAACCACTACTGTAAGCAGTGAGATTCTCAAAATCGTGAGATCTTAAGAAAAGACATTTGAACCCAAATTAACCACCTACCCAAAACTCCTTCCTCACTGCTCTGGGTACAATAAGAGAAAGTACAACCCCCCAAGATAGGAGGACATAGCACCCATATTTTTCACTAAGCAGGCTCTTATCTTCAAAGTCATTTCGTTTCCAACACTCAGTAACATTTATCGACTGATCACTGAGTGAAGCAAATGCTCACATCCCCTACACCAAATAAAAATTCCTTAAAATGTAAACAAAAGAGATCCGAACCAATTATAGCTTCCCACCCTTCCCACTCCAGCACTCTCCCTAAACCTGTCTATTGCCCTGTGATAGACCCAAAGTCTGTAAGTCAGGGCTTATGGGCAGATGAAAGGATCCATGTCGATTTGCAGTTGGGTGACCTGTTGCAAGGGGACAATTAAGCCTTCTGGAATTATGGATACATTCAGAATGTCTGACTTCTGTTTCTGGAATCTTCTCCCTTTGTGCCTGTAGGGAATCAAATTACCTGGAGAAACCAAAAGGAAACATAGTATATCCTGTAGGTCCTTAGAGGAGAAATGAGTTGATTGAGTTTTACCTGTGAACAAAATATCGAAAAGTCTGAACACTGGGGGACATCTTGCAAATTCTAGAAAATAATGTCATGTGTCCTCAGTAATTTAAGATAACCAATACTAAAACATGGTTTGTATTGTTTCCCTTTTTTTTTCCATGCTAATGCATGCTCTGCTGGATGTCCCCATGACATTACTGTTAGGTCTGCAATCAGTTTATCTGGCTGAATTTCAAGGAAGATGGAGCACAGCATATAGTTCCCAGTTAACTCTGCAGCAAACAAAGGCTGTCAGCTTCAGACGGTCAATGCTGACTCTCATGCTCTAAGTTCACTTACATCCTTTTAGTTAAAACTTGGGATAAGAGATTAATCACTGCAATCACTAACCACAGGGAAACACTACAAGGAAGTGAAAAAAAATAAACTGACATAAAGTTTTATCAGGTTTTGAAGATAAACTCCACTTTTCTATTTATAGATGCCTTTATGTTGATAAATATCTTTGCAACCAGTTGTGCCAAGCTTTAGACAGTATCAAGATTGTGGTGTGGTTTTCTTTTTTAAAAAATTTTTAAACCTAAAACAAGTCTTCATGGTTCAAAATGATCTTAGCTGAAGTGCCCCAAAATGTTGAACTCATGTTTTACTCCGAAGGAGACATATTTGCTAAGTGAAGTATTTACCAATCTTCCAGTTTGATTGTTTTTAACTTTTCCTTTCTGTTTCACCAACTGCTTTTGCAAAAAGTGAAAAGGATGACCAGATATGATTGCTTTTATTCTTTTCGCCAGCAGGTAGTACCAGAAGGTGGAACCCAGGTGTTCACATGATTGAGTAGCCAAGAACAGTGTAAGCTTCCTGAAAGATAAGGTGGGCACAAGAAAGGTAGGCTGAGGGGATGAGAAGACAGCCACACCGAGGTCACGGCTTGCTTGTCAGAGGTCACAGATCAATAATCTGGGGATGATTCACTGCACTTATATTCCAGCATACGGAGATAAAAGGAAAGGTCATTCTTGGTAAGTGTTGGGGAAACTTGATGACCCACCTAAATTCCTTCAATGTTCCAACTCATTATGGTCTCTAGCTTAGCACCCACACTGGGAGTCTCCCTCCCTCCCTCAATGGAATGTAAAGTCCAGCTGCTCCCCTAACAAAAGCTTATCTTCTATGGCAATCAAGAACACTTGCAATTACCAGTAGTCTGCCTGATGGGATTTGAGGGCTCTTTTTGAGCTGTGGAGAAGAAAAATCAGTAGCTAACGCAAAAGAAAAATCACAGCAACTCGGATATAATTGGATATGAACTTTCTATGCCATAGCAAAAACTCTTCCTTTTTTCTCCCTCAAAGCCATTGCTAAATGTTATCCATGAGATGTGGTGGATACAAATGTCATTGATTCTGAAAATTCTGATCACAAGCCACTTAAAAAATACCATCCACTTTTGTGTTTATAAATCACTTTTAAAAGACAATTCCTACGTGCAGATGGAAAGAATTCAAACAAGTATCTTTTTTTGATAGCAGAGTGGCAAGTAAGAATGTAATTTCTATTCAAGAGAACCTTCAGGAGCATTAGCAACAGAATATGTTGAAACATAGAGTATGACTCTTGGCTCTGTGCAGCCTCACAACACTGTGTGGCAAAACTACAAATCTAGTCATTAAGAGTTGTGTAGCGTGAGCCGCCAGTGGTTTAATCAAAAAGGGCTCATTTAATACTGTGCCCAGTGTCAGAAATGATACAGAAATAAAATGTGTCTTCTCTCCCTTGTGCAAGATGAATGTGTGTGACATAACAGTGCACTGGGAGATTCCCCAGGAAGTTCCGCCAGGATAGGAAAAATCACTCCTTTCTCTGCTCTTATGAGAAACTTGGCTCTGCTAATGAGCAGTGAGAGAAGCACTCTTCAAAGTGGAGTGTGTACACGCCAGGGGGTATACAAGCAATCTTTTGGAATGCAGGGTGAAACCGGTTGAACCTCTGTTGGTATCTATTACCACATCCCTTCAAAATTTGTCTTTGTATGTGCTTTATGATGCATATGTTAGTACGGTCCATGCACATAATTTAAAAAATGAATAAATACAAATGATATGGAGTGACACTCAAACCAATTTCGGAGACCACGTGCTTTGAGAAGAAAGAAAGAAAAAAAGTCATATTGATATCCCCAGCACCCCCAACACTAAGGAATCCCTTTGCCAGCAGCATCTTCTGGTTCAAGAGAAGATCTGAGAATAATATGTGACCTAACGGGTCAAGGAGAAGAAACGGTTCTTGTCTCTCAACTTTTCCTAGAGACGGGTGCTCTTGGGAGGTAATTATTCTAACACAAATGATACTTTGGTCTACAAATGAGCTGAAGAAAAGCATCAATCTAATTCTGTGTTGGGTAGAACTTGGTGGGTCCTGTACAGACTATTAATTTCATGGAAAATAAGCAACAGGGGAAACAGATAAATCATTAGCAGAGTGGAGAACAGATCCATTGAGTTTCCTACCAATTTTCCTACTTTCTTTTTCTTGCAGAGAACAAAATGACAAAGTATTTGTGTCCCACTGTCTTTGATATCTCTGTTTATCTCATTAGATGAAAAATGCTTCTGAAACCACAAGGACATGTTTTATTTCAAGTTTCAAGAATTCAATCCCAAATGATTTATACAAGTTAACATTATGCATACAGAATTACGATCTTCACATTTCTGAAATTCCATCCCTTTAAATTTTATAAAAACAAAGCACTGTTCCATTAATTTTCCTTTTGTATATTGCAGGCAATATATAATTAGAATTTGATTTCCATCAACAAGGCACATCTATTTGAAATGTAATGTTAATTGCTTTTAAGGAAAATTTTTAATTAAAAAAATTTAAAAAACTAAAGTGAAGGCCAGTGAGAACAGTTGGAACTTTGGATATAATTTCAATGACTAATCCCCATTCAAAATTAATTTCTCCAAAGCTCACCACATAATGTATTCACAAATCTCATCAATGTTTATTTATTAAAACCAGTGTTTTCAGTAACAGAAAGAAGCATTCTATAATGTTTCCAACTGAGTCTCCTTCCATCTGCCTTCCTATTTGAATGTTCTTCGAGTAGTTTAAACAGAAGAGTTGTACTTGAAACAGAAGGGCCGGCGACCCCCAAAGGGCAGAGCGCTCCATCACACTGCACTGTACTCTCTGTCACTTGCCTACCAGTGCTAGCAGCCCTCCCCAAGTGCCCTTTCCATAATTTACTAAACACACTTACTACATAACCCATTAGAAAATAACTCCACCACTTGACATGAGCTGTATGAAGACAGACGTTTGTATGTATGGATTCACTCCTGTGTCCCCTACACCTAGAACAATACCTGACACCCAATATCTATCTGTTGAGTGAATAAATCAGATGGATGAATGAATAAATGAATGGATGGATGGATGAATGAATGAATGAACAACCCATCTTTTGGTCACCTCTTCTCATTTCCTGGCCTTCTTATGTAATCCATGCCAGGTTAGAACTCATAAACCAGGTAATTCAGGGAAGAAAGTAAAAACAGACCACAAGACCCTAGTTATCTAAATTTTTTAATGAGACGTGATTTCAACTGCTAGATACATGTGACTCATTTAAGAAATTCATACCACAGCCAGTGATGTCCAATGCCAATACAAAGGTAATAGTGTTTCCCTAATACTGATGCCAAAATCAAATTGTTCATAGAATCACGGTATTTTAAAGCTGCTCATTTTGCCCATTTTTTTCATAGTTTATGAAATGGAGATCAATAAGAGTTATGTAACCAGCCCGAGGTAGCTTAGTAGGAATGTCGAAAGTGCTTGAAGCATTTTTGGCCATCTCCCAAACAACAAATTATGATCCTATAATGTACTGATGGCTGTCATTTTCTCCAAACTCCTCATGTCTTAATAATGTCAGCTCGTTAACTTCCCAGAAAGCCAAATTTACACTGTTATTATTACAACAATGTTAAATTTTAGAACTAGAAAATTCCCTAAAGAGTAGTCAGCTCTCCGACTACCGTAGACAATCAAACTGAAGGCCAACAAATGCCGGCCACTTCTTGGAGAATACATTGCAACCGACCAGCAAAGCCCATGTCTTCTGGTTACAACCTAGAACCCTTTAGCGTTCTCCACAAAGGATTAGCTAAACACCATCAATATTACAAAGCTGATATTGCTTTCCTCTAAAACACCGAATTCATGATGAGAAAAATATAATTACTTTAACTAGTCTGGGGGTCGTATGGAAGTGCTGGGCTGGACCAACGCCGGAAAGACTGTAGAAGAAGGGATTTGGACAACAGATGGGAGACTCGATTCAGTGACCTCTAAAGTCCCTTCCACCTTTAAGATCGTCTGATTCTGGACTGCCCAAGACCTGGGCACCTCGGCTAGCCAGGGCACTTCTAGGGATGGGGAAAGTGCAGCATCCTGTGGGGGTCCGTCTCCTGTTGTTAGGTTAGACTCTGCCCTGCTATTCGGGGCATTCCTCTATATCCAATTTACATGCAATCAACTACTGTAGGCACAGGAAGAGTGTAAGGCAATGCAGCTCTCTCGTTTCCAAAGACAGACTACACTGCTTAGCTTTCAAAATTGCCTTGCCTAAATGAGCATTCCATAACTGAGCCTCCAATTCGGCGTTTGCAGTTTGTTCATGTACTACGCTACTATCAGGATTAATTATGCAGCATCTTCATGAGGTGAAATCAGATTTGGATGTGAGTTAGGAGAGGAAAGAGAAAGGCTTACTTCCCAAAGGAAGGTTTCTGTCCTTATCCCCCGCCCCCCACCCCCCCCAACCCAGAAGCGCTGGAGTCCTTCCATACACAGACAGATTTCAGATGGCAGTCCCCAGCTGAGCTACCCAGGGGACGGAGGAAGTTGACATGTATGAGAAATGAGGAATATGCCAACTAACAAGACTCTGAAGGCCAAACCGTTATTAACCCCCTCGATGTAATTCCACTCCCCACTATAATTCAACACAAGTCCGTTCTCTGGCTTTCCGGAACAGCCACTTAATACTAAAATGTACTGATTTTAGACCTTTTCTTTTTGGCAATAATGACTCCAAGGGAAAGAAGCTATGGGTTTGTTTGTTTGTTTGTTTTTCATCTCAGAGAAAAAGAATTTATATTAAGAGTGGAGCCCTGAAAATTAGAAGGAAGCTTCACCCATAGGATGCTCACGTTAGATATTTTTGCATGGATGAGATTACCAAAAAAAAAAAAAAAAAAAGCAAACTTTTGATTACATGCATGGGAGCCAGGTGTTGCACAGATTTCAACAAAAGCAGCCTTACACGGTCTCCTACACGGAAGACTCCACTCCATATCCAGAAAATTGCACTTAAAAGGGCTCGGAAGGTTCTCTCCTCCCCTCACCCTGGCGTGCCTGGACACTGAGGATGGTGCGGGGCGTGATCGAACCGGAAGGCTGGGAAAAAAGTAGCTGTCCTATCCGCGTCCATCTGCCTCACCAGTGAATCCATGCTCTCTGAGGTCGAATCAACACGAACCCTGCACTTTGGGGTTGGGAAGAAAATCTCGGGCCTCCTTAGCTTCCCATATGAGCCCGCCAGGCTGGGAAAACCTCACCGCTCCCGTCTAAATACCGACAGGAGCAGAATACAAGAAGCAGCCCCTCTCTGCCTCGGCTGAGGCTTGCACCACTTTTCTTCCGAAGGGATTTCTAGAAGGAAAGCACAACTTGAGAGGTGCCCGGCTGGGAAAGGTCGGGTCTTTCTTATTGTTACCCTCTGTAGGGGAGCGGCGGCAAGGAAATCTGCACAAGCATTCCAAGTCAGGCAGGTGTACGAAGACAGCGAAGGACGAGGGGAGAGGGAAGGAAGAGGGGCGAAGGAGGCAAGGGGGGTGGGGGGCTAAGCCCAGGCTTGAGGGAAGGAGGCGAGAGCGGCGTGAGCAGGGAAGAGGAGAGTCGTGGAGAGCGGGAGCGAGGGAACAGAAGAGGGAAGGAAGGAACGGGGGAGCAAGAAAGGATGGGAAAGGAAGCACGGAGGCGGCCGGGAAGCATGAAAGAACGAGCCGGGGAGAGGAGCGCGGGGAGGCGGCCGCGGGGACCCGCGCGCCCCTGGGGAGCCCCGCGCGGGCGCCCCGGGGCGCAGGGCGCGCCCGCCGCTCACCTTTCAGGATGAGGGTGTCGATGTCCCGGTCGATGCCCAGGAAGTAGCACTTCCTCCAGAGGCCCGAGTAGGTGGCGAAGAGCGGCCGGCCGCACTCGGTGTCCAGCCCGCCGAGCCCCAGCAGCGAGCGCCAGGACTCGGGGTCGGCGCGCCCCGGGCCCCCCGGGAGCAGCCGGCGCCCCAGCGGGGGCGAGTCCCGCAGCGGCAGGTGCGACAGCGGCATGAGGCGGTTCTTCTGGTCCGGGGGGTCGGCGCCCGCGCGGCTGCGCTCGCAGCTCTCCTTGTGGCGCCGGGGGTCGGTCTCGTACCAGTGGTCGGTGAAGATGGCCGTGACCAGCAGCCCCAGGGAGCAGAGGCTGAGGCCGAGGCTGAGCGCCGTGACGAGCGCCCGCGGCTCCATGGCTTCCCGCCCCGCCGCAGCCGCCGGTGGGCTCGCGCGCCGCCGCCAGACACAATGCACTTGGCCTCGGCTCTCCGCCGCGCTCCCTCCCGCGCTCCCCCCCACCTGCCCCCCCCTCCCGCGGCCTCCCCGCCCTCGGCTCCCCGCCCGGCTCGCTCCCCGGGCCCCTTCCCCGCCGCGGCTCCTGCGACCGCCCCCTCCCCCCGGGCCCCCGGCCCCCCGCCGCCCCCCGCGCCGCTCGCACTTTCTGGCCCTCCTCCCCACCTCCTCCCCGGCCCCGCGGCGGCGCCCCGCCCGCTCACTCTGCTCGCCTCCTCTCCACCTCCCGAGCGCGCGGTCCGCCCTCCTCTACCGCGATCCCCCTTCCCTTTTAACCCCTCCCCGCCGCCCTCACTTTTCTCTCCTACCCTCCTCTCCCCCCCTGTCCCCACTTCCCCCTACTTTTCTTCAACTCTCCCTCTCTCTTTTCCCCACTCGTTTGGTCTCGAGACTCGCCGGCTCCGTGTCGCTTTATATCCCTGCCCTGGACTGGAAGCTTCTCTCCACCTACCCCCTGAGCACGCTGCCTCCCGTCCTCTCCCCTCCAACGACCTTAAAAGACATCCACCGAAATCAGGCTGTCTTGTCACTTGTCCAAGTGGATTTTGATCAGTGTCCCGTTTTGTACCCAGAAGCAAATCGCATCCAGATCTGGCGGCGTGGTGCTATTTAACTCTTTGGAATCGTGATCTGGAGCTGGAGACCCTGTGTCTCGACGCCTGAAGGATGCAGCCTCTTAGCCCCCTTGACAGCTGTCTGTCAGTGCTCTCTTCCCTCTCACTTGTCCACTGCAGCCTCAGCATTCTCTCTGCTCCAGCCCCTCTTCTGGGGGGTGGGGGGGCATTCGGCGGTGGGAAGGCACTGACTGTCACTGGAGCGACGGAAAGATGGCCAGGGATCTTCTCCCACTTCCCCTGAGCCTCTTCTGAGAAGGACTTCTTCTCTGTTGACCACCTCTATCTCCAGGCAGACTGTCGGCCTCCTGGAATTTCTCGAAGAGCAGAGGGTCAATAAACCCTTGCAATGGGCACCTGCTCTGTGAAGCGATTATTGCATTTGAATAAAGAAAGCCCCCAGTGATAAATCAATGATTTAAAATAAATGATTTTTCTCCCATCCAGATTTCTGGCATGGGATGGGAGGTTCACCAAGAAAACAAAGCTGCACCACCAGGTCCACACGCGCCTCAGCTCCTTTCTGTTCTTCCTGGGCCCTCAGCAGCCTAGATGTTAAATAGGAGACTGACAGATTCACATTTCCCAAAATGAGGAAGTGTTAGAAGGCAGGGTGACTGAAAGATTCAACTGCTCATGTTGCGTAGTCATACTACGGAGGTGCCGTTGCGCCACGTTATGCCCTTGGGGGCATGTCAGAGACAGAAAACCATGCTGCGTGAGCCCAGGGATGCCAATTCTGTGTTCTTATGCTATAAAATAGTAACGATCAAGAGATTATGAGGCATTCATTAGACGCTAAATGTCATTACTCCGTGATTTAATGGGACTTATTAATTAGTGCCCCACATCAGTTGGTATTAATGGGATTTATATACTTCCTCGGGAACGACATCTGTAAAGGTGGTATAAGAATCTGGCTGGGATTTATTTCCATAGCTGTTTGTGCTCAGCATCTTCAGAGCGTATATTTTCCAGTGAGAACGGTGTATCTCTTCTGAACTGTTTAGTTCACAGATAGGTCACTTAAGCAAATCTTTCTGACATATCGGACCCTCGTGCCCATATCTGCTGACCTGACAGTGTGAATTATGGCTTGGGTTTTCTCACAGCTTCTTCAGCAAGATCTATGGGGAGCTCTAGTCTAATTAAGGAAGACGAAGAATTATAATTTTAGTGTTTCTCTCACCTATAAGCTTTACCTTAACAGGAAACGCTAAGCTCATCAAAGGAGTCTTATCTGGATTTACACAAAAATGATGAGACTTAGAAGCTTTCTTTTATTTATACTCTATAATGTGTGTAAAATCCTCCATCTTTATGGATATATGGAGAGAAATACCTCTAACTGTGGGCCTACAGTTGACATCTGAAATTCACTCAAGTTGTCACATGTCCTTTTATTTAAAAAAAAAAAAATGCCTCTTGAGAGAAAGCGATTACAAACCTTGCAAGCCCCAAGGGTGATCAAACCTTTAGCAAGCCCTCACCCCATTTTCATGCACAGATATCCTGCAAGAAATAAATATTCTGCCACGTTTCAGAGTCACCTGTTTATCTTCACACAAGAACCCTGTCCCCACCTGAAGTAGACAGAAGAAAACCTCTTTTTCAGGCACTTTTGTTGAACTTAAAAAGACCGTAATGTTCTGCTTTATGTTCCTAGACAGAACTCTTTGGTCACACCCTTCTTCGAAAATAGCATTATTTCTGAAGTTCATTTATGTCTATGGTTAAAACTAGTCTCAGCATATAATCCAAAGGTTATTCTATGATGGATTGCCCTTGATAGTATTTCATAAAAAATGTCACACATTACAAATATGGGCCAGCAGCATGTAATGAGAACTCTCTGCCAGTGCAGCATTAACGACATCAGCAGGGACGTGACATATGATGTGTACACAGGCTTTGCTATGGCAAATGCACATCACACCATCCGTGTTCTTAAAATTCTTTTGGGTGTTTCCAGCAATGAAGTATCACCCGCTACCCCCCACTCTGTTAGGGCTGCGGGGGTACAGAGATGAATGAACAGTTTCCCTCTTCAAGATGCCCCCAGTCCAGTGGTAAGAGAATGACATCGACTGTTCCATGTGCTTAGCAGAACTAAGTACAAAGTGTCGTGGGAACGTGGACAATGAGGAAGCTGCCTGGGGAGTCAGGCAGGCTACTCAGAGAGAAGGTAACTTCTGAGTTAGTTCCGAAGGATGTGTTTACCAAGAGGATTAGATCAGAGATACTGGCATTACAGTCAGAATATACCTCTTTGATTTATATATCTATCTGCTTCACAAGCTTGGAGGCTTTAATATTTGGGGCCACTGTAAAATCAGAACTTTTTTCTACATTTTCAACTCGTAAAGCTGTCATGTTCTAACGCCTGACGCCAAGCTAGACGCTTGCAGATGACTAGAAGCAGAAGTGTAAGCCCGAATACAGTCCATGGGTGAGGGTGTTCAGCCTGGCGGAGAGTCAGGGATATAGGAGATCAGAGGTCCAACCGGAACAAGGTGGTGCGTCTCACCGGTGGCCATGTTATAACCTCAGCATTTTCAAACGTAACTGATTTTTCATCTTTCTTAAGTTTCCTCTTTGCCATCTCAAGACCTGATATCCCCTGTGCATCCCTCAGAGAGCCACAATGTCCTAAAATGACAGGGACAGAGCGAAGGGATTGCCATGTGGGTATCTCACTGCATTATTGGGTTCTGCATGTCCAAAAAAGCAAACTCCTATTTTCCTGTGGTCTGGCTGCCCCTCCCCACTTCTCCTTCCTTGGTATTGACAGATCATTCAAGTCCCTCCAGACTCAATATTTTAGGACTATCTTTCCCATTCACAAAAATTATAGGGATTTTTTCCTTTGAAACATCGTTTATCGCCAATCCTTCTTCTACATTTCTGCCACGTGCTGTCACTAAGCCTCTGTCCCCTCACATCTGGATTATTATCACAGCCTTCCTCTTGGCCCCAGTTGTCAGGAGCAGCCCTGCCTGAAGTTACCCTGGATACTGTTGCCAAATGCCTCTTTCACATATAAGACTTTGATTACATCCTTCTTCAACTTCCAACCTCCTTTTCAGGTTCGAGAGCATTATCCGCTGTATTACTCTAGAGTCCTTTATTCCCATAACATGTAAACATCCCAACTGATGTGTTGGCCATGTTTAAATATTTAGAAAACAAAATACTTTGTCTTCCACAAACACACTTATCATAATATCTAGGTGCTTTGTGACTTTCATTGTATTTCTCTTCACAACCAGGAAGTTCTTCAGTGAATATTTCCTTATAAAATGCCTGTGCACATGCACACAGACACACACACACACACACACACACACAGATCTCCAATGATCAAAGAGCCATGGTAATGATTTATTGACATACCTATGCTAAGCTACCCATGCTAACCATGAACATTCTAAAACGCTTTCACCCTTTTGCCCCAATGTTGAGACCAGAAGCAATATCCTTCTTCATTTAGAATATTTGGATTCCACAGAATTTAGACCATGAAGTTCTAACTAAAACCGCCCACTGGCTTAATAAAGAATGGGGATTTTTTTTGGTAATATCAGACTTTTTTTTAGCATTTAACATAAGGATATAGTCAATGATGTTATTGATATGCAATATGTCATTGCTGCAATAACGGAGGTATCTTGTGTTAAAGTTTTGTTTCCCTAGAACAATTTTATTTTCATTCAACAACATCTATTGAGTACCTCTAGGTCCAGCTGGATGCAGAGATGAGAAACCCAGGGCCTGGACCCTCAGGGAAGTTTAAGTCAGTGGAGGAGGAAGACAGAAATGCAAGAGGCTACAACGTAGGAAGGATTGTGTGGGGTGAGTGCTATCACGGAAGTTCACATAGGAAAATCAAGTGCAGAGAAATTAACTTCCGTTGGGAAGAACATAGGGAGGCCAAGTAGAATAGACCGCGATCTCAGTTAGGCCTTGGAGGGAAAGGGATCTTTTCTGTATTCATGGCAACTCAGTCCAGGGAAAAACCAAAAGTAAATTTTAGAAGTGGCACCTACCACAGTGCTTTTCTCTACCCCAGGCATGCGGTAAGTCATCTTGGCAGTGCCATTTTGTCACTAACTCAAACCCTGGAACCATAAAATACCACAAAACCCCCAAAATAGATGGTGCCTGATAAGTTTCTCATTTCAGTGACACACCACAGAATGTCACCAATTTTTTTCACATTCCTGGATTAAGCTGTTTCCTTTTTGGAGCCTTTAAACACATATGGTGGGAAAAACACACACACACACATTCAAAGAAACCCATAACCATGCTAAATCCCACTCAGAGTGTGATGTCTCAGCAGATGGTGGCTTATTAATTGCCATCCGTAACTGTATTCCCTGCCTTATCTGTGTACGTGGGCACTGGGTTTTGAAGTTGGGGTCTAATGCAGCTCACTTAGGCCACGTTCGGCAACCAGTGTGGAATTGGATATAGTTACGATATTCAGCCTCTCCAGTTCACAGCAGCCGCTGACGCTGTCCATGTGAACAGAAGAGCTAATGTTTCCAGGTGGTTCCCTCTCTCTTACCTTTGAACTTTCTCCCTCAGCTGTGTCTGCTTTAAGGCACCCGGATCTGGGAACCACACAGACCACCTGTAAATTCCAGACCTACTGCTTCCTACCCTCTAACCCTTAACCAGTTAGCTAACCTCTCCAGATCACCTGAGTTTCAAAAAACGGGGATATCAACATCTACCCCACAGGATCCATGATTCATGATTACCACGTGTTAAATAACATTGCTCCTACCTCCTCCCCCCACCCCACTGCCTTCTCCTCCCTATTCCACTCATGGAAACATATAAATAGGCTACAGAAAACCCATAACCTAATTATCTTAAGTTCACATCATTTATCTATCATAAATACAAATGGCCAAATAAGTTATTAATGACATGAGTTTTTCATATTATTTATATTATTCTTGGAGGAGAGGCAATCTACTGTTCTTATTTTTTCATGTAACATTGATTGAGCACATAGGGGCCAGGGAGAGAACATTCTAGGTAGCGGGAACAGCCAGTGCAAAGGTCCTGAGGCACGAAAGAGCTTCGTACCACTGAGGAACTGAAAAGAGACCACTGTAGCGAGAGAGCAGGAAGTGAGGCAGTGAGTGGCATGAGATTCGATTGCAGGGCTAGCCAAGGGCCAGATCATACCTCGTGTTGATGGCCATGCTATGGAGTTTGGATTTTAGTCCAAAGAAAGCCTTTGAAGGGTTTTAAGCAGGGGAGGAGCATGAGTTGATTTGTGTTTTAAATGTCACTCAGAAGACTATGGGAAAAATGAGCTGGGGCTGAGGGCGGCAGGTCCGAAAGCAAGGAAACCAGTCTGGAGTCTATTGCAATAGTCCAGACAAGATGTTTGAGTAGTTTAGACTACAGACACAACCATAGACACAGGGAAGTGGGTAGAGGTTGAAGCCACAGATTTACTGGGAGTCCAGATGAGGGAAAGGAGAAATCAAGAACCGGGCATCCATTTCTCGTCTGTTCGAGCCCTGGTATCATGTAGTGGGGGTGTCAGGGTACTTGGGGGAGAAGTAAAAATTCAGTTTTGGGCTTGTTAGGTTGAAAATGCCATTTAGAAATCTCAGTGGGATATATGAGTCTGAGAGGAAGGGAAGCAGTCTGGAACGAAGATTTAGACTTTAGAGATGTCAGCACATAGGTGTTATACGTATGTTGATATTTAAATTCTCAGGATGAGATAAGATTGCTGAGGGGGAAATGTAGCTAGAAGAACTGAAAGGTTCAGATCAAGGCCTCCTCATAGAAACTCAAGCATGCCAAAACAATGCATGTTACTCAGCCAAGGTGGGGGAGTCCTCTGATATCATGATGATACCCAGAAGGACAACACAGTCTGACATGTGGAGTCAGAAAGACTTGGGCTCAAATTCTAGCGTGATTTTGTGTGGGGAAAAGGGATTTACATATAGCCTCTCCACACCTCTGTTTCCTCATGTGTGCAATGGGGATCCGAATAGTAATATTCTTCTTAGGGCTGCTACTTATAGCAAATCCACAACGATCATAAAGCACTTAGCAACACCGTGAATGTAAAGGCTGACCTATAATAAGTGGTCTGATATTAATGGCAGCTGGGTCATTGTTGTTATTTATCATCTGCCCCAGTAACACTTCCTCACTGCTCACATCTGCAAGCCACGATCCTAGGTTCAGTACAGAACGTCGCTCTCCCAGGATGGTGCCCAGATGAAAAGCATGGAGGCCTACGGTGAGGCCCCTAAAAACATAAATCGTCTACTGGGGTGGTGGAATGAAAGGCACTCAAAAGTACGAGAAACTATTATGCTCTTTCAATAGGTTCTTCTGTTATGAGCCCATAAAAGAGGTTTAATGCTATTTTGTGAATCGCCACAATAAGCTGCCAGACAATGATAAGGTATCTCCGTTCCTCAAGGTCTTTAAATGGACTAGATAGAAAGGCCTCTATGACACTGCCCATAGCTGCTGCGTTTTATGGATACAAATCATGCCCGAAGAAGACAGAGAATGCCTAGACCTTCCCCTCCCTACGGTGAATCCCCGAGAGGGCAAGGTGTCACCAAGCCTGCTGTGCGTAGCATCTGGATGAGAGAAGTAAGAGACAGACTCCTTATAAGGACAGAGAGAAGAGAGTCAAGACTCAAGGAAGACTCAAAACTCAGCCAAGATCTAGCTGCTAGAAGTCAGAAGAAAGCTCTCCATGGAGGATGAGAAAATCCTCCCATTGTCCACATGAGCCAGTCAACATTCCCAATTCACACTCTCAAGCCCGGGAGCCTAAAATTGAGTTAGATGTCCCTGGAAATGGTGACTTCAACCCAGGTCTTCAGGCATGTGTCACTGCCTCAGAGAGGTCACCATCGTGGACAGCTCTGGCTTTTTTTTTTTTTTTTTTTTTTACCTTCAGTTCTCAATTTGGATAAACCTCTTGAAAAATGGACTCCAGGGCATCATTAACCAGTACGTGAATAGCTATCATGAAGGAGATACTCCGAAGAGTACATAACAATGTATTGTATTCTTTACAGCTGTCCCCATGCCAGGATTTCATCAGACACCGTAGAGCATAATCATCTGATGTGCACAGTGCTTGGAGAACCATCCTGTTCTTTTGGAAGGAGTAACCAGATTGGCAGGACTTGGCACACATCTCCCTACAGCCGCACCTGAGCCCCTTTAATGAATGGGTGCCACGTGGCATGGAGGGTCACTCAAGTGGAGAAGCAAATGGGAAGCTTGAGGACAAATTACCATCTCACCTCCGACTATTGGTATGGAGAGGTAGGACCTTGTCAGGGTCAGATTTATGAGGCTGATTAAAAAAGAGAGAGAGGAAATGCACCAATGGCCAAAAAGGAATCCAAGTAGATGGCTTTGATGTATGAGTTCTGTCCGCCTAATTTATTTGGCGTCTGCAATCTGTATGTGATCAAGAGCCTTGGACTGTGTGAGTGGCAAGTCAGGGAGGGGGTTGGCGGTGGGGGGTGATGTCTCTTAGTGTTTTCCAGCCAGGTCACCATGTGCCCTTATGAATCCCGCTGAAACGCAAACACAACAGAAAAGGATTCTCTCCTAAGAATTCTAGTATTTAGCTAAAAGAAATCTGAAGTTTTAAACACTGAAGTTTAATCCCAGTGTCAAGGGGTTGTTTTCTGGATATTTAGGGAAATTCTTTAGTTTCTCAATTTACTTTACTCTCTGGCTATTGTGGTCCTGAATTTTGTGAGAATGGCTTTTATTAGTTACTTTTTCCACCCTCACTTAGCACTTCACCCTTTTCTGTTCCATATCAGCCTTTTTTTTTTTTTAATGTTTGTTATTTATTTCTGAGATAGAGACAGCGTGAACAGGGGAGAGGCAGAGAGAGAGGGAGACACAGAATCCAAAGCAGGCTCCAGGCTCTGAGCCATCAGCACAGAGCCCGACGGGGCTCAAACCCACGAACCGTGAGATCATGATCTGAGCCAAAGTCAGACGCTTAACCGACTGAGCCACCCAGGCGCCCCCATATCAGCCTTTTTTGCCAAGAAGCTCCTGTTCTCTGAGTCAATAAAATGAGAAATTAAAATGGATCTTATGGCCGTATTGTTAACTGGGTTTATAGAGCCCCTTCTAAATGTTGTATTTGGTAGCAATGACAGCAAACTAGATATGGAATCCTGAAAGGGAGGAGATCAACCCAGAATATAGACAGCATCAGAACTAAGGCTGTCTAAGGTTCCTGAGTAGTAAAAGAAAGTTTGGGGAAGAGGAAATTCAGAAATTATTCTCAAGACAAAAAAATAATAATAATAAGAGGAGACAATAGCAAATAGTACACAATCAAGAAATATTACCTATGTAATAAGTCTATAAATCTATAGGTAAAAGTTGTACAAAATAAGTAACATACAAAGGAGTAGGCACAGGTCATAAGGTTGGAACAATGATTCCCAAGCCTCCATCAGTGTGGGTTTGGATGTTTCAAGATTTGCACTTGATCTTAGCCAAAAGGTCGAGAAGCAATTGGGTGTTTAAAGATTCGAATGGCTCATGCTTAGGAGAATTGCCATGTCCACAATTCCATGATCTTCTTGCCTACTCCTTTTTATCTATTATCATGGAGTTCCATAAAGACCTATAGAATAATAGTATGTAGCTAACATTTGTTGGTCACATACTATTTGTTAAATGCTTTCTAAGCCTTTTGTATGTTTTCCTGTATTATTTAATCCTCGTAGCAATCAGTAGTACTCATATTGGTATTATTATCTCCATTTTACAAATGAGGACACTGAAGCACAGAGAGAGTGAATAATTTCTCCAAGGTCATTCTCTTAGTAAGGGGCAGGGCCAGGATTAGAGCCTGCAGGGTGTGACTCCAAGGCCTGCACTCCTAACTGCTATTTGTATGGTTAATAGAGACATGACAGTGCTTTGGAACAAGTGGTAACAATAGAGGAACAAGAAATGGGGTGATTCTACATATTGAGAGTAGAGCCAATGGGATTTGCTGACATGTATAATGTGTGGTGAGAGAAAGAAAGGGGCCGAGTGGAGCTGTCATCAACAGGCATGGAAAGGCTATGGCAAGTACAGTTTGGAGCAAGGACAATATCAGGAGCCCAGCTTGGAGTCCACTAAGTCTGAGATGCCTATTAGATATCTAAGTGGAGACGCCCAGTGAGAAATTGGAAATACACATCCAGGGCTCAGGGGAGGAGTTCAGGCTAAAGATAAAAGTTGAGAGCCAACAAGATTCATATACCAATAGTACTTTAATCCATGGAACTGGATGATGCCACCCAGGGAGGGAGTGTTGATAGAAAAGAAAAGGAGGGGGTGTCTGGGTGGCTCAGTCAATTAAGCATTCAAGTTGATTTCTACTCAAGTCATGATCTCACAGTTGGTGAGTTCAAGCCCCACCTGGGACTCTGCACTGACAGTGGTGAGCCTGCTTGGGGTTTTTTTTCTCTCTCTCTCTCTCCCTCTCTCTCTGCCCCTCCCATGTCCTCTCTCTCTCTCTCTCTCTCTCTAGATTGAGTTCTAGAAGAATAGGAGCCACCAAAAGAGACTGAGGGAAGTAGCCAGGGAGACAGGAGAGTGTGGAGTCCTGGAAGACAAGTGAGGAAAGTTTCAAATGGGAGACAGTCATCAAGAACTCAAAGCTTCTGGTTGGTCAGGCAAGATGAGAAAAAGAATGGAACATTGAACTTCATGGAGGCCTTTGGTGACCTCAATAAGAACATTTTCAGCAGTTGAGACACCTGGGTAGCTCAGTGGATTGAGCAACTGACTCAGTGCTGAGCATGGAGCCTGTTTAAGATTCTCTCTCTTGTGGGGCTCCTGGGTGGCTCAATTGGTTAAGCGTCCAACTTTGGCTCAGGTCATTATCTTGTGGCTCGTGAGTTTGAACCCTGCATCGGGTTCTGTGCTGACAGCTCAGAGCCTGGAGACTGCTTCAGATTCTGTATCTCCGTCTCTCTCTCTGCCCCTCCACCCACTCATGCTGTCTCTCTCTGTCTGAGAAATAAATAAATATCTAAAAGATTCTCTCTCGGGATGAGCACTGGGTGTTATATGGAAACTAACTTGACAATAAACTATTTGTAAAAGTAAGTAAGTAAGTAAGTAAATAAGCAAATAAATAAATAAATAAATAAAAGATTCTCTCTCTCTCTTTCTGCCCCTCCCCCGGCTCACACACTGTATCTCTCTCACTCACTTTCTCTTAAGATAAATAAATAAACTTTCTTTTTTAAGTGCATTTTTAGCAGAGTGTTAGGGACATAAGCTTGACTGGAACACATTCAAGAGAGAATGGGGAGAGAGAAGTTGGGGTCGTGGATATAGATCACTTTTCCAAGGAATTTTGCCATGAAGTGAAGGAGAAAAAAATGGATGCTGGGAGAGGCAGAAGTGGAATTAGAAGAGGGTTTGTTTGTTTTATTGAAGATGAGAAGATAACCGCATATTTGCATGCTGATGGGAATGACCCAGCGGGGATGGAGAAACTGATGCAGAAAAGAGAAGAAGAATGGTTGGAGCAAAGTCAGTGAGTGGGTAAGAGGAGAAGAGTGGAGAGGTTGTCTTCAGCAGGTGAATGCAGAGTTCATCTCTAGGAGCAGTGGAAGGAATTGAGGACATGATGACAGTTGCAGGAAGATGGGTGGGTGGAGATTGGTCCTTATGGAAGTTCTCTGCTGATCTATAATATGCTCAAAAAATGTTAATGTGTTCAGAGGAAGGAGAAATCTTATAAATAGAGATGGCCAAAGAAGTACTGATGAGGAAATTGGGACTTGAGCTTTGAAAGATCTATGGGAGTAAATTGGTGGAGAGGAAGAGAATACTTCAGGGAAGGAAAGCCACATGCACCCAGATATAGTAACGAACAAGCTATGTTTCTGGGACACCAAGCATCCTGATCCTGCTAGAATGGAAGGTTTGTGATGAAGAATTTAGGACAAATTTAGAAATACTGATTAGATTCAGACTGTAGAGTGTTTAAACAGCACTAAGATCTTAGGCAATGAAGAAAAGAATAATTGATGAAAAAAGGAAGATTAGGAATTAACTCTAGCGGTGATGGTGAAGTACGTACTGAGGACTTCAGATCACCAAGACCCGTGTGATGGGAGCCATGATGGCGGCATTGGACACAAAGGAAGAGATGCCAGAAGCATTATGAGCGAAGATGATGAATATGTCAAACAAAGGGGGAAAAAAGAGACAAATGCTGGAGATTCAAGCCAAAATGACTAGAACAATGATGAATCTGTTGACTGAAATAAAGAAAGAATATTTAAATAAGCAAGTAGGTAAATAAATCAGGAGGGAGAATAGATTTGGAAGCATAAGCTCTGGCCATTTGAGTTTGAGAGGACAGAAGGATATCTGTATGGAAATGTCCACCAGCTAACTAGGCAAGTACATTTAGCAGGTATCCACCGAGGAGTGACTATGTTGCAAAGTCTGTCCGAGCTGTGTAGCAAAGGAGAGCAGGGGTCCTGTCTGGAGGCCAGGGAGAAATGGAACGCAAGGAACCAAGGTTTGGCAGTATGTTGTGGGTGAATCAGGAGAGCCACACGAGCCAATGATAGAGAGTTTCCAGAAAGGCCTGGAATCGCAGGAATATCCAGTAGTTGGTAAAAGGAAAAGTAAAGGCCTCAGTGACATGATCACCAGGGTATTCAGCAGGTTGGTGTCAATGGGGAGGATAAGGCAGGAAAAAATTTCTGAGTTCTGAGGGGTGAATAAGAAGTTTAAGGGGAAACAGGTAACAAATGTTGAATAATTCCTGGAGAACTTAGGGGGTCAAAGGAGGGAGAGGAATCATTGTATAACTAGAGGTCAGAAAGATTCAAGTTTTTGAAGGAAGAGAAAGCTCATGTATGTTTAAGGAAAGACATGGAGGAGAGAACAAAGTTACCCCTAAAGTGGAAATTAAAGTAATAAAAACGAATAAAGAAAAAGTATGGTACCAGTGGTGCACCTGGTGGCTCAGTCCAACTTCAGCGCAGATCATGATCTCATGGTTCCTGAGTTTGAGCCCCACATCGGACTCTGTGCTGACAGCTCGGAGACTGGAGCCTGCTTCGGATTCTGCGTCTCCCTCTCTGCCCCTCCCCTGGTCATGCTCTGTCTCTCTCTCTCTCTGAAAAATAAACATTAAAAAAAGTATATCATTAATATTATCATTGCTTGCCTGTAATAAAATTGCATTTGTCATAAACTGATTTGATGTCAAATAGGGATTTTTTACTTTAATTTTTTTCTTTAAATATATATATTTTAGTTTAGGTTTTTTTTTTTTTAAATAGTTTATTGTCAACCTGGTTTCCATATAACACCCAGTGCTCATCCCAACAGGTGGCCTCCTCCTTGCCCATCAACCCTCTTTCCACAGAGCCAATGCAGGGCTCAGACCCAGGGACAGCGAGATCATGACCTGAGCTGAAGTCAGACACTTAACTGATTGAGCCACCCAGGCACCCCTGGGATTTTTTTTAAAAAAAATCTATGGATATCCCATTAGACCTGAGGGTGACAAGAAAAAGTAGGTCTAAGGTAGAAGCTTCCTTTCTCTATCTCAGCAAGGATATAAACTGTGTGGTTGTGGTAAGATAGAATAACTCCTCTCCTTGCTCCTGAACCTATGAATGTGGTACTCCACATGGCAAATGGGACTTTGCTGATGTGATTAAAGATCTTGAAATGGGGAGATTATCCTGGATTAGCTAAGATAGTCCAATCTAATCACATGCACTTTTAAACCAAAGAACCTTTCTTCGCTATCATCAGAGAGAGGTGCACAATGAGAGTCGGGTTAAAGAAATGTATTGTAGCTGGCTTTGAAGACAGAGGAAGTAGGCCACAAGCCAAAGAATGCAGGAAGACTCTGGAAGCTAAAAAAGGCAAGGAAATAGATTCTCCCCTAGAGCTTTTAGAAAGGAATACACTCCTGCCAATGCCTTGGCTTTAGCCGGGCCAGACTAATTCTGAACGTCTGACCTACAGAACTGTAAGACAATAAATTGTCTTGTTTTGAGTCCTTAAGGTGGTGGCAATCTCTTATAACAACAACTGGAAATTAATAAAATTTCCTTTTTCAGACAGGTAGCCTACAGTTCCCCACATCTTCTCCTCCTTTACCCTTCTCCCTCTTTGATCACGCTCCAAGGGTCTACTGAATTCCAAAAGAGATGACAATTAAAATTCCTAACAGCTGGAGATTGAATGTCTGAGCCAATCCTCCTGCACTCCAGGCCACCATTTTCCTCAGGCATTTATTTTGGCTGAGCACTCCTTCCCTCGCCCAAAGTGCTACTCAAGCCGCCATCCAGGAATAGGAAAGGTTTGACAGTAATGGTAGTGGATGCTCCAGAAAGCAACAGAGAAACCCAAGTGCAAACAATTGTTTGTTACAGTCACAGTTACAGTCACAGATGTGTCCAGCAAGTTCTTCAGATTTATGTTAGAACCATGAACTTTTTCCTGTCTCAAACAGCCAGGAAGATTTTGTTTCCCTTTCAGCTTCATGTTGAATTCAATCATAATGGATTTCCACCTGGTGCTTAACAGAATGAAGCATGTGTAACTATTGCCCCAATTACTGAAACCCAAGTTATCAAGGCCCTAGCAGTTGCCTTTGAACTCTAAATATTGAGTCTGAAAAAAGGACCCAAGATTTTTGAGAGTTACTTAGAAAGCAGTATATACTGAGTGAGCAGTATTGATCCGGAGGAAAAATTTACTGTATAGCAGGTAGAAAAGACATCAAGGTTAACCAGTAGAAATAAAAGGTGCTAAGTTAATAAACCCAGGGGAGTGTGGAGAGATCATGAATATTTTATGGAGAAACAGCCAAAATCAAAAAATGCAAAAAGAAAATAGGAAGGAGTTTCGTATGGTGAAAGATATTAACTACATTCATTGTGATGAACACTTCCTAATGTTTGTAATTGTCAAACTGCTGTGTTGTGCACGTGAAATAAAATTTTGTATGTCAACTATACTTTAATTAAAAAGAATAAAAATTTTTTTTAAAAAGCTATCATAAAAAAAGAAAATAGAAAGGAGAAGCTGAAGAAGGTTTATATTCTTTTTTTAAAAATATTTTTATTTATTTCTAGGAGAGAGAGAGAGAGAGAGAGACAGCATGAGCAGGGGAGGATCAGAGAGAGAGGGAGATACAGACTCTGAAACAGGCTCCAGGCTCTGAGCTGGCAGTCAGCACAGAGCCTAACGCGGGGCTGGAACCTACAACCGCGAGATCATGACCTAAGCGAAAGTCGGACGCTTAACCGACTAAGCCACCCAGGCGCCCCAGAAGGTTTATATTCTTAACACTATAAAAGTTGAAAGGTGTCAAGAACACAATTGGGGTTTAGTCATAGAGCATAGAGGGGTCAGCTGAATTCCACCTGCTCGGGCCTCTGTTGCCCTAGTATTGGGACTCTTTTGCCTTGTTAATGATGTTATGAGAAAACAGTAAATTAGTTATTAGAAGCTGGATGACCTGTGCCTAATCAGCATCATTTTGAGGGGGGAGATCTGAGTAGGGGATTGGAGGAAGGGTGTTTGTGAGGCCATAAATGAGGCCATGAAAGAAAGAAATTGGTTATGTCTACAGGATTAAGTTAGACCTTTCCAGCCGAGAGAGCTCCTGGCCCTTGTTGCTTCTCTGGCTGAATGAACAAATGGATGTAAGTATTTTAAAAAAGATGTTTGTGTATAAACATTGTCTTAACAGTCCCACGTGGATGAAAATCTTCAACACATGGGACAAGAAGCAATTTGACCCCCTCATGCTCTGTGACTTACCCCCATCTCACTAGCATTCAAGAGGGTGTGCCCACTCAAGAGGGTAGGTATCGAAGAGTCAGTGGCACTAATCACTCAGTATCAGAACAAAACCAATGTTCAATAATACAGGTGAGCTAGTTTTTGATGTAGAATTGCTTAAGGGCACCACAACTTACAGCAAACAAATCCCTTCATCCTGATAATGTCTTTACATAAGTCATTCCTAAAAAATGAAAGAGGAGGGCTTTTTGTGCATTTTTCAGGAATCTTTTCTTTTTCTTTAAAATTTTTTAAATGTTTATTCATTTGTGAGAGAGAGAGACAGAGTGTTAGCAGGGGAGGGGCAGAGAGAGAGGGGGACACAGAATCTGAAGCAGGCTCCAGGCTCTGAGCTGTCAGCACAAAGTCTGATGCAGGGCCTGAAACTCAGGAACCGTGAGATCATGACCTGAGTGGAAGTCAGACGCTTAACTGATGGAGCCACCCAGGCATCCCTGAAGGGATCTTTTTTTTTTTTTTTTAATATAATTTATTGTTAAATTGACTTCCTCTTATTTTTTTTTTATGTTTTTATTCATTTACTTATTTCTGAGAGAGAGAGAGAGAGATAGCATGAGCAGGGGAGAGTCAGAGAGAGAGGGAGATACAGATTCTAAAACAGGCTCCAGGCTCTGAGCTGTTGGCACAGAGCCTGACGCGGGGCTCGAACCCACGAACTGTGAGATCATGACCTGAGCTGAAGCCAGATGTTTAACCGACTGAGCCATCCAGGTGCCCCTGTTAAATGGACTTCCATACAACACCCAGTGCTCATTCCAACAAGTGCCCTCCTCAGTTCCCATCACCCACTTTCCCCTCTCCCATCCCCATCAACCCTCAGTTTGCTCTTTGTATCTGAGAGTCTCTTATGGTTTGCCTCCCTCCCTCTCTGTTTGTAACTATTATTTTCCCCTTCCTTCCCCCATGGACTTCTGTTACATTTCTCAAGAACCACATATGAGTGAAAACATATGATATCTGTCTTTCTCTGACTGACTTATTTCACTCAGCCTAATACCTTCCAGTTCCATCCACATTGCTACGAATGGCCAGATTTCATTCTTTCTCATTCCCAAGTAGGATTCCATTGTATATATAAACCCCATCTTCTTGATCCATTCATCAGTTAATGGACACTTAGGAGCCTTCCATAATTTGGCTATTGTTGAAAGCACTGCTATAAACATTGGGGTATTTCACTCAACATAACACCCTCAAGTTTTATCCGTGTTGCTACAAATGGCCAGATTTCCATTCTTTCTCATTGCCATGTAGTATTCCATTGTATAGATAAACCACATCTTCTTGATCCATTCATCAGTTGATGGACACTTTGGCTCTTTCCATGATTTGGCTATTGCTGAGAGTGCTGCTATGAACATTGGGGTACATGTGCCCCTATGCATCAGCACTCCTGTGTCCCTTGGGTAAATTCCTAGCAGTGCTATTGCTGGGTCATAGGGTAGTTTGATTTTTAATTTTTTGAGAAACCTCCACACTATTTTCCAGAGAAGCTGCACCAGTTTGCATTCCCACCAACAGCATAAGAGAGTTCTCATCCCTTCACATCCTCACCAGCATCTATAGTCTCCTGATTTGTTCATTTTAGCCACTCTGACCGGTGTGAGGTGACATCTCAGTGTGGCTTTGGTTTGTACTTCCCTGATGATGAGTGACATTGAGCATCATTTCATGTGTCTGGTGGTCATCTGGATGTCCTCTTTGGAAAAGTATCTATTCATGTCTTCTGCCCATTCCTTCACTGGATTGTTTGTTTTTCAGGGTGGAGTTTGGTGAGTTCTTTATAGATTTTGGATACTATTCCTTTATCCAATATGTCATTTGCAACTATCTTTTCCCATTCCATCAGTTGCCCTTTAGTTTTGTTGATTGTTTCCTTTGCAGTGTAGAAGCTTTTTATTTTGATGAGGTTCCAATAGTTCATTTTTACTTTTAATTCCCTTGCCTTTGGAGATGTGTAGAGGAGGAAATTGCTGTGGCTGAGGTCAAAGAGGTTATTACCTGCTTTCTCCTCTACGTTTTGATGGTTTCCTGTCTCACAGTCAGGTCTTTCAACCATTTTGAGTTTACATTTGTGTATGGTGTAAGAAGGTGGTCTTGTTTCATTCTTCTGCATGTTGCTGTCCAGTTCTCCCAGCACCATCTGTTAAAGAAGCTGTTTTTTTTCCATTGGCTACTCTTTCCTGCTTTGTCAAAGATCAGTTGGCCATACATTGGTGGGTCCAATTCTGGGTTCTCTATTCTATTCCATTGGTCTACGTGTCTGTTTTTGTGCCAATGCCATACAGCCTTATGATTACAGCTTTGTAGTAGAGGCTAAAGTCTTGGATTGTGATGCCTCTCACTTCTTCAATATTACTTTGGCTATTCAGGGTCTTTTGTGGTTCCATACAAATTTTGTTCTAGCTTTGAGAAGAATGCCAGTGCAATTTTGATTGGGATTGCACTGAATGTGTAGATCACTTCAGGTAGTTTTGACATTTTAACAATATTTATTCTTCCAATCCTTGTGCAAGGAATGTTTTTCCATTTCTTTGGGTCTTCAATTTCCTTCATAAATTTTCTATATTTCATCATACAGACCTTTTACATCTTTGGTTAGGTTTATTCCTAGGTATTTTTTGGTTCTTGGTGCAACAGTAAATGGAATCAGTTTCTTTATTTCTCTTTTGTTGCTTCATTATTGGTGTATAAAAATACAACCGATTTCTGTACATTGATTTTGTACCCTGCAACTTTGCTGAATTCATATATCAGTTCTAGCAGGCTTTTGGTGGCGTCTGTTGAGTTCTTCAGGTAGAGTATCATGTAGTCTGTGAAGAGTGAAAGTTTGACTTCTTCTTAGCTGATGTTAGGACTTCCAACACTATGTTAAACAACAGTGATGAAAGTGGACATCTGTCATGTTCCTGATCTCAGGGGGAAAGCTCTCAGTTTTTCCTCACTGAGGATGATATTTGTTGTGTGCTTTTCATAAATGGCTTTTATGTTTAACTACGTTCCTTCTATTCTGACTTTCTTGAGGGTTTTTATTAAGAAAGATGCTGTATATTGTCAAATGCTTTTTCTACATCTATTGACAGGATCGTATGGTTCTTATCCTTTCTTTTATTAATGTGATATATCACATTGATTGATCTGCGAGTATTGAACCAGCTTCAGGGATCTTTTCTAACAGACAAGGGAAGTGGCAGGTGTTCGGGGCTAGAGGGGCAATAATGTGATAAATGTTTTGCAGCTTTAAGATCCTTTTTTGTTGACTCCACAGTACTTATAGCAAGGTTTATATTTTATCTTCCTGTACCTTGATGAAACATAGGTAGTGAAAGGTGTGTGTATATTATCAACTTGCATACATTCGCACACTTTTATAAATATACATTATCTCTCAGTATGACAAATGAGTTAATATTTGTGTGTATGTATAAGGGGGCAGGGGGGGTGGTAGCTAGAAAATACCACCACTAAGAGCCCACTGCCACCTGGTAATTGTATAACGTAATTACAGGAAAAGTGAAAAAAATAAGCTATCTCACGTGACAAAGTAATCTAGTGGTCTTGGAAGAAAAAAATATATATAAATAAACCTTTTCCCCCAAATAAGTAAATAAACAAATAACCCATACTTACTAGTGCAAAATCAGTGACTTTCAATAATGTGTTACTATACATTATACAGAGCGATAGGTTATGTAGATTGAATTTTGTCAGCACTCTTGTTTGCCAGTTCTTTGCTGCCCTTTGAGGCTAACTTAAGTTATATCAGCCTATATTAAACGTGTCTTTTTATTCTGATGCTTTGATATCTGGGACTTTGTTGACCATGAAGAGACTGCTCCCCCAAGGGCTAGCCAGTTCCTAGAGAAGAGTGAAAACCTCACCCACCTTCCTTCCATAGGCAGACCAACCAATCCAGAGCCGTACCTCTTTTACTGGGCTTTATTGGGTGTATAGTGGGCTAAGCCACTATTTACCTGCCCTAATCACCCCAGAGCCGATTGCCAGATAACTAGAGACAGCTCCTCCACCCCAGAATTCACTGGAATTCATTCCTACTAGCCAATCCAAAGTCTCTTTCTCCTGCTTACTTGTTTCTTCAGGTGGAAACCGTAATAACAGCTCTGTTTTCCCCTTATTCCCTCTGCCTCCTGACTGATGCTGGTGCTTCTTCATATACCCCCACCCCCATGGCATGGCATAGTCCTTCCCCTTGGGAACCCTCAGTAACAGATTATCCTCATCTCTTGCTCTACTGGCCTCACCATACTGAATAAAAACAAAATCTACATCTTCAAATACAGCCCTATGAAAAACACAAACAAGCAAACAAATAAAACAAAACAGAGCTTTAAAATGTGTAGGCTCATGAAAGCTGTGTTAATGAGCGAAGCATTATGATTCAGGTGTTTGAGAGATGGTACTGATAAGACAAAGGTGATACTTCAATCACAGGAAAAGTCAATTCTTTTGCTCTGACCTCAATTTGCCAAATATCCGCACTGCAAATTCAGTGATTTAACAAATATTTATTTAGGTCTGCCATGTACCAACTAGATCTGTATAAAACCATCTTTCCATTTAAATTCAGGTGAAATCCTTACACAGGCAGCTGAAATTACCACAACCGGGATAGAAGAACAATTCACCTCTGGTGGGCCATGACCACCTGAGTTAGTACAGATGCCCAGTGTTTAGAAGTGTCCTTACGCACCACCTGGGAAAGAGGGGCACACCAGACTGCTTTGGGTTCCTTCCAACTAATCTGTAATAATTAGTCTTCTTCATAAACATACATACGTAAAGATGCTAATAGAAAGGATGTCTTCACAACATAAGTATCTTTGAACGTACCCATGGAGTTGTCCCAAAGTTAATTGGGGGTGGGGGGTAACACTGTTTCCTTGGTGTCATTTAAGTCATTGTATACTTTTATACTTAGAAAACTTCCCCAACTTGGCTTAGCAGTTTAGGAACCTGAGACCTAGAAAAATAGTGGTTTATCTACAACTAATGGCTGACTGGGGATAGAATCCCTATTGGATTCCCACTGCATTTTGCTCAAACAAGTTGTGTGGTTTAGAGCACATCAACTCACTTTCCTAAACCTCAATTACTCTTTTGGAAAATACGGATAATAGTACCCTTGCACAGCTTGTTGTATTATTCAAGATGTGAAAAGTGCTTTGTAAACTGTAAAGTAGGAAATGAAAAACGTATATTATTAATAGGATCATTAAGCTGACAGAATAAAAGGACCAGATCAATAGACAGCTTGGGTTTGTAGTTCTACCTTCTCTCAGAAGACAGAACCCATGTTCTAGAAAGACACTGGGATGAAATGCTCTGATCAGTAGCCTATGGCTGATGTAGAACCTCTGTTTGTAATTACGGACTAGTTCTTTTTGGCCACTGTGTAATCCCGGGATTACTTTGGGAATCTTGATTGAAAAGCTTTTAAATTATTTAATCTCCTCTTGCAAATATGTGTTTAGTTACAGAAGTAATACATGTTAATTGCCAACTTTCAGTATTGTAGAAATGCAGAGAGCTAAAGTGATCATGGCCCCCTCACCTTCCACAGCGCCAACCCCCAAAGACAGCACTGTTATACACATATTGTTGTTAAAACATAGAAATGGGATCGAGTCATATGTATAGGTTATATACATGTGTATATGCCCTTTGGTGTGTTTTCTTCAGCAATCTATGGATTATGGACATGCAGAATGGCTAAAATCAAAAGCACAAAAAACAAGCGTTGGCAGGGATGTGAAGAGAAAGAAATGTTCATGCGCTGTTGGTGGGAATGCAAACTGGTGCAGCCATCATGGAAGACAGTATGGAGGTTCCTCAAAAAATTAAAAATAGAACTGTCATATGATTCAGTAATCCTATTACTGGGTATTTACCCAAAGAAAACAAAACACTAATTCAGGAGATATAGGCACCCCTATGCTTGCTGTAACAATATTTACAATAGCCAAATTATGGAAACAGCCCAAGTGTCCATTAATAGATGAATGGATAAAAAATAGGTGATACACACACACACACACACACACACACACACACACTGGAATATTACTCAGCCATAAAAAAAGAATAAAATCTTGCCATTTAAAACAACAGGGATGGATCTAAAGGATATAATGCTAAGTAAAATAAGTCAGTCAGAGAAAGACAAACACCATACGATCTCACTCCTATTTGTTTAAGAAACAAAACAAATGAACAAAGGGAAAAAAGTAGACAAACTAAGAAACAGACTCTTTTTTTTTTTTTAAAGATTTTTATTTATTTCTAGGAGAGAGAGAGAGAGACAGCGTGAGCAGGGGAGGGTCAGAGAGAGACGGAGTCACAGACTGAAACAGGCTCCAGGCTCTGAGCTGGCAGTCAGCACAGAGCCCGACTCGGGGCTCGAACCCACGAACCGCAAGATCATGACCTAAGCGAAAGTCGGATGCTTAACCGACTAAGCCACCCAGGCACCCCACTAAGACACAGACTCTTGACTACAGAGAACATACAGATGGTTACCAGAGGAGAGTAGGGTGGAGGGATGGGTAAAATAGGGGATGGGGATTAAAAGTACCTATCTTGATGAGCAGTATAACACTGTATGTTAACTATACTGGAATTACAATACAATAAAATAAAAATTTTAAAAATATATGATGGACATCTATTTTCATGTAAGGCTGCCTGACCGTTTTTCACAGCTGCATAATACTCCACTACATGACTGTGTCATATTTTATGGCCCCCTCCCATCTAGGTTGCTTCCAGTTTGTCATGCCTCTACATGATTCCATCATTCACTTCATGGTGGATGTATTTGTGGGCACTTGTTTGAGTATTTCTGTAGGATTGATCCTGCAAGTCAAAGGGTAGACCCTTTGGGAAGGCTCAGAGGACCCCGACTTTTATGTTTTCATTTTAAGTAACTGCCCTGATTTTCATCATTTTTTTCTACCAGCTATGCCTCCAGGCAGATGATTGTGCACAAGGCCGAGGCTGATGCAGTCTAGATGGTGCGGCACTAGAATAGAGTCCGTTGCATAAGAGAGGTTATCTGGTGTGCTCTGCAGAGTGACTCACCCTCACATCATGTGCCTCTCTCCCTGTCAAACTCCGCATTCCTGCCGACTCAAGGCATCTGTGTGTATAATGAAACTCTTGACAACACCAGCCTAGGGTTGCTTTAAATATACCAAGGAGGTCATGTCACAGTTAGTGAGCATTCATAAATAACTTCCTAATGAATAAAAACAAGAGGAGGCCGAAACTCCCATTCTGCAAGAAGGTCAGGCTCACCCTCTCTCCATTTGGAGATGGAATATGGATCTCTCATCAACCAGGCGAGGACCTGGCCTGCCAAGGCATGGTTCTACCCAAAGGCTGCTCCCAACTCAGCCTCCCTCAGCTCCCACAGTCCCAGCCTGTGCATCTGAACTCCAGCTTCTGGGAAAATGCTGGAACAGATCCCAACTTTCGGAGTTATCTTCAGCTTTGAGACAATATTTTCCGGAGTCCAATTGTATTACTGAACATTCATGGACAAATTCCTAATGCCTCCAATTTTCCAGACCAACTGTAATTCACCTGTTACATTTGGGCTTGCAGCTATTTTATAGTTTTCCTAAATGGAAATGTTTCTTATGGTCAAAGTTCTCCCTGGTGTTCAAAAGCAAAATTGGTTTCCTATAAAAACTTGGCATCGGTATCATTAATTAACAGAAAGCAGAATGCCTCTGTGTGTTTACCTCCACAAAGTGTATCCATGCAATGCATTTCTTTCCCAGAGGCATAGTTTATTCTCATAGACCCCAAATTAAGAATGTATTAAAAAATATAAATGCACGTCTTTCACCAGCAGGGAAGTTTTGAGAAGTAGACTAATATATTTCATGAAAGGACATCAGACACAAGGGTGTGAACATTAAATAGAGCTTCTCACTATGAGAAAGTATATTATGTTAAATCATTCACTTTATCTGAGGCTACTTTTCTGTGGCTTGATCCAATTTGCCCGACAATGTAGGACAGTCAGTAGTTGTTCATTGGCCAGCTTTATGTCTGATCCAACTCGTTAGTGATGCAAGGTAGGGGTGTGTGTGTGTCTGTGTGTGTATGCATACACACTCATGTGTGTGTGATTTTATTCCTAGATATAACCATAAACTCTCATAGAACTTTAGAGCTTAAAGTTAGAATTCTTCAAGAAAGACTGGTGCTGGAAAGTAAGACCACCACAAAACTTCTCTGTGTGGTTTCTCTTCTGTTGGCACAATTTGAGTCATCAAGCAACTAAACCCATGAACCGTATTAAAGTATTAGCCACATTTCTATATGCATGAGATGATTTAACATCATAATGACTTCTGGGTACGGCCCTGAAGTCTGGAGCCACACTTCATATTTTTGCCTCCATGACTTTTATAACTAGGTGAAGGATGTGAGTCATAACGATAAACACTAGACTTTTGATAAACACTTGCTGGTGTTAATTAGAGTTGATCTCTCCCCTCTACTATTTATATTCTGTGATTGAGAACATAAAATATTTGAATTCAAAAATCCCACTCGGAATCATTCAGGCTTGTCACTCAGAAGAAGCAGGAGGCACGGTGGGACTCACAGTCGAAGGAAATGGCCTTGTTGGCAGCTCTCCTTTCTTTTCCCCTTCTGTTGAAATCAGGGCCTGAGCCAAACAGCAATGCCATGTGTCCAGGGAGCACCGAATAACATCAATTCTATTAAACTGAAAATGAGACAGAGCCCAGACTTCGGCAGGCAGGCAGGAGGCTTGCTGCGGCTTTGGCAGCAAAGGGCAGGCAGGAATGGGCATCGTGAAGCAGAGTGGAAGCCAGGCCAGCTGCAAACTGGATGTTTCTGAGTCCACTCCAACAGGTGCACACTGTGAGCCAGGGGGAGGGGCCACAGGGCCCGCAAGGCTCCTGACCGGCCTGCTGGGGCCCTGCCTGCCCTCGGTGCTCACCGGCCGTGCATTTCAGCTCCGTTTCGACCTGGACACCTCGTCCATCTGGTTTTGTTGTAGGATGACCCACCCCTTCACCTCCAGGCTTATGACATTTCTTCTTCCTCCTCATTTGAAGGTGCTTAAACCGGTTTTCCAGAATCGTGAGCATCATACCGTCCTCTCAAGCCTGTTTCAGGTCTTTCTCCCATAACTGCCCCCCCACCCCCACCCCCCCAGACAACAGAGCCTTCGGCCCAACATTCCCAGATTACACTTTGCCCTTGGCTCTGGCCTTAGAAAGAGTCAGACCCAGGCCTGAGGCACAACTGTCAGAGAACTCTGTGAAGTCAGCCCTGGTTCAGAGTTTGGGGACACACGGGAGCTTCAGCCCAAAGGGAAGAACCCAGCAGGGAGAGATTGTTAGGGAAGCATCAGCTGTGATGCCAGGCGGGAGGTGGCTGCTGGGTACTGTGGGATAAGGTAGAGCTCAGGGCTAACCCCAAGCCCAGCGTTTGTGGCCATGTCACTAGCCCCCTGGACTGAAATGTGATCTAATTCCAAAGGTGAGGTCTCCTGCCATGATTGTGGAACTGAGGTGGACGTGAGGTTAGAATTGGGACTTTTTTTTTTTTTAATGTGTATTTATTTTTGAGAGACAGACAGAGCACAAGCAAGGGAGGGACAGAGAGAGAGGGAAACCTAGAATCTGTAGCAGGCTCCAGGCTCTGAGGTGTCAGCACAGAGCCTGATGCAGGGCTCGAACTCATGAACCGTGAGATCGTGACCTGAGCCGAAGTTGGACACTTAACTGACTGAGCCACCCAGGCGCCCCAGCATTGGGACCATTTTAAAGCCAGCTTTAAGGAGTCAGGGAGGATGTAGCCAGAAGGAAAAAGATGACCACAAGAAGTAAGTGATAAGGCTACTTCTTAGAGGAGACACAGACTTTTTTAAATGACTGTTTCTAGTATCAGAAACACAGAGAGAAAGATCTTTTATTTCTGCTAACAACAATTATGTTTGAGAGAACTCTTAGGGAAAAGAAAGGTGGTATAGTTACCAGTTTTAAGTTTTCCAAACTTAAACAGAAAATAGTTATGATCGTAGCTATAAATGTACTCACAATCCAAGAGCATCTACTTATGATGGGCCCGCACCTTGCTGAAGGAAAAAGAATACATTTCCATTTCACAACTCACCAGTCCCAAGTTAGATGACAACTCTCTCAATAGAGGAGGTAATTCAAAGGCAGGATTCAGGCTAGGAGAGGCCTTCTGGTTATAAGGTAATATCTGAACTCACACACCCAGCTTAAAAGGTATCCTCCCAAAAGCGTGTGTCAGTGATTTCATTCTCTTCGCTGTATAATCTGATTTGCCACTATAAGTCAATGCAATAATCACAGTAGCGGATACTTAAATCTATGCTTCAAACCTGGATAATTGCCCAGAAGTAAAATGCATCCAAGGATCCGATATTCTGACATTTAATAAAAGTTTGAATTATATTTGCAGTCTGCTGTGATTTAATTTTCTTGAGTTCAATATTTAATAAAACAATAGAAAATTATTATAAATATCTTGTGCTATTCGAAAACTACTGGATATGAACCAGGTTCTGGGTTGAGGCTGAAAGAGATTAAATCCCGACTTAGCCACGTAGTGGTTGTTTGACCAGCAAATTACTCAACCTAGTGATCCTTCAGTTTTTTGCACCAGCAAAGCAGGAATTATCATAAAATCTACTTACCATGGCTGCTGTGAGGATTAATGAATTATTACAGACAAAGAGTTTCTTTCGAGCACGGCTGGGCACATAGTGAACATTCCACGTAAGTTAACCAACTTTATTATTTTTTTAAGGGGAACAAGGCTACTCACCCTTCTGATTTGCTTGCTTGCTCCTTTGTTTCAAATAACTATACGAACACCTGCATGTTCTCCCAGTTTATTTCAAACATTCTCCTGAATAAACTCCCTTTAGAAAGAGATGAGTTGGGGGCACCTGGGTGGTTCAGGTCGGTTAAGCCTCTGACTTCGGTTCAGGTCAAAATCTCCCGGTTAGTGAGTGCGGTTCGTGAGTTCGAGTTCGAGGAGGAGCCCTGTGTTGGGCTCTCCGCTGTCAGCACAGACCCTGCTTCAGATCCTCTGTCCTCCTCTTTCTCTGCCCCTCCCCCACTTGCACGCGTGCGCGCGCTCTCTCTCTCTCTCAAAAATAAATAAACATTTAAAAAATAATTTAAAAAAAGAGTTGGACTGATCGCAGACTTCAGCACGGGGAATCTGAGATTGTGTGTCCTGGGAATACCAGTAGTAACACATTTGAACCAAACAAGATGACTTTAGGACAACAGGATGTCCTAAACAAGATGTCAAGATGTCAAACAAGATGACAAGAGGACTTTAGGACGGTTTAAAAACTGTCACAGGGGACGCCTGGGAGGCTCAGTCAGTTAAGCATCCAACTTCAGCTCAGGTCATGATCCCACGGTTCGTGGGTTCAAACCCTATGTGGGGCTCTGTGCTGGCAGCTAGCTCAGAGCCTGGAGCCTGCTTTGATTCTGTGTCTCCCCCTCTCTCTGACCCTCCCCTACTCATGCTGTCTCTCTCTCTCTCAGAAATAAATAAAAAACATTTAAAAACAACTGTCACAGACCTCTGAATTCCAAATGGAAGACAATTTTCACAAAGCTCAAGGAAAGAAAAACACAGTGAACAAAGTAACACAGCTTGAATTTCTGGTGGGTTGCTTAAATGAGGTTAGAAATGAACCATGGACTTGACCCTGAGTTAATAATGTATCCTTTCTTCATGCACACTGGCCCTATATTAGAGCAAAGTGCTGTGAATATAATGCTAGCTAGGGACAGGTATTTTGCTTCATTTTTATATAAAATCTTGTTGAGGGCTTTGTTTTTCTTTTTGCATCTCCAATTATTTAGGTAGAACAGGAGAAAGGGTAACAAGAACACATAATAATAGTAAATTCCATTTATGGAGAGTCTACATGTACCCATCTCTATGCTAAGCACAACGTATTTAATCTGATAAGAAGTCTGGGCTATAGCTATTACTATTGTACTAGTTTTACAGATGGCGAAATGGAGCACAGAAAAGTTAAGTGGGGTTTTCGAGATCACACAGCTAAAAGGCAGCTGGCATAGCTTTATCCGATTCCTCTTAACCAGTGCACTGCATTAAACTCTCTTAAAGCTACAAAATATCAGAGACTAAAAGGACCTTACGTATTTTACAGTAAGGAAACTGAGACTAGAGGTGCAAAGTGCCAGGCCAAATACCACCTGGTGCCTCAAAAGCAGAGCCTGGGCCTTGAACTTAAGATCCCTGACCATTCAAAATGCTTTCTCCTGTACCTACTCACTTCCTTTATAATAATAGCAGTCCTATTCCAACTTCAGTAAACCTCTGTCAATGCCCTTACTGAATGCTAAAAAGAATTTCCCTTCCAAAAATGACTTATGCTTGATCAATTCTTTTATAATCCTAAAAAAAAAAAATGTACCACAAAATAAATCCTACAGGTTAGTAGTCTAAGCACTCATTTTCTGCTGTTGTTTCTCCTGCCTTTAAAACTGCCACTCGGGGCATGCAGCCTGTCACGGGCTCTGTTCCAGGGATCCAGGCTGATGAAGGCGAAGAAAGGGAAGAAAAGACAAAGTCCAAATCTATTTTCACAATCAGATATGGCATTCGCCAGATGATTGCAAAGTAATGGATGTGAGTGACACCGATTACCTGATGAGGGCTAGCATCTTAACTAAGAGGCCCATTGTGTCCAATCCATTTGTTAAAGAGGCCCACACTACTCCGGCCCCGTGATGATGAAGGCATTGTTCACCCACCCAGGCATTAGGATTGATGTTTAAAAAAAAAAAAAAAAAGATGCCATATATGCAGAATGCAAATCTGATCACAGCAATGAAAATACTCTTTTTCGTTTACAAGGAGATGCTACCCCAGCATATGTGCCTGCCGCTTTACTCTATTAACTCCATAGCGGGGGCAGGCCCCATGCTCACTCCCCTGTTAGAATCTAGGGGTATCTTCCCAAGAGAGGGAGGGAGGAGGTTCCAGTTTAGAGATATACGGACAAGGGCAATGGACACGTGACCGATGCAGTCTCTTTAGAACCACCAGCAGAGTCTGCGACAGAAACACCCCCATTTAAAAAGCACCCCCTTTTCCCTTAGTTTATATGGCAAAACGTGGATAACTCTTGAACCTGGGGGACAATTATTGGGGGTTTCTTATTCTATTCGATTTTTGTGAATTTGAAACCTTCACATCGAAACTTTTTTTTTTTTTTTTAGGGGCACCTGGGTGGCTTAGTCGGTTAAGTGTCCGACTTTCTCTTAGGTCATGATCTCGCAGTTCGTGGGTTTGAGCCCCGCATCGGGCTCTGTGCTGACTGCCAGCTCAGAGCCTGGAGCCTATTTCAGAGTCTGTGTCTCCCTCTCTCTGTGACCCTCCCCTGCTCACGCTGTCTCTCTCTCTCTCTCCTAGAAACAAATAAAAAAATATTTTAAAAAAACCTTTTTTTTTTCTTCTTAAAGTAATCCTTTCCTGGGGAAGAAGCCTCGTAAAGCCTTGTCTCAGTGAAGACGCCCATCCAAGAAGCAGGGAATAACAGAGGGCACCGGACTTGAGCTCAGAAGCCCACTTGGGTTCAAGCCCACTTGAACCTCTAGCAGTCAAGCTACCTCTCTGGCCACACAGCCTTCCCTGACTCACAGTCTACCTTGTATTCTCCTCTCCATTTGCTCCCTTCATACCCCTGATAGTTCTCATCGTCTCCATTTCTTTTGCTTTCTTCCCCACTCCCCCAGGAAAACGAGAACTCCTTGAGAGAAGCGGTCACAAGCTTTCTGACGTTGAAGTACCAACATTAGCACAATGCAGACACGTAACCAGCACTCGATAAATACTTGCTCAGTCAAGGAAGAAAGCAACTGACATTGATTAAGTACATATTTATTACTAGCCACCTCCTCCTGTTGTAAAGATTATGCGAGCTCACTTAGCACAGTGGCTGATGTGTAGTAAGCCTTTATTTAATGGTAGCTGCTTTAATAATTCTCCTTATCACTACTATCACTTTTATTTCCCACCTATCATCTGCTGTCTAATCATCACCTAAAACCCAATGCTCAGGGAGTTCCCTATCACACCGCTACTAAGTAGCAGAATTCGAACCTAAGGCCATTTGTCTCCAAAATGCGTGTTCTTAGCAGGCTCTGCGTTATTCTGATTTATTTCTCATGTCACTGACAACTCTAACATAAATCAGTCTGTAGATGGACCTCCACGGAGCCAAAGGATCTCTGTTGTGGATTGTTATCCTCACCGATAGGATGTCAGATGCGAGACACAGGACACCTGACACCTTCCGTGGCTGGAAGGAAGAGTCATCAGACTGTTCCAGGCTGCTTCAACTCAATTTAATCCCTGAGTGAACAGAAAGAAACAAACCGCAGTCACTGCAGTTCATATGGTTGAAATCAACGTATATTTCGCCTAAGTCAGCAGTTTTCGCCCCAAATATGCATTAGTGTTCGTTTACTGTGCATACACCCCTTTTCTTTACACTTAGTTTAATCATGACTATATTAAATCACGTGCATGCGGTTAGCCCGGCGGCCCCAGTTTGGATTAAATGTTATGAGAACACTGGACTGAAACAATTCCTTTTCCTTCATCTGCATTTGAATCTCCCTTTTCCTAAGGAGCTGTGAATGGCAGCAGCGACTCTCAACTCTCGTTGAGACAAAGTGTGAGGGCAGACGGGCAGAAGAGGCACAAGCCATCAGCTCTGTCTCCTGCTCTAACTTGCGATCTCAGACAAGCCATTGTAAGTCTTTTTGTTTCTGCTTGCCCAGCCATAAACGGAGATAACGCGTAGATGCAGTGAGATTGGGAACTCAGATTTGCAAAGTACCCTGAAAACCTACATAAGACTTAACAAGCAGGAATTTGTGATACAGACAAATCACGCATTACATTAAGAAGGTATCGAGAAAACATAGCTTATCTGAGCTTCGCTCTGGTGTGCCTTCCCAGCCCCCAGCTGAAATGCCAATGCCAGGGAGCCATAGCCAGCCATTCTCAATCAGAATGCACCCTCAGGGTCATTTTGGTTCCAAGAAATCTGCTCTGTCCTTCTTGCCATGTGTATTTCCCGTGAGCTCCGCCAGGGATCTAGGCTTGGACTTCCAGGAGCAACCCTGGGAACCTCCTTTTCTAAAACTATTTCCCAGATCATCAGATAAAATTGCAACTGCATCAGACAACCCGGACTAAACTCACACTTGCAGCTTCTCCGGACCTTAGAGTAAAATTCCAAATGACCTCCCTGGCAGAGGAAGGGAAGCCCATAAAACAACAAAACGAATCACTGATGTGGCAATAAAAGGTTAAAGGCAGGAATGCATCCGATCCTAAGGAGTTTGCCAACACCTCCAACTTTCAGTGTCTTCCCCTCCTTTCAAGCAGTTGGGACTTCCTTTAAAGAAGAGCACCATGGAGTGTGGGGCGGGGGGCACCTGGGTGGCTCGGTTGGCTAAGCAAGCATCCGAGCATCTGACCTCTGCTAAGGTTATGATCACATGGTTTATGGGTTCGAGCCCCATATCAGGCTCTGCGCTGACCATGTGGAGCCTGCTACAGATTCTCTCTCTTCTCTTCCTCTCTCTGCCATTTCCTTGCTCACTCTCCCCCCCATCTTTCTCTCTCAAAATTAATAAATAAACTTGGAAAAAAAAAAAAGCAAAGAGCATCATGAAGGATCTTAAAGAGATCCTGAGAACTCAGATATTTCCCTTTACAACAGCAAGCCTTCCGGGGAGATAATAACGAGCTACCCTCCCACAAACTCCATACACACAAAATAATAAGTAGGAAAATAGTGAAGGAAACAGGAAATAGGAAAATCAAATAAGACTAAATATTCAAAAAGCAGAAGAGAGCGACACCTAGGTGGCTCAGTCCGTTAAGCATCCGACCTCAGCTCAGGTCATAATCTCACAGATGGTGAGTGCGAGCCCCGCATCGGGCTCTGTACTGACAGCTCAGAGCCTGGAGTCTGCTTCAAATTCTGTGTCTCCCTCTCTCTCTGCGCCTCCCCCACTCATACTCTGTCTCTCTCTCTCTGTCTCAAAGATAAATAAACATTAAAAAAAATTTTTTTTGAAGAAAGCAAAAGAGGATTTCCAGTTGGTTTAAGAACTCACCGACTCCCTACGTAAGTCTAGACATTGTAATCATAATGGAACACTGAGACAACTTCCCAAAGGCATCCGTAAACAGTTTCATCATGAACAAAGGGGAACAATAAGTCAGGATGCCCATAAGATATATGCACCCCTTCCTAAGTGTTAGGGGACCACTGCCAAATCCCTGCTGAGGAAAAATTTGTCTTACCCTTGTGTCCTGGGCAAGGGCTAAACATAACCAGTTGTGTAAGGAGTTGACTAGTTGAATGGACACCAAATTGAGTCCATCGAGCACATTGAGTTATCTTCAAGTAACCCCTTCATGTTATTAAGCCTCAGTTCAAGAATCCTAACCAGATATTGTTTATGGCAGCGAAAATCTGAACGTTTCAGGTCCTAAATGCCCCCTGACATCCACACTGGTGGACAGAGCAGCCCGAATTGGAAACTGCACACTTATCATCACCGGAGAAAAAGTGCAAAACACCAGACACAAATGACCATATCCAGTCTTCATATTCCCTCAATGGTCTCTAAGACTGGTAGCTAGTCTGCCCCTCCCCACCTTCCCTGCATTGCCCCTCCCTACCTGTTCCCTACAAATAACACACCTATTCCCTTGTTTAGCAGTCATTTTGTTAAAGTAATATATATTAAATTTTCAGCCTTAATCATTCCAGAATAATTTGCATTTTTAAAATAGAAGACCCATTAACTCCAACTGATCCTCAATGTAAAAGCTTTAATTAAGTGTAGATGATTTTAAAATACATAGATTAGAACATCTTGGTCTTGAGGTGCAAGTTATTGAAGGCAAATCAAGTTACTTGAAACCAAAAGGGACACTTTCATTCTCCTCTCTTCTGTAGACCATTTTAACTGCTTCTTTATCCACATGGCATGTGGATAAAGTTGTCCCATGTTCTTGAGATTCTACCTTACAGTTCTAGAGAGATATTGCCCATCCCTAAAAACCATTTGTGATTTGTGGAGAGGAAATCTGACTGGCACGGCCTGGCTCCCTTCATGGCCAAAGATGTGGGGATGACATTGGTCAAACATGAATACTCAGGTCCTGTGTGTGAGTAGGGGGCTATGTTAGTTAATATCTTACAGTCCAGGTGGACATCCTAAAAACTATCTCCTACAAGAGGTTTTCCTTCAGACCCTTTAAATCAGTTTTCCAAATGTTCCTGATCATTGGACCCTCACCTGAAGAGTCTGAATCCAAGGGTCTCATAGAGTCAGCCATCGTCTATTTTTAGTAAACACATCATGAGGGAAGCTTGGGAAACCCTTGCTGACTCAGACCACAGAGGCCACCACCTATGCAGAAGGACATCTCTGAGCTGTGCGCATTGTCCAAATGTCTCAGCTTATGATTCTCAATGAGCTTACTCTCTCCTTAATCTGGTACCTTAGGCACCTTCTATCCTGAATCATTTCAAAGACTCTGGCAGTAATTGTGAAGAAGACTCAAAATTACCCAGAAGGCAACTTTAATAAGAGATAGGAATCCATTCTTTCAATGATGGATGTAAAGCAAGGATTTAGGAAATAGAAACAGTGAGCTTTCCATAGAGTTCTCAGCCCTTCCTTAGAGATCAGGGTGATAAGAAAAACTTTGTTCCTTTGAAAACTTTAACTGCCCTGAGAGTAGATGAACTTGACATCTCTCGCATTCTCCCTTCACTCCAATGCCACCATTACGACTCACCTGGTTATTCTGGTCTCGGGCATTTTATCAAATAGCTTGGAAGATCAGTTTGCCTCTCCTAGAACATCACTGTAAAGGGTTTAAGGGACAGTGATGTAGAGCAAACTACAGGCTTAGCTTTACTTATTGTTTTAAGACTCAAATAATATTATCCTAAGGGAGGAACTGTGATGCTGTTTTATCTTTAGTTGGGGGTAATCAAATAAAAAAAAGTCACTAGTTGAAGCTAGGTAAGGATCATTTAATGACAAGCACAGACATCTTTCTTCCTGTGTATTTATGGCTGGATTTTTAAAAAGAAGCGTGTTGCAAAATAAGAAAAACAAAAGGCCAATAGATACATGAAAAACTATTCCACCTCAGTAAGAACACAAAAGAGCAATGACCTTAGTTTTTGCCTATCAAATCAGCAAAGGTAAAAAAGAATAATTCCAGGGCACCTGGGTGGCTAAGTTGGCTAAGCGTCTGACTCTTGATTTTGGCTCAAGCCATGTTCATGGGAAAGAACCCCCTGTTGAGTTCTGCACTGACAGTGTGGAGCAGACTTGAGATTCTCTCTCCCTCTCTCTCTGCCCCTCCCTTGCTAGCTTCTCTCTCTCTCTCTCTCAGAATAAATAAATAAACTTAAAAAAAGAAAACAAGAAGAAAAAAAAAAGAAAGAAAACAAGAATAATCCCCAGTTCTGGTGAGGGTTGGGAAGGAGTACTACCTCGCTGGTAGGAGTATGAATTTGTGCAGTTTTCCCAGAAGGTAATTTGAGTATGTAGTTTTAAAGCCTTTAAAAAGTGTATACTTCTTAACCTAGCAATTTTGTTTTTATTTCCTAGAGGCTGCCTAAGTGGCTCAGTCGGCTAAGCATCTGACTTCAGCTCAGGTCATGATCTCATGATTCCAGAGTTTGATCCCCTCATGAGGGGTTCTCTACTGTCAGCGCAGAACCTGCTTAGGATCCTCTGTCTCTCTCAAAAATAAGTAAAATAAAACTTAGAAACAAAAAAGAATTTATCCTAAAAAAATAATTAGGACCAGGCACATTGATTTTTGATAAGATTGTTCATAACAACATTCATGGCAAATATTTGGGGGAAAGAATACATAGCAATAGTAAATGGTTGATCAAATTGAGACAGATTTTACACTATCAGTAAAACTGATGAGGTACAATAATATTCATAGATAGGGAAGTATGTTGGCAAAATATTAAGTGAAAAAAAGTAGTTATAGGAAGCATGGTCTCATTTTATATTAAACAATTGTAGTAGATATATTTGGGCCATGTTGCCTAGTCCACAATCCACTGTTCGGAATTAACTCCCACTCCAAATTGCTACCAAAGGGGGTGGCCTTTTTAAATCGTGGCCCTGTTTTAATCACTTAACTTTCACTGATTAGTATGACAAACCAATTAAGAGCCTGGAATTCTCTTACTAGCAAGCTAGAAATAAGAGACACAAAGACCTTGCGACGTGATTGCTGACGTGTGAACTGAAGGGTACTATCAAATCAGGGCTCGAGCGGCCATCTTAGTTCCCCTGCAAATGGAGGGGGAAGCAGAGAGACTCGTCTGCAGAAAGGAAAGGAATAAAACAGGGAAACAGAGATTCTGTGCTTGCTGACTTTGATGAGTAGAAGGAGGGGTTTCATTATCTCCCTCCTCTCCCCACTTTAAAGTAAGTCCTCTTTCATTGAGCTCTCTTGAGTCACGTAAGAATAAACCTCCAGGGAGGGCACCTGGGTGGCTTAGTCCGTTAAGCATCCGACTCTTGGTTTCCACTCAGTTCATGATCTCACAGTTCATAGGTTGGAGCCCTACTTTGGCTCTGTGCTGACAGTGCAGAGCCTGCTTGGGGTTCTCTCTCTCTTCCCCTCCCGACCCCCTCAAAATAAGTAAATAAACTTTTAAAAATTAAGAAAGAAGAATAAACCTCTAAATTTAACATATTATTTCTGAAAGATGGAATTTCAGATAATTTTTTGGGTCTCAGTTTTGTTTTTCTGTCTTTTTTTTTTTTATTGTAACCTACGAAAGCCTACCCACCAGCCAGGATTACATCATTAACTGAGCGACTATTGAAAGTTATTCCATTGTCTAGATTCTGAAGCAGGAAATTCCAGGCTTTCTGAAAAGGATAAAGAAAACTCATGCGGACAAGACCAACAGAACTCCACCTTACAGAGAAATGGCTCAAAACCTAAGTAAGAAAGACAAGGGGGCGCCTGGGTGGCTAAGTCAGTTGAGTGTCCAACTCTTGATTTTGGTTTAGGTTATGATCCCAAGGTCATGGGATCAACCCTGAGTTAGGCTCTGTGCTGAGCATAGAGCCTGCTTAAGATTCTCTCTCTTTTTCTGTCCTTCTCCCCTGCTCATGCTCTCTCTCTGTTTCTCACAAAATTTAAATAAATAAGTAAATAAATAAATAAATGGAAAGAAAGAAAGAAAGAAAGAAAGAAAGAAAGAAAGAAAGAAAGAAAGACAAAATAATAACCTGTACTTATAAAACCAACAAGTACCAGCCTAGATGTGAATCTGGGTTCCACTATATAGTGTGTGGGAGTTTGTACAAATTGCTTACTGGTTCTGTATCTCAGTTTCCTTATCTGTAAAATGGGATTCATTTCTATACTGTCCATCAGGCTGTTGAAGGGTTAAAATGAGTTGAGCCATGTAAAGTTCTCTGTACAGTGCCTAGAACATAAAATAAGCACTTGTTGAAGCTCCCAGAGGCCTCTTTAAGGTAAGAGGATTTCTCCCCTACGAAGAGCTAGAATCCACCCCGGGCCTGTAATTCTAAAACTTCAGTGTGTCTTTGAATCCCCCAGAGATGTTGCCAAAATGCTAATTCCATTCAGTAGGTCTAGGGTGAGACCTGAGAATTTGTATTTCTGACTAGTCCCACTAAACCAAAGCAACTGGTCTGCCACGCTGGTATCATGAGCCACTCTGCCTCCAGGAAAACCTTATACACAAAAGCTCTCCATACCTGTTTTCAAGATGCAAAGATTCATCCATTAACTAGGAAGCTTTAAGAGTGGAGCCTTTTGGTTACCTAGATGTCCTAGTTAAATTGGGGTCAATCAGTACCACGTTTTCAGTTTCAGCTCCTGGAACAGCCGTTTCTAAAATATATTATTAGTTCACTTTTTGGCTTTGGTAAGTACAGGACGTAATTTAATCTTCCTTTGATGATTTGTGAGGCACTTCAGGCTTTTGCAGCGCCTCGGGTCATTATTTAGAACATTCATTTTCATTGCCTGGTTCCAAAGGCACAGGAGTTAGAGGATAAGAAATTGGCCTGAATTTGTTCAGACTTGGAGCATCAGCCAAACCCTCTTGAAGAGTTTTACATATCTCTCCTAACTCTGGAACAAGTATCTTCTCTTGCCATAAACTGAGATGATGGACACTATTCTGGTCAAGTGAAGGGCCCCATTGCGCTCTCTGCGTAGCTGAGTTATACACAATGCTACATGATAGTCCCATGCCAGAGATATACCCAGGGGCTCCCTTAGATAGGCTGCCTGGCCTTCTGTGGAGCATGCTAAAGGGACCTTCCCAAGCCATTTTGCCTCACCACTTACCCAAATGCTTCCTTCCTCCTCAGTCTTGTCTTCACAAAGAATTAGGGCAGCTTCCAAGTCATTTCTCAAATAAACACTCGGTCTCCCTTTGACATATTTAAGTCAGGCACCATTTCTCCTGAGCGTTTCTCTGATCCTGAATCTTTTGGAACATCTCCTAGTCTCAGCCCATGTGACAAGTGGTCCCCTTGGAGCCTGAGACATCACATCTGACCCTCCCTTCGATTCTGGCCATCAATAGACGTGACTGTAGATGTTTGTTTAGATAGCCTTGCACACTGCCCATACCAATCTGAAATAAGCACAAATCTAACCCCAGAAGCTTTGAAGAATGATATAGACCAGTTGTACGCAATAGAAATATAATTGTGAGCCACAAAGGTAACTCTAAATTTTCTAGTAGTTACATGTCTTAAAAAAAATAAATAAAAAGAAGCTGGTAAAATTAATTTTGATAATGTACTTTGATCCAATATGTTAAGAACATTATCATTTCAACAATGTTGTAAAAAGGTATCAATGACACAGGTATTTTACATTCTCTTTTTCGTATACATTTTCAAAATCCCAGGCACATTTCAATTTGGACCGGTCACACTTGAATGGCTCCTTGTCTGCATATGGCTCCTGGCTCCCACACTGGAAAGAGCAGAATGTAGAGATTTAGTGATTTTCATAAGGGAGCAGGGAGAGAGGGTTTTCCACAGCATATCATAAAGTCTACACCCTTAAAATCTTTTTTACACCATTCTGTCCACCCAAGGCAACTGCTAAGAATCTCTCCCCACACCTACCCCATCCCCTCGTTTCCTCCTTTTCCCTCCCCACTCATAACTTGCCACTCCAGCCCTAGGGCCTTTGACATTGAAAACTCTCCTATGACCGCTTTTTCTTTTTCTAAGAATTCGCCCTTCTGGAAAGGTAATGAATAAAACTATTTTGTTTGCTTATTCTTCAGGGTTTCACAGTTGAGCTGGCACCAGCTTGCCAGTAGCCTAGGTTTCTCGTGGGGGCCATGCCTGGGTAAGCACTGGAGCCCCCCAGCGGGGAACAGATGAGCCACTCTTCAGATGCGTGGGGACTTTACCAAGGCAACAGAGTCTGATTGCGGTGAAAATGTTGCAGCCGCCCAGCCCACTTTTCAGAGCTGCCCTTGGGAAGGCTGCCAGCCCTGCTGCTCTGTCGGAGGGTTAACGGGCAAGAGAAAGGACTCTGCTCCCAGCCACCACCGGTCTCTCTCTACAATATCCCAGAGTCTGGGCAATGAGAGGGTAGGGGAACATGGATGCAAAGCAGCCCTCTCTGGACCCCAGTTTTATTATTCAGCTGCAAGGGCTACAGAATTCATCGTGATCTGTATATACAGCTTTTCTGTCAACACCCATTGGATCTACTCTTTGCTTCTCTAAGACTCAGATGCGCCATCTCCCGAAGACACGCAGGTTGAGTTACAGCTTCCATTGTTGGGAATGGATTTGTTCATGTTCAGTTCTATCCCCCGCTAAGATTCCTTATGAAACTCACAGTTCTAAATCACTACATTTGCTCATAAGATTAGATGCTCTCTGTGGAATATAGACACACACAATAACATCCAGATAAGCAGTCTTAATCTTCTTAAGACATGTTGGATCCCATTGAATGACCCATCAGTATCACTATATCCACATGAAAGATATGATTGGACCATGCAAGATCTACCCCCAAAATGACCCAAATGCTCACAGGAATCAGAATTCACTTGGACTCCTCAAGGTCATTTAGATCAGGAGAGGCCTAAAGCTAATCTATTGGAAAAACAACAGTTTTTTAAACCAATGCACTACTGGCAGAAATGGGTCATCCAGGGAGAGAGTGGATTTGAACCGCATTCACATCAGCACCTTTCACCTCGTATCCACCGCTCAGAGAAACCCTGGCCTTCAGAGACACCTGACTACTGTAGATACACCCTCTATATCTAAACATTAAAAATATCTAAGAAATATAGATTGTTCTTTTCATTTTTCCCCAGCTGAATCGAGTCATTCTAACATGGAATGGCTTTTTAATATCTTTGACACAGTCCTCCTCCTAAGCCTGCCAATAATATATTGCATTAGTTGGCTGGTGAATTTTCTCATTTCTTTTCTCAACTCAGCAGCCAGAACTGCTTCTCCCTAGTTGGCAGAAATTGAGGATGCCCACTTTTGCTGACTTCTGTGCCTGTTCATTGCTGGAAATCCATAATATTTAAGATTTTTAAAAATTTCTCATCATTTGGGGGGAGGCTATTCGCTGTGGCCAGAAAGCCAGTATTTCCTAAATTTACTCTATGGTTAAAAGGTCCCTAAGACAGGTCTCTGCTTCCCTCTGCAATCCTCAAGAAATATATGTCAAGTTAGAAAAGTTATGCAAGAATTCTATATACAATCCAATCACCTGGAAGATGTTTTGTTGCTGTTGATAAGTATAGGAGCGTGCCCTTCTGTGTGCGGTATAGGGCTAGTTCATTTATGATACTTCACTCTGCTGATCTAGATGAGTGATAATTTCAGAAAAGTTTAAGCCCGTTGTAGGACAGCAGAAAAGTTGTCAATGAACTGGACTCGGCCACTAGTTAATTAGGTTCTTAGAAAGTCACTTAATCTCCATAAATCACATTTATCTTTGTCTGTTAAAATAGGAGATTAGATTAGATCAGTGGCATATGCAAGTGATGAATCACTGGACTGTACTCCTGAAGCCAAGACTACACTGTATGTTAACTAACTTGAGAATGAATAAATAAATAAATACGGTTGGATCAGGGATTCCCAATGTGCAAGTCTCACTTTGGACGTCTGCAGATCTCTGGGCTCTCCCAATCCATGTGTACACCTAGAAGGCCATAGATGAAATAAATGACACGTTACACTCATATAGATACAGTTATATGTTTCAAATCTATGTAATTACTGTTCTGAATAATTAAACTTATGTAAGTGATTATTGAATTCAGAGGGGCATATTGTCATTGTGCACCTTTTGGTCCATGGATGTTACAATATGTATTGTATGCTGGATGCTACTTAAAACATAAATCTGACTGAATGAGAAACCCAGATATGTTGAAGTCAAAAAGGGATTCTCTCACTTGAAAAGCCTTGAGAACCTCTGTGGTATAATGATATGTGAGGTCTCTCGTGGCAGTAGAATTCTAGGGCTAAACATTTCTATTTTGACAGGGAGTTCTTCCATGCTCTAACTCAAAGACAAGTAAGGGAAATAACCGAGCATGGGGCAGATTTCGAGAAACCATCAACTTGCACCATGTAGGCCAGACCTCCCTTGGTCACACTGCACTCTAATTAACTGCAAAAGCTCCTGTGGAAGAGAGGAAAATTCCAGACGGGGGCTATTACTGTCTTAGAAGATTTCTTGAGACTTTTTTTTTTCCTTCTCTTTTCTGTTTAACTATCAACTCACTTCTGGTTCTATGTTTCTGGAATAGTCCATCTATATTAATTATGGCAGCCAAACATAAAGCAAGTATGTTAATTATAGCCAAAGAATTTTAACTTGAAACCAAGAAGTCTTTTCAAAATAGGCATATGCAAATATTAAGCAAATTATACCCAAACCACAAACCACTTCTTCTGGGAATCTTAATTATTTTTTTCACCTTAATATAAACCTTAGGATAAACCAGATAGTGAGAATTATTCCAAGGATGTAAGACTACATAATCATTTATGGAAAAGGCCAAGTTTAATGATTATAAAAATAAAAGGATATAATATCTTTTAAAAATTTTAATTCCGATATAATTAACATACAGTGTTATATTAGTTTCAGGTGCACAGTATAGTAATTCAACAATTCTATACATTATTCAGTGCTCATCACAGTGTACTTTTAATCTCTTTCACCTATTTAACCCATTCCATGCACCTCCCCTCTGGTAACCTTCAGTTTATTCTCTATGGTTAGAAGTCTGTTTTCTGGTTTGTCTCTTTTTTTCTTCATTTGTTTTGCTTTTTAAATTCTACATATGCATGAAATCATATGGCATTTGTCTTTCTCTGACTGACTCATTTCATTTAGCATCACACTTTCTAGATCCATCAATGTTGTTGCAAATGAAAAGATTCCATTCTTTTTATGGCTGATTAACATTATATATATAGTGGTATGAACATTTTAATATTGGTACTTCCAATCCTTGAGCATGGACTAACTTTCCATTTATTTGTGTTGTCTTTAATTTCCTTCATTAAAGTTTTATAGTTTTCAGAGTATAGGTCTTTCACCTTCTTGGTTAACTTTATTCCTAGGTATTTCTTCTTTTTGGTGCAATTATAAATGGGATTGTTTTCTTAATTTCTCCTTTCTGCTACTTCGTTATTAGTGTATAGAAATGCAACAGATTTCTGTGTATTGATTTTATATCCTGTGACCTTACTGAATTCATTTATCAGTTCTAGTAGTTTTTTGGTGGAGTCTTTAGGGTTTTCTGGATATTGTGTCATGTCATCTACAAATGGTCAAAGTTCTACTTCTTTCTTACCCATCTGGATGCCTTTTATTTCTTTTTCTTATCTGACTGCTGTGGCTAGAACTTCCAGTACTATGTTAAATAAAAGTGATAAGAAAGGACATGCTTCCCTTGTTCCTGATTTTAGGGGAAAAGCTCTCAGGTTTTCACTATTGAGTATGATGTTAGCTGTGGGTTTTTTCACTTACAGCCATTATTATGTTAAGATATATTCCCTTTAAACCTACTTCATTAAGGATTTTTATCATGGACGGATGTTGAACTTCGTCAATGCTTTTTCTGCATCTATTGAAATGATCATATGGTTTTTATCCTTTCTCTTGTTGATGGATGTATCACACTGATTAATTTGAACATTCAACCACCCTTGGAATAACTCCCATTTGATCAATGGTGAATGATTTTCTAATGTATTGTTGGATTCAGTGTGCTAATATTTTGTTGAGGATTTTTGCATCTGTCTTCATCAAGACGTTGGCCTGTAGTTCTTTTCTGGCATGTCTTTATCTGGTTTTGGTATCAGGGTAATGCTAGCCCCATAAATTGAATTTGGAAGTTTTCCCATCTTCTATTTTTTTCGTACAGTTTCAGGGAAAGAGGCAGTAACTCTTTTTTAAATGTTTGGTAGAATTTCCCTGTGAAGTCATCTGGTCCTGGACTTTTGGGATTTCTTTGATTACTGATTAAATTTCATTGCTGATGATCAGCCTATTCAAATTTTCTATTTCTTCCTGTTTCAGTTTAGGGAGGATATGAATATCTCTCAAAGAGATAAGAAAGGGACAACTTACTTATTATGAGTTCCTTGAAGGGTGGACAATCTTATTTATCTTTGTATCTCTGAATACTAGCATTCATTTATGGTTGTTGTTATAGATTAATATAAATAGTGAATTTCCTGAATATAAAAAAGAAAGTAATGGAATTAGTAGAGGATCTTGATAGCCCCACTACCAAAGAGGATAGAATTAGAAATTATCAGTCACAGTCTATGAAGTTAATATGAATGATACAGAATTGAACTATATTTATGTGAATGCATTTTCTAAGAGCTTAGGAAAAAAAAAAAAAAACAGAAAATAAGCCAACAGAACTACCAGAATGTATCAGTATAAGTGATAGGTAATAATTTTTCTGCTATCTTAACAAAAGGACTTCTTGGGGACCGATGTATCAGATTATATGTGGAGCTAGCAAACTACTGTGACAATATGAAGTGACTAAAAATGTCAGAGGAATGACCTGCAGGGACGATGTCTCCAATCTAAAGATGCCAGAGAGTAGTAGGCAGTAAAACTCTTAGAAAAAGAATGAAGCAAAATGATTAAAAAGAGAGATAGAGCAAGATGCTCAGTAAATTCATGGGGCACTTAGGTGGCTCAGTGGATTGAGTGTTTGACTCTTGATATCAGCTCAGGTCATGCCCAGGGTTGTGGGATCAAGCTCTGCAATGCATTCTGAACTGAGAGAAGAGCCTGCTTAAGACTTTCTCTCTCACTCTCCTTCTGCCCCTCTCCTCCACTTGTGCTCTCTCTCTCTCTCTCTCTAAAAAATAAAAGATAAATTTTAAATCAATTTAAAAAATAATACTCATGAAATACAGGGCTTAGACAAAAACAAAACAGGTGACTTAGAACATTTCAAAAGAGAGGCAGCCTTGATGAGCTTGTGACATATGACTAAGCAGTTAACATGAACACAAAGAGAAACTCCAACCAAAGAAAGAATTATCTACAGGAATAATAAAAATGGAAATAATTTTTTTTAGTAAACCCAATCCTAGGCACTTTACTTTCTCATCTTATTCCATTTTCTCAATTCTTCCAGGAAGGTATGTGTAACATGACACCATTTCAAAGATGGGATTGGAGAAGTTTACCTAACTGACCCAACCAGAAAATGGCAGAGCCCGCTTTCAAAGACATGACTCTTTGCCCTCATCGATGTTCAACATTACATGGCTTCCATTAGGGATCCTAATGGAAACCAAGGGAGCAAGGGATTTAAGGAGCAGGAGGAGAGTGCCTTTGACTGTGAAAAGTTAGGTGTTGACTTCTACTACATCCATGAGAAAAGCCTAGCTGCACATAGAAGGGAGGTGAAATGGTCCACCCATGAAACATTACCTGAGCATCATTTTGAAAGGAAGAGAAGGAAGGCATTAGCAGCAGAGGCCATGACATTGCAAGACACTGTTGACAAGACTTTTGCACAAATTCTGCTGCAATGGCTTGACAGGAGCAGCCCAACGCATGATATGTGCAACCTGGCAGTCTGCCCTGGAGAGGCAGGAAAGAGCTAACAGTTTGGGTGAACTTAAGAGAAGTCACGAAAGGAGGGTGCAAAAGAAATTTAATAGATTTTGAGCGGGGAAAAAGCGTTTTGCTCAGACAACACAAATCACATACACACAAACTAGACGATAACACAAAACAGTGTAATATCAAGGAGCATGGGAAATATTACATGTGATATAGACTGTAAGAAATATAGGAAATCAGATCCTGGTGCTAGACACCATGTGTTCATTTTACCATAATTTTTTAAAAGATCGGTCTAGACCAAAATTTGAAAAGTATTTTTAATTAGAATGCAATTGAGCAAACCAAACCAGTAAGGTTTCATTGAGTAATAGAGGAAGTACTAGACCGAAAGTTTAGGGATTTAATATAATATTTTTAAACAAATACCTTGACATTTCTAAAACATCATTTCCTCACTGGTAAACAGGCTATAATAATAATAGGAGGCTCAGAGGACCTTTGTGAACATTAAATGCAATGATATTTGTGAAAATTGCCAGTACTATTTGGTCTTCATCATCATTATTATTATGATGATGATTCCTGCCCCAGTCCTCCTTAGCACTGTGACCTTAAACAGCAGTAAAATGGAAGTGGAGATGGTGAGTTAGACTAGATTATCCCTTTAAATTCCCCCATTGTCTGCTTATACAAATCATTACTTTCTCTTCAAAATTATGTAGGTGTATTTTGTAATAGATAGGCAATTAAATTGTGTAAGAACACAGCATCCCCGTACCCAGTGGGTAGAAAGAGAAATTAAACTAACAAGAGAGCAAAGTTGCTTATCTAATCTCATACATTTGTTTTCATAATATATTTTATTTCACCAGTATATCCAAAATTTTACCATTCTACCATGTAATAAATATAAAAATGAGTAAAGATTTGTTTACCTTTCTTTTTTTATTGAAGTATAGTTGACACATGAGGTTACATTAGTTTCAAGTATACAGAATACTTGTATGTTGCCCATATTCTCTGTGCCTTCACTCGCATGACATTCATTCCCTAACTGGAAGCCTGTACTCCCCAATCCCTTCACCCATTTTGCCCATTCCTCTGCCTCCCTCCTCTCTAGCAACCATCAGTTTGTTCTTTGTATTTTCGGGTCTATTTCTGCATTTTATTTGTTTACTTCTTTATCCATTTGTTTTCTGCACATATCATTTCAAAAGTGCCTCCACCAAGTGTTTTTCTAACTAATACGTAACTGAAATTGCACTTACTCCCAAGAGAGACAACCCGGCATCACATTTCACGTCCTGGAGCTCTGGGTGATGCACACATCTCTGTCTTTTTTTTTTTTTTTCTAGGAGAGAGAGAGAGACAGCATGAGCAGGGGAGGGTCAGAGAGAGAGGGAGTCACAGACTGAAACAGGCTCCAGGCTCTGAGCTGGCAGTCAGCACAGGGCCCGACGCGGGGCTCGAACCCACGAACCGCGAGATCATGACCTAAGCGAAAGTCGGACGCTTAACCGACTAAGCCACCCAGGCGCCCCCTGCACACATCTCTGACATCCACATCTGTGTCCTCTTGATCCAACAACCAGCAGTTTAAATGATCACTGTAATGATCCCCTACACCTCCTTGACGTAGTAAGGAAAGGAAAGAAAACAGCATATCTTCAATTAAAAGTCCTTTTGGAAAGACCAGCATACCATGTAGAATAACTTACATCTTGGCAGTGGAACCAATCTGACCGAGCAGGCTTTTCCCTGTAGACAGATCACCCCAGTTCATTCTTCTCCAAGGCATTCCTGAAATGAATGCAGAACAAAAATTCTTCTGGAGGTCCCGCCCCTTAGCGTCCCTTTTTTGTATGGTGTTATTACAAGGACCTGGGATTGCCTTAGAAACCTAACAATCTCAAGCACTCTGGAGTTGTCGTTTCTCTAGCAATTCAATACTTTTTTTTAAAGGTTTATTTAGTTTTGAGAGGGGGAGGGGCAGAGAGAGAGGGGGACAGGGATTCAAAGCAGGCAGTGTAGAACCCGATGGGAGGCTCGAACTCATGACCCAAAGTCAGACACTTAACCAGTCAAGCCACTCAGGTGCCCCAATTCAATTATTTTTAAACCCTAGCCGTCTAGTGATTTGAGCCCACTTCTGTAAGTGAAAACCAGAAATCTTGTCTTATCCTGTCCTTGATTACAGACCAGACTCTTTTGCATATCTGTCCCTTAGCAGCAGATCTTAGCTCTCAGCTAAATGACTCCCCAGCTAAATGATAGCTAATCAGTGCTGTGCCCAAGCTGAGGTCATTGGACGACTGTTTACTAGAGAATGAATTATTACTTCACCACCAGCAAATGCTCAGCAGGACAGTTTGGAAGAAAGGCTTAAAGGATCAGGCTTCCAGATTTCTCAAATTCCTCCTGAGTCCCATCATGGCCCCTGCTATCTCCCATCTCTCCACTTCAGCCACCACTAACTTCAGCTCAGGGCAGGGTTATTGGCTTTTGAAGTTCCATGAGGTACGTGATTATCTGACCCACAGCGGTCTTACATCACCACTCACAGCCAAGCAGGGGAAGGGCATCTCTTAACAAAGTTACAAACTATTTCCTTCCTTCTTTCAAAGGGATCAGTTTATGTTGAAGCTTTTTCTTTGCATGAAAGATATGTAAGAAGCAGAAAGCATCCTAAAATTTTGATAACTCTTCTAAAGTTCCAGTCTCAGCAGATATGTGGTCTGAGTCCAAAGAAACAACAGGTGACCCTTTAGCGATACATTTCAGAAGAGCATAACAAAGATTGTCAAGTTTCCTGCTCTTAATATGGGAGGGAGTGTGGGGGTCCTCTCCATCCTGTGCTGCACTTAGACCCATCCAAATCCTCTTGGTAGAGTCTGTCCCTAACAATGGCTTATTCCTAACACCAATCCTATGCCTCTTTTTAGTTATAAAGGACTAAAAACCAATTCAAACTATCTTAAGAAAAACAAAGGAAATTTATCGGTTTGTGTGAGTAAGACTTCAAGCACAACTAGATCAAAGATCTCAAACTATTCACCTGGACCATTTTTGGTTCCTCATTCTCTTCCCATCAGCTTGATCTCTCTCTGTCTCTCAGACCTGCTTGTTTGTGTTCTGTTTGCTTCTTTTGTGTGTTCTGTTTGCTTCTTTCGTTTTATTTATGGTGGCTTCATTCTGTTTTACTCTAGATGGACAGTTCACATGACAGGAAAGATGGCCACTGGCATCCCAACCCTACATCCATATAGCTCACAGACCATACATGTAATTTAATTCAAGGACCCTTATTGGCCCTGTTTGGATTATATATCCACCCAGTCCAATCATTGTGGACAGGTTATCACATTCAACCAGGTCTAGGTATGTACTCACTCTGAAGTGATAATTGCACCAAAAATACATGGGTTGGGGGGTAGAAATGTTCCTCAATCAGAAAACAAGAACAAAAACATGACACTGAGCAGAAAAGTACAACAGATATCCATCCATCATTATGACATGCTTATCTTCTATGCTTGAGGGCATTTCCAATATTCATGGGATGATCAAATACACTATCCAGCTACCTTTTTTGAAAAAGGTACTTGAAGAAGAATTCCAGCTAACCAAAATTAAGATGTAAGAAAGAAGATGCCCAAATACTAAAAAATACTGGTATATTTCTTTCCTCAGTTTTGGAGGAAACTGTTTTGACCCTAGGCTTGGGAATTAAGTTTTATTTGTGCTTTCAGATAGATCTCGCCATCATTCTAGGGTGACTTTTCCTCCCTTTGTGGTGGTTGTTGTTGTTGCAACTATGCTTCTTCTAGGCACCTTTCCCAATTCCTAGAAATCTGATTCTCAGGTCACAACCTTCATCATACATTTCAGATGGCAGTTCTTAATTGCATTTGACCAGTCAAATATCATAGCTCGTACATAGCTATGAAGGTGGCTCAAATCCAAAAATACCAACAACACCAAACACTGACACGTATGTGAGGCAACAGAAACTCTCATTCATTAGTGGTGGGAATGCAAAACGGCACAGCCAATTTGGGAGATGGATTGGCAGTTACTTACTAGGTTAAACATAATTTCACCATATCATCCAGCATTCATACTTCTGGGCATTTACCCAAATGAGTTGAAAACTTCTGTTTATAGCAGTTTTACTCATAATTGCCAAAACCTGGAAGCACTCAAGATGTTCTTCAATAGGTGAATGGATAAACAAATTGTGGTACATCCATACAATGGAATATTATAGAGCAACAGAAAGAAATGAGCTATGTTTCTGATTCCCTAACACAACCTTCTGAAACAGCTACACACAGAGAAGTACAAGTCATTGACACCTGGACCAGGATAGCCCAGTGAGCTCCTTGTTTTCTGCTATTACATTAAATTCAGGATAACTCTAGCATCCCAAGGACTACCCAGATTCGGGCCTGACCAGAACAAGCTTGGAGGACCAATACTTACAGCTACTTTCAGGAAAATAAAATGGATTTTAGGGTAATTTGAAAAAGAAAAGACAATCCTGAAATTTAGAGATTCTGAGGGAAGAGTCACCTTTAGGTAATATGCCCAAGTTACAGAGAATCGTGGGAGAAGGACAAAATTAGCCTAGTTCAAGGGAACTCCTGATCAAGAGTCAGTCAAGATGTGTAGATTATTCTGGGGCACCTGGGTGGCTCAGTCGGTTAGGCGTCCAACTTCGGCTCAGGTCATGATCTCTCAGCTCGTGAGTTCAAGCCCTGCGTCGGGCTCTGTGCTGACACCTCAGACCCTGGAGCCTGCTTCAAACTCAGTGTCTCCCCCTCTCTCTGCCGCTCCCCTGCTCTCTCTGTCTCAAAAATAAAATTTTTTAGATGTATAGACTATCTCACGAGCACCACTAAAAATATTTTTGTCTCGATATAGCTACAGCTTCTAAGAAATACTGTTAGTCAGTGTTTCATTTCTCTCCAGCCTGGTATCTTTCTTTTAGTTATCCTTTAGCTATCCTTTGTTATTGATTTATTCCTTGATTGGGCTGTGCTTAAAGTATGTGGTCTGTAGATTCCCAGTTCTTGAAATTTATTGAGACTTGTTTTATAGTCTAGTACCTGGACAATTTTTGTAAATGTTGCATGACATTGCTGCATGCAGGAATCTATATATTTCATGAAATAAAACTTCTTAATGATCTATGAAGCCATGAAAAGATATAGAAGAACCATAAATGCCTATTGCTCAGTAAAAGAAACCTGTCTGAAAAGGCTACATATTGTATGATTCTAACCATACAACATTCTGAAAAAGGCGAATCTATAGAGACAGTAAAAAGATCAGTGATTGCCAGCAGTTTGGGGTAGAGGAGGGAGGATGAATGAGTTGAGCACAGAGACTTTTGGGACAATGAAACTCGTCTGTATGTTACTGTAATGTGGATACATGACATTGTACATTTGTCAAAACCCCTAGAATGTACAAACACAAAGAGTAAATCCTAATTTAAACTATGGACTTCAGGTAATAGTAATGTAACACCATTGATTCATGAATTGTAACAAATATACCATATCAGTGTAAGCTGTTAATAATAGGGAAAACTGAGGCAGGTATATGAAAATTCTCTGTACTTTTTATTCACTATTTTTGTAAACTTAAAACTACTCTAAAAAAAATAAAGTCTAGGAAATTAAAAAAAAATAGGTGGCTGAAGTATCTTGTGGTGTCAGAAATAAGGATGTGCTCTAAAACAAAATATGGTTATGTCAAAAAGACCCAGGAGGGGTGCCTGGGTGGCTCAGTCAGTTAAGAGTCCGACTGTTGATTTCAGCTCAGGTCATGATCTCATGGTTTGTGAGTTTGGCCCCAAGTCCAGCTCCACGCTGATAGCAGAGAACTTGCTTGGGATTCTCTCTCCCTCTCTCTCTGCCCTCCGACCCCTTTCAAAATACATAAATAAACTTTAAAATAAAATAAAGGACACAGGAGTCAATCTAAAAGAGCTGCCAGTAGCCAAAGCTAGATAAACTTTCAACACAAAATAAATGATGATAGTATAAGGTTATAATCTAAAGAATAAAATAAATATTCACAAGTCCATATTGATGTATATAGATAATTAAGTAAGTAAACAAAGAAAGGGCAATTCTTCCTTACAGAAGAATTCCAATTTAGAAATATATAAGGAATCAGGGGCATAGAAAAATCACTATTAGAACACTACAGTAATGAGGTGCTTGGGTGGCTCAGTCAGTTAAGTGTTCAACATCAGCTCAGGTGAGTTCTCACAGATAGTGAGTGTGAGCCCACGTCAGGCTCTATGCTGACAGCTCAGAGCCTGGAACCTGCTTCAGATTCTGTGTCTCCATCTCTCTCTGCCCATCTCCTGCTAGCACTCTGTCTCTCTGTCTCTCTGTCTCTCTCTCTCTCTCACTCTCTCTCTCTCTCAATAAATTAACATTAAAAAAAATTCTGCAGTAATAATTGCTACAGACCAGATCTTCCAGTGAATGCTTAAATTAGTGGGTGAAAGTTTGAAGAGATACAGGATATTTATATAGTCTCAAAACATTGCCCAGAAACTATTTACTAATTACAATGGGGAAAACAGTAACTGTACAGCAGAGAAGCCTGGCAGATACCACCTTAAACCAGTGATCAAGGTTAACATCCCTAGTAATGAAATACATTGACTCATTTACCCACCAATGTGGGTACACTTAGAAGGGTATATAACCCCTATAAGATCCTTCCCAAACTGCATAATCACAATCTAATCTGAGAAAACATGAGGAAATCCCAAACTGAAGGATGTTCCATAAACTATCTGATCAGACTCTTCAAAAGTATCAAAGTCATGGAAGACCAGGAAAGGCTGAGGCACTGTCCCATATTAAAGAAGACCAAATACAATGATCGTGGCTGGCTCCTGAGACAGGAAAGAGATGTAGTGGGAAAACTGATGAAATTTGCATAAAGTCTGCAGTTTATAGTACAATATTAACGTCAGTTTCTTCATTTTGATCATTGTAACATGGTAAGATGTGAGCATTAGGAAAAGTTGGATGAAAGGTATATGAAAAGTCTCTGTACTAGTTTTGTAACTTTTCTGTAAGCCTCGGCTTCTTTCAAAACAAAACATTAGGGGCACTTGCCTGGCTGGGTCAGTGAACCCTGCGACTCTTGATCTTGGGGTTGTGACTTCGAGCCCCACATTGGATGTAGAGATTACTTAAGAATAAAATCTTTGTAGGGGTGCATGGGTGGCTCAGTTAGGTAAATGTCCAACTTCCGCTCAGGTCATGATCTCACAGTTTGTGGGTTTGAGCCCTGTGTCAGGCTCTGTGCTGACAACTCAGAGCCTGGAGCCTCCTTTGGATTCTGTGTGTGTGTGTGTCTCTCTCTGCCCTTCATCTGTTCACACTCTGTCTCTCAAAATAAATGTTTAAAAAAAAGAAAAACGAGGCGCCTGGCTGGCTTAGTCGGTTAAGCGTCCGACTTTCGCTTAGGTCATGATCTCATGGTTCGTGGGTTCGAGCCCCATGTCGGGCTCTGTGCTGACTGCCAGCTCAGAGCCTGGAGCCTGTTTCAGTCTGTGACTCCCTCTCTCTCTGACCCTCCCCTGCTCACACTGTCTCTTTCTCTCCTAGAAATAAATAAAACATTTAAAAAAAAAAAAAAAGGAAAAGAAAAAAATCTGTCAGGGCCTGGGTGGCCCAGCTGGCTAAGCATCAACTTCTTGGTTTCGGCTCAGGTCGTGATCTCACAGTTTGCAGGTTTGAGCCCCGCATCGGACTCTGCATTGCCAGCGCAGAGCCTGCTTGGGATCCACTCTCTCCCTTTCTCCCTGCCCCTCCCTTGCTCATGCTCTCTCCCTCTCTCAATATAAATAAATGAACTTAAAAAAAATCAATTTAAAAGTAAAATCTTTGCTAAAAACAAACAAAAAAAAACTACACAAAATAAAAACTTGAAAACAATAGTTGGTGTTGTTTCTGTGCAGACGATTGTTACCAGTGCCTAAATTGTTCATGGGACTGGGAAAGGCTACAACTAAAGCCTGTTCCTTTCCTCAAAGACAGAGTCAGGTAGAAAACCACAGTTACATTCATTGGTGAGAAATCTGAAGAATTTCTGTATTTTAAACATTAATACCAAATGGCCCTAATACTCTGCATGTCTGGAAAGTACCTACAAAGTGCCTGGCCCTTAGGAGGGCTAAAACAAGATAGCTCTTGTAATGGCTGCTACTTTTATAATGTCATATTATGTCACTTGGTTTTCGAACTTCAGGTGACATATATTTGTCTATGTACTTTACTGTACTTTTCAGATTTCCTGTAATACTTTTATTATAGAACCAATGGGCTTCTAGAAAAGAGCCATACCATATGTTTGTAATTTTTGTAAAAGAAATATTCCACATCCAGTCATATCACTCCCCTCCCTTGCTACCTCCTCATTGCCCTCAGGAAAAGGTCCTGAGTCTGTAACACACACACATACACACACACACAAAAGGATTTCCAGAACCTGGCCTTTATTCCCTCTTCAGCCTCATTTCTCATTCACAACATCACAATCCAGCCATAATTGATTTCTTTCAGTTACTGAAAAATGTCACTTTCTCTCTCTGCCAAGTCTTTCTATTCTGCCTCTTTCTTGGAACACTCTTCTCCACCTTTCTGCACAGGCTAACACCTCCTGATCCCTCAGCTCTCACTTGTTTGTGCAGTCATTCACTGATTCCATTCATTCCACAGAATTTTATTAAGCTTATACTTTATGCCAGGACTCTGGGGAAATACAGTGAACAAACTAGTTCCCTCTATCATCAAGGTCCTTGTGGAAATCAGACAACACATCCACACTGGGTAATCTGAGGGGAATTTAACACAGGGATAATTCAAGAAGGTGTGGGCAGGGTGTAGAGAAAACAGGGGATGGTCACAGGGAGCACCACTGGGCACATTGGGTAAAGGGAAGAAGTGGTTTGGAGCCTGGTGAGAGACGTTGTGGAGAGGCCACCCAGCAGGATCTGTGACTTTCAGTCAAGGCCAACAGCCATCCCGATGTGACCCAGAGGAATAAATTCCCCAGCTCATTCCTCCCTTGTCCTAATCAACTGCTGGGGCTCCAGGTTAGCAAAACCCAACCTGAAGCCAGAGGCAAGCACTATTAATGCAGATGATATAAGCCAGTCTGCTGGCTCAGCGTGTAGGATGGAGAAGGCCGTGCATGGGTCTAAAGGAGCTAATGGAAGACATTCAGCACAAACCTTTCTCTATATTCTAGTGGAGGGAGACAAACGGCATAATAACGGCTAAGAGTCAGCAAACCCAAAATAAGTCCCAGGCACATCCTTAGCACACATAACTCACTTTATCCTCACAACAACTAATTAACTCAGATTAACAGGTGAGGAAACTGAGGCACAAAGAGGAACTGGAGGGGTCAAAGCTCTGTCTTCTTGGTCAGTTGCATTTTTGTTTTTGTTTTTGTTTTCCTTTCCTGCTGCAGACCATCCCGGGAGCTAGAGCATCAACCATCACAATTTCCCACAATTTCCCAGGACTGCCACTTTTCCCCGGATGTGGCATATTCAATACTAAAACCAGGGCAGTCCCAGGCAACTAAGATAGTTGGTCACCCTATCTGCGGCTTTTTTTTAAAGCCTATATGAAATCCATGTTCACCTCCAGGCTCCTACCCACTTCCTTCACATACATGACAATCAAACCTTCTTGACAGAGGGACAGATCAATCCTTATAAAATTCAAGAAGAGAAAAGAAATGTACCTAAGAGAACTTATTTGAAAAAAAAAAAGATAAAGTCACATTTAAACTCTAAATAAACCACAGCAATGTTTTTGGAAATTACAAAGTAATATTTGGGGAAGATGAAGAAAAGAGGGCAAAACGAATATTATGGATAAAAGAGGGTTTATTTATTTTTTTCGAGTAGTAAGATAAAGCACCAAGATGAATATTCCTGGGGATAAACTGAAATACAGTTGCCAACTCATGTGGGGGGGAAAAAAGTCAAAATAATTGGATCAAAAAAGACACATTATAGAAAAAAGCCACCAGGGTGGCTTAGTCGGTTAAGTGCTCAACTTCGGCTCAGGTCATGATCTCGCAGTTTGTGGTTTCAGGCCCCGTGTCGGGCTCTGTGCTGACAGCTAGCTCAGAGCCAGGGGCCTGTTTCAGATTCTGTGCCTCCTTCTCTCTCTAACCCTCTCCTGCTCACGCTGTCTCTCTCTCTCTCAGAAATAAATAAAACATTAAAAAAATTTAAAAAGGAAAAAGAAAAGGAGGAACTAGGGGAGGGGAAAATAATATTAGCATATTCTGTTACACAAAATTAATATGTAATTATAAGCATTTAAGCATTCATGCTACGTAAACGCCTTTTGCGAATGAGATTATAGATTTGCTTGCAAACAGTAAGCATGCTAAGTAAACATAAGGTGCTATTATTTAAACAACAACAATAACAACTAACAGATGATATTGGCAACTGTCCCTACAGAAGCCTCAAGCCTCCGGGGAGATCCTCTCTATAAGAAATGTACACTGCTGGGGCGCCTGGGTGGCTTAGTCGGTTGGGCATCCGACTTTCGCTTAGGTCATGATCTCGAAGTTCGTGGGTTCAAGCCCCACGTCGGGCTCTGTGCTGGCTGCCAGCTCAGAGCCTGGAGCCTGTTTCAGCCTGTGACTCCCTCTCTCTCTGACCCTCCCCTGCTCACGCTGTCTCTCTCTCTCTCCTAAAAATAAATAAAAACATTAAAAAAAAAATGTAAAAAAAAAAAAAAAAAAAGAAGAAGAAATGTACACTGCTCTCGGTACTCTCACATCTAGATGGGGGTTAGCAAATGAGAAATAAACATTCCTCTCTGAGTTATCCCATGAATTGAAGTTGGCTGGCTGGCTGGACAGTGGCATGGTGGATTTCAGGATGGATGTTAAGGGGACAAAATCCTTGGGCTTATGAATCTTGGACAAAATCTCTCTGTGGGACCAGGACAAACTCAAACAGGGCCTTAGCCCAAGTAGATGACCCTCCAGCTCTGGTACTTGTAACTGTGAGCGCATCTGCTGTCCACTCAAGTGCCCCCCTCCCCTTCATCCACAGAGCTGATGAAGCACAGGGCCCGCAGGGAAAACTGAAGTCACTCTGTGTTTAGATCAGTTCCATAGGACACAGCAAAATCCGAAATGGATTGTGACCTGCTGATAATCTTTCACAGCGAACTAAGTGATCATTGATTAAAAATAGCTTTGAACATGTATCACACATCTATTTCAGGCCTCGTTTTATTTGGAATGCAGATAGCGCTGGAAGCCAGAGCTACAGGAGCAGCAGCTGGAAATCTACTCAGACATTCTAGCCAATTCACGTCAAGCCCAGTTGGCAAAATTAATGCCATTCTGCGGTCTCAGGGAAGGAGTGATGGTTAATTATGCCCCACTGCCCAGTGGTTTCTATTATGGACACATCTGGACTGAAAGGCTCATTTGAAATCCCCAGTTTCACTGCTTCCCAGAGTCTAAACCAAGTTTAAAAATTGATTTGTGAGGCTGGGAGTGTAGTGCATACGAGCCGCCTTGCCCACAGACCCCAGGTAGGCTCTAATGAAAGTCTGTCCTGGTTTCAAAGGCTCTTTCATGCCTTGGGTACTCATATTTTCATTGGTGTTTCCTACCAGTTCCTAAAATGCAGTATTTGGACAGATTTCTCAGTAAATAATAAATATAACACACACGCCCATCTCTGCACCTCCGGGCTAAGGAGTCTAGTTTCCAGGGCTCCCTCAACCCTGGAGGGTTGTGCAGGCTGTGATGTTTTCATCTCTCTGATAGAAAGGCAGGCTGGGACCTTGTCTGTTTCAAACAGAAAGCCTTCTAAGGAATGTCTCTGCCCTGCATCAAGGGACACAGCCGTTTGTTCCGAGGAAAACTTCCCTCTAAATGATTGCTGGCTTCTGTTTCTGTAGCAGGAATGGTTGAATGGAAACGGCACTGTCGGAGGTGCCATCTTTGAGAAGAGAATTAAAACAGATCATCAGTCAAATCCAGGGTGGCTCTTCAAATCCTACAGGGCCTTAACTTCAGCAAACAGGTCACTTCCTATTGCACTTAGATCTCAAATAACACAGGTCCCTTTGCTCCATTCCAACCTCCCGTGAGACCACCAGTGTTCACAGAGCAGAAAGCAGCATGAGGCCAAGCAGGAGCCCCAAGGGCGAGATGCACCTCGGTGAGTCGGTGAGTCGGGCATCTCTGCAGGAGGTGACATCAGAAGCTCTGAGCAGCTGTGTTCCCTTACCCACACCCTCCCTTGAGCTGCCTGATGAATACGGTTCATTTTGAATTTGTTCCTTTACGTCAAACCTTTCAAGCCTTCACCCTTAATAAATAGTAAAAGCTTTTAGGAGGGGGCAGTCATGCCTTCTCAGTCACTTACACCTGATGGTGGCCGAGTTTCCAGACTTCTCCTGACAGCAGGGATTCTGATAGAGGAAGAAAAGTGAGGGTGAGCATGACTGCACCCTAAAGGAAAGCAGCGTGATTAAGGATATTGAAAATCGGCTCCTCTGGAGACCTATTGATATGTTTGCCAGGAACTAACCTCGCTCAGTCTGTCCTAATTCGCATAAACAACTTGGTCGATGGATCAGCTTGATAGAAATCCGTCTTTCACGAGAATGAGGAAAATCCATCAGCTGACGGACATGAAAATTACAGAGAGCAATATATAAGCTTAATGTTAAACCAGTTTCTGAGCTGCCCGGCTGCCTAACAACGCGCCAGTGAATGTAGGCGATGGAGCGGGTCTACCCCTGGGAAGCATTTAAACAGCATCTGCATCTGTTCCTGACCATGGAGCCACAGAAGCCATGTTTGGCTTAGGCAAGTGTGAGAACCAGACAAGCTGAAGGTCCATTCCAGTCTAAGGTCCTTATGGTTTATTCTATCTCACAGAGACACGTGATTCTTACCAAGGATGCTGAGGTCAGTGTGACATCACAACGGCCAAAGCAGAAACACAGGTGCCCGAGACTCATAGATTTAGGAGATCAGGCCACAGCTCCTCTGTGTCTCTTTGAACTGCCTGGGGACGAAAGAGGGGACTTCAAACTTATCTGGCTGGCCTAGACACGGAGGTCCTTCAGAGGCAGGGTCACCATGAAGGACCCTTGACTCACAGCCTCACCCTGGGCTTCCCAAAGCCTATAGGATAAGAGGTGGTAACTACAGGGTGGGCCTCTTGCATTTTGCTTACCATGAAACCAATGCTAAGACTATGAATGGTTCCTCCAGCCAGAGCTAAAGAACAAAGTCAGGGAAGGGAATGACAGCTTGGAGTCGAATTTGGAAGCTAAGTGGCATCCAGATTTGCTCAACACTAAGGTTAAGGGTGGAGGCCGGATTCAGAGTCTAACGGAACAGCAAGTGCTTTGGAGGCAAACAGATCTGCATTCAAATTCCACTTCTACTACAAGATTTTTGGCAATTGTCGCATTTTCCGAGCCTCAGTTTTCTCATCGGTAGAATGGGAAGCTAATAATGCTTCCTTTAAGGAATCGTACGAGAATTAAATTAGAGTGTGGGGGAAAAACGACAAAAGGAAGAGCTGAGCTCAGAGTGGGCATCATGCTTTCTTTCTTTTTTTTAATGTTGTATTTATTTCTGAGAGAGAGAGAGACAAGCAGGGGAGCGTCAGAGAGAGAGGGAGACACAGAATCTGAAGCAGGCTCCAGGCTCTGTGCTAGCTGTCAGCACAGAGCCCGACACGGGGCTCAAACCCACGAACCATGAGATCATGGCCTGAGCCGAAGTCAGACACTTAACCAACTGAGCCACCCAGGCGCCCCTGGGCATTCTGCTTTCTAATTGTCCTGCTTTCTACTCCCTTTGCACCACAGTCCTCCCCTCTGGCCGCAGAATTGAATCACTGGGGGAATAAACCATTCCTATGT